>OY740772.1:28252824-29452824 GCA_963513935.1 Aphrophora alni | reverse complement strand
CACAGACCAATCCTTTAACCTCGCCCTTGGCGTGGTAACGCAAAGTTTGTATAATCGAAAAACATTCCTCAATCCTTGCCCTACTCGACAAGAATACTAGGAAGGGAGATGGATTTTAGCGAATAAGAATCCCACACTTTTGGGAACACGGGCTTCTCATTATTGTAAGATTTTCCACCTTCCACAAAAACAAAAAAAAATCATACGTGAATACAAGCTTTTACTTAAAAAAATAATAAAATAGGATACCAAATATCTGTGGCTACAATTACGCTTAATCTTGCGTAAGAACGTTCTCTGTCTTCATGTCACAGACTTTAATTAATACGTTGGCTCTAGCTTGAGTGTGAGAAACCTAAATGAAGATGCAGATATACGTCATTTCTTCCCACCAGTGAAGGAACGCCTGAGTTGTTACGTCGCGCCATTGACTTACGCCCACTCAACGAAATTATTTCCTTTTGCGATCTTTTGCAATAAATGACTTCCTTGTGCGACTTCATTGTCATTTGTAACAGAGTGACTTATCATTTGCTGTTAACAGTTGTAGTAGTATAACGATCTAACTATTAATTAGACCTTTGTTATCTTTTCTTTATATAAAAACTAATACCCTAATACAACCTAACCTAACCTAAACCATATTACAGTATCCTCAAGATAGGAATGTGTCTGGGTTGGAGAGGAAAAGAGGGCCCCCACACTGTTTGTTGCGTTTACTTTCAACGGTACAACCCCCCCCCCCCCCAAAATAGATCTCAAATGATTCTGTGTAAACGCGTACCCTACTTTCGTTTCTTTTTATCGGTGTAAATAAGAATAAAACGTTTACGAAATTGTAACTTTAGGAATACTGTAAATGTAGCTAAACAGTAATTCTTTTACCTAGTTTTTTTTGGAATGGGTTGTACTGTCAAGTCAGGTTAGGGAAGCAAGTATAGGGGAGGACACGCCCCTTACACCAGACACACTCCTAGTCTGAGGCTACTGTAGTTGCGTTTAATGTCCTATAATTATGAATTATTAATATTGTGAATTTCATTACACAGTTTTTTGAAAATGTTATGGAATATTTTTACCGATTTGAATTATATTTGGTATGTGGGAATATTTTGGTCATATCTTGAGATATTTTTTTGATAGGTCAAATTTGGTGATAGCAATCAAAAGAAAAAAAAACTTTAAATTCCGAATTTCTCTAAATCGGCTATGATGATTTGATGTTTGCTCCAGTAGACTTTAAGGTTTGGTCGCCACCTCTCCGTTAAATCACGGCTTGTAAGTTATCGATAAAAACAAAACAAAACTGACCATGGGTCTGATATAAAATATTTAATTATTAAAAATCTGATTTACCGATTTCGTTCAAATGTTAGTGAAATGTGAAGGTTAAACCCGTGACCAAAATCGCAAGTAACAATATATTAGGGTTCAGGAATAATTGGCAACAAACATAGAACATTGACAGCCTTCATTAAAAGCTTGATTTTAATACAATACAAAAGTGTTTAATACTCACATACCCATACATATTAAAACTAAAAATCTATGAAAAATATTGCAATAACTTTCTCACACACCCATACATATTAAAACTAAAAATCTATGAAAAATATTGCACTAACTTTCTCACACACCCATACATATTAAAACAAAAATCTATAAAAAATATTGCAATAACTTTCTCACACACCCATACATATTAAAACTAAAAATCTATGAAAAATATTGCACAAACTTTCTCACATTCCATACATATTAAAACTCAAAATCTACGAAAATATTGCACTAACTTTCTCAGACTCCCATATATAGTCAAATAATAATCAATGCTGAAATATTGTACAAACTTTCTCACATAACCATATAGATTAAAACTAAAAATCTATGAAAAATTGAACACTCTCCAATTATTTCTTCTTTATTACATGCTTTTTAACTTAAATTTGTATTAAATAATAAAAAATGAACCACTACAAATAATTAATAGTTTTATTGTTTTGTTATTTCTATTATATTTATTATTTAGACTTTTTTTGTTCCCTGAGATATCCTAAACATTTTGATATAATTTGTACGTAACTTGTGTATGCATCAAAGTGAATTAGAGTAATAAATAAACAATAGTCGGATCGGTTACGTTTCCATAAAATTAGATCATTTGCCACCGAGGTCCACCAATGGTGGGAGTAAATATTCGTTTTTTTTATTTAAACCAGTCAGCAAGTATACATCGATGGGTACTGCTGTAAGTCATAATCACTGTACAAGGAGCAATCTACATGCAAAGCATTTAATTTTTACAATTTCTTCCTTTAAGTGATGTTTTGTTCAAGTTTACAGTAGTGGATATTATTTACTACTATAGTCTTACGTCTCACGATAGACAGAAGGGACATTGGGTTTAGAAGAACGATTTACTGTTGAGACCTCTAAGTCTCACAGAACTGTCGGTAGTAATTCGCTAATAATATGATAACGCGAAAATAAAATTTGGAAGTCGTGCGCAAATATCTTCTCTAATTCTTAAAAGATGTTTTGATGGATGAAATAAATTGAACAACAGCTTGGTTGTGACTGAAGTGTGATCTGTATACGAAGGCTTTGATAAAATTATATTTAACTTCGCATTAAACAAAGACAGGTGGACTGGTAGACAGATGATGGATAATCACAACATTGTACTTACCTGTAATACAAACAGACCTCTAAATGTAATGCCCAAACATTGGGCCTTGTAGGAAATGGTAAAATTTATTGCTGAACAAAGAGTTTTACCCAGCAGGGAAAGTTTGTTTAAAACAGTTGGTACACAGGTTTTCTGAATATCGTATTATGGGCAAAGTACGTTTGCAAATCAGTAACAAAATTAGTAAAGCCGATTTTGAAAATTTAGATTTTTTTTTATAACAGCTGGATGGGCCATTATTTTTTGCGATGTAATTCCTTGAAGCTGTATTTCTTAGCTCCTTATGTCTGTATGTATATTAACAGGCTCCATTTTACAAAAAATTTAACAAAATCATTATAACCTATTTCGATAAAATTGAAAATTTGATATCACAGATACGATTGAAATTATCAAAACAAATTAGGAAAAACTACTCGAAATGTTTTAAAATGCGCCCACGTATTGAAGTTGATCATTGTACTCGTTTGGGCTGTATTATAGACAGACAGACAAGTTTTTTCTTCAAAAATCACTTCATGGGTTTTAAAATGGATGCTTCTACAAAAACTCAAAATTGATTTTTGTATCCATCTCATAACTTTCTATACAATGTAGACTATATGTGAAGAAATTAAAAATAAAATCCACACATAATTAAAGATATGGAAACCGGCGGTGTTTATTTAAATCATTCCAGATTTTTAAAATTTATTACAAAAAAAAATTTTATGGTACGACCAATAAAATAATTTAGATAAAACAGTTTATAAATAAACCAAGTATACTTATGTTTTACAGCAGATAATTTAATAATAGGTCACTGATAGTGGGAAAGGTTAATTTTAATAAATTTTAAATCGTAAAACAGATAAAACTGACTGCCGTTATAAATCAAAAGTCAAATAAAATTAACAATACAATGTATTATGAATTGATACATTTTTTAATATTGAGCGTACAGTTTATACTATAACATTTTAATTTGAGCATTTGCTCATTAGCCGACCTCGTTCTAGGTATTGTTATTGGCAAATCGATCGATAAAACTACACAATATCAGCAATTATAGATTCATATATGAAATAAATGGATCAAATGATATTTTCCGGTTAATTCACCACAAGACGCGACTAAAAGGTCACACGATAAACGCCCTCAGAGAGAGAGAGAGAGAGAGAGAGAGAGAGAGAGAGAGAGAGAGAGAGAGAGAGAGAGAGAGAGAGAGAGAGAGAGAGAGAGAGAGAGAGAGAGAGAGAGAGAGAGAGAGAGAGAGAGAGAGAGAGAGATATTCTGAATTAATGACGAAATTACTAAATCTACGTCACGAGGAAACTAGGTCCTTAAACTCCTTAAAAACAATCCGATGGTGTCTTACACTGTAGGAGGTTTATTTAATTTTAATGTTTAGAAGTACTGTAATTCCATAATCCAATGTTAATTACCCAAAGAAACTATAAACAATTTTACAGTTTTACAGCTATTCAAACGTTATGGATATTCATAACGATAAAACACCTCGATAAAACAGTTAGGTAATTACTCTGTTAGCTCTAAACCCCGTTATATTAGTTGACCACTGTATATCATTTATTAGGCCTACGATCTGTATGACCAAAGAAAAACCTAGAACATGACAAATAGGAAAAGGGACAACATAACCTAGTATAACAGGACTGTGTTGAAAACTAAAACTATTAACCTAAAGAAGCCAAGGCTAAAATTACGCTCGAGTGGTCAAAATAAAATAAAGTAAATTTTAATACAAACATAAAAGAGAAAAAAGCACAAGTCAAATGAACTGTGTACTAAAAACAAATGATAAAATAAGTTTTAGTACAAATAGAGTTACTTATCTGTTTTATCGGGGTGAACAACCTTTGTTACCCTCTCTTTCGAATTTAGCGTGTAATCTTGTAGGCAATCTTTCAAAAATGTCACTTGATAAAGAAAGTTGATCCATACTCGCGAAACGTTGTGTATTATTTTCTATATGCACCAATTATGGGAAATATTCCGTAATATACAGTAATACATAAAACTTAGTTTACAATAATTATAATTTGATGTTACCTCAGTAGTATTTACTGATTTTTAATTTTTGAGTTAATATCTATACTAAAATCTATTGTTCAATAATAAATCTCTGATTTAGTTTCTAGAAAACACCTTCCATCAACGTTGGCGGCGAATTTTAAGCTTTCCAAAAATATTCTATTGTGAGGCGTTGTTGGAATTACAGACGATTCTTGAAAAATGGTCACCGAAATTAACAAGGCACACAGGATAGGGGGTACTATGGTGTGTTCATATAGAACTCTATTGAATTTCAGAAAAATCGAATTGAAAATGTCAAAATGACGGCCATTTTAAATAGTTTTTTGGTAATTTCTCGTGTATTATTAAATTTATAACACGCTAAATTTGATACAAATTTGCAGATTTCAATTCTGCGTGTAATGGTACCAACCCAACATCTCTACGAAGACAAATACCAAAATTATTGTAAAAAATGTAATTTCTAACCCTAACTATACATTTCGTATAGGTACGAAATTTCGCAGAAATGAGTCACCGACACGAGCTTAGCGAGTGAAGAGTTCTTCACATATGTATAGCTTTGAGGCCCGCCAGAACCGCACAGTCATGACACGAGCGAAGCGAGTGGATATTTTTTAACATATATATATTTACGAGGCTCTCTAGAACATAGCCGACGTCAAGAAAAACTTGTTTTAAAAACTACTCTACCAGATAAAATCCCTTGATCTTACCAACACAACTGAACATTTCCTACTCGGCCTAAGAGACACTAAGTCTTGTATTACATTATATGATGGGGCTGGGTTAATATCAAGATGACGTTATCAATGTGTTTTTTTTTTTAGTAATAACGTTTTCAACAAATAATATACATTTTTTAAATGTGCCAAGTTGACTAAAATTCCTGCTAGAGATAGATTTTTTTTTTTTTACAAGATTTTTACTTTTACGATGAAAATTAATGTTTTATTTTAGCAAGAACCCATTAATTTTTATGGAAACACAATTTCAAGCTGTACGCAATAAATTATCGTTAAACATTATAAATGAGATAGAATTCCTAAAAAAGAAATTTTTGAACTTTAGTAAAGTTATTTTATAAGCCAACAAAATTATCCAAACTAAGTATATTTTACAAAGAGAATACAGACAAGAATAATAATTAGAACCATTAAAGCGATCCCACAAGTACTCCACCCCCCCTCCACATACATATTGTTGTTTCATGACACACCAAAAAGAGGCGTTACTATTTTTAATGTTTATTATTAACATAGAATACAGAAGACAAGTATTTGTTAAAAATTTCGAAGACATGACAAGAAAAAACAAATTCTAAAACTACATTGGCATTGGCTCTTGTGGTTTAGTGTGATAAAGGTTTGTGTACATGTAACAACTGATGATAACTTGGTCACTGAAACGTCGTCTTGTTTGAAATAAAATATTTGTTGTGGAAAGTGATCGTTGTGTTCTACTATTTTTTTAGAATTAATATTAAATATAATAAATAACCGTCAGGGGATCAGTATAGTAGGTAAGGGCATGGCAATCCCGAAGAAGATAGCTGGATCTACATTTTTCACGTAATTTTAGGTAAGATTCCTCTCTTTCTTACCGGGTCTCTCTTGACCAACTCTTGTTCTCTTCTGACTCTGACGATATTAGAGTATTTGGGGGCTAGAAATCTTTATTTTATGTTCTTTTCTTCTTCTTTATAAGACCTTGATGACCGAGAGGTTTCAAGTATATAAATAAAACATCTGATTAAAACAAAATTTAAACAATAAGAAGAAACGAAAAATTAAAATCATAAAATTATAAATCACATATCAGGTTTCTTTTAAAAAGTAAAAAGCGATTATTTAAATCTAAATGATATATGAATTCACACAAACACTCAAAACGTGTTCAGGGAGTCTCGATGGCGCCTGCAATAGAGTTAACAAATCAGAGCAACATGATCGAAGGGTGATGTTTGAGAGCACTAGGACAGGATAACTTGATTAGATAAACAATGAGTAGGTAATGTCAAAGTCAACACAACAGATGGCATTGTAAACTGTCATAAACTGCATCTGCTCCAAATATCTGTTGATATAAATTTCTAGGGATTAGTCACACAGAAATTAACAAAGTGTTACAACATAGTTGTACTACCCACTTCTGTACTTCAAACGTGTCAACACCAGTACGAATCTAGCACTATATTGTCCTCATATTTAGTATCTTAGCTCAACTTTACGAATTGTTGGATACATTTATTAACTTGAAAAAAATGGTGTAAAAAGATACGACAAACCCACTCACTCATCCCCAAAACCAAATCAAAACGAATCGTCGAAAAAAAAAAAATTTTCAGTAAGTAGTAGGTCAAAAAGAGATTATTAACCATGTACCCCGTCTACGTAAAGATATATTAAAATAAGGACTTAAACTGGCTTCGCTTAAACACGTCCTTAATATAAGTCGTGATTAAAATCAAGCTTTTCATGACAGGGTCAGGGTTAAAATTAGTTTTTTACCCATAACTCTGAACCGTATAATTTTTGCACACAAGTTTGGATCATTAATGTTCATATTGCACTGAAATTTTAAAGAAATCAGTAAAGACGATTTTGAGAAATCAAATATTTTATTTGGTTACATGACTGTTTTGAGTTTTTTACGACGACTCAAGAACTAGCCTTTTTTAAGAAAAGGCAAACATTACGTTTTGTTTGAGTCCTTAGAGACTACACTTGAGTAAAATTTTATTAAAATCTTTGGAACTGATCTTGAGTTTACAGCAGTTATGTTTTTTTTATTTAGGACAAATACCCCAAATTTACAGAAAGGTAATACAAAGTTTTTTTATAAAAATGAAATAAAAGTCCAGATATAGCCAAAATATGCCCAAATACTAAATTTTATTAAAATCTTTGGAACTGATCTTGAGTTAACAGCAGTTATGTTTTTTATTTAGGACAGATACCCCAAATTTACAGAAAGGTAATATAAAGTTTTTATAAAAATGAAATAAAAGTCCAGATATAGCCAAAATATGCCCAAATACTAAATTTTATTAAAATCTTTGGGACTGATCTTGAGTTAACAGCAGTTATGTTTTTATTTAGGACAGATACCCCAAATTTACAGAAAGGTAATATAAAGTTTTTATAAAAATGAAAAAAAAAGTCCAGATATAGCCAAAATATGCCCACATACTCAATTTTATTAAAATCTTTGGAACTGATCTTGAGTTTACAGCAGTTATGTTTTTTTTATTTAGGACAAATACCCCAAATTTACAGAAAGGCAATATAAAGTTTTTATAAAAATGAATTAAAAGTCCTGATATAACCAAAATATGCTCAAATACTAAATTTTATTAAAATCTTTAGGACTGATCTTGAGTTAACAGCAGTTATGTTTTTATTTAGGACAGATACCCCAAATTTACAGAAAGGCAATATAAAGTTTTTATAAAAATGAAATAAAAGTCCAGATATAGCCAAAATATGCCCAAATACTAAATTTTATTAAAATCTTTGGAACTGATCTTGAGTTAACAGCAGTTATGATTTTATTTAGGACAGATACCCCAAATTTACAGAAAGGTAATACAAAGTTTTTATAAAAATGAAATAAAAGTCCAGATATAACCAAAATATGCTCAAATACTAAATTTTATTAAAATCTTTGGAACTGATCTTTAGTTAACAGCAGTTATGTTTTTATTTAGGACAGATACCCCAAATTTACAGAAAGGTAATATAAAGTTTTTATAAAAATGAAATAAAAGTCCTGATATAACCAAAATATGCTCAAATACTAAATTTTATTAAAATCTTTGGGACTGATCTTGAGTTAACAGCAGTTATGTTTTTTTTTTATTTAGGACAAATACTCCAAATTTACAGAAAGGTAATATAAAGTTTTTATAAAAATGAAAAAAAAAGTCCAGATATAGCCAAAATATGCCCAAATACTAAATTTGATTAAAATCTTTGGAACTGATCTTGAGTTAACAGCAGTTATGTTTTTATTTAGGACAGATACCCCAAATTTACAAAAAAGGAAATATAAAGTTTTTAGAAAAATGAAAAAAAAAGTCCAGATATAGCCCAAATATGCCCAAATACTAAATTTGATTAAAATCTTTGGAACTGATCTTGAGTTAACAGCAGTTATGTTTTTATTTAAGACAGATACCCCAAATTTACAGAAAGGTAATATAAAGTTTTTATAAAAATGAAATAAAAGTCCAGATATAGCCAAAATATGCCCAAATACTAAATTTTATTAAAATCTTTGGAACCGATCTTGAGTTAACAGCAGTTATGTTTTTATTTAGGACAGATACCCCAAATTTACAGAAAGGTAATATAAAGTTTTTATAAAAATGAAATAAAAGTCCAGATATAGCCAAAATATGCCCAAATACTAAATTTTATTAAAATCTTTGGAACCGATCTTGAGTTAACAGCAGTTATGTTTTTATTTAGGACAAATACCCCAAATTTACAGAAAGGTAATACAAAGTTTTTATAAAAATGAAATAAAAGTCCAGATATAGCCAAAATATGCCCAAATACTAAATTTTATTAAAATCTTTGGAACTGATCTTGAGTTAACAGCAGTTATGTTTTTTATTTAGGGCAGATACCCCAAATTTACAGAAAGGTAATACAAAGTTTTTATAAAAATGAAATAAAAGTCCAGATATAGCCAAAATATGCCCAAATACTAAAATTTATTAAAATCTTTGGAATTGATCTTGAGTTAACAGCAGTTATGTTTTTTTTTTATTTAGGACAAATACCCCAAATTTACAGAAAGGAAATATAAAGTTTTTAGAAAAATGAAAAAAAAAAAAGTCCAGATATAGCCAAAATATGCCCACATACTAAATTTGATTAAAATCGGCAACGCGTTTAGGATGTATTATGATATACTCCACATACGATAGACAGACCCCAGACTTGTTTATTATAATTAAATCTAGAGGTGGTTCCCTAGAGTGGTTATTGGTATAAAGGGAATAAGGGTTTTAGATCTGAAAGGGAATAGGACAGCACGTTTTCAGTAGGTAGTTAACTCTATGTTGGGTTAACCCAATCCAGGGTTTATTTAGTTTTGACCGCAAGCAACCATAACTGTTGCAGTTTGTTGGCAGTTCCTCCGTATTTTGGACTGCTATGAGTTTATAACAATTCATTTGTGCAGCTTGAAGATCTAAATATATTAATACTACGATGGGCGTCGATCGACAAGCTACATAATACAAAAAAAGAGAAATTGGCGTCTTCGCATGTCAGTGTATCACTTACATTCCCAGTAGAACATAAATTACGGAAAGTTTTACAAATATATGTGTCCAGTATTAAATAAAACTAAAAGTTATTCTGATTACGATTATTTATGTTTATTTGACGAAAAAATAATGTTAGGGCTAGACCAGATTTAAAGTGTCAGACGTCATGCCCCCCCCCCCCTAACATGAACATGGCGTGACCTACAAATCTGAAAAAAAATATTTGGATTTGAAATTAAACTACAGTGCGAAATCATATTTTGTAGTTTTTTGTATGAGAAATACAAGTTAATTTAATTTTACAATGAGAAATGCGTAACTTATACGTTTGAAAACAGTTCAAATGGATTGCATTTTTATTATTTCTCTTTACTAGGGTCTGTAGGGGAAACCAAGGACCCTTATAATTCCACATGCATGTCTGTCTATACCGCTTAAAATATTCCACTTTATCAACTGTCGCTATATTATGCCTACAGTGGTTTTAGCACATGCATGTCTGTCTATACCGCTTAAAATATTCCACTTTATCAACTGTCGCTATATTATGCCTACAGTGGTTTTAGCACATGCATGTCTGTCTAATACCGCTTAAAATATTCCACTTTATCAACTGTCGCTATATTATGCCTACAGTGGTTTTAGCACATGCATGTCTGTCTAATACCGCTTAAAATATTCCACTTTATCAACTGTCGCTATATTATGCCTACAGTGGTTTTAGCACATGCATGTCTGTCTATACCGCTTAAAAGATTCCACTTTATCAACTGTCGCTATATTATGCCTACAGTGGTTTTAGCACATGCATGTCTGTCTATACCGCTTAAAATATTCCACTTTATCAACTGTCGCTATATGCCTACAGTGGTTTTAGCACATGCATGTCTGTCTATACCGCTTAAAATATTCCACTTTATCAACTGTCGCTATATTATGCCTACAGTGGTTTTAGCACATGCATGTCTGTCTATACCGCTTAAAATATTCCACTTTATCAACTGTCGCTATATGCCTACAGTGGTTTTAGCACATGCATGTCTGTCTATACCGCTTAAAATATTCCACTTTATCAACTGTCGCTATATTATGCCTACAGTGGTTTTAGGACACGCTTTACCCTTTTATTTTTTTATAAAGGTGATGATGACCGAAAGGTTGTTTCAAACTTTTATTTTTAAACAACAAAACAAAAAAATCATGTCTTTGAGCCTTGTAACAACTGTTTTGAGATTTTAAGCGTCATTTTAAAACTGGAAATATATTTATTAAAACAACTTTGTACACACATCTTTCGGGTTAGTTGCAAATAACTTTATTTCTAAATTGACATACATAGAGGTACACACATTTGACCATTACAACGTAGCATACAAAAAAAACATATATTTAGTTGAAATGATAAATGGTCAGTTTAAAATGGGTCCTCGCTTAGTTCGGTCGATTATTATGATATCTTAATAATAAATTCGTTTATTATTACATACGAAATATGTAATAATATATTACATATTGAAAATAATAATCGACCCTCAAGTAAATGCCATTATCGTATTAATGACATAATTGTAGCCATTAATACGAGTTAATGGCTTCGTATTGTGAAGTGTTAACACAATATGAGCGTATTGTGTTGACGCTTCAAGTCATTTTCAAACAGATTTTCTGGCAATTAGAGGTGGGGGAAGCGAACAACAATGGACTGATGTACCACTTGATGCTAATGGTTTTCAGGAAAACCTAAATACTATCAAATACATAGCCACAAAGAACGGTTATATAAGTACCATGGTCGACCAGCTACTCGGGAAATATTTTAAAAAGTAAAAGAGGCCAAAGGGGAAAACGGAAAACGGACCCATAGAGTCTAACGGGAATATATAAATTAACGTGTGGAGATTGTGATAGTTTTTATATAGGTCGAAGAGGAAAAAGCTTCAAAAAGTGTTTTAAGGAACATTTGCCTAAATCTAACTGCATTAATACAAGATCCAATTATGCCCTTCATCTTTTGCAGAACAATCACACATATGTTAATTTTTAACAAAATTGCGTTCCATTACACCTATGCAGGATGGCGGATATATGAGTGCAATGGAGGAATTTGAAATATACAAGGCTTTTATAATGATGTGATTCTATCTACCCCTCTAGCAGTGCCCCCCCCCACTCCTGACAAAACAGCTTTCCTTCCAGAGGGATTGTCACCAGAGTCAACTAACAAAGTAACAAAACATTTGTTATTTCAACGTTTCTAGGGGGAGGGGGTTAATGGTAGTGGACTTCTAGAAAATAAATATATCTTTTTCACGAACTGATATTGTTAATTATAATAATTTTTATTTTTTTCTAAAAAAGAAGACTGTAAATAAGATAAATGAACGCGTATGGATAGATAAACTTTATCTCATATTAAAATTTACAAATTTCGTTTTTTAAAGATGATTGTTCCTAAAGAATTCGTAAAAATGCAGTTTTTTCCCCCTAGAAAAATATTTGATCAAAATAATATTTGTTAGATACTTAATGTGTTGTCTCAAAAGTAACAAAAAAAGGGGAAATTATATTTTAAATCATAACCTATTTTGAGTTGATTATTACTAATGATTTTACGAAAAAGAAAAAGTACTTATTTCACAAAACTAGCCTTCACTTTGGAAATGTTGGTCTTGGACCAATGAGGATAATATAAATTGTAGGTAATTAATTATCTCAAAACATTTTATCGAAGGACTTTTACTTTTTGAATAAATAACAAAAAATCGTGCGTGAAAATTGTGTTATATTTGAGTTGATTAGGTGGATACATGTGAACATTAATGTTATGTTATGTTTGATGTTGTTTTTATCACTTTGGTTATCAGTGATAACGGTATTATTTTTATTTTAGAAAACACATTCAAAGGAAAATTAAGGACAAAATTAGACAGCGCATTTTACATCATACCGATAGTTTACCCTTAAAACATATCTTTTGAAATGCGAATATCTGCCTCCGTTTTCCAATTTACAAACCATTTTCCTAAATTAAATTTATTGTAAACACAAGGTTACAAATAAAATCTGAGAAACTTTTGGACCTTTAGGACGTTTGCTAATATTGTATTACTGTTATGAGTAGGAGCAGTAAATATTTTATAGGTTTGGTTGTTAGAGAGAGATAGCAATAGAGGGAGATTTCAATATTAGAAATTCTCTAATTAATTATGTTGTAGTGTTAGTTAATTAAAAAAACACGTACATCTTGAATAATCTAAATATAATGGGAGCAGTTTCGTCCGGGAATATATTTATTTTAAAATATTTTTTATATATAAATGAGCAGAGCTTATGAAATTAAATGATATTTTTGTATAAGAACATTAAAAATAAGAAACATTTTTATTTTGTAACTATGTTAAAAATAAAACCTTTCGAATTACCTGATCAATCTCTGTACTGTAATTATGTAAATTTCTTTCTTTCTAAAATTACCTATATTGAACTTCACTTGTGAGATAATATTAGATAGAAAAAAACTCGAGCACAAGATCTCATAAAAATTACGTTTACTTAATCAAACGTGTTTCAACGACAAAGTCGCCATCCTCAGTGATACTTGAGCTACAATAACTAAACTATTATAACTGCTATAACAGTAAATGTAATTTATGTGAGATCTTGTGTTCCAGTTTTATTTTATCTACTACAATAATGAAAATGAAATTCTTAAAATATATAATTGTTGAAAAAAGGATTGATTTTAAATGTGTATATCAATATACATGAATATATAATTGTTGACGTTGTTCTTATTTTATTGTTATTGTTATTATTATTATTATTTTATTCTTAGTAACCTATATTTAAAATAATAACCTATATTTGTTTTAAGAAATAATACCAAACTTTAATTATGAATAACTAAATAAAATTTACCTGTTATGTTTTTATATCTTAGCAGAAAGAAAATTAGACAAAGAAGGAGAAAGAATAGTGTTACCGTTAGTTTTGAAAAAGTAATTAAATTTTTTAAATAGTTATTTTTTTAGAATTGTAGATCAATTTAAAAATCAAAGCAATAGTTCATTATTTTGTTTATTTCATTTTATTATGATAATGATTAATTTATTGGTATATTTTTTACTATTTCAATTACAAGTGTATTGTGATTTTTATGACTATTTATTATTTGGGCCACTCCCACTGTATAAATTTCACGGTTGAATAAACAAATAAAAAGTACGTACAGTATAACGCAAATATAAATTTAAAATTATTTTTAGAAATTTATAAACAAAACACATATTCGAAAAACAATTTAATCAAAGTTAAGATTTCAACCATGTAACAATTTAATTAAAAGTGTGTAAATGTAAAACAGTACATTTTCAAAATAACCTTCCACCTACAGGACACAATCTATTTCTTACCTTTTTTAATCCTCGCAAATTCAAATGAATTACAATCCCTTAGATGAGCCCAAGGGGTAAGTCCCAGCTTGAGACGAACAAGGAAGATTAAAAATGGCGTCACAATATTTCCTTTTAATTACTTTCGGTTTAATTAAAACAATAAAAAGAAATCAAGCGCTCAGGTAAAAAGATAAGAGATGAATATAAATAAAACCAGGGATAAAAGTGTCGGGGGTTTTAGTTGAGTCAAGAGTCACCAGGAGGCATCGTAGCTATGGGGAGAAACACCAGCTATGGCAAACAAGTGAGTGATTATATTATCAGTCTCTATGTTTGAATCTGATAGTTTATCAATTTTGTCACAATATTTTTATTTTTTTTAATATAAAAAAGTAAATTTGAAACTTAAAATTAAATGTTTCCCAGCAGTTTTAAATTGTCTATTTATTGTCACAAAATATAAATAAATTTAATCGTACCTTATCAATACTATGATTTTTCGCCCAAAAATTTGGAACCGATTGGAATATTTCTCTGGAAGTACAGTGATATAGCTATGGAATATCATATAAAAATGTAATTTTGCTGTTTTTATCTTTTTTTTTAAATTTAATAAAAAAAATTCTATGTTTAGATGAAAATGTATTTATGAATTTTTTACATACTTTTGCTAGGTGAAATGAAAATTTAAAACAATTATAGATGACTGGTATAATTTGTTTATGACTTTATTACGGCCAAAATTTTGAAATTTGTCAACAGAAATTACCCAAGATCTTTATTAAATTGTATTTTTCATCCACTTTAAAAAAAAAAAAAAGAATAATTTTTAAAACAGAGAGATTTTTTAAAAAAAGGGTTATGTTTTTGCCCTTGAGGCCATAATGATCAAACAAACGTAAATGGCGGCCTTATATTATTTTATGAAAAATATCGCAATACTTTATTTTCTATTCGAAAATTCACTAAAAGATATAACTATAAAATTTGTTAATTAATAAAAATATATTGTTCTTTCTTACCCACCCTTTATCCAAAAACAAATAAAAACCAACCAATTCTATTCGTCATCAACAATGTCAGTTCACTAGTTGTTGTCTAAAAGTTAAAATAAACCACTTTAAAAATATATACAGAGTGTGTAAGAAGTCTGGAACCGGTTGATTATTAGACAAATGGCTGCAGGCACCAAAACTAACCGATGGGAATCAGTACAAGTGCAAAAATTCTACTTTTTAAGCACTCGTAATTTTCCGCCGCTATATTGATTTTCGCCATCTTGAATTTAACTTTTAAAAAATGAAATGGGAATGGGGGTGACACATCATTTTAATGTGGGGTTTCAATAGGAAATTGATGGTGAAGTCAGTTTTTCGATAAACTTATTCACGCACGATTCACCAGCCCGCCATTATCGTGTAATTTTATAATATTAGTTATTACATACTATTATTGGATGTCTCGATAACTTTGTTGTTCTTCAAACTACAGAAAGATTTGAAGATACAAATTTGTAGAAATCAAACAAAAATGTTGGTTCTAGGCTATCTTGGGTGTTGACAATTACCAAGAATTAATGTTTTCTTCTTTTTTTATATATCTCAGACTTGTTGATTCAATATATAATTTTTAATTCAATACAGAACTAGCTGTTTCAGAGTACATTGGTGATGTTCGCAACAGTGGTTTTTAAAATTATTTCATCCAAACTAAAAAAAAGAAAATATTGACAGTAAACAAATGTTTGGAAGTCAGGAATCTTAACTGAACCGATTTTCACCCCGGTTTCATTAAACTCTCTCTTAAGTGGTTTAGTTGTGCACCAAAAATCTTCAATTTTATTTATTTTATTTAATTCCACCTAAAATATCAAAAACTGTAAACGAATTAGCAGAAAGTTAGGTGATGAGGGAGGGGGGTAGCCTCTAAAAGTAGTTTCCTCCAATAAAAAATACATGAGCGACAAGACAGAAGTATAGTTCTGAAATTACTGATACAGAAATATTTTCCAGTAGAAACACATTTTAAAGTGAACGATGCAAAAACATTGCACAAACTTTCTCGCAAAAATATTATTTACAAACGAAATACTAAACAAACTAAACTATTTGACACAAAAAAAAAAGAGTCAATGTCAGTTTTAATATCAACCATCTTAGATTGTAGTAGATGATTTAAAACAATATTTATATGTTTAAATCTCCTTACACTTATTTAAAGTGAGTACGGGTGTAGCAACCAAGCTGGGTCTACGCCTATATCATGCAGTCTTAGGTTAGATTCCTCTCTTTCAACTTTCTTATCAGGTCCTTTCTGACGCTACTAGAATACTTGAAGGCTAGGGATCTTTACTTTACACTCCTTTCTATTTTTCTTTTTTTTACATAAGGCGATGATGACCGAAAGGTTTTTGACTGTAAACAACAATGTGGGAAAACTAGTTTAAAAAAAGCGCGTGTGTAGAGTATTTTTAAAATTTTTATTTTATCTATTTATTATTATTAAATATTTCTTTTGAATCAAATATTACTTTAAACTAAAACAAATTAAAAACTAAAATCACATAAGGATAAAAGTTATTTATGGCAAGTATCTTGATTGAGAATTATTGCCCTCTACCAACTGACACGTTATATCCTTGCTTCATTTTGACTTTCACAAACTTTTAGGTTAGAGTAGGTCTACATATATTTACTTTTTTTTTTTTAATAGCAAATACCTCAGAATTTAAAGCTCACTTAAAAGTGATGATTTTAAGAAAAAACTATTTTTTCCCTTTGACAGGAACGTCAATTGTTTGTTAAAATGTCCATCGCCACCAACATTTGTAAAACCGGTTGAGTTATTATCGGGATATTGGATTGTGCTGCCAGACAGGCGGAAGGATCAAATGTGCTTAGACCAAAGAAAGGTATAAAATTTTAGAATTGAATTTTACATGTAATGGTGCTAACAATATGAAAGATTTAGCTAAACTTAAAAATTTGTAAATAAATATTGAGCTTGACTTGTGAGATAATATTAGATAGAATAAAACTCGAACACAAGACCTCACAAAAATTACGTTTACTTAATCAAACGCGTTTCAACGACAAAGTCGCCATCCTCAGTGATACACGAGCTACAATAACTAAACTATAACTCAACTATAATGTTATAGTTGTAACTGAAACAGTTATAGTTTAGTTATAGTAGCTCATATATCAATGAGGATGGCGACTTTGTCGTTGAAACGCGTTTGATTAAGTAAAAGTCATTTTTATGTTCGAATTTTATTCTATCTTAAAAATTTGTATTGAACTATAAAATATATTTTTATGATCTAGGCTATCTACCAAATATTTACTGAAAAACAGAATAGAAAAGTATATGTTAGGTTGGGTTAGGTTATGTTATGTAAACACAACATCATGTCTAGCGACAACCTCCGCTTCTTCATCGAGTCATTCTATCCTCTTTTTTATTTATGTATGTACATAAACATAGTCTATACATTTTGGAATGTAAATGTTAATAACACTCTTTCACAATTTCGTACTTAAATAACTGTCATTACTTTCTTTAAATTAATTATTTTACATTAATTAAAACAATTTTTATGCAGATTTTCAAAATATTGTAACCTAAATTTAACCATTTTTCGCCATTACAGAAGCCAAATCATTACCAGATGAGTCCTAATCTCCAAGTGTATATAAAAAGCTTCTACGGCCTAATAAATAATAATAAACATGTATGTAAAATATTATCAATTCCCTTCCTTTATTTCCTAGAAGAAAAATTGATCGTCTAGTTTCAATTTCGAATATATTCGCCATATTTTGGTGATATATTAAATATTGTTTGGAGTTATCCATGGAAGTTACAAATTAAAGAGTGGAAATGAACCTGGGACACCGACTTATAATACCTTAAAATCTGCCTTTGCTATATCAATTAAATTGTAATCAAAGTGAAGATTTAGTTTAGTGAATATCTATAGTTTAGTACATTAAAATCCACTTAACCACACGCGAAAGACCCCTTGTTGTATAAAAACTAAGTCTTTCGGTCATCATATTTTTATAAAAAAGTAAGAAAAGAACATTATCTCTCTTAGAAGGGATAACATGAGGTGGGTGGTTGGGCTTTTAACGAGCCACTGTCACCTCAGAAAACACCTACACAGGATAGGGATTGCTGCAGAAAATATTTGCAGGAAATGTGGTTTGACTGAAGAGTCCGCAGAACACATTCTCTTAGAGTGTGAGGCGTTAGGACGAGCCAGGCTATACTCTCTAGGCCCTCCGGGGAAGGAGATGGAAACCATCCTAGACAACCCTATAGGTAGCATCTGTTCCTTTATAAGGATGACAGGTATTACTGAGTGGATGTAGGATGGAACTTGGGGCGCCAATAGGTCGACGCCGGTGAGGCCTCTGAAGGAGGCTATCACAGGCCATAACATAAAAAAAGAAGAAAAAAGAAAAGAACATAAAATCCCTGCCCTCTAATACTCTAATAGCGTCAGGTCTGAAGAGAACAAGTGTTGGTCAAGATAGGAAAGATGTAAGAAAAGGTGACGACTAAGATCCCTCAGAATGTGACGTCAGAATAAGTGAGCCAGTGAGAATGCGTGAGAAAGAAATTCATCGTGTGCGAGTAAATTAAAAAGAGGCACAAAATAAACTCTTCGACGATTAATGTGTTTATTCCAATTTACTTATGCCGGTAATTTTTATTGTTATGTAAATAGGAACATCGATTTGGAACTAAAATTAAAACACTTGTTATCGAAATATGAAAGGTGATTGTTACCGTACATTGTTGATTTCACTTTTTTATCGATAAAACTTCTGAACAGACAATTTTGAGAAATTTTGACAAATGTTTTTCATTGTTTAGGTTATAATTTTGTGTAGTGTTGCTCCATACTTTAAGTAACCTCATTTCAATGTAGTGCAGTAGCCAGTTTGGTTAGTAGGTCACTTCCGTCGCCCATGTCCAGTTATCAGTTTAACACAGTTTTCCTGCTTTGTCACGTCAGATAGGCTCCTCGTCAAAATATATTTACTTACCCAGTATATGAAGTGTAGTGCAAACTTGGCAGTAGACACAAATGTCGAACTCCGTTTTTTTAACTAGGCCTAATCTATACGTTTCACGACGTCAAGAAACTTTATAAGCGGTCAGACCGTCAACTTGGTCGTCTGTATGTAAGACGATAGGTTTAGGGGACTATAGTGTGCTCCTCTATTGACATTTAGTAAAATCGTATTTAAAATGTCAAATAGGTGGCTATTTTAAACAGTTTCTGGTTCATATTAGGTGTGCTATTCAACTTATAAAACACTAAATTAGACAAACATTTTCAGATTTAAGTTTTACAAGTAATGATATCGACCTCCACCTAGCTAAGTTATTGTCAAAAATATAATTTCGAACCTTGACTTTGGAAGAAAATCTGATCGTATAGTTACTATATCACCGACACGAGTGTAGCTAATGGAGGCTTTTACACATATCTCCAGTTTCCAGGCTCCCTAGGGCTGTGACATTCAAGGTAACAAAAGTATAGAACCCCTTTAATTTTTGAACAGATTAAAATAGAAAAATAAAACTTTGAGAATATAGAACCAGCTTTAATTTTTTTCAAAACAATCCCCACTAAAAAATTAGGTCCTATTAATTCAAAGACATTCTGAAAGTTTCATTTACTTATTTCAATCCGTTCAAAAATTACAGAATGAGTCCCATACATTTGGAACACCCTGTATTGTATAAACCTTAGAATGCTTACTACCTTAACTGAAAAACGCACTTTTACTACCATTGCTGTGGGCCTTTTTGGCGGGTGGACCAATTCTTTGGATGTGTACTGTTTATATTTAATTCTAATTCACATTGATTCTAATTACATCCAAATTATATCACGTTTTAGAGAAAATCTCAAGGATAACACTACAATTTATTTGTTAGTTTTGCAACACTATGAAACTCGGCATTAGAGGCTAGCAATGATTGAAGAATTTTTATTTTTTATCAGGTAAACACTAGCTCAGAGAAAGTTTTAGAACACGTTTCAAATTTATTTATTATTGTCCCCCCACCATTACATTTAATACTTCGATGCAAAGCAATTTATCCTGTGGTTTGGAACCATGCACTGACAGTTTTAAAATTCCATCATATTAAATGGAACATAAAAAAAACTCTTGTATACACACTGTTCAGCCCCGTTGAAAAACACCTTATTCCTAAATTTCATAAGGATTGAAACACATGTTTGGCCGTATTCGCGAAACAACCACACAGACAAAAAGTCAAATGGACGAGTTAAAACAAAACCTCGGCCAATTAGCCGAAAATCAAAGTGAATCCACTGGGCGGTGCAATTTAATACAATAACTGAAAATACAAAATGTAATAAATACAATTATCCAGCCCGATCATAGAATACAGTCTCTTGGCGCTGTTAATGCTCTCAAACTAAACACCATTGCCACTTTCGGGCCTAACGAGCCTATTTCAATCCGTTCAAAAATTACGGAAGGAGTACCATACTTTTGGAGCACCCTGTATGAAGTTGTATCGATTTGCTACGCTCGTGTCGGTGACTAGACCCTGGCGAATCTCGTACCTAACGAATATGACATTTTATTTCAAGGTCAGGATTCAAAAATACATATTTGACAAGAACTCGCTATTTATCATTGCAGAGATGTGGGGGTTGTACCATTACACGCAGAATTTAAATCAGAAATGGGCGCCATTTTGAAATTTTTAATTAGATTTTTCTAAATTTCAAAAGGGTTCTATATGAGCACAGAATAGAAAAATTCACAGACGACGACGACGACGACGAAGAATGAAAGGACAGTATGTCGAAAATCATTTTTTTAGGTTTCCTTGTGTCATTAAAATTAAAGGTCAGTGAAAAAACAGAGGTCTATTTTTTGCGAATACCAAACATACACTCTTCCTCTTCGTATCCTGGGTAAATAAAATAAAAATTATGGAGTCAAATTGTAATTTTAAAGTGCACAGTCCAAGATATACGAAGAAGCTGTAATATATGTATTTTATTATTTCTTGTTTGGGAGGTTAATACAGTTACGTTCCATGGATACAGGATATATCCGTTTTACAACAATTAAAGTTGCAAATTTTTTTTTTTAAGAATTGCCATATTTCATTAAATACTATGCCAAAATGTTCGTTATAAGGTCTAAAATAAGTCTAAATTTCCAGGTCAATTCAATTATTATTATTGTTTACAGAAAATAAAAACTTTCAAAATCGATCATTACAAAAATATTGCAATATATTTACAAATATAATTGGTAAAAAATCGTTTCAATTTGGAAATAATGTTGCTGGCATTGAATATAAACAACACGCCAGATTTCAAATCAAAATATTTAACCTAACCTCTACGACATTTAGTTTATAAAATATTTAACCTAACCTTTCAACATTTAGTTACCAAGAAATTTACCTATCCTCTACGACATTTAGTTATAAAGATATTTAACCTAACCTCTACGACATTTAGTTACAAAGATATTTAACATAACCTTTCAACATTTAGTTTATAAAATATTTAACCTAACCTTTCAACATTTAGTTACCAAGAAATTTACCTATCCTCTACGACATTTAGTTATAAAGATATTTAACCTAACCTCTACGACATTTAGTTACAAAGATATTTAACCTAACCTCTACGACATTTAGTTTATAAAATATTTAACCTAACCTTTCAACATTTAGTTACCAAGAAATTTACCTATCCTCTACGACATTTAGTTATACAGATATTTAACCTAACCTCTACGACATTTAGTTATAAAGATATTTAACCTAACCTCTACGACATTTAGTTGCTAAAATATTTAACCTAACCTTTCAACATTTAGTTACCAAGAAATTTACCTATCCTCTACGACATTTAGTTATACAGATATTTAACCTAACCTCTACGACATTTAGTTATAAAGATATTTAACCTAACCTCTACGACATTTAGTTTATAAAATATTTAACCTAACCTTTCAACATTTAGTTACCAAGAAATTTACCTATCCTCTACGACATTTAGTTATACAGATATTTAACCTAACCTCTACGACATTTAGTTATAAAGATATTTAACCTAACCTCTACGACATTTAGTTTATAAAATATTTAACCTAACCTTTCAACATTTAGTTACCAAGAAATTTACCTATCCTCTACGACATTTAGTTATACAGATATTTAACCTAACCTCTACGACATTTAGTTATAAAGATATTTAACCTAACCTCTACGACATTTAGTTTATAAAATATTTAACCTAACCTTTCAACATTTAGTTACCAAGAAATTTACCTATCCTCTACGACATTTAGTTATACAGATATTTAACCTAACCTCTACGACATTTAGTTATAAAGATATTTAACCTAACCTCTACGACATTTAGTTTATAAAATATTTAACCTAACCTTTCAACATTTAGTTACCAAGAAATTTACCTATCCTCTACGACATTTAGTTATACAGATATTTAACCTAACCTCTACGACATTTAGTTATAAAGATATTTAACCTAACCTCTACGACATTTAGTTTATAAAATATTTAACCTAACCTTTCAACATTTAGTTACCAAGAAATTTACCTATCCTCTACGACATTTAGTTATACAGATATTTAACCTAACCTCTACGACATTTAGTTATAAAGATATTTAACCTAACCTCTACGACATTTAGTTATCAAAATATTTAACCTAACCTTTCAACATTTAGTTACCAAGAAATTTACCTATCCTCTACGACATTTAGTTATACAGATATTTAACCTAACCTCTACGACATTTAGTTACAAAGATATTTAACATAACCTCTACCACATTTAGTTATCAAAATATTTAACCTAACCTCTACGACATTTAGTTATCAAAATATTTAACCTAACCTCTACGACATTTAGTTTATAAAATATTTAACCTAACCTTTCAACATTTAGTTATCAAGAAATTTACCTATCCTCTACGACATTTAGTTATAAAGATATTTAACCTAACCTCTACGACATTTAGTTTATAAAATATTTAACCTAACCTTTCAACATTTAGTTATCAAGAAATTTACCTATCCTCTACGACATTTAGTTATACAGATATTTAACATAACCTCTACCACATTTAGTTATCAAAATATTTAACCTAACCTCTACGACATTTAGTTTATAAAATATTTAACCTAACCTTTCAACATTTAGTTATCAAGAAATTTACCTATCCTCTACGACATTTAGTTATAAAGATATTTAACCTAACCTCTACGACATTTAGTTTATAAAATATTTAACCTAACCTTTCAACATTTAGTTATCAAGAAATTTACCTATCCTCTACGACATTTAGTTATAAAGATATTTAACCTAACCTCTACGACATTTAGTTTATAAAATATTTAACCTAACTTTTCAACATTTAGTTACCAAGAAATTTACCTATCCTCTACGACATTTAGTTATAAAGATATTTAACCTAACCTCTACGACATTTAGTTACAAAGATATTTAACCTAACCTTTCAACATTTAGTTACAAAGATATTTAACCTAACCTTTCAACATTTAGTTACCAAGAAATTTACCTATCCTCTACGACATTTAGTTATAAAGATATTTAACCTAACCTCTACGACATTTAGTTACAAAGATATTTAACCTAACCTTTCAACATTTAGTTACCAAGAAATTTACCTATCCTCTACGACATTTAGTTATAAAGATATTTAACCTAACCTCTACGACATTTAGTTACAAAGATATTTAACATAACCTTTCAACATTTAGTTACCAAGAAATTTACCTATCCTCTACGACATTTAGTTATACAGATATTTAACCTAACCTCTACGACATTTAGTTATAAAGATATTTAACCTAACCTCTACGACATTTAGTTTATAAAATATTTAAACTTTCGTGATGAGTGTATTGATTAATTAACAAATAAATGTGATATAAACTTGTATTGTTTTTGAAGTCATTTACAAATTATTTAGAAATTTTAATAAATTGAAAGATCTCTAAAACGAAATTTAAAATGCTGAACGCACAATGCCACTGGATGGAGGCGGAGTTGACAAAGTATCATTTTCTGTTACTCTCCTATACGAGACGCCCGCCCTTGTCCAGGCATTTAATTAATAATTGCACTGGACGCGAGTATTGAATGATTTTTTTCTCTTGTTGTTTAAAAGCGAACAACTTTTCTGTTATCGCCTAAAATAATAAATTAAGGTAACTAAAAGTCATAAATCATAAAATTCTCTTAAAATTTTTTCCCTCTTAAATTAAAAATAGACGAAAAAAGCAAAATTTAGTCATTAATCCCGATTTTAGAGGTAATGAACTAAAATTTGGACTGTTGTATGAACTCGACACCAGCAACATTAATTCCAAGATTAACTTGTCGATATAAACAAAGAAAATATTCCGCATTCAATCCTTTCCTTGATCTACATGTTTTAACACTTATCAGTAAATATATATTTATTTTTACTTTTCAGTGACCTAAGATTAATGTGAAATTAGTTCTGTGGGTAAAATCGGGGACATTTCATGGTCTCAGATGTCACCGTTTCCATGGGGGGGGGGGGACATAACAATAAATAGATTATTAATAATTCGCTTAAAAGGATATGACAACTAACATTCAAATAGAGAATATAATATTCTGTTTTGACAATTGCAATTTAAATCAGTTAACTACAATCCTCACCCACGATGATCACAAACAATGTTGACAACCAACAACAAACAAGTAAAAATAACGAGTTAAAACAAACTGATAATTGTTTCTGCTACAATTTTCGTCACAAGGTATTTTTTGACAAGATTAATTTAAAATACAAATTTTATGTTACTTTTATTTTTTGCTAAATGAAATAGTTTTTTAAATTGAGTTTTCTCCATTCCGAGTACACTAGTATCCAACTATGTTATTTGCCCAAAAGTGTCTCTGTAATCAAGATTATTATTTGATGACGTTAAATTTAATTTTTGTTTTTAGACATCTCTGTTTATGTTTTTTAGGTGAAGGTAAATGGAATCGTATTTGCACCTTCTGTTCTAGTTGACAAAAAATGAAATGTTATATATTTTCCTTTCAGATCATTCTAAAAGAATAAATTCGTACAACAATCGACGTGTGTCTGGGCGGTATGTTGCAAATCTGCAATATAACACAAACTGCTGAAAATATTTTCACAAAATTTTCCGTATTCTTTACCTATTGTGATTTATTTGTGCAGGACGAAACCCGTTATATAAAATTGCGGTTTAAAAAGTATTTTGTGTTTATAAAGTGGCGTTTTTTTTTTTTTGTTAAAACATGTAATCGTTTCTTAAAACAGCTAAAGCCATTGTCGTGAAATTTTTCAAATTATTTTTTATAAAAAGTCTTTTTAAATTTGAATTTTTTGTGTTAAAAATTTAAAATTTTCCTAATAAACAAATTTTGAATAAATTAACACGGATTTAGTTTGACGTTATGTAATTGGAGTACAGTGGCATTTCATACAGATACAAATTACAAGATTTAAAAATTCCATTAATTCACAATGTAATTAGCTGCCGTAGAGTTTACTTTCTGAACCTCTCCAGGTTAGTTTTGTCTAAATTACTCCCGAACATTGGTTTGTGCTATAAATCTTCACTTTCACGAAAATGTTATCGAAATCGTTTGAGGCGATTTTGAGATAGTTGATATTTTAGAACAACACGATTCTCTTTTACTTTCTTATTGATAACTATGGAACAGTAATTTTTGTGGAAATGGGAACCAATAATTTTGATTCTTTATTGCTTCGCCTTTGCTATTCAGCTATGAAGCTTATAATGCACCCTCATTCTATTTCAATCCAATCTTAGGTTTTTTTTTTTAAACCATTAGATACTTCAGTCATACTTAAGGACACAATCCGTTTTCTGGAATATGTAGGCTACTCAACTGTATCCTCATAATTCCTACACAGAATATCTGGTACATGAAACCCCATTCTGTGTAGATGACTACGGTACATCCAGTGACCAGTCAATAATCCATTCACTTTCCATAGGTCTGTCCTGTTCAGTCTAATACCTTCCTCGAGTATTCTCTTAGACATACATTACCTTCGTTTCTCTCTCTCAAGTTTTCTGACTGAGTAAATCTGTTTTGGGCCCCGGGACATAAGGAATTACTGGGAATGAGTAGACAGACAGGTGCGCTACAGCAGAGCTGAACGCCCCTTCATTAGCTCAGCCCCTGCGTGTAGACTATCTTATACTTTGACAGGCAGGCGTGGCTCCCAATAGGTCTCAAAGGTACAACAGAAGTTTGAGCTTGGTTGGTTTTGTTGAAAGTTTGTGCTCAGTTAAATTTAAATTCTAATATAAACCTTAAGCAAATGCAAACAAGCAGTGTGAAAACAAGCGAACTATAATAGTATTGATATGTGCAGATCATGCAGTGACATAATACAGAGGGCATTACCTCATCTTAAGGGTGTTCAAAAAACTGGTTTTGTCCTCAAATGTAATACCTCCGATGGGTTGAGATCTTGAAAATAACAATTTGTATTAATTTACAAAGCTAACTTACTGTAAAGTAATAGTATTGTATTGATACTGAACAATATATTTTTAAATACTTATTATTCAATTAAATTCAGTGACTTGGAAAGAGATGAATTTTGTTTTGTTTATCTACTTGATTGAAGTCTCGATCATTTATATGTAGATCGCCAATAAAATAACCATTATTTTGAAACTTATCAAGCAATTATTATTTAATTTAACAGACAT
This sequence comes from Aphrophora alni, assembly GCA_963513935.1. Lineage (NCBI taxonomy): Eukaryota > Metazoa > Arthropoda > Insecta > Hemiptera > Aphrophoridae > Aphrophora > Aphrophora alni. The sequence goes on along the minus strand of OY740772.1, from coordinate 29,425,596 downwards.
TTTATAAAGATAATAAAACACAATTATTTATTTTGTATATCCACTTATAATTAGTCTAGCCGACCAATGGTTTCGCCTGTTAAGGCATTGACGAGGCTGTATTACATTCAGTCTGTAATACAGCCTCGTCAATGCCTTAACAGGCGAAACCATTGGTCGGCTAGACTAATTATAAGTGGATATACAAAATAAATAATTGTGTTTTATTATCTTTAAACATGGAATTCCACCAAGAACCATCGGTCTCAACAGTAATGAAAAATAAAAGACATTTTATAGTCTTTGGTACCGGGAGAGGGAGGGATTTGGATTCGAGGCTCGTGAACGTCAGCCAAAGGTGCTCCCCATTAAACTTAGTAGGTCAGACCCGCCTTTACGTCTTCACACTTAACAGTTTAATCCAATACTAGGATCAGCATCATCCCATGGTTGAGGTGCTCCCAAAGAGACCTTTTCTCTTAGTCTCCAGTTTCTCATAACCCAGAAGAATATGACTGGTGTTTTACCAGACTGTTTGCATAGCTTGCATAGAACGTCTTCCTCCGGTAATAAGCGCAGTAACTTGCTAAAGACATCCTCAACTAAAGCCCATCACCAGCAGGATCTCACAAGTTTTTTAGCGAAAGTTTCTCCAGAGCAAGTTTTCCCACAGACAAAGTGTTCCTCTCTGGACCCGTTGAACAGTTGAGGCATTGGTTCCATGAAAAGTAACGATCCATTCTATCTGGCCAGCTTGTCTGCACGCTCGTTGCTCTCGAAACCTCTGTGTCCTGGCACCCTGCCGGGGAGCAAATTGTTAAACAAGCAAGTGTAGAGAGGTTTTTGTAATACATCCTCACACAAACCTTGAGGCCGGACTGGCTATCTGAGAGGATTAGTATACGCGTATAAAAATAGCGCTTAGCTAATCGATAGATTTGCACAAACCAAGATTGTTGGGATCTCAGAATGAAAAACTATAGCCTACAGTAACTTCTAAGGCTATCCTGGGAGACGAACTGTACAATCCAAAACCAGCTGAATTATCAGCGAACCACACCAGGTGTCTGCCGTCAGTCATCTGTTTTTCCCCTTTAGAGTCTTCACGTGAGAAAAGACCGCGATAGTTACAATTTCGTATTAGAAATAGGTTTTAAAAAATCGATACTTTTGAAGTATTTCCATATCTAACCGCCAATTTAGAATAAATGTTAAAGGACAGTTTTAAAGCGTGAAAATATTACTGAAATAATAACAATCGAATAATTATGTCATACGTAAGTGGTTGTCTTATTAGTTAACCAAAAATTACTTTTTGTAATAGTTTGCGTAAAAATATTGGAATATTTGCATTTTTCTTTTCTTATAATTATTAACAATATTAAAAATCGAAAAAGATTACTACACAAGAAAAATATTTATATTTAAAATTATATTATCAAGTTCAAATAAAACACGATGAAAAAAAAAGTTTAATTTCCTACAAAAAATTGAGAAAGTTCATGCGTGCTATCACGATGAAATTGCTGTTCACGCATGCTGAGCTTTAACTCCTTCCTTCATGAAGGAATTTCAAGCAGAAGTAATCTCGCCAGTTTGACCCGTGGCAAGGCTTTCACGTTTTAGATCCTTCTGAATAAAAATATAGTAGACTAAAACTTTAACACAAGATCTCACAAAAATTACGTTTACTTAATCAAACGCGTTTCAACGACAAAGTCGCCATCTTCAGTGATACATGAGCTATAGTTATAGTTTAGTTATTGTAGCTCATGTATCCCTGAAAATGATTGTTTTCGTCATACTGCTTCCAAAACAGCTGTTTTCAATACATGCATTGAGATGCTAAAGTTGTTCTTTCTAGGACCTAAAACATCAGCTGAGGTCGAGGTCATCAACTGTTACTTCGCTTATACTAATTAAGTAACGATTGTAAAGTATCTATAAAAACTACCGATACTCTCGATTGTAAATAACCGATAAAACAACTGTTACCATCGTTATAGTTAGTGTACCACTAACACAAACTAAACCGCTGTAATAGCTGCAAAATTGTGCAACTTATACAAATTTTTGAAGGTAAAAAGGTTTTTTTTGTGTAAACATTTTAGTTTTTGTGAAATTGTTTTCTTATAATAATTTGTAGTACGGTATAACGAAAAATAGAGTTCTTCACTAGGACCAAAAGAAGCTTTTAGATCCTCGCTAATTAACCGGCCGTTAAACTTGAGCTTCTATCGCTTCACTTTTGGTCCTAGTGATGATATATACTAATATTGTCTTTGGTGGAACCAAACTTCATCGATATCAACCAGTACTTGTATTTTTTTTTACGATATAAAGTTTTAGAAATATTGAGTATCGTACACTTTAACATGATCGGTATTTTAAATTCGTAGACGATCTGTACTGTAAGGGGAAAAAATTATCAATCACAGCCGTTTGAGCACTCCCACCCCCTCCTCCTCGTGGTACTGTTAGAAAATGGTAACGCCCAGATGCACAGGTTCGAGTTCAGTTGCTGGCATTCTATTTTTCAAGCTGCTCTCTCGTTTATAATAATCCAAACAAAACAAAATCTCTAATGAGGAATCAACAACTTGTCAGAAATAATAAAAGTACTTTACAGTATCTCTGTTTTTATTTTTAGCTCGAAAAACGTTCTCCACTAACGTACATAGTTAACACATAGAATGTGACCACTACAAAGCAGAAACTGGGACAGCAGAGAGAGCCAACCAAATGACTTGCTCAGAAATGTCCGGGTATAATCTAAGACAGAGGTTACTGGAGATGTCCTTTTGAACGCAGTATTGTTATGAAAAGAGGTTCAAATTACACCTTTCCTACGAACACACCCTCTGTTTTAAAATATATGAATCAAATATAATACACACGACGTTTCGAAAGAGTAAATCTACTTTTATAAACATACATTAACTGTGTATTTGTAATTGTAATTACAAAAGATCGAAATTTACACTTTAAACTGAGATTCACTTATGTGAAGTTAATAATGGAAATAAACCAAACAAACTGTTCTAAAATATTGATCAACATTCTCCCACTCTTACACACAAAACCAAAAACTAAACAAACTACACGTCACCAATAAATTTGTATTCAGTGATTCAGTGAAAGTCATCTTTAAACGTAAATTATCTTAAAAATTATCCGAAATTATTCTTTAAAACTTTGTTGAATCTGAAAGATTATGACACAGACAAGAAAGTATACTTGGTGTATATATGCTGTGATTATGAGGAATAATCACGAAGATGAACTCTGCGCGCTACAATCCGAAGTAATTGCTATCGGTAACTTTCTTAAGCGTGGAATTTTTTCGTTGGTTTTAGTCATAAATCTTCAATTTCAACAAATTTGGGAGAAATACGTACAGTTAAAGAAAATAGAATATGTATTTTAATTTTGGTCCTATGGTATGTATATCCTCAAATTTTGAGTAACAGAATACCTTGAGATTAATTGGATTTCGTCCAATTTACTTATTAACTTAAATTTTGTTATATGCATCTTGCGCTTAAATTTAGGTTATAAACTTTCATATTCATATACCAAAGTTTGATTAATATTTGCTTGAACCGTTTTTGAGATATCCAGTCTCTTACGACCGTGTCTGTGATTTATTTTATTTTTATAGCAACAATTCCTGAACCCTGTATATATATCTCCCTGAGAGAGAGAGAGAGAGAGAGAGAGAGAGAGAGAGATTCTGAATTAATGACGAAATTAATAAATCTACGTCACGAGGAAACTAGGTCCTTAAACTCCTTAAAAACAATCCGATGGTGTTTTACACTGTAGGGTGTTTATTTGATTTTAATGTTTAGAAGTAATTCCATAATCCAATGTTAATTACCCAAAGAAACCATAAACAACTTTGCAGTTTTACAGCTATTCAAACGAATCTGTTATTAACATTTGCAACAATAATTGTAACAGATGTTTATAGCTGATCAGTTGTATAAATGCATTCTCTTATTCTGAGGTTATGTTTACGTCATTGATCAAAACGAATGCGTAGCACAATCTAGTTTTTGGAGAAGTGGCTTGAATACGTTTTGGTCGTTTAGACGGGTCGATAGCCTCTCCTGTGTTATTTGCGGTTAGCTTCCAAACACTTATAAACCACGTGGAGTTCCTATTCTGTGGTTTTAGGAACACAACAATGTAATATGTAGATCTTGACTGACATATAAGCTTATACTTTCGACGAAATAACAAGAAGGGATAGCACTTAAAGAACTACTGTTGGATGCTGTTATATTCTCAAGTAGCTGTTATACAAGTTAATTAAGTTGTTCCGAGTGTTTCAAACGTTGCACAAACTTTCCCACTTACCCGTCCTCAAAACCAAATAAATAAGATCCAAAACTAATCGTGATAAAAATGTCATTTCGGAGTTCTCAATTGAAAGTGAAAAGCACCGTGGTTTAGGCCATTAAATGCATTTATTTGAATGAAATTTGTAGAGCCAATTTTGAGAAATACATATTTTATAACATGAACCTGGAGAGATACGTTTTGTTTGGATACGTAGAGGCTACACATGAGCAAAATTTGATCAAAATCGTTTATGTTGTTTATTTATAAATTATTGGGTTCGTTAACATAATATGCTAATAACTTTAAAAATGATAGCCGATTTTGAAATTAGTAAAATGGATTCTCGAAAGTAATTTTTCACCTATAGGCCTACACGCCACGAAACCGAGTGTACATATTGAATTTAAGCAAAATAGAATAAATATTTTTACTTTATAGCGTCAAACATAGTACATATGGAGTGTAAAATTTACACCCAACTAAAATTCTAGTGGCTTGAGATATCAACGAGTGACCTTCACCATGTCTACTATAATACGATTTGTGATTTCTTATAGGGTTTAAAATCTTGGTCTCCTTTTCAAAGGGGTAAAGGGGCACATTATTGTTATATTTAATGGCAACTTCGACAAATCATTGGAAAGATCTATTTAGTAGAAAAATAATGACATCTAGAAAAAAAATCTCTAAGGACAAAATTATCACTATAATGTCAAAACTCGCGTATTTTTATTCTTTTATTATTATTTTTCTTTTATATGAACCTCTTCAATGTCACACGATAGGGGTTGGCATTAAAAAGCATAAAATTACCCTCCTTTATCCTCACTTTAAGGTGGGGGATAGAATTTTCATTTTACACTACTTACATACTGAGAAAAATTTCTCCTGTGGTTAAGATCAATATACTATAGGTTGTTGGAGTTTTCATGAGGGAGATCACAATTGTTTGCAATTCTATATTTAATAAGATAAAAATATGACCACAATGTGTTTAAACTTCAGTAAGGTTAGGTTTTAACCTTGTACTCCATAGATTAAGACGTCAGACGGTGCCGCGTGAATCAGTGCACAGTTCTTGAAACACAGTTCGCGTGACGTAAAATCTCTCCCGCCCCACCTCCTCTAATGCCCTAGTTTTATCTGCAATGCCGAACAGACTTATGATTTATGACGCACGAACTGACTGTACCAGTAACGAAATCTATCGGCTTTTATGAAAAGCATTGTATTTGTTCCATATTTCACAGAATATTTAAAAAATGTTTTGTTTTACTTTTAAAATTGATAAAGTTGAATGTACACGTCACCTGTAAAACTCTATTCAGGTCTGCCTCCTATCCGTTGCAAATTTAATTTTGATATTATGTAGTACAGAGAAAGTTATGTGATGGGTTTACAAATTGATGTGGGGTTTTTCACGGTTATATCCATTTTAAAGTCCTTTGAGCCTTAAAAATAGTAATTTTTAAAATTATGTCAATCAGTCTGTCATTTTGTGCAGTGCTCCATTTTAACTCCAAAATTTTGAGTCCCACCTGGAGACCAAAATTGCGGTTTTCTCAAAATCGGCTTTAAAGATTTTAATAAATTATACGTTTTAGTTTGGTCAAATTTTGACAAAACGGTTATGTCGTCAATCTCAAAAATGACGGTTCGGTAGTTATAGGTTTAAAAAAACGGCCGTCACGAAGTCGTGACGGTAAGTCGTAACAAAAACTTACATTTCTCTAAACTAGGCAATTAAGTAAACATATTTTGACCTTAACTTGAGACTTTTTTCCTATTTTTGTATAACTCTTATCATAAGAAAAAACAAACACAAAATTACGATTTTTCCAAAATTGATTAAATTTTGCTCAAGTGTACCATTTAAAGACCCTAATATAACGTATTGCTAGCAGTCTCTTAAGTTTCCTGTAAATCTCACCCTTTATAAATGTCCCACCAATGGTGGGACAGTTGAAAAAGACACCCTGTATAATATAAGATCTGTATAGGTCCTATATAAAGATGCAATTTCAGTAATTGTCAGTCATAAAGTGGAAACTTTTAAAATTATTTGGTTTACTTACACTTTATGACTGACAACTAGGTTACTGAAATTGCATCTTTGGTGGCAAATGGCTTTGATTGTATTGGGGGGATGAGAGAGTTTATGCAACTTTACTTTATGTTGTCTCTAGGATTTCCCAAAATTGACATACACCAGATAAAAGTTGGGAGGAGCCATGGTGTTAACCTGAAAAGAAACGTTAACAAAATTGTGTGCAAGATCGACAGATATTATTGTGTTAACAGTTATCCGATTTCATCTCGTAATTGTTTATATTATACACCGATATTTAAACGATGCTATTGAAGGCAAAAAGTCGACAAAAGAGAGCATATAACCTATCCTTGATCTAACATATATCAAGACTATGTTTCGAAGCCTAACCTAACCTAACCTAACCTAACCTAACCGATATTTAAACGATGCTATTGATGGCAAAAAGTCGACAAAAGAGAGCATATAACCTATCCTTGATCTAACATATATCAAGACTATGTTTCAAAGCCTAACCTAACCTAACCTAACCTAACCTATCCTAACCTAACCTATCCTTGATCTAACATATATCAAAACTATGTTTCAAAGCCTAACCTAACCTAACCTAACCGATATTTAAACGATGCTATTGATGGCAAAAAGTCGACAAAAGAGAGCATATAACCTATCCTTGATCTAACATATATCAAGACTATGTTTCAATGACTAACCTAACCTAACCTAACCTAACCGATATTTAAACGATGCTATTGATGGCAAAAAGTCGACAAAAGAGAGCATATAACCTATCCTTGATCTAACATATATCAAGACTATGTTTCAATGACTAACCTAACCTAACCTAACCTAACCTAACCGATATTTAAACGATGCTATTGATGCCAAAAAGTCGACAAAAGAGAGCATATAACCTATCCTTGATCTAACATATATCAAGACTATGTTTCAATGACTAACCTAACCTAACCTAACCTAACCTAACCTAACCTAACCGATATTTAAACGATGCTATTGATGCCAAAAAGTCGACAAAAGAGAGCATATAACCTATCCTTGATCTAACATATATCAAGACTATGTTTCAATGACTAACCTAACCTAACCGATATTTAAATGATGCTATTGATGGCAAAAAGTCGACAAAAGAGAGCATATAACCTATCCTTGATCTAACATATATCAAGACTACGTTTCAATGACTAACCTAACCTAACCTAACCTAACCTAACCTAACCTAACCTAACCTAACCTAACCTGACCTGACCTAACCTAACCTAACCTAACCTAACCATAACCTATCCTTGATCTAACATATATCAAGACTACGTTTCAATGACTAACCTAACCTAACCTAACCTAACCGATATTTAAATGATGCTATTGATGGCAAAAAGTCGACAAAAGAGAGCATATAACCTATCCTTGATCTAACATATATCAAGACTACGTTTCAATGACTAACCTAACCTAACCTAACCTAACCTAACCGAACCTAACCTAACCTAACCTAACCTAACCTAACCTAACCGATATTTAAACGATGCTATTGATGGCAAAAAGTCGACACAAGAGAGCATATAACCTATCCTTGATCTAACATATATCAAGACTATGTTTCAATGACTAACCTAACCTAACCTAACTTAACCTAACCTAACCTAACCTAACCTAACCTAACCTAACCTAACCTAACCTAACCGATATTTAAACGATGATATTGATGGCAAAAAGTCGAAAAAAGAGAGCATATAACCTACCCTTGATCTAACATATATCAAGACTATGTTTCAATGACTAACCTGACCTAACCTAGAATGATTTTTTTTAAATTTTCGGTTTTATGGTAAGTACTCCCGAATTTTGATTTTTATTTAAAGTGAAAAACATTCTGGAGATGTTCCAAACTGTCCTGGGCTTATTGTGGTATTTTTTAATATACTACCAAATTTTAATTTTCTTTTACGTGCAGATTGGCCACATTAGCTTGAGTCATTCCACATACATTCCCTCAAAATAACTAGGATTGATTTATTTTCGCCTTCTAAAATGACTTTAACGTTTTCTTTTCACTTTTAATCCAATAACTCCTAAATAATAATTTGTTGAGTAATGGAGACCAAATAACTTTTACTTGGACCCTTAGGGTTACATTTGAACAAAATTCCATAAAAATCCGAAGAACCATAGTTATGAAAATCAAAATTTTCTATTTCGATCCTTTGAAATGTACCTTAAAATGTTGATTTATTATAAAATCTGGAGATGCGGGAATAAATATGTGCACTTACAAAATTTGATCAATACTAAGCCACTCAGATTAATTTTTACACAGACATCTTGGAAACCACATTTTTGGGGTCCGAGAATCCTACAACAGAAATAATCCATACAGAATATGGATGACATCGTATAAAAAATTTCTCCATACCATGTATACGTAAAATTTAAACAACATTATTAATGAGTAAGTTTTAAATCAAAACACTGTTTAATTGAGCGTGACGTTGGATTAAATTGAGTGTAACAGACGACGAAGTAGAAGAAGATTGCCCGACTAGCGCTATAGCTATATATAGATTCAAGGTTAAATTCGACAATTGTGACTACTTGAAATGTCCTATTGATAGAACTGAGAACTTAAACAACACGTGGAAATATTACTTACCTTGTTTAGACAGGTTTATTGCATTGTGAAACTATTTAACATACAGTTTAACATTATGCTGTTTGTAATGTATTAGCTTATGTATAATTTATTAACCTATTCTTGTCTATTTTATTCTAAGAGATTGTTATTCTCGACATATCAATACACGATATATAATTCTAAATGTTAATCGATTTATGTACGGTATATTGTTTGTTTGTGTTATTTCGCAAATGACTATTAAACTTAAAATATTTTAGCCCCTTCATTATTGTGAATACTCTATTGTACACGTGTGTATTGAGGGAAACAACAATTATTAATGCAGGCGCGAAAATTAGAGATAGAAATAATATTGTTATACCCAACAACTAAACGTCCCTTTACTGCAAGTTTAGGATGTTATTTGTCAAAAAGTAAAATGATAGACGTTATTTTATAAAGTCGAATTAGTATAACAATATCGGTTTAATTTATCTCGATCAAATTTATAATAAAGTTGTTTTATGTACTAACAAATCTCTTTGAAATTGTAACGATTGCTCTCTCACCGTCATAGCATTTCTGTGACACAAAACCATCAAACGAGCACCACAAATGACTAACAAAAATGATTGTTCGTGCTTCAGTGACTTCGTCCTTTTAGTACTTTGCATTTTGGCCAAAAAAATACTATTTTATATTTTTCACTTTCAAAATAAATTTTCTATTAAATTAATTTAGCAAATTTTATTAATAGGCGGAAACAGTTTACTTATTATTGTGCAAACTATAACTTGATAAATGGTTTAACTTTACATTGTTATATTCTTCTGCAATGCCGATTAAATATTAGTTGTGGAATTTTCCTTAACCCTACAACTGGCGCATGTTAAAGGTTTTATTTTCTTAAAAAAATAATAAAATATATTATTTGTATACAAAACCTAACTTATAGGATATCATTTTTCTCAGAAAGATGCGTAGAATTTATTTAAAAAAATTATATGAAACGCTTTTGGAGTAAGTATGTTAGATGTCAAAAAATGATGTTATCATTTTTCAGAAAAACTTGTATTATCCAAAATCAATAGCTTACCACCTTTTTCCAAGGTATACAAAAGTTTTGTGTAATATTTGTGAATATATTTAGAAAAAAGTTTGTTACATTTTCAAAATTCAAAAAAAAATTTTACGAAAAAGGGTAAATTGATACTTTTTTTTTCAAAAATTCACCAAAAATAGTAATATATATTTTATTCACAACTTCTATAGGCTATATCATTATATTCAGAAAGGTGCATAGAATTTAGCTGTGTAGTGGAAAAAAAAAATGTTAGATGTAAAAAATTTGGAGTTATTATGTCAAATAGCAAAAAATCAGAAAGTAACGGAGGGAAGAATTTCACAGAAATAGTAATGTACACCATACAATTTTTTTTTGAATTTTTTGAAGTATTACTAGAGATTTGTAATATATTTGTGGATGAAAGTTGCTAAAAAGAAATATCAATTTATAAAATTTTCATTAGACATGGTTCATTTTTACGTAAAAAGTGAATATTTGGTAACTATTTTCAAAAATTCACCAAAAATATAATTATTATTCAAAACCCAAGTTTTTATTACCTATGTTCTCACAAAGATACATAGATTTTATATGTGTAATGCAAAAACTCTTAGATGTAAAAAATTTGGAGTTATTATGTCAAATAGCAAAAAATTCGAAAGTAACGGAGGCAAAATTCCACAGACATAGGTATATAAACCAATAAAAAAAATGTATAGATAGGCCTATATAAATTTATAAACATTTTGCATACATTTTGGTAAAAACATAATCAATTTATAAAATGTTCATTAGAAAAAATTATTTTTATTAGTAAACACAATGTGTTTTGCTACAAATTTGCTATGAAGGAAGACCAATTTACAACATAACCAAGAGCGCAACACTAATCTACAAACATAATTCGAAGTAGTACGATTATCAATATCGACAGTTTAGTCAATCATTTACGTTATGAAATATTTATATTAAATACAATAAACTTTGCAAAAACTTTCTCACATGCCTATTCACAATCGAAGTGTTAAACAAAACTATTTGTCTTCAAAAATGTCAATTGCGTCAATTTAGTTAGGTTAAAGTGAAAATCAACTCAGTTTTAAATAATTTTATATATTACTTTGATTAATATTACATGCAGTGTGATTCTTAATCGGTAAACGCGATTTTGATAAATTATATCTTTTCAACAACTCCATGACTAATTATTTTGCTTTTTACAAATAACCGACGAGACGGTAATTTTTTAGAGACAGTGCACAATACGTTTTGTTTAGGGCTACGTTTTACAAAAACAAAATATGTTACAGCTGTATTTCGAGAAAATACGATGTTTTATTGTTCTTGTACATCCAAATTTTGAACACTCGAAAAAAATTTATGAAAATTTCCCGAAATATGCCCCACATACCACAATGTCCAATCGTTGGGGCTGTGGAACAGTACACATTAAACAAACAACAGACGCAAACAAAACAGGAGCATTTCACCCCAACAGTCAGGAAACCTGTCACTGAGAGCTTCTCATCATTGAGATTATAATTGGGTGGTGCTCCATTCTGCTGAAAGTGACACAACCTTTTCTGTTTCAATGTCATCAGTTTGTGGGAAAATATAAAGTTCGAACATAAGTGTCGCCTGTAATCGTTTTCTCAGCACACCTGAATTACTCCACACCATAGCCAACAGTGTTGCCAGATGGAGGGAAATTTCCCAAATTGAATAAAAAATCGACCTCAATATTTTATTAGAGTGGAAAAGGGGAAAAGCTGCAAAAATATATAATAAAGGGAATTTTTATCTTCAAAGCCTTAAAATATTGTCTCTAATCTATTCAGATAATAACGAATCTCTAAATAAAATTTTGGATTCTCATTGTACTTAGCTTAAAAGTAAAACTTTTTACAATTATTTTTGAAACTGCCTCTAAGGTATGTGTACAAGAGTAACACATCTAGAAGGCAGTAAAATCACTCGGCATTTAGGAGCAGCTGTTAAACAAGAAAGTTAAGGTGAATCAGTACAGTAGTGTTAAAAAACATACGCGAATAAAAACATTTAATCGTGTACTTTTTTCTATTTTGTCTGTATTAAGTGACAATGTATAATAGATTAGGTTAAACAGTATTATTGTCTTTACTGTGCCTAGATTAGTAGAAGAAAACTAAATTAGCAACCAACATAGCGTCAGATACTACAAAGACTAAAGTTAAAAAAGATAAAAAACAAAAGGCACCGAAAAGTTCCAAGAATAGAGATGGCAGTAAGATGAATTTAAAGGTTGGCTTTATCAGGTTCAAAATAATTCTTTAAAAAAAAATTTCCTCAGTATTCCGAATCGAATTAGTTGGTGGCAAAACTAAAACATAGCCAAGTTCAAGAAACATATCGGAATAAAAAAGATATCAAGACAAGGAAATTTTTAACCCATTGGTAAAAACAAATGCCTACAAATGATTGGAACCTTTTAGTGGAACAACATAAGTTGATGTTAAAAATTGAAAAGGTGTTCAAGTGACGCCACTCCTGCGTGCACGTTTCCTGTTTTCACTGTCTCAAAACCAACAATCTTGATCCTAAATGACTTGACATTAGTTTTATAATTGGCATGTTAAGGTTAATTTTAACACTTATTTCTTTCATTATATAATTTCTGATTATAAAATATAATAATTGCATCATTGCGTAGGCCTACTATCTATTAATTATGTCAAGGTCATACTGATAATGTCATTTCTAAGGATAATCTACGTTTTGCGTAATGGAGGTGTCATTCAGCAGACGAACATAATGGCGAATGACTAGTACATTCTGGAATTTGTGACCCCTCACGACTGTGAAATGTTCCCAATCTAATCCATAGTAGTGTTGCACAAATTTTAAAGTAGTCGATGGGTTCCTAGATGTTGCTTATACAGCCCGATCATAAAATGTAATACAAGCAGATCCTCTAAATGTAATGCCGCGAAGTTGGTTTCTTGGGCCTTGTAGGAAATTAATGTTAAACAAATAAATCAAGAAGTCTTAACAAGTAAGTAAGGTTGGTTGTGGTTTGGTTGGTGTATCACTGAAGAGGACGACCTTGTCGTTGAAACGCGTCTGATACTTAGACTTTTTTTTATGAGAATTGTGTTCTGTGTGTTTGTTATACTGTATAGTTTTTCTCATAATTCAAGCTCAACATTTAATAAGTAAGTAAGGTGTTGCACAGGTTTTCTGAACTTCGTAATTGTGAACATCGCTAGTCTCTAACGGGCCTCGTAGAAGTGTATATATAAAAAGTCTCCACTTGTTTAATTATAAGAGTCGCCACGGATCTTGACTTATGGTTTGGCAAGTGCTGGGTTAGGCGAGGGGAGGAGTGCGGGTACTTTCCTAAAAACATTGGTTTTCCAATGTCACAACTAATGTCGGTGAACAAATGATGTATACCCGAGTTTACGATATCACACCTCCGAAACGGCCAGTTCAATTTTGACGAGTGACCTATCAAATTAAAGGAAATATTGTCAAATGTTATATTACGGAGGTTCAATTTTTTATATAACTTGTTATAATTTATATCTTGAAAAAGGTGGGAAAAAACGGTGATTTTTCACAATTTTTTAGTTATTCTCAACTTCAGACGATTAACTAAATACCTATTAAACGTATCAGCTTCAAATTTCAATGGCGTATATGAGGGTGATTTACAAACATTTTTATCAGGTTTCATAATTTTAATACTATTTTTGTAATTTTCTTGTTAATTTTGTAAACCTTTGTTAACTTTTTGTTATCTTGGGCGTAAAATTCCCGTTCAAAGCAACGTTTTGACTATCAATTGTACGTGTAAACGAAAAACATGGTGTCTAAAGAAAAAAAAAGAAGATAATAGTGATCTGTGATTAGCTTATATTATTGTAAAGCCGGTGCGTGTAGAACTGTACATAGCGGTTATTTACATAGGAGTATCGAACAAACCTAGAAGTTCTATCAAAAATATTTTCGAGTACATTTTTAAAATCAACTAATACCACACATTTTTAGTTTGTTTCTACCACAAAAATTAAAAAAAGTTCTCGCTTACTGACTTTTTCGTGTCATTATGTTTCAACTTTCTAATATTTTTCATTATTAAAAATTACACATAATTTTAAAACTAAAATATATTTATACCGTTGTATGCGGAAATTCATGCAGAAAAAGCATATATAAGTTTCATTGTAGTTTTATTATTCTCAAGATGTCTAGGAACGTGTAAACGACAACGCGCTCACCGCTCTGGTTACTCCGTTTTGCCGTATTATAGCCTGATGCGCGGACCGCTGGCGCTGGTTCGCTGTTTCAGAATGGCTAGTAGCGCCGATTCATCGGTCAAGATCTGTGGCGACCCTTATAGCAATGACTACATATACTATAAGACACGACATGGCCATGTTAAATATTCTACGCTTATTCTTGAGTTGACCAATACCCGCTAGGTCGCTCTGCTAGAGAATCTGAAGTTGATGTGACTGGCGCTAGGTGGCTCTACGGTCAAACAATGTTTCAGGCGGGTAAGAGAAAACGCACTGATGCCACATATGGGACCAGAGATGCGAGTGATGGTCGAGAATCGCTTATCTCAGCGCACGAACTGACAACACTGACTATGCTGACGGAAGTAAGTGAGAAGGTTTGTGAGAGAGAGGTCAACAGTTGTACAGTCTCAACCAAGTGGGATGCGTACAGTCAAGCACCTGCTGCTAGCGCTTTCTGATAGCTGTGTGTCAAACTTGTGACGAACAGCACCCGTAAAGCGTAGACTATTTCCCTATCCTATGTCGTGTCTTATAGTATTTATGTAGTCATTGCTTATAGTTAATTATTTTTTCGAGTTCTTTAACCGTAAAATTCATTTCAACATTCTTAATGATGGTTAAAGTCCTGTACGAAAAACATAGAGATGATTTGTTTCAGACAAATAAAACAGTATATTAAAAAGTCTCCACTAGCTTAGTTAGTTTCGCTAGCTGGACGCATGTGAACAAACCTCTTTCGCTACGATCACGTCGCCAACTCGGCCCTGCTGGAACTCGTAATTATACTCGTAAAATACAACTTTTTTTGCGAGGTCTATATTTGACAATAACTTTACTATTGGTCATTGTACTGTATAGGTATGAAGTTGGTAATATTACATGCAGAATTGACATCTGTAAAATCTGTGTTATAACTTTAATTACACAGAAGATATGAAAATACTTTTTCTTTAATGATATACACCCTTATCCTTAATTTTAAGTCCCTATCTTATTTTTTATCGCCGGTTTCGTGCTTACGTACAGAAGACAAAGTCGACAACAACAACAACAACAACGACAACTATATCTACAAAGATAATTATATCGACTATAATTGGTTTCACGTTTAGTTGTTTACTTGAACATTCTGTGATATACGTTTATAGATATATACAATTTTCATGTACAATTTTAACCAAATCTGTCCAAAAACAACTCATCGACAATTTAAACAATAGAATCCCTTCATTAGACATACTATATATTACATGTAAATTCGCTTCAAAGTATGATATATTTTGTACTATAAATCAAATAAAGACTCGGTAAATTATTGACAACACCTTAAATGAAAAGGTGAATGTTGGACGGCGGTCCTAATTTTTCTATATGGTTAATAGTGCAGAAACTCTGATATTATGTCTATGATGTTTGAGCAAAAGGGGATATGTCAGCGAACGATGACTTTAGAGGAGAATGAGTTAACTTTAATGAGTTATGTCTTTTTGACCAAATGGAAGAGTTACTCCTTCATATTTAATGCCATAATAATTTAAATAATTGTTTACCATTTTTTAAACTTAAACCCTCTTTATCAATGAAAAGAGTGAATTGTTGTGGTCTAGAAGGCATAGAAACCTCAAAACACAGAAGTCACGACTTAACAAACATAGAAGATTTACGAAGCCAATTGAACATGAAGACGAGTATATAAAATATTTGGGTCAATATGTGGAGTAGTCTCTACGTTTTTAAGACACACTCTCAATAAACTTCCTATTTATAGCAAGTGCCATTAGAGTACATTTGTACAAATATATCTATATAATTGAAAGGAGTCTTAAGACACACTCTCAATAAACTTCCTATTTATAGCAAGTGCCACTAGAGTGCATTTGTACAAATATATCTATATAATTGAAAGGAGTCTTAAGACACACTCTCAATAAACTTCCTATTTATAGCAAGTGCCACTAGAGTGCATTTGTACAAATATATCTATATAATTGAAAGGAGTCTTAAGACACACTCTCAATAAACTTCCTATTTATAGCAAGTGCCACTAGAGTGCATTTGTACAAATATATCTATATAATTGAAAGGAGTCTTAAGACACACTCTCAATAAACTTCCTATTTATAGCAAGTGCCATTAGAGTACATTTGTACAAATATATCTATATAATTGAAAGGAGTCTTAAGACACACTCTCAATAAACTTCCTATTTATAGCAAGTGCCACTAGAGTGCATTTGTACAAATATATCTATATAATTGAAAGGAGTCTTAAGACACACTCTCAATAAACTTCCTATTTATAGCAAGTGCCACTAGAGTGCATTTGTACAAATATATCTATATAATTGAAAGGAGTCTTAAGACACACTCTCAATAAACTTCCTATTTATAGCAAGTGCCATTAGAGTACATTTGTACAAATATATCTATATAATTGAAAGGAGTATTAAGACACACTCTCAATAAACTTCCTATTTATAGCAAGTGCCACTAGAGTGCATTTGTACAAATATATGTATATAATTGAAAGGAGTCTTAAGACACACTCTCAATAAACTTCCTATTTATAGCAAGTGCCATTAGAGTGCATTTGTACAAATATATCTATATAATTGAAAGGAGTATTAAGACACACTCTCAATAAACTTCCTATTTATAGCAAGTGCCATTAGAGTACATTTGTACAAATATATGTTGTATATAATTGAAAGGAGTCTTAAGACACACTCTCAATAAACTTCCTATTTATAGCAAGTGCCACTAGAGTACATTTGTACAAATATATGTTGTATATAATTGAAAGGAGTCTTAAGACACACTCTCAATAAACTTCCTATTTATAGCAAGTGCCACTAGAGTACATTTGTACAAATATATCTATATAATTGATAGGAGTCTTAAGACACACTCTCAATAAACTTCCTATTTATAGCAAGTGCCACTAGAGTACATTTGTACAAATATATCTATATAATTGAAAGGAGTCTTAAGACACACTCTCAATAAACTTCCTATTTATAGCAAGTGCCACTAGAGTACATTTGTACAAATATATCTATATAATTGAAAGGAGTCTTAAGACACACTCTCAATAAACTTCCTATTTATAGCAAGTGCCACTAGAGTACATTTGTACAAATATATCTATATAATTGAAAGGAGTCTTAAGACACACTCTCAATAAACTTCCTATTTATAGCAAGTGCCACTAGAGTACATTTGTACAAATATATCTATATAATTGAAAGGAGTCTTAAGACACACTCTCAATAAACTTCCTATTTATAGCAAGTGCCACTAGAGTACATTTGTACAAATATATCTATATAATTGAAAAGAGTCTTAAGACACAGTCTCAATAAAATTCCTATTTATAGCAAGTGCCACTAGAGTACATTTGTACAAATATATCTATATAATTGAAAGGAGTCTTAAGACACACTCTCAATAAACTTCCTATTTATAGCAAGTGCCTCTAGAGTTCATTTGTATAAATATATCTATATAATTGAAAGGAGTCTTAAGACACACTCTCAATAAACTTCCTATTTATAGCAAGTGCCACTAGAGTACATTTGTACAAATATATCTATATAATTGAAAGGAGTCTTAAGACACACTCTTAATAAACTTCCTATTTATAGCAAGTGCCACTAGAGTGCATTTGTACAAATATATCTATAATTGAATGGAGTCTCCAAATGCTTAAAAGTTAAAACATAAAGTATTTGTACACGAAAATTGGTAAAAATCTACAACAAGAAAATAAGTCACAAGAGGGAAAATAAGGTTAGTATTTTAGTAATACTTCGTGACTAGGATACAGTATAAGTCTTACCGTATCGGCTTGAGTATTGATGTCAGTATCCCGTGATGATGGTGGTGGTGATGATGATGTGATGCTTCTTCATGCTCGCGTCCATTCTCGGTTTTCGTTTCTACATTTCCCGGAACATGTTTGTCCTCAGGTTTTGGTATCATTACCACATTTCTGTGTTCTTCACTTTCAAACATAAACTCTTCGGGGTTCGACATTGTCACACTCGCACAAAAGTGTATTTTAAGACTGTCTATGAGTTGATAAATTTTCAGTTGTTTTGAATCCGTAACTGGAGCTGAACAAATTGAAATTCAAGATAAACTATTTAACTATCCGTACATACTATAGTCAATCTGATTAAGTTTTAGTTACATCAATCATTTCCTATTCTGATAAACGTTATTTAATAATGATGAATTGTCAATATTATTTTTAATCGGACATTTATTATGATTTGTCAATATAAAAGTAACACACGAAGTTTCCAGAATATAAATCAACACCCGTTATTAGTGATAAATCTTAAAACTGAAAAAATGGTGGAAAATACCAAAAAAGTTTAATAGATAAATGCCATGTTGGAAACTAAAACTAAAAATAATTATCAAAGAAAGAAACCCAGGCCTACAGTTAGGCTTAAGTAGTCAAAATTAAAACTAAACACAAATTCTTAAAAAATACATAAGATACAGGATTAAACTATACAAAGAACACCCTCCATCTTTATACATTGTAGATCCGAATCTTGTGTATTTTTCTGATCTATGCTATGTTTTCTGCTCTATGATAGTAGACTGTCATATTTTTCATGTTCTAGATTTATCACTTGATAACGGGAATTGATTTATTCTCTCGAAACGTCGAGTATTATTTTTATATACACAAATTGGCAAATGTCAGATTAAACAAGGCTCTAGTGCGTAGGGAGCCCTCTTTTCGTTGGGCTAGTTTGTCGCTTTACATGCCAGAATCTACGGTTTCCTTCTCATGAATGTTAGAAAAGTTACGGTGTCGACCCAGTACAGTGGGGATGTACTATTTACCGAATTCTGGTTGCGATAAGTAGACTTACGGTTACTTAAATACCGTCTACCATATATCGCACCCAGAACCTTCCCAAGCTTTTTTTTAATGAGCAATCACTATTAAGTATTAAATTTATGTGAAATAAATAAGGATAAATTAGTCGAATAATGGACCCAAACATTTATTTAATGTTCAATATATCATCCGATACAAAAAGACGTTAATTTTACAACTTTAAGCTAATTAATTTATGTTTTTGGGCATTCAATTCATCTATAACCTTAAAACTAGGGCAATCTATATATTCAAATAATGTGTCATTTTTGTTCACCGACTATCTGAAGCTGCCACTCAACAAATTTTGATGTTTTTTTTTTATAGAAGGTTTAAACCCTACATGGTAAACAACTCTGAAGCCAGAATTTTTATTAATAGTCTCAGTTTTTTATGGATAAATTTGAAATTCTTAGTTTTTGTCATTACAAATAAATACAAGGAATTTGAAAACAGCTGATTGAAACACGAACAACTGTTTTAGTATTTTCATTTTTAGTGGTCAATATTATGGTTATGTTTGTATTTGTTAATAGTTTATTTTTTGGTATTCATATGTTACTTTTCAACTATGTGGGTTTATTGTGCTTTCTTTATTAACACAGACCAAGTGTCAATGTTTTGGTTATGTTTTCGTTTGTTGATAACGAGTTATATTTAAATAATTTGTCTTTTTTTATCAATGACTTCCTGACTGTGCCATTCAAATGATTTTTTTTTTTTTAAATTTATACATGATAGAAATTAGTGGTTTCAAAATTTTAATTAAAGGACTCAGTTTTTTATAAATAAATTTTGAAATTACTAATTTTGGCTATTACAAATACAAGGAACTGTTTGAAAACAGCTGTTTGAATACTTAGAAAAAAAAACTGTTTTAGTATTAATGTATTCAGATTCAATAAAAAAAAATGGCCTATATTTTCTGCAGAATTTCTGCGGGGATCAAATAATATCACTTATATATAGTATGACATTTTAGTTGGACACTGACATTTTAGTTGGATATCAGTTAAATTTTCTATTTGTTAAAGATATCCATATTCATAAATTATCGAAAAATGTTTTAAAAGATTTTTAGTAGTTCCTCTTTACTTAGGTCCTACATGTACTTACATAGCTCACAAGGTCAAATTAGTTCTAATACTAATCCCAAGGTCATAGTCGGCAGAGAGAGGATACACAAAAAAGGCCATAAGAAATTTAGTAAAGTATTGTGTTAATAAAAATGTACCGTACATTTAACCACAACAAATTGAACTAGGTAACTTACGATAACACTACCTGATAATTAGTTAACCTAAATAGTTTTAACGTAACACTAAAACACTGATTTGTTACTGCACTAAACCAAACCTGGAAGTTGAACAGAATACCAACACTCTTTGACGACATTAGCACTTTATCGCTAACTAGTTTCGTTAGGCCAGTAGGCTACGCAACTCGAGAACAAAAACCAAGAGCAACGAACTCGAATTTTTAAACACAAAGTAAGCCTACTAAATTTCGAAAAATACTCGGTTAATATTAAGCTTACCACTTTTTCTATGTAAAATTTAGTAAACTAAAGTAAACATTTACTAAATAAATAATACAAACTGAATAGGAAATGTTTGCTGAGTGTCTGAAACGAGAAAAACATTTAATAAATAGTGTATTACCTTTTTCACTCGTAATTATTTACAGAAAAAGATTTGTATGTAATTTATAAAGCGGACCGCTGCCGTGTTTTTTAAACCGAGCCTCCGAGTGTTATGTCCATAGCAGTAAAAGTTTAAATCGAAATGCGTACAGTCATTGTTATGTCGTTGTACAAAAGAGGTTAGGTCGTTGTTTCACAGCTGTTATCTTCATGACGTATTAGCTTAATCTCTATTACAGTAAGTTGGTGGTAATCTCTTATAGTTCAGTGGTACGTATTTGTGTATATGCAACAACTGAAGATGACGAGAATCGTCAATGAAACGTTTTATTTCAAAATAAACTTGTGAAAAATTTTGTTTTATTTCACTTTGCATTTAAAGGTTTACGAACTTTTCGCTAGTACAGAACTTTAGGCACACACATTTGGTAAAAAACAAACACATTTTTGGACAAAGCAGAAAAAGATATAAGACGATAATCACAATATCGATTCTCTCCCCTCCACGTCTCTCTGGAGGGGATGAGAAAAATCCAGTTACGTAAAACGTGCGTTATAGTATAAAACAAACAACAGATCAGTATTTAATCAACAATTTACGAGAAAATTAGCGGTTTTTGTTAAAACACCATCTATCCTCACACCACCTACTGTGAACTTCGGTTCTCGTCCACACTACCATCTCAAACTTTTACCGTTATTATAATCCTCATTCCGTTATTTTATTAATAAAACCGGACTGTATTTCTGAGAAATATTAGTATAATTTAATGTTTAAAATTAGACGTAGGCCTGCGTCTAGGAATAGGTTACACAATGTCAAGTTTTCAACCGCCGTATCTATAAAACCGTAAAAGAAAGCTACTGTAAACAAGAACACTACACTGTTTTTTTTTTTTTAATTTTCATACTACTCGAGGAAATAAAGCATTCCACTATCATATTTGAGTAAGACGGATCGAAATTCATATTTTTTGCATTCGATTCAGGAAGTCATCTAGAATGTTTGTGACCACTTTTGATCATACAGAAATTTTTAATTGCAACGGTTCATTGAAAAAATCATTCTCAAAAGTGCGGTGGATGTCAGGACAGCTAGTGTCTACGTCATCTCCAGGCGTTTTCCTGAATTGCTTTGAAAATCGATGGATAATCGGTACTCGGGGTTTTTTGGAGCCCTGATCGCGAATATACCATCGACAACCCTCCCCAGAGCAACTGGTGCACCAGGGGGCCCTGGTTATCAGCATCACCCTCGTGAGTTTTATTGAAATTGTTTCGCAGAACAATTGAAACTTGCCATTCGAGGGTTTTTCGAGGCGTTGATCGCGAATATGACATCAACAACCCGCCCCCGAGCACCTGGTACACCGGGCCCTCCAGTTATCATCATCATTCCCGTGAGTTTTATTGAAATTGGTTCGTAGAGCAATCAAAACTTTCCACTCTGGGGTTTTTCGGGGCGCTGATCGCGAATATGCCATCGGCTATCCTCCCCTCATTTAGGCCATTATTTACGAAGTTACAATTTATTGTTTTCAATCACCTCAGAAGATATTCTTTTGAGAATCCATTTTTTAATGCATCGACGAAATTAAGAATTTCTGGATGATCAAAAGTGGTCACAAACTTTCTAGATGATTTCCTGAATCGAATCCAAAAAACCGCATCTCGATCCGTCTTACTCCGTACAAAATTGATAGAGTGGTCATTGTGTGCTTTATTTCCTCGACTATACATTAAATGACGACGAGAAGGTTTTGACGACTCAAAAACATATGCTTTTCCCAAAGAAATAGAGTAAGGATAAATTTTGAGGAAATCAGAGTTTTAGTTTTGGTCCTAGTTTAGAGTCGTGGTCTACCCACAAATTTTGAGTAGAAATGAAAAAAGTCTCGAGATATACCCAACATACGTTCACATTCTGTATTTGATCAAAATCGGTCCAATTGTTTGTACATTAGAGACGGCAGACGGCAGAGAGATATTGCAAAACCCACTTTTTTTTGTCTCGATGGACCTCAAAACAAATATTACCGTGAAAAAATATAGATTTTTGGTCTATTATATAATTTTTGTTATTTATATGTGCTAAAATAAAATTAGTAAATGATAGTCTAATAATTGGGTAATAACACCAGAATTTTAGTCAAATTTTGCATGTAAACTTAGTTGAATATTAGTTATTATTCGAGAGTATGGAATGAGGGTAACCTTTTCTTTGACAAGCGATAATAATTTTTAATTATAAACTTAATTTTAAACACATTTTGTTCGATTCGTTTTTTCACCAACGGCGAGAAAATATTGATAATTTTAAAAAGGCGTAATAAAAGTATAATACGTCTTCTAATAGTGAAAAATATATTTCAAAAGTGCAAGGACAAAAAAGGGCTTTAAATAATAATTTATCATTAAAAGGTTTTAAATAAAAATGACACTAAATCCAAAATGTTAGAACATTGTATTATTTACACTCAAATTTAAACATTTGTATGACTGGTTATGATTCGAAATTTCATTTTATGTACATACTTATACTTTTATTGTATTTTTCATTATAACTGAGATATTTTTACTTTTATATTTTAACAAACAATGTTCTTTACAATTACAGAAGACATCGTTATTATTTGAAGCACGGTAAAATGTTTAGTAACAAAATGTGTTAAAAGTTCATTTTTTATCACACGGAATTGTATTTAAAATGTATTGTCCCTAATGCAAAAAACAAAGTTAGCTTTAGCTCTCATGTCCTTCTTGTCTCTCAAGGACAAACGTCTTTTAGCATATTTTGAATTTAAGTACGCCAAAAACACGTTTACTAAATCAATTTAATAATTTTGTTTTTGTCAACTTTATTTGGTGACCACGTTTATGAAACACTCTATATATATATATATATATATATATATATATGACAATACTGTATATACGCGTTATATATACTTTTTTTCTATTTCTAAGAACCGTGACCAATGCACATTTCACGACCTTTCATTTAATTAAAATGATCATTTAATTTAAATTCTCTAAAATAAGTTAAAATTCTTCTTTTTAATACCCAATATCCTACCATCTAACAAGACTATTACCAATTTTATCCTCTCTCATCAACTCAATAGCAAATCGCACAACACTGTTCACTCCCAATACACATTTCACTGACAACCTAAACTACTGAGATTCAAAAATTGAATACTTCAGTAAATAAAATACGTAAACTTAGTTTACAACATTTTCCAGATAAGATAATTTTTCATGTTTGTTAAATTGATAAACTTGACTACTGACTTTCAACATATTTATGGTATTTGTTTAGTTATCTACAGTGGTTACAATTAAAGATGACCCTTGAATCGTTTGTTTTTAACGTGTTACGGAAAAGTATATTATATTGTTTAGAATGTTTACAAATTATGATTATTTGTTTACTTTTCTAACACAAAGTTATGTACAATGTGCTCGCTAAAAACTATGAAAACTTAAACTATTTACCTTGTTTGTCATTATTCAGGTATTTTATAACAACGCGAAACAATTTTCAAGTCTCAAAATCTATTAATATTGACGAAACTTACAATTTTAAACACAAGAAATTGAGACTTATTTGGGTTATGACGAATGTGAACAATGACAACGTGAGTCAATTTTATGACTGCATTACCAGTCCAGAGATTTCGGCTTCTGGAAGCATGCGTTGAAGAAGGTTTCGCGGTATGCTAGTGGTCGATTGCTCCCAGCCATATTGAGTAGGGTCTGATGTTGTTCCGAAAGGTTCTATGTGTGCCGGCCCTCCTAGTCTTAGGAGCTAGTTAAGTTCTTTACTTGTGGAATAGTGCCTTGAATAATTCAGCAATGGGTCCGTTTTTGTTTGCTAAGAAAACAATTACGGGTGTCACTTAAATTGGGTATATTTGAACTGAACGTTTTACCACAAATTGGTGACATTGAAAGAGAAAAGGAAATTAGTGTTCATTTTAAGCAACCCCATTACAGTCTCAATGCGCAAGATGCTCTAAATACAGGTTTGGTTAGGTTAAGTTGTTGGATTGGAAGGAATGGTCCTGTTTTGTGGCCACCAAGCCGACCAAATAGATGTCTTCGTTTGGGTTAAAAACATTGTCTACGTTGAGAAAATCGCTATAGCGACAGTTACTCTTGGTATATCTCTGCGAAGATCAATTATCGCCTAGATGTTCATCAAAACTTCATTATTAAACCTTTTAGAATTAAATAAATAATTTACCTGAACCATAAACTTAGTAATTTTACCTCAAAATAAGTGATACCATTATCGATGACCTGTGTGATACTTAATATTATAATATCTAAAAATATTTTTATAGATTAAATACCATAACAAAAAAATGTTAACTTGCAAGACTAGGCCTACGATTCTTAATTCTACAAAGATGCACATCAATATTTCAAGATATAATAAATTTAAAAAAAAGTTAACCTTACACTTTCCAACAAAAACTAATAATTTCTTTGTAGAAGAACTTTGCTTTATTTATGTATTATTGTTCGTTTTCGGTTGATTTTTCTTACAAGGAAAGTATAAATCGGGCACAATAATGTATGTTATAAATAGAAACGATAAAGCGAATCAAAGGTCAATTTTAAGTAGTAATTAAAATGATCAATACAACAGACATTGTTATTTATTATCATTGATAAATGTTTCTTCTTTGTCCTCCACGTCTTTATTTATGAACGTTAGCACACGCCTTTGAAACATATTTATGTTTTTTATTGGTTTTAAAGTTAATGGACATTGATAAATTGTTCATATAATTGATATAGTTTATATAGACACTTGTGTATAGAAAACCTATTACAGGACGTTTCAAGAGTATGCATCAACTGTCGTTATCAAGTGAAAACATATTTCATGAAAGGCATGAACAAGTTGAAGGGCACCATCACGGTACTTACCCAGCTCCATCATACAATGTTATACCATCAGATCGTATAAATGTAAAGGGCCTTGTAGTATATGTTAAATTGTGCTGCTAGATCAAGTGTTCTCTCCCAGTAAGATAAGTTTCTTTAAAAACGTTGCGACACAAGTTTTCTAAACCTCGTTAATCGTGTACAGTATCCTCAAGGTAGGAATGTGTCTGGGTTGGAGAGGAAAAGAGAGGGCCCCCACACTTTGTTGCGTTTACTTTCGGCGGTACAACACTAATAAAAAAAAAATAGATCTCAAATGCTTCTGTGTAAACACGTACCCTACTTTCGTTTCTATTATCGGTGTAAATAAGAATAAAACGTTTACAAAAGTCTGTCACGAAGTTGTAACTTTAGGAGTTAAATGTAGCTAAGCAGTAATTTGTGTGCCTAGTTTTCTTGGTATGGGTTGTACCGTCAAGTCAGGCTAGGGAAGCAAGTAGAAGGGAGGACACGCCCTTTACACTAGACACACTCCTAGTCTGAGGCTACTGTACTTGTGCTATAAATAAGACTTCAGAGTATTTCATATATAATGGAGCTTTTAATAAAAGCTATCAAAGTTCATTTTTTGTACTAATTTCTCCAGTTTTGTGTGATTAGTATTCACATTTCACTATAATTTGAACGAAGATCCGCTCTATAACTACTGTATATTACTACTATTTTGATCTCGTCTAAGCTGCTTGTTGGTTTAGTATAAAGTCTCGACTCGCTGCGGTCGTGATAGCAGGCCTCGAAGCTGTACTAGCTACGCTCACGTCGGTCACTCGACCATGACAGATTTCTTAATACGAATAATCACATTTTTTTAAAGAAGTTAAAGTTAAAAAAAAAAAAAAAAAAAAAAAATGGGTGTGCTTAAGACCACACGTTAGAAGTGAAAACTTGTTTGAACAGTATGTAACGCTTATATACTTATGATTTTTGTTTTAATATATATGGGTATGTGAGAAAGTTTGTGCGATATTTTTGCATTGATTTTAGTTTAACTATGTATGTGAATTTTGAGAAAGTTAGTGCAATATTTTTCGTAGATTTTTAGTTTTAATACGTATGGGTATGTGAGAAAGTTTGTGCAACATTTTTGCATTGATTTTAGTTTGACTATGTATATGAGTTTGAGAAAGTTAAACACGTATGGGGCGCGCGTATACGTTGTCTATTTAAGGTTGCATTACGCTACTGTGCGTGACGCGATTTCTATTGAAAAAGTCCATCCCAAAAAGTACCCAACGCGCCAATAGAAGTTTTCACTTCAATAAATGTTTGACAATAATTTAGTAAGTTGTCATCGTACAGATGCGGGGTTGGTTCCATTAAATGGAGAATTGAATCTGCAAATGTTTATCTAATATAAAATCTTATAAGTTGAAAAACACACGAGATATGAATAAGCAAACTCTTTTAAAATGGCTGTCATTTTGACATTTTCAATTTGATTTTTCTGGATTTTAATGAGCCAGCTATACACTAAGTCCTCTATGCAAAATTTCTGGTTCCTATCTTAGTTTGTAAGGCCACTAATGTGCTTAATTACAAACAAGACGACGGACGGACGGACGGCTTGTCGAAAACCACTTCTTCCGTTTCCCGACACTATGAAACGTGAAAATAAGTCAAATCTGCGTTTTCGAATTTTTCTGCGGTTACTAAATTTACCCTGGCTTAGAATCTGGTCATGTTGAAAGTTGAAACTAAAACTACTATGTTATGAAAGAATCTTGGGCTAAATCTACGCTTGACCGGTAAACATAACTAATATATGGTCAAGGATAAAAATGTAGTTAACAGATCAACACAGCAACTAACAAGTTGAACCGAAATCATAAACTAGTCAACTAACAAAAAGAGTTTCAGTCCCAACAGTTTTATCGGAATGAACAACCTTTTTCCCTCTCTTTTAAACGTTAAGCGCGTGATCTTGTGGTTTATCCTGATTAGGTTTGTATAATATATAGTCTTGGTTATTCTGACCTTTAAAGCCAAGTAGTAAACCTGGGTTTCATTCTATGGGTAGCCTTTTGTTATAGTCTTGGGTTCTTTTAGGAGAGGCTACTAGTTTTAGCTCTGGGCTCCTTTCTTAAGGTATGGTACTAGTTTTAGTTTCAAACATAGTCCTAGGCTATATATTTTTAATCGCCCAAAATTACAGGAAATGCAATTAGATAAAAATCTTTATGTGTGAGTGTAAATATATGAACAACGTAGGGTTCAAACAACTGAATCGATTTGGAAAGTTTGTAAATACAATGCCTATTCTGGCGCCGTATTTGGAAAAAAAAAAATTTCAGCTCAAAATTGTTGTTCTTTCACACATTTTGGCCTATTAATAACCGTAGAATCTATGTCAAGATTCATTGAAATATTTTTATTAGTTAAACAACCATAAACGGACAACTAACTAGCAACATCGAATTTTTGTTGCTGTTTTAATCTAGAGTGTGTTACTTACTCAGAATGAATTATTTTGCAAAGTTGCACTTAATTTTTTTTTTTTTTTCATTAATAATCGTATATTAAATTTTATGTTAAGCTACATAAGTTTTTGTTATTTATTATCATTATTATTATATATATAGTTTGCCTGCCTAGATTTTAATATAATACAGACAGTTATATCTCGAATAGATCATAGATAAGAAATATCTATAAAATAATCTTTTTGAAAAAAAGAGCAACCTGAGTAACCATTCGAACGACTCCTGGAATCCAGTTAAATGTTAAATTTCGGCGGCCATTTAATTTGTTTCTCTGTAATTTACTCTTTAAAATGTTTAAATAACCGCCATTTTGAAACCGGTAAGTGAAAACTGTTAGATATAAAACGTTCTGCAAAATATGGTAACGATATTCGTTCTGGAGTTAGGCCTATATCTTGTTGTTGAAAAAACACAAAATGGCGCATAGACGGAAAAGAAAACGTTTAAAGGAATGGTTTATTTAAACTTTTTTGTTTCTATTGATGTCTCCAATCGTCTCTCA
Organism: Aphrophora alni; assembly: GCA_963513935.1. NCBI lineage: Eukaryota > Metazoa > Arthropoda > Insecta > Hemiptera > Aphrophoridae > Aphrophora > Aphrophora alni. The sequence continues at coordinate 29,396,757 of OY740772.1, read as the reverse complement.
AAGTTTGGCGAAAACTTTTATGGACACTGTATAATTTGTATTAATAATAAATTAGCCAAAAATGATGCCAAATGACTGTTATCTGTAGATTCTGTTGACATTTCATGGTTTCTGATAACAAAGTCTCCATGAGAGAGATGTCAATAGCCAACAATTCCATATCATAGATATGCTGATATACACACGCACGTACACACACGCGCGCGCGCACACACACACACACACGCACGCACAGTGACAAGTCATGTTTTATTAGCTCTCTTTGTAATACTATTCTTCGTCAAATATGGACAGTGTAGGCTACAGAAATAAATAAAGACAAAGGAAGAGACAAGACAACATGAGCAATGCATACGTGATCTAAAGCACGTACTTTTCTAGTTAACTTGTCTTCAACGAAATCGCTTTATTGCCGTTAAAGCCTTAAATAGTGGTCAGTTGCGCATGAACCCGTATTCAATATGCAACGGGTAAATTCTATTCCACAATAAGATGATCAAAGAACTAAAATTAACAAAATAAAACTCAGTGCGCAGTTGATAGATTGAAGTGATATGATTCGAATTTCGTTTGAGATTTGGGCAGCATTGACCTTGGTTTGGGTACCCATGACATAGCTGGTGTAAGATATACAGTTAAGACAAAAAAAATCAAAAAATTATTTTAAATCGCCTTTTGAAAATTAAACACATTGATTTATTAGAATTAAAATTTTTAACACTGCGCAGAAGTTCTGCACATTCGTTTTGAGCAATGATATAAACATAACCACAAAATATTCTTTATTTCATTGGTGAATGATTGTTGTTTAGTGCGTTAAATATTCAGTTTTCGTTTCTAATAATTTTCTTAATGCTCTTTTTTGTTAGAGCTTTAACATTTTGTAACAACAACACTATACATATGCGTACATAACCTAAACATATAAGTTACCTGAATCACTTGATTAAAGAAATAGCTGAGTTACAACTTACAATAATAGTGATGTCATTTTATAAGTTGAAAGTTTTCCTTACAATTACAAGACGAATTACAAGACAGGTCGAAATTTAAGTCAAATGAAAAGCCTTGCAAAATTAAATATTTTTTGTATAATATTTTTTATAATATCATTTGTGGTTTCAAAATGGCGGAAAACCCCTATTTTTCTGGTCTTTTAGACTTCTTTGTGCTACAAAGCAAATAAATAATTTGTGTCTCGGTCAACTGTAAGTCTACTCCTATTGACTGTTATATATATTGTTTTTCTCTGAATGAAGATGCAAAAGAAATAATTTGTTTTTGTGTTTTAACAATTTGATTTAATAGTTACAGATAAAAATGGGATTAAATCCAACTTATTAAGGAATTATTGGATATCAAATAATTATTTACTTTTCTATTAATTTAAATTTTCCAAAACGTTTCATTTCATTACAAATTTTTAGAATTTTGTATTTAAAAAAATTGAACTTCGGTGATTTGGATTATTATATACGCGTGCATGTGTGTGTAGTTCTTCTTTTTTAGTAATTTTAATTTTTTTTTATTTGTAATTTAAAAAAACAGTATAATCGAGATGTTGATGAACATAAAAAATCCAACATTTTTTCAGGTATTTTAGATTATTTCATTTTACGATAAAAATAAGAAGGAAAAAAAAACCTATAAAATTTGGTCACCAAAGACCTCCAAAATGTGCTTTATCAATATACCATTTACAACCATGTTTACAACTGAAAATCTGTAAAAACAAACTTTCACATATATGCCCCTTGTGAACTCAAAATACGAAAAATCATTATGCACATTATAAAATAAAATTTTTCATAAAAGTTGTATAAATCACCCAGTAAAATAATTTTGAAGAACAATCCGCTTGTTCTGGGTCATATTTTGATGGTAGGCTACGCAATGAAAACAGCTGTAGTAGACAAGGAAATACGACTAATAATCTAATCTAAGGCTATAAACTACTTTAGAGATGATAATAAAATTAATCTCACCTGTTAGCAAAAGTTATTTTTATTAAATCCGCCGGCATTTTGGTAGATCTTTGAAGAAATGTCGTACTTGTATAATGTTGGACAGCACTACAAGTGTTCACTGTTGGCCATTATTGTAGGCCTACCTGAAACAATAAAAATAAAATATGTACAAACTTTACACTAACTATCTCTCACAAATACACAAAACATATGTTTAACCACCGAGAACCATAGAGAATAAGTAACATGTCAAGTGTTTATTACACCGTGTTTTCAAATCAAATAAACAAGAAAGTCTTTGATCAAATTAATTGCCTAAGAATTTAGCAGTTACTGTAGTTTGAAATTGTGTTCAGCGAGAAATAATTAAAGCAGACGGTTTAGTCTACGACGACATTTCGTTTCTGAAGCAGAGAACTTAAATCTTATCAATCTTGACCAAGATTTAGTCTATAACGAGTTGAAAGGCTCTTTTGACAGTTGCCACATCTCGAGTAGTAATATGCATTGGAAAATCGTCAACAAACAGAACAGCTGACAGCCCACTGCATTTTTACGGTAATAGTGTTGATTGCCACAGCAAACAGGGTCACGCTCAGCACACTACTCTGAGACACCATTCTCTAAATGGAAAAAAAAAAAAAAAAAAGCTGATAAGTTAACTCTGAAATATCTCTTACTAAGGAAGTTTTATAAAAATGTAAAAACATTGCTATTTATATCTTATAATTTTAAAGTATTCGCCAAGCAATATCATAGGCCAAACATCATAGGTATAACAGTTTAAAACACATTTCAACTCTTGTCTGACCCAAGAAAAGGCTTATTAAATGGCAAACTCTAATGAAACCATGTACTTTAGGAGTTTCAAAAGAGAACTAGTTACTAGAACTAGGAGTGCCGATGTATGTAGAGCCTTTCGGCACAACACCGACACCCACCCAAGAAAAGAAGGAGGATGGAGAATATCCACTATCAGCAGTACCACTACCCTCACGAGTCCAACCTCATCTGCATGGGTGACGGAGTGAAGCTCCGTCAGGTCTCCCATGCCCCGTGGTACCATTTTAAGCTATAACTGATTTCTCAGCTTCGCCCCGAAGCCCAGAATGGTCGCGGGCCCGTGATCGTAAACAGTCCACCAATCACGACCACTACGGTTTCGGTGTCCCTTTATGTTCCGCCTGGGACTTGACGGTACACTCCAGGTTACCTGGTCTTCCGTACCCAACTCTATTTGATCCGTAGATGATCGACTTTGTCAAAAACCACATTGTTCATTACAAAGCTGTTTGTTACTTTCGAGGTACCAAACAAACCGCCGATTGATCATCTTCGCTACCAATTTGTAAAACCAAAAGTACTAGAAGTTGCTGGTTCGGTTTTATCTCTACCTATTTTAGAAGAATTACTGTAGCCTCCAACCAAGCATCGGTAAAACATTGCTCCTCGAATATAGGATTGTATATTTTAAGGAGAGTTTAATTTCCCAAAGTTCGGAGGTATTTAATCAGAAAATAAACTTAATGACAGCTTATTAGTTTAATCAGAAGAAAAAATATATTAACAACTGGAAAAACGCCGTCTGGTTTTTTTTAAATGAAACTTATTTTACACAGGTAAGGCGACTAGATCCCCACCACGCTTGTTTCGAAAAACAATATTCTACTGTGTCAAGTGAAATAGTTGCGTAAATTGTTACATATTTAATTAACATATACTTATATATATAAACAATAAACTTATATCTGTATTTGAATATTATTATTTTGTGCATATTATATTAGTAGCCTATATACAGAGTGGCTGAAAAGAAACCTGCACCCCCTCAACGTTTTTGTTATTTGAGATATTTTAAAGCGGTTCGCGCCATTCAATTTTGGAGGTAGGGGACACTTTTCATGACAAAATAATTTTCAAATTTGGGTCCCAGGGCCCAAAGGGGGAGGGGTAACCCTGCAAAATATTCCAAATAGGACAGACATGTGATAGGACATTTTGTTCGTAATGAAAAGACGAGAAAGAATCTGTAATTGAAATATCAATCCGATTATCCTAAACAAAATGGCGGCCCAAAAAGTAAAATGGCTGAAAAGAAACCTGCATCCCCCTAACTATTTTTTTAGATATTTGAATGGAGTTTGCGCCATTTTATTTTGGAGGTAGGGGGCACTTTTCATGTAAAATATTATATTCGGGTTGCAGAGCCTCTTAAAGGGTGGTAGCCTCTCAATAACTTCATTTATTTATTTATGTTATACGCTGTACGTGACATTAGTGTAAATCATGGCGTGTAAATCAATGGACAAAGGTCTGGGAAATAACTATATATAATTACTTCCCTAGACCTTTGTAAACAGACTCCGAAAGCAGTCACAAACTTGACTTACATGGTCAATGTACACATTCGTAATAACTCAAATAAGCCTTAATCCCTTGTGTCAAAAAGTGTCAGTTTCTTCAATAATATTGTATTTTGAGAAAAAATTTAAAAAAAAAAAAAAAATCTAATTAAAGACAAAAAATTTAAATCTAGGGAAACTTTAATGCATAATTACCTAAAACTTTTATTTCTGGAAAACTGTGACGATAAAAATGAGTTCATTTTCAATTTTTTGTCCAAATAGGCCGTAACTTTTTGTACGATTTCGAAGTTTTTGTTGTACTCAACTCAAGGATAATAGGAATTTCTCATTAAAACGTTAACCACTAAAACTCCACTAACAAAAAGTATAATTAAAACAAACAGTATTTAATAATTTTGTTTGTTAGAAAACATAAAAATAAGTAATAATTATTCGAATTTGCCGAATTATAAACTAAATCTAACCTTACAACATATCTACTAATGATTTTTTTCCTTTTCTTCATTAGTAGATATGTAAGGTTAGATTTAGTTTATAAGCAAGACCCTCCGATGATGATAACCATGTTATCGAAATGTACATCAGGGCATTAAGTGGAAATAATTAATAAAGAACAATTAACTAGATAATTGTGTTTTATTAAGTTTCTAGTGATTGTGGTTAGGGGCAAATTCGAATTATTATTGTGAATTTCACCACAGTGCTCAACAAGATTGTATCATAAAAATAAGTGTATGGTTCCACAAAAAAAAAACACACACACACATTTCATGAATATTCAGAACATCCTATGGCACCTGACTTTTGACTCATACTGTAGATAAAGGATGTCAATTTCTCAAAATGCCGTCTATATTCTATGATTCTATCTTTGCTGGAACCAGAGATAATAAACCGTTCAGATATTTTTTGAACATGCTGTATAAATAGCAAGCACGATAATTCTCTAGAAGCAACTCGTCCATTAATATGAGTCATTACAAACACGGATATAATATGAGCATAGTTCAATACAATCACTAATACATATCAATATAATATATAAATATCATTCAAATACAGATTAAGTGTGTTATATAACCTATAATTAGTACCTTACTCGGTAATGTAACGATTTCGCTCGACCAACAGTAGAAAAGTGGTTTTCGAGACAAGAGTGCAGGGGAGCCGTTTGAATACTGTATATCCTAACCAAGCTACGTCTGCAATAATACCTTACCAAATATTTGATCTTGTACTGTAATTATATCTCTTATTATGAATTTCTTAATAAAGAGTTCTCAATTGTCTATCATTTTGAATTTAATATGAATTTACTTGATAAAAAGCACAACTGTTGATTGATTTTGTAGATTGTATACTTAATTTGAAAATGAATAATGATCGCAATATATCCACCATTAAATCGAGAAGTGCAAGTGACGCTGTATTAATAGATATTTAAATAAATTACAATAAAAATTATTAATTTCACACTTATTATTTTTAATTTACTCAAGAACCATGATTTTCTATTACATCCAACCTAACACATCGTATGTGTTGTGTGTGTGCACAACTTTCAATTCTTAGCCTATGAAACGTAAAGATTTGTCTTTAGGAAGAAGGTACATCATTTACCCGCGTCACTGTGGCCTACTCACGTCCGAGGCATTTGTCACCTCATTAACCGACATCCTCTGCGCCTGCCCTAACCCTGCGATCACGCCCTAACCTATATCTGCTGTTCTGTACTAAATTCAATTTCTTTTATAACATAATCTTGATTTCTCATTCAAAACTCAATAATAACGAGGATAGTGACCCCCCTCCATTTGAAAACTTACGTGTATTAACGTTTTTAGTTGTATCACAGTAGCCAAATTTATATTTTGTCTTGGTGTGCGAAAATGAAAAGACATACTACCATGTAACAACCGTCATGAGACAAGAGTCTTGGACTAAGGATTTTTCTGTTTTCGGTCTTGTAGTACTGAAACCAATATTTAAAATAATGTGACTTAAATTCGTATACACCGATGTGTAGTCCAAATCATTTTCTAAATAATTGATTGTTTAAGGACCTCCATCGTGTTAAAAAAGATCTGATAAAGTGTCTCCTACTAACAAATCTGAAAATTTTGAAAATCGATTACGATTTTGGATCGTTTTATATTTTGTCGAAGATTCAAAAACTTAAAACCATTTTGTATTGTAGGCAATTATTACCAAAACATGTTTTTTACTGATCGCTCGGGTATTGTTTAAGGTACCGGTATAATCTTGTTTTTTTTTAAGCCTAACTGCTTTCTAGATTTGTTATTACTAATTTTAAATGGTGTTGCACTAATGACGAATCTGTAGTTCTAGCTTTTTTATCCAGGTTTCGTTACCGTCGCAGTTCAACATTTCTCCTGGAACAAAACTGTTACTTTTCTGGAATGATGGTTGAACCTGCAATCTCTCACGCACAGAGCCACTAACCTAACATAACCTCCAAAAACCAACATACTAATTTCAGCATTATATCTTTATCCATTCCTTAGAAACTGTATTTTAACCAAAACTAAACAAAGCTTTTCTAGACATATTTTCTTTGACACATTTTATTTATTTAGTTCACCATAATGGCTGCACATTCAGATATAGGCTAATTAAGAAGTTTGTGATGAAAGGTGCATTACAAGATGAAGTATTTAATTAATTAAAAGTTATTAATGGGAATGCTTTAAACACCATTAGAAGACAAGTCTCCAATGTGTGGGATACCTGGTTCATTCGGTTTGACCACAAAACCCTAACTTATATCCTCAGTCATGAATCCACCCAGGAATTACCTGGATTTACCGCGGTCATCAGCTGCTTATTTTTGAGCTTCAGTTAAGCTCCGCCTTATTTGGTCTTCTTTATCCCAACAAGATGTCTAAATCTCGTCTTCCAACTTCTTTTGACGTAGCATATCTCTGATGGAAATTGCTACTTTATCTCAATGATCCTTGTTTTGAAGTATCGTACTCACGATGTTGTCAGGCGTTGTAGTTACCTCGTCTTGTCTGCGTCTCTCCACTGTATGTCTGGCATCGAACTTCCGAATGGGCCTGTCGGACCTAACCCATATTGAAAGCACCAACCGCTAAGTAGTTGAGTGACATAAAAATTAACATCACCAAAATTACGATTGATCCAATCCAAAGTTTCCTATCTGCCTAGCAGTCAATCTTTCTTTAGTCTCCCGATCTCATTGTTGTTATCAGATGCGCATCATCGTTTCCTTTATTTCTAATTTCACTCAAATCTTCTCTTTCCTTTCGAAGTATCCTCTCCTGTGCGATGAGGTTGATGGTGATCACCCCCGCTACTACTAGTACTGCTGGTTCCGACATGGTACGAAATGAGCACCCCACCCTAAGAGCTCCTCTTATCTGTACTGATGCCAACAGATTTTTCTATATTTCCGTCTTAAGCGCATCGGCCTAAATTTCGTAACTAAATATAAGAAACCGACACTTGTTCCTTGTAGATGTTTAAATATTAGGCAATTCTTTACTAAAACTATTTATTTTGGTATTTAATATTAAAATTCAATTTTTATAAAATATAAACCCGTTATAAGCGATCAGCTGGAATGAAATGAATCAGTCGTGCAAAATGTTTTCGTTTACGAACTAATATTATTTATCACAATCCTTTTTCGAAATATAAATAAATCCCTGCGAGAATTTAAACATTTTAAGATTAACACATACAAAATGTGTGTTTATAATAAAATTGGTTATGGGCGATATCACGTGATACCTCACCCGAACACAGCTAGAGGTCCCCATAATTGATTGTTTCCCGTCCCACACATGATGTCTATTATTATGATACCGTATATATATATATAATTACTATATTTGTATACTCATATTTATGTTACATTGGCGACACAAAGGGTTCATGCTTAATATAAGCAGAACTTTCAAAGCGTTATTATACATGGGGAGTCATGAAAACTGAGAAACTTTCGCATAAACATTTAGTTTTCCGTCTATCCGCCTTTTTGTTTTTAAAAATTTTAGAATTACATAAGTTATTGGGTTCAGATTTATTACACGAATTTTTTATATTACGGTTTACAAGTGTACCAAAACAAAGAGTTCATTTTTTTATATTACGGTTTACAAGTGTACCAAAAAACAGAGTTAATTTTTTTATATTACGGTTTACAAGTGTACCAAAACAAAGAGTTAATTTTTTTTATATTACGGTTTACGAGTGTACTAAAAAACAAAGACTTAATTATTTTATATTACGGTTTACAGTACCAAAAACAAAGAGTTAATTTTTTTTTATATTACGGTTTACAGTACCAAAAACAAAGACTTAATTTTTTTATATTACGGTTTACAAGTGTACCAAAAAACAAAGACTTAATTATTTTATATTACGGTTTACAGTACCAAAAACAAAGACTAAATTATTTTATATTACGGTTTACAAGTGTACCAAAACAAAGAGTTCATTTTTTTATAATGCGGTTTACAAGTGTACCAAAAAACAGAGTTAATTTTTTTTATATTACGGTTTACAAGTGTACCAAAACAAAGAGTTCATTTTTTATATTACGGTTTACAAGTATACTGAAACAAAGAGTTCATTTTTTTATATTACGGTTTACAAGTGTACCAACAACAGAGTTAATTTTTTTATATATTTCGGTTTACAAGTGTACCAAAACAAAGAGTTCATTTTTAATATTACGGTTTACAAGTGTACCAAAAAACAGAGTTAATTTTTTTATATTACGGTTTACACAAGTGTACCAAAACAAAGAGTTCATTTTTTATATTTCGGTTTACAAGTGTACCAAAAACAAAAAGTTCATTTTTTTATATTACGGTTTACAAGTGTAACAAAAACAAGGAGTTCATTTTTTTATATTACGGTTTACAAGTGTACCAAAAACAAAGAGTTAATTTTTTTATACTACGGTTTACAAGTGTAACAAAAACAAAAAGTTCATTTTTTTATATTACGGTTTACAAGTGTAACAAAAACAAGGAGTTCATTTTTTTATATTACGGTTTACAAGTGTAACAAAAACAAGGAGTTCATTTTTTTATATTACGGTTTACAAGTGTACCAAAAACAAAGAGTTAATTTTTTTTATATTACGGTTTACAAGTGTAACAAAAACAAAAAGTTCATTTTTTTATATTACGGTTTACAAGTGTAACAAAAACAAGGAGTTCATTTTTTTATATTACGGTTTACAAGTGTACCAAAAACAAAGACTTTAGTTTTTACCTTACGGTTTACAAGTATACTAAAAAACTAAAAACATTATTTTTATATTAGACTAAGGTTTACTAGTGTAAAAAACAAAGACTTTATGTTTTATATTTTCATAATGGCGGCCGTTTAAAATATTTAACTTCAAATATCTCGAAAATAGTATAAGTAAACAGTTACTGTTTACTTTACAAATAATGTAGTAGGGACAAAATGTTTTTCTCTTTCAAAGACAAACAAAACAGTTATTTCCAAGATTTTTTTGTGGGTTAAAGGAGAACCACGTCATCAAGTTGACTGAGGATGGCGACTTTGTCGTTGAAACGCGTTTGATTGAATAAACGTAGTTTTTGTGAGATCTTGTGTTCGAGTTTTTGTTCTACATAATATTATCTCACAAGTCAAGCTCAATATTTATTTAAACACGTCATCAAGAAAAAAATTTTCTACATTTTTAAAGGAAATTTTGGTTTAGTTTGTAACTAGTATTTTTTTTTTTTTTTTTTTTTTTTTTTTTTTTTTTTTTTTTTTTTTTTTTTTTTAATGGGCCATTTTGAAAGCGTTAAGTGAAAAATTATAAGCTTTTTAGAAAAACTGCTAATTACACGATATAAAACGTATAATTAATTGCTCACTAAATATCGCCACTTATTAGACCAACCACATGAGTAAAAAAATTTATTTTATTGATTTTTAAATTTCTAGAAGTTTTATTACATTGTACGTTCCAACTTTAATCTCAGTTCAACTGTTTTAAGTACAGAAAATGAACCTCTTAAAACGCTTAAATTTTATTTTTTACTACTTTGAGCCTCAGTAGCTCCTAAACAGTTGTATATATCAAAACATACAAAAGAATTTAAAAAAATAGGTGTTTTTATAAGACATTTTAAAGTTGGCCACCATATTGAAAAAAATGGCTGATGGTATCAACATTTTAAAACCCCCAAATAGACAATATAAAAAAGTTCAATGGAATTTCCATTTGACTCTTTCAATATATAAAATATTTTCCAAATAAAACAACTAATACACTTATATCAATCATCCTGTATACAGATTACTAAACTGACCAAAGGAAGCTACTCACGGAGGTCCTGTCCTGTAGAAGAAGGAACTACGGACTACAGTTTAGTCCCACAATATAGACATTTTTCGGCCATATTTCACGTTACATTCAACAAATAATAAAACCTAACATACTTCTTACATTTAACAAATTCCGGTCAATAGTCAATTAAAATGTTAACTTTCAAATTATGTTTTGGACAAATTTGTTTTTAATTATTAATAAACGAAAAATGTAAGTTATGGTTGCCATTTTGAATTTTAAGAGCGGATTTAAATTAATTCCTCTACAGATTAACAAACTTAAAATAAATAAATAAATAAAATCGAATATAACTTTGTTACGAAAAATTAAGAAGTAGGTCCTAACTACTGAGCGACTCTGAGTAACACATGACATGTATTCAACAAATAGTGAAACCTGGTTTCCTTGCAAAGTTTGGGTAAAACTCAGAAAAAATTCCGGCTGTAATGGATGATTTTTCTCAAATTTTGAGGTTATGTTTTTAGTAATAACTTATATTTTTTGTCGTAGAAAATGCGTTTGAGTACCATTACATGGAGAATTTAAAATGAGCTACTATGGAAAGTTATAGTACGTAAGGACGAAAAATTATCCTCAAGACACTAAACAAATTGAAATAATCGCAAAACTTAGAATTTTTATAAACACTCATAATTATTTGCTTTTTTCTAATTCACGCTGCAAACATGCAAAATAAAAATCAGGGTATTTTATTACAACTTTATAAATTTAAGAAATTTATTCAGACTACTTATAGAGCTAGTTTTGATATTTTCATACCAAAATATATCAAGTTTTGACTCACGTAGGTTAGGATAGGTTCGGTTAGGTAAGGGGGTTTCCTCAATACTCAATTCCAGATACATGGATAGGTTAGGTTAGGTTAGGAGGTTTCCTCAATACTCAATTCCAGATATGTGGATAGGTTAGGTTAGGTTAGGTTTCCTCAATACTCAATTCCAGATATGTGGATAGGTTAGGTTAGGTTAGGAGGTTTCCTCAATACTCAATTCCAGATATGTGGATAGGTTAGGTTCGGTTAGGTTAGGAGGTTTCCTCAATACTCAATTCCAGATATGTGGATAGGTTAGGTTAGGTTAGGAGGTTTCCTCAATACTCAATTCCAGATACATGGATAGGTTAGGTTCGGTTAGGTTAGGAGGTTTCCTCAATACTCAATTCCAGATATGTGGATAGGTTAGGTTCGGTTAGGTTAGGAGGTTTCCTCAATACTCAATTCCAGATACATGGATAGGTTAGGTTCGGTTAGGTTAGGAGGTTTCCTCAATACCCAATTCCAGATATGTGGATAGGTTAGGTTAGGTTAGGGGGTTTCCTCACACCCAATACCAGATACATGGATAGGTTAGGTTCGGTTAGGTTAGGGGGTTTCCTCAATACTCAATTCCAGATATGTGGATAGGTTAGGTTAGGTTAGGAGGTTTCCTCACACCCAATACCAGATACATGGATAGGTTAGGTTCGGTTAGGTTAGGGGGTTTGCTCACACCCAATACCAGATACATGGATAGGTTAGGTTCGGTTAGGTTAGGGGGTTTCCTCAATACCCAATTCCAGATATGTGGATAGGTTAGGTTAGGTTAGGAGGTTTCCTCACACCCAATACCAGATACATGGATAGGTTAGGTTCGGTTAGGTTAGGGGGTTTCCTCAATACCCAATTCTAGATACTTGGATAGGTCGAGGTGGGCCAATTGCATGGCCACCTCGTTCACATGATATGACACCTCTAGATTTTTATTTCTGGGGATTTATCAAGGATAAAGTTTATTAACCACCCTTACTGACTTCTCTCGCTCAGCTCAGAGCAAGAATCTAGGCCGCAGTTGAAGAAGTTACGCCTGACATGCTGCTACAGATTTGACAGGAAATCGACACCACGGTTGTCTGCAAAAATGACCAATGGAAGTCACATTGAAACTAACTGACTATAAGGTAAAAAAACTTGATGTATTTTGTTACAAAATGAGACCGAAACCAGCTCCGTAATTAGTTTGAATAAATTTATATGAATTAACAAACTTGTAAAATCCTTTTTGAAGCACCCTATATTAGCAATCCGCTAATAAATAATATCTATCAATTATCTTACTACATTGTATGAAATGTTATCTTATGTATTAATTTTTTTCCACTAAATTAGCTACAATAAAGTGGAATGTACCAATAAAATTTGTCAAGTTTATCCACTTAAGAGAGTACACTCTCGTGATGGAGTATCTTTACAAACAATAGCGATTAATATAATTATATTTTAATTCAATACTCAATAGATAAGTTAAACCTAAAGATAGATAGAACTGAATGGTTTGGTTACGTCATCTTGTTTCCTCTTTTAAAAATCGTAACTTAGATTACTTCATCCCCAGTTCATACTAGACAATAAATGAAATTAAACATTACACAAACTGTTTTACACATCTAAATAATATTAAATATTAACCAAACAAAAAATATTCGTCTTCCACAAAATGCCATTTCATGAGTTATCTGAGAAAATGTGAAAATGGTCAAAGTATTTCTACTAAATTTGGTAATTAATGAGTTAAACAGCATTTTGTATGTCATATTATGTAGTTGGAGGTGAAATTTAATTTATCATTTAGCATTTTTTATGTTCGATTCATTCTTATGGTGTTTGTGAAAAATCAAATTCTTTTTGATGTTTATTTTGAGTTCTTTCCACTTATGTAAAATTGGTGATTGCATTTGGTACACCTCCAACACGATACTATGTGAGTAAAATGTGTTTTGCTTTAAAATGACAGATCAATCGATTCTGTAAGTTACCTGAAAAAATGTCTGCATGATATTAAAGTTGTAAAATCCCCTGTAAAGACGCAACCCTTTAATTTAAACTTTATTCGTTTCATACTCTCATTACTTGTCATGATACTTAAATTAGTCTTTATTCGTAACTCAAGATAATTGGTTAACCATGTACACAAATTCATTGTCATTTGAAGGTCTATTTTATTGATTACAAGACACACGACTATACAGATAAAACAGCCATGCATCATGAGTAGTGTTGGTGAAGTGTGGAGAGGAGTTTTACACCTACGTAAAGAAAGGTGTAAATCAATCCTAGCTGGATCTACCCCTTTTTTGTTCTCTTCCAACACTGACTCTATTAGATATCTTTATTTTATGTTCTTTTCTTTCATTTTAATAACGCGATTCACCAAGATGATTTTCACCTATACGTAACAAGGAAAATGTTTAGTTTCCCTTAACTGTCTGCCTTTATAAATTACGTATCTTGTAAATGGAATCTTCTTTGGCGTAAAATTATATGACATTAAAAGCTAACACAATATATTTTTAGGGTCTGCAAAGTATATTAATTGTATTAGCATTAAAATTGTAGTTTTCTTAGTAGTTGTGGTACATATTTCAAATATTAAATCTAAGCTCCTTATTTTTTATGTAATTGGATAATTCAAAAAAATAAATCCTGAAGGAAAACAGCGCGGTGTACGAAACTGTTTTTACTTGCAAATACAAAATTGTGAGTGTCTCTACAACTAAACCGATTTTCACGGACTTTTTTCAAAATCTGATACTTTATTTATTTATTTTTAAATATGTTTTTATTAATACAGGGCGGACGGCTAAAGCTATTTTTATATTCTTCTATAAGTCTAATTGTATACTCCGGATCCCAATTTTTGAATTTTTGTTATCAATGAATTAACGTATTTTTACACGCAGTTAGCGAGTCACTAGTAATAAACCAAAAACAGCTGCGGAACTGATTTAAATTTCTTAGAAGTGGATCTACCGATTTCGTTCTATTTCTAGTGAAATGTGAAGATTAATGACCCAAAGCTGAGCGCAAAATTGCAAATAAAACTGGAGAAATTAGTACAAAAAATGAACTTTGACCGGCTTTATTTATTAAATATGAAATACTCTGAAGCACAAGTACAGTACCCTCAGACTAGGAGTGTATCTGGTGTAAGGGGCGTGTCATCCCTTCTACTTGCTTCCCTAGCCTGACTTGACGGTACAACTCATTCCAAGAAAACTAGGTACACACATGACTGCTTAGCTCTAATATCTCTTTAAGTGTCCATCTCTTTAATATGCACCTTTCTGTACTTTTGTAAACGTTTTATTCTTATTTACACCGATAAAAGAAACGAAAGTATGGTAGGCGTTTACACAGAAGCATTTGAGGTCTATATTTTTTTATTGGGGTTGTACCTCTGAAAGCAAACGCAACAAACGAAGTGGGTTGTATCCAACTTGCGGTCAGTCCAATTTGCGGTCAAGGGTAAAACCGTCCATTTTGCGGTCACCCCAAAAATGTCGTGGGCTAATCGAAAGATATTTGTCCAATTTGCGGTCACATATTTGAACCCCATATAGTGAGCCTAAAGTCGTGTTGAAGATTTGAAGTGGGGGAAACGTTTACCGAAATTCGTCGTATGCCATTTGTTTTTTTGATTCAATTCAATGTTTTTTTGAGTCAATCCAAATTTATCTATAGTCTTATTTTAAAAATGTCTGGGACTGGCGAACCTTTAGTACGAAGTATGCTTGTAATGCGAAAGAGTATATTCTATAAATATTAGTATCTATTTTTGTTGTAGCTCTCTCCCTCTCTATTTATATATGTATACAGTGTTTGTTTATTATTCCCCCTTTTTTAGGCTCTATTTAAGTGAACAGAGTCGTTTGTTCGTTCTGACTGACTATCCTCTCGTCAAAACAGTGAATTTGGTAAGTAAGAATCCCTGTGGATTCTGCCAACCGGGAACTGTAGACCAACACGTGAAGATGGCAAACGACTTGATTTGTGATTAGTAATTAACTATCTCTCAAGATGTGACCGCAAACTGGAAACCCTTCCACCTCCAGAACCTTGATCATCCTTCATAAAACTACACTTGACCGCAAATAGGACTGACCGCAAATAGGACTGACCGCAAGTAGGACGACACCACGAAGTGTGGGGGACCCCTCTTTTACTCTCCACCCCAGACACATTCCTACCTAGCAAGTTTTGTCTTTCATATATACAATACTTTTCATAGATTGCGTCCATGATTCATTTTCACTTTTTCATTGACAATTACTGAACTGACATTTTTGATGACGTTTAGTTTTGGTTCATTTTTACTTGGTTTCGAGATATGTAAGTGGAATGTTTATTTTTATTCATAACCTGTTATTTAACAAACCTTGTTGAGTAGTAATTGGCGTTATGATAATTACAACAAATATATGACTAAAGGTTGATGAGTTAAAAAATGTCAAGTATCCGCCCGGCATTGGTCCTGCGTGATAGCGCCTTCATGAACTGACCTATTAGACCTACTGTTTTGTAAACCTGGTCACCACAGCGCATGCCGGAGAGTTTAATTATTTCTTAACCTTTAGGCTCTAACTTAAATTAAAATTGTGTGCATTAAACTACTACGATGGTCCCTCCTTGACCAAGTAAAAGTTATAACTTGGTAAAATCAATGTGGAACTCATCTGAAATATACTGTATACATTTGTACAATGCACTGCATAAACATTATCAATTTTGTTCTCTTTTAAAACCGTAAATTATGAATACTTGATTTCAGAAATAAATATTAAATTCTAATATTATCTTGTCCTTTGTATATTTCATTAAAAATATGGTGTTTTATACTAATTGAAATAGGATTTTGTCTGCTATCTGAAATAGATAATTTTTTTTAAAGGAAAAATTATTAAATACATTTAAATTTAATATAAATAAGTTAAGAATAAGAGTTAAAAATATGTTTAATTGTAATTCGCATATGAGTAGCCCTGAAGCAAAACCTGCTTTATGTGCAACATTTATAAAATGAGATTTTGGTAGCTATAGTTTCTTTTTGAAACTTGTTTATATTTAACCATGTTTTAGGTTGCTAAACCTGACAAAAATCGTTTAAAATAAAGATAAAAATCGTTCAAAACCTACTACAAGTTTACAGATACGAAACTCGCCTGCTATATCCGAACTATCTAATATGGCCACTTGGAATAACAGTTTGTTATAAAACCTAATATTCTAATCTCTAAAAGAACAGAATTAGACTAATTTAAACATGAAAATTACTTTTACTGTTAAGAATGAAACTATTTATTTTAAAACATTAGGTTGGCTATCCTGAACAGCGGTATAACATTCTTAGTGTATTTATTTTTGGTTTGTTTGAAGAATAAATATTTATTTGAGCTCATAAAAATAAATAGTAATACAATAAAGAAATGTTTATTTGAAATATTCAATAAAAATAGAAATAAAATTATTATTATTGTGTGACCCTCGGGGGCTTACTTTAGTGAGTACGGGCTTTGGAATTCCGAGATATCCTAGCTGGTTCTACACATTTTTTTCATCTTTCCTATAAAAAAAAATGGTAAGATATTTTCCAGATTTCAGAAAACCGAAAAAGTGATTTTCGACATTCCGTCCGCCCGTCGTTGACGTCTGTATGATAACGACCACAATAACTAAGATAGGAACATGTGATTTGGTACACTCGTACAGAACCTCTTGACCAACTCTTGTTCTCTTCCGACACTGACGCTATGAGGGCTAGGGGTATTTTTCTTTCCATTTTTAATAAGGTAAAGATGACGGAGAGGTTTTGTCTTTAAACAACAAGAGGATAATTTTATTTTTGTGTGATCTTAACACTGCCAGAACATTAGTCTAAATTATAAAATAGTTAGGGGAGGGGGGTGGTAGCCAGTAAGATACAAAACCTGCAATTTGAACCAAGACCTGGTAATATGTGATAAATAAATATTAAAATAACTTCTTTTCTACAAACGTAAGATTATAGAGTTTTTTTGGATAAAAAACAATATAGTCTATATGTTTGTTGAAAGGTCACTGTTTTGTCCAGTATGTTTATAACGATTAACCTCAGTTTACCAATTTTAATCATGCACAAAACAGGTTTTCAATCTGAGTTAATCAAATGACCTTTATTGGAATATATTTTAACTCTATAATTTTGTCTACCTTTGGGTAGAAAATTAGATTAAATTTTAAATGATTTTTAAAAAAACATTATTTTTATTTTGATGGGTATAACATTTTAAGAAAAGGCATCCACAAAATTTAATTGTGTTATTATGAAATTGTATAAGAATCTGTTGTGTGGTTTAGTAATGCTCCAATAGTCGTCATTTTGTTCAAATTTGAGTACGTAGGTTTAGTTTTATACATTTAGAGGATCTGCTTGTATTACATTGTATACTGGGTAAGTACGATGACGACACCCATCAACTAATCTTCTCAAACAGAAACTTTCTTTTACTTGCGATTTGGCAAATTAAATTGACAAAATTTAATTAAGGAATTTGACATAAGCTATATTGACGTCTTTTGAAAGGTTTTATTTTACAAATTAGCGGTACTTTTAGGACTTAGTTTGCATTTTGTAAGAGACCTTAGGTTATACATTTGTTCGAAATTTTACAAAATAATTATTGACAATTTGGGAAACTCGATTTTTGTGTTTGATATTAAGGCCTACCCATAAATTTCGGGTTACAACGGTTGCTTTTCTGTCATTAAGAGTCAAAAACAAAGTAATTATCCCCTCAGGGGTTCACTTTTAATGAGGAAGAGTGTGGCAACAATCCCAAGGGTCGTAGCTAAAACTACACTTTATTGTAGTCATGAGTTAGATCCCCTCTCTTTCTATCATGCTCTCCTCTTCCTACGCTATTAGAGCATTCGATTCTTTGGAGTCTTTATTTTATGTTCTTTTCTGTAAAACACACCAGGTTTTAACAGTTGCTAAAGTGGATTCTCTCTCTTTCTATCATGCTCTCCTCTTCCTACGCTATTAGAGCATTCGATTCTTTGGAGTCTTTATTTTATCTTCTTTTCTGTAAAACATACCAGGTTTTAACAGTTGCTAAAGTGGATTCTCTCTCTTTAATTCCCGAATTATTTCAGTGTCAACAATGTTCGTAACATAACCTCATAAATTTCGAGTATGTCCAAGTTAGTGATACCTCTAATCGTTACTCAGGAAACATGAACTGGCCACGACTGGATCAGATTCCACACCACGAGAATCACAAACGTATTGAAAAATTTCATTTGGTTGCTGAGCCACAGATTCTTTAGTTGTGACGGTTAAAACAGACATTTATGTGGAGAGTTGCAAACCTTCCATCAACATTGTCACTCCTTTAGGGCGATTTGCTTGCTTAATTTCATGTTTAACTGGATTTTGTTAAGTATCCAATCTCAAACATATTCTGAACCGTTGTTTTAAGTATGCCAAATTCCAAACTCCGTCGAACTATGACTTTTTAGGGTTAACTGCTTCATTGCTCCGATGTGCTTGGTCGGTCTGAGGGTTTCTTGATGCCCACATTTTCAGTTTCTTTTTAAAAAATGATTGTTCCAACGAATAATGGTCTTATTTGTAGTACGTCCGGAAATAACGTTTTACTGTAACTACTGATTAGCAAACACATCGAAATCTCTGTTGCTCATTTCCCATTACTAAAGTGACTATTGCAGAACTATGAATGATGAACAACAAAAAATATCAAAACTCCAAATTAGTAGAGGGAAATTTATGCAACTCAAGAAACTGAAAAAATGTGCAAAATCGGATTGGAGCTTCGCTATAAAAGTGTATTTTTGATCCATTTTGATTGCATCGCTACACTATTTTTTAAATATCTCCGGCTCTATGGGTCGTAGAAAAATGAGAGGGAAAAAGAAAGAAAAAAATACTTTCGATGAAGTGAGTATTGAAATATTACAGTATAGCAACCATTAAAAGTACTTCCTAACCTCAAAAATTTTGAATTTATGGATTTAAATATTGTTTTCACTAATAATGCAACAAATGGGGTAAAAATCATCAGATCTTCACGAAAATTGGACAAACTATGTGTCTTTACACTAGAAATCGGTGGTCAAATTTCCAAAAAAATTCACTTTTACGGAAACAGTTGGCCATTTTCGAAAAAAATTGAAAGCATTGTAATTTAATGAGAAGTGGTAGTAGAATAAACTTCTTTTTTTTTAAATTGTCAGTTTTTTACCTACTTGCTAGTGAACATATCCAAGAATTTGTTTATCAAGGTAAAGTGCCCTTTTTAAATATTTTTTTAGCTAATTAAAATGCTGTGAAATGTTTATATATATTTTTATCACTCTTTATAATTTATTAATAAGTATTTTATAGATTAAATATTCACTATGCTTGTCTCAAAATGTGAAAATTTAAGGATCAAAATTTTAATTTTGAGTATAAATTATACTCACTTTATACCTTTAAAAGTGGGGGTGATATTATGAGGTGCAAAATTATAATCTACACATTTTGACATAATTTAAGGTATTTTTTAGTTAAATTAGGGCTAAATTACTTTAAACCACAGCCATTTTGAAATTTTTGAACAATTTTTCTGGTTAAGAATTTTCTTTAAGAGAATGCTAAAAAATAACATGTAGACCAAAGTTTAATGGAATCTTACAAAAGTTGCGATGGATAGAGTGCTAACACAACATTATTTCAAACTTATTCAATATGTGTTCAAAACATATTTCACACTTACAAATTTTGGTCTTAATGTAACTACAATAACATATTTTTCTTACGAAAATTCGCTGATTATAAATAATTTTTTTTAACTATAAAAATTAATGTTTCTTTTTTTTTTTTAATGTACAATAAAATGTTCAATATTATCAAGTTTAGATGAATATCTTTTATAACTCAATTTTTTTTGTCCTCAACATAATCAAACAATTAAAAGTATTTTGATAAATTTTATCAATTTTTAAAATGAACACCTAAAACTATTTATTGTAAACTCAATTAACTTTTAAAAAATAATTAAATATTATAAAAATTAATATTAAACATATATTTTAATTACATATTACCGTAAAATAACTGTAAATTCGATAACATTTTGGTTCACAAATTGTCTAAAACTTGATCTTAAAAAAAACCAACAAAAAACCAAAACACTTGAACGCCCGTTATCAACCACCGAACTAAGTCTAGTTGCCACTTCCACCAACTGAGATCGCTGGCCACCTACTCTCTGTCAATTACAACCTATTAGACTTAGGCATTTTCTTTATAAAGACACTACTAAAAACATCAATTGAAATTGGTATAATAATGAACTAAAAAGGTAGTATAGATAAATAAATTGTTGCGTTTGTATTGTATTTAACAAGGACGGTATTGATAGTTGGTTATCAGGGCCGCTATTGTATGTGGCCACTGCACATCTAGTATGTCCATGATAAATCGGTAATAGTTGCGTATGTTTTGAATAATTGTAATAATAAGGAGTGAGGTTATGTAATGAATAATATTAGTCAATTCGTAATAGACGTTGTAGCTATTGAAATTCTCGTCAGAGACGCCAACACCCGAGACCATGAAGTGTCAACTGATCCTACCAATTGGAGTAATATGACATTATTTTTTACTTATACATGTGTATACCAGATTTGCCTGCGTGGAAGTGTGATTGTCCATAATTTGTCTTAGGATTCGTTCGAGTGGAATATACTTTAGTTTATTTGGTGTATGCTGCTCGAGATGCTTATTTTTGCAATAGATTTCTTTTTCTTTTTTCTTATAGGAAAAATCCTTGAACTTTGTCTCTCATAGAGCCTATTCCTAAGTAGAGTTGGATATCTCCTGTGTAACTATGTTTAATTTTAATAAATTTTATGGTTTTTTTTAGTTTGTATTACAATTTTTTTTTACCTTTTACGTAAATAGACAAGAAAAGGAGAAGATGAGAACGCCTAGGGTCTATTTATTTGAGAACCTCTTTGTAAATAATATGTTTAGTGAACATGTGAGACGCATCTCATCTGCAAATAATTAAAGCCAGCTTTGACGAGAGTCACGATCCTACAATTAAAATACAATCACTTTCAAACTAGAGACCACCTATAATTTAGAAACATCAAGAGATTTTTAATAATTCTTACAATTATAATTAACCAGAATTTAGTTTCAACTTTGTTATTGACATTTCTAAAATATACAAAAGAATATAGGCTACGTGTCGTCTTAATAACTATCAAAATGCCGCTAAAACTTGAGAACTACTGGACCGATTTAAAACAAAATATCAATTCAATTCATGTTTATATCATTTAACACTTCGTCACTGACAGACTTTTGCTGAAAATTTTAATAAATAGAACTTATATTACAAAATCTATATTCCCTACTTTTCGGTTTCAAGAAATAGTTGACTTACCAAGGATTATCAACCAGGGAGGGTAGAACAGCGACCGCAGCCAGGCAGCGAAACTGTACAGCGCATGTTGAATATATTTTTATTTCCGTAATCGGCACTTTAAAAAAAAAAATGTTTAATATTTTATTTGGAACTTTACAAAATTGCACAACAGCCAAATGATATAATATAGGATAGGGGAAAATATTATGAATTATTGACTATTAGCAAATCTTCAGTGATGTTGATCCAGAAGGTCTCTACTCCAATTGGATTGGTTGTTTTAAACATTGTTGTGACTAGTGGATTCTTGTGATTTTGAATTTTGTTATGAAATTTCGCATAGTGTTAATCTCTCCTGTTATATAAAAATCTAATGGTGTCTGTGTGTGTGTGTGTGTGTGTTACTCAATCACGTAAAAACTACTGGACCCATTGAGCTGAAATTGTACATGGACATTCTTAGGGTCCCTGGCCTATACACACAATCCTATTTGTATTTAGAAATTCCATCAGGGCACCGCCCCACTGGCCTTGAAAATTTCCTTAACACTTAATTATCTATACTCCAATACAAATATACGTCAACCCCGTAGAAAGGACGAGTACTCTGCTATATATTGAATGAATGGAGTGTTGTGGTCTGTGTGTAGAGTTACTAAAATAGGAAGATGTCTTGGTGATTAAATGAAAATATTTTGATTGGAAGCTTGAATCTTTTATAAATTATTTTTTTTAGAAATCATTACTATTTAAAATTTGTTTAAATTTTACAAAATCAATTTAAACGGAAATTTGTTTAAAAAATCGTGTAGATTAATAATATGTTTTAATCTTAATTTGTGATCTATGTAGCTCTAAATTGTTTGATCAGCCCATCTTTAAAACATAATATCCACTACTAAAAGCCTTTACATTAACATTTATTTTACCTGTCACCTACGGCCTACAAGGTTAATTTGACAAATAATGTAATAAATATTACAGCTGCCAGACCTGTTTATAGTAGGATTTTCTCCTCTTTTTAAGCTGTTCAATTAAAAATTAAGTGTTTACAACAAGAAATCTTTTAATTTCTACCTAACCTTCACATTTTAAATTTATTTTTTTAAAAGTCCCAGAGATACATTTTCAATTACACATTTTAGTTTTTAGTTCATGAGGAAAATTACATAAACAATAAATGTAGTACAGTCATTTCTGTCCAACGTGAGATTTGTCTCATATTAACAACAGATATTCTCTTAACGCTTTAGATACGCGGAAGGGTATTGAAAACATGATTCTGGTGTTTAATGGACTGTATTATGTTCTTACAAGTTTAGAGAAAGATTTGTGATGGGTCAACAATGTATATAAAATTTTAATATAAAAATACATTTTAAGGTTATCTGAACTTTAAAGAAACGTTTTTCGTATGAGACTAGTGACTTGCAAACGGTCGGAGCGATTTTATTAAAATTTGATAGGTGAAGATATTTTTTTAATAACTAAAACTTTGGCTGTATCTGCAGAATCGAATCAGTAGTTCAGTCTTCTCAATCTTTTTTGCCTGGAGAATCAAACACTAAAAATACCTACGGCAGAGTAGTGACTCCCCCTTGTGCCTAAAGAAAAACAATTTCTAAGCCAAAACACAGGCTCATTTACATTAAATTATTAGTACGCCCGGTACTAAAAATACCGGGTTGTGACTCTGGTCACAGAAAAAAACCGGATCTGAAACCGGTGTCAACTTCAAAGACAATCTACGTTCCAAGAAACCGAAACACCAATGCCTAACTAAAATATGAAGGAAGATATTCTAAAATGAGTTCAGGAAATCTTGATTAAAACTGATAATACTGACTACACCCCCCCCCCCCTACATCAAAGAACAAAGACCTCACTTCCCTAGTCGCCTTTATCCAACATGAATAGACCCATAATCGTTTCTAGAAACCCTGATAAAGTGCTTCACTCTCTGTTTAGATACCAAAACTGAACCTACAACGGCATCTAAGATTACAGGGCTAGAAGAGTAGCTATCACAGTAAATATCATTATAATTTAGTTCCCTCTGTCAAGACGTAAATCAATCAAACCCAACTGGTAAAGTGTACTGACGACGAATATAATAAATTCCTTTTCACAGTCTCCCTCTGGAAGCTGAACAATTAGAATAAATGCCCTAGCAAGGGCAACAGAGCCACGGGCAAACATGAAGTGTTCGTTGATTCCTTAGAAGAACAGCTCATTTTTTAAATAAATATCTTCATTCAAATATCTACTTGGAAAATGTCCTCGAATAATATCTCAGCTGCCTCTTTGGGTATTTCCATGCGACCAGCTGGCATACACAATACATAAACTTAAAACCAACAACTCACTTGGCTTAGACAACGTAGGCAACACTGCTTCAATTTCCTCCACGTTGGTACACAACGACACCTACAAACACGAGCAGTTCGCTTTCGTAGCGGACACTCTTGAACATTCTAAATCCTTAGCGTCATCAATAGTCGTAGAGACGGTTTCAACACCCACATGCGACTAGTGTGTTCCTGGAAATCAGCATAATCTTCGACAGGGTCTCATATACAAACTAGCCCATCGCCCAGTTAATTCTATTATCATTTAAACCAAGACAACAAATGGTTCCATGTTTTCGTTGAAAGCATGCCGTCCCATAAGGATCCTGTGGTTTGATATTGTACCTTCTGTAGACTAACTCAATCACCCTGTAGTTTTGCGACTCTGTGTCGACAATTCCATGTTCTACTACACGTCAGTTAGTTTTGTGTAGAGACAAATGTCATCGGACGCCAGTAAATACAAACCAAACTAAAGCCATATAATTCACAACGATTCTACCCAAAACAACACTAGTCGGACAATTTGGAATAATTCGATACTGACAAAAAATTATCTTTTCCCTAATTGTCAAGCACTCAAAAGAAGAGCGACGAGAATTTTCTGCAAACCTCAACCAACCATGGAAATAGTGCTCTTTTTTTCCAAGACTAAGGTGTTCATTGTATAAAATGTACATCTGTTCAGTAAGAGTATGCTATCCCAGCTATTGGTACTCATTCCTGACAATAAGTTAAAAAGAACCGTCAGAGTGGTCTCAAAGTCTCAAACAAGATTTTGTTTTTTATTCACGAGGGAAAAGTTCCGGTTCCCCGCGGGGGCTCAAAATTAAGGTGTTGAACCAGCATCGTGAGGGCGAGTAGGAAGCTACAATTGATAGCAACTCGTAATTGGCAGAATGCTAGAACATCGGCGACAGGAATTACGATGTGCTAACATTACACTTGAGGAATGTGTTGCCTTGATGTTTTGATTCAGGGTTATGAAAACCAGTTTCTTTTACGTATTGCCTGTGAATTTTCCTCTCATTGTTCAATAAATTTACATTAATTGCATGTTTTCCTATTTTTAGATACAACAACAACCAGTATTATAACCAACACACAGAACACAATTCTCACAAAAAATACGCCAAAGTATCAGACGCGTTTCAACGACAAGGTAGTCCTCTTCAGTGATACACGAGCTACACCAATCAAACTATAACTATTTGTCCATTTTGACAAACTATACAACAACAACCATTTTGTCATTTCCAGTTTGTATTTTGATAACAGTTTAAACGATTTTTATTTACCCAATATAATCGATCTCAGTTTTATTGACTAATTTTCACGTTTCATTGCTTCAGGAAACTGAGGAAGTGATTTTCGACATGTCGTCCATCGTCATAGTCCTTGTCGTCTGTAAGTAAAACACAATAAGCTGTCACCAAAATTAGGATAGGAACGTGGCATTTAGCATGTGGAACTAAGTGTGCTCATATGAAAATTCAAGAAAATAATTTAAAATGTCAAAATGGTGACCATTTTAGGTTTATTGTTTGTTCATCTCTCGTTTATTATTCAATCTATAACACTACATTAGATACAAATACATTTACAAATATCAGAATTAATGTTTAAAATGTAATTTGGAACAATAACCTCCCAAGAAAGTGTGATATTCGTATAATTACGAGATCCAACAAGGCCGAGTCGCCGACGCAAGCGTACCGAGTTGAGGTAACTTCACATATGTATAAGTTCGAGGTCCGCTAGTGCTTCACATGTGAATTCAAGTCTTCTGAAAAAGCCTTTCATTCAAAAAATCTTATTTACTTTTACCGATCACAATTTGTTTATCTCAAATAACTAGCTGACCTTGAAAATGTACAGTAGCCTCAGACTAGGATTGTGTCTGGTGTAAGGGGTGTGTCCTCCCTTCTACTTGCTTCTCTAGCCTGACTTGACGGTACAACCCATTCCAAGAAAACTAGGTACACAAATTGCCGCTTAGCTACATTTAATTTCTAAAGTTGCAACTTCGTGACAGACTTTTGTAAATGTTTTATTCTTATTTACACCGATAAAAGAAACTAAAGTAGGGTACGCGTTTACACAGAAGCGTTTGAGGTCTATATTTTTTTATTAGGGTTGTACCGCTGAAAGTAAACTTAACAAAGTGTGGGAGCCCCTCTTTTCCTCTCCACCCCAGACAAACTCCTACCTTGAGAATGCTGTACCCATGTGAAGGAGCTTCTGTCATGACTTGGCTCTGTAGGAACTCATAACTAAACGAATATCACATTTTCTTGAGAGGTAAAGGTTCGACATTTTTGACAATCTTTTCACTATTTGTCGTCGTAGAGAAGTGGGCTTGATACCATTTCATGCAGAATCGAAATTTACAAAATTTGTGGATCTAATTTAGTGTAAATTGAATAACACACAAGTTATGACTAAAATTACTGCCAATTTGATATTTTAATTTATTTTTCTGAATTTCAATAGGATTCTATATTAGCACATTATAATCCCATATACTAAATTTCATGTTCCTATCTTATTTTTTGGCTATCGTGCTTCCATACAGACGACAACAGTAACAACGAAGGATGGACGACAATGCTATTACCAAACTTAACCTATAATTCGTTTATTGGGTAAGTAAAAAATAGTATAAGATAAAATGACCCCCCCCCCCCCTTGAATACTCTAATAGTGTTACAGTCGGAAAAGAACAAGAATTGGTCAATAGAGACCTGATAGGAAAGTTGATAATGAGGGATACATGCAAAAAGGTATAGATTCAGCAGAGTCCCTCGAGATTGTGGGATGTAGGCTTCATAAGGTATAGGGAGGAATTATGTCCACTTCATTGCACACATTGACATTGTTGTTAGGGAAAATCTAAGTTAAGATGGGTAATTGTCAAGAATACCAGTTTAAGTTATTAGAAACACTTATTTGGCCTAATTGGTTTGTAAATGCTTATAATTAGTTCAGACACACGGCACAATGGCTAATTGAAAGTTCCAAACAATGTCTGCACCATGAATAGTGAGATTTCAAGTTTAGCTCTATTTACAAAAGAATAACTCATTTCTTTCATGTGCTGACCGCGCTACTACTATCCATATTGAAATCGGGTTTTGTCTGCATATCAAACTTCCTTGGACACACAATTTGGAGTACAAACCTCAAGATAGCGTATTATAAAATCTTTTTGATAAATAGACTCAACATATCAACGCCGGCTACCTTGATAACGCAAACCGCATCACTCGAATTAAATTACTGCAGCTTTCAACCTAAATCAAACCATTACTTTGAAACCTCAAACTATTTTAATAATTTTAAATAACGTTTTACTTTTCGTATTTTTAAAATTATTACTTAATGATGGAATATTTGTATTAATATTATTGTTTGTTCGGACATTTGCCATCATTTATGTATAAAAAACAATACACGACGTTTCGAGAATATGAATCAACACCCCGTTATCAAGTGCCTAACTTACAAACTAAAACATGCTGACAGAACACACGCCAAGTTGTCGAGAGCCATCGTTCAGAAACTAAACCTAATGAAAAAACACCCAGGACAAACCCTGAGCTGTCAAAAACTAAAAAGAAAATCACATGTGATCTTGACTTATGTGAGTTTTTTTAAGTTTTTGACCGCTCAGGGTTTGTCCTGGGTGTTTTTTCATTAGGTTTAGTTTCTGAACATAGGCCTAGACACCTAGGGTGTGTTCTGTCTGCATGTTTTAGTTTGTAAGTTAGGCACTTGATAACGGGAGTTGATTCATACCTCGAAACGTCGTGTATTGTTTCTTATAGACAAATAATGACTAATGCCCGAAAAAACAATAATATGTTTACGTTTGTTCCAACTTTCTTATTGATCAAATGTATCTTGTCGCTGAAATGCCAATAATATACGGAGGAATAAAAAACTATTCCCCTAATC
This sequence comes from Aphrophora alni, assembly GCA_963513935.1. Taxonomy (NCBI): domain Eukaryota; kingdom Metazoa; phylum Arthropoda; class Insecta; order Hemiptera; family Aphrophoridae; genus Aphrophora; species Aphrophora alni. The sequence continues at coordinate 29,368,520 of OY740772.1, read as the reverse complement.
GCTAACAAAAATCGTTACATTGTGAATTGGGAACTTCAGCGCCGATTTCAAAAAAAGTTTTCTGTTCCAATTCTCACTGACAGTAAGCGTTTAAACTTTCTCACTGACATTACATAATGTTGTCACTGGAGATTGTAAGAAAACACGTAAAATGTGTCGAAAAATATAGATTTCCCACTCTTCAGCAGCTAAAAATGGTTATAACTCTGAAACTATTGCATTGATTAACAAAGTTGAGTTTGACAAAAATTCTACCTTATCATTGAGTACCAGTTTGGATTCTTTACAAAATATTCTCCTAATCTCTAACATTTCTAATGAATTTAATTTCCTACTTTTTGCATTGACATGGAGAATCTCAAACTTAACATTACTGAAAAAATCAGACACTAAATGATAGGAAAAACTAGAGTCATATGACCCAACCGCCAACTTCTTTCGTGTTCACTTAACCTCAATAAAATTGTAGAATTTACTAAATATTGTGTTTGTTTTTTCATTAAAAAAAACACTTTTAAGGTAAAAATAAAATATGTGGAATGTAAATTTTACAGAGTGATAGAATACTTTTAAAAATATTGCTAAGAGAAGAAATACATCAGATTTTAATTTTGTGGGAAAATAAAACTTTTTGAAAAAGTTTAAAGTACTTATACAGTATTTTCACACTATTTGTGTGTTTTCACTTAATACAAAGGAGCCTTATTACAGTTACTAATACAACAATTTAACTAATGAGGTTGACGACAGCGGTGTAATCATCTCCTTAGAAGACGGAAGGATAGCGGTTGCTTGACATTGGTTATCATTTTAATATGTTTTTATTAACTTGCTTTGGCGGGTTCACACGCAAATTTCCTGGTGGTCTAGAGACTTGAAATTTTGAACATAGCTCAGAACTGGATGACAATGCAATAATATTGGTCAGATTAAAAATTTTTGTTTTTTTCCAAAAAAAAATATACCTATTCTTGCACAACACACAATTACTCACACTCACGCGCAGAGAGAGAGAGGGGGGAAGAGAGGGAGGTTAAGTTATATAATACTCGTTTATGCTTAAATACTTGTACCACACACACAGTCATTTACAAGGTAAACACAACCATAAAATAACCTCCGTAAAACAGAACTAAAGGCTCTAGACGAAATAAAAAATGTATTTCAAAAAACTTAAAAAAAATATTAAAATTTAAAAAAATGCTTAACACGTTTTTAAAAGGGACTAAAAAGTATAAAATAATTTCTCCTTTAAAAATTAATATTCATAATCCGATATACAATTAGAAATATATTTCAATGTTTTTTAATTCTGCGCAAAATTTTATGAAATTAATATTAATTTTTTTAACACGTTTTTAAAAGGGACTAAATAGAATGATATAAATTTCACCTTTAAAAATTAATATTCATAATTCCATATACTAATTGTCCTTAAACTTTGTGTTGGTGAATTTTAAAAGAAATCAAAATGCTTGTAAAAATCAAAACAAAAACGTGGGACGCATGCAATCTATATAGGCCTACAATTGTTGGATGGATGCAACAGTAAGGATAATAATGTAGTAACACTAATAGCGAAAAATCAAATGATAGTTATCAATTGCATTGCAAGATAATTACTGGTGATAATTCATAAATTATATATTGGATGCGCCCCACGTTTTTTGTTTTAAATCTCACAAACATTTTGATTTCTTTTAAATTTCAACAACAAGTTTAAGGACAAGTGTATTTAGAATTATGAATATTAATTTTAAAGGAGAAATTATTTTATACTTTTTAGTCCCTTTTAAAAAGTGTTAAAAAAATATTTCATAAAATTTTGCGCAGAATTAAAAAACATTGAAATATATTTCTAACTTACACGTTAGATGAATAGATCTTACAATAAGGTGAGTTCAGTATATGAATCACTACGGCTTCCGATATCCTGTGTTTGTGCGACCCTTCCGCCGGCCGCCTTCCTTCCTTTTATAAAATATAGTTTGTGGAAAGGCGAGTGAAAGTTTAAGTGTAATACTTTTGCACCGCTTATTTTCTAAAATAGAAATTTAGCTTTCGATCTCCTTGACTAAAACGCTAATACACAAAACTCCTCATGGTACTTACCCAGCCCCACTATACATTGTATAAATGGACAGGTTTTATCTGAGCTGTGGAGTTTGGGTGCGCAGTGGGTCTAAGCAGCAGTGAGGTGGTGGGGGAAGCGGTTGCCTCAGTCTGTGTTGGGTGTTGGTACTAACAACGATGTCTGCAAGACGGCTAGATCGTGGACAGTAGTCGGCGCCGACTGTTTCCCCTACAATGCCTCTATCCCCACGCGGCCTCGAACTACAAACTTGTACCTCCCTTCCACGCGCAGCTCACAGCTCAGATGAAACCTGTCCATTTATAATACAAGCAGATTCTTAAATATAATGGCCAAAAGTTGGTTTCTTGGAGCTAGTAAGAAGTGTTAAATTGTATCTGTAGAATTGTCTTTTACTTAGTATAGTGTAGGTATATTTATTTAAAACAGTTGTTTCACAGGTTTTCAGAACTTGGTAATTATTTGTATCACTACTTTCTAGACGTCGGTTAGGCCTTAGTGAGACTCATGTAGGCTATATATTAAACCGTCTACACTCACTCTCAACGAGCCTCCAAAACTGTACATTATGTGAAGAAGTATCCACTCGGCCCTGCTGGATCTCGTAGCTATAAGAATATCAGTTTTTTGTGAGGTTAGAGTTAGAAATTACTATTTTGAGAATAACTTCACTATTTGTCATCGTAGAGAGATGAGGTTGGTACCATTACATGCAGAAGTTTACAAATTTGTACACAATTTAGTTTTGAATAACACGCGAAACGTAAATAAAAATCGTTTAAAAGGGCCGCAGTTTTGTCATTTTAAATTTTTTTTTCTTTCTGAATTAGGGTTCTAGCACACTATTGTTCTCTAAACAAATTTCATGTTTTTATCAACATTTTTTTTTTTTTTGCAGCTATTGTGCTTATTTACAAACGACAACATTTATGGTCGTAGAACGATTTTTAGCCGATTTGGAATAGCACGACTGGCACAATCATTAGAGGGGATTAAGAAGGTTTGGAAAGGCACGATTGGCACAACCGCCCGGGCAGGTAGTAGCAGCCAGGTATCCATAATGCGGGAAAATGGAAATTGTTTTGTCCCCACAAATTCCCTGCTGTGGTGCTTATTGAAGTATGCAAAGTTTAAGTTCGCGCAACAAATCTGCAGCTATGGATACTGCGCTAGCTGGATGTAAATAAACAATTAAGTATCCAAATAGTTTAATAAAAAGCAGTTCAGTTCAACAAAAAAATCAAGGTTGGAACTAGGGACCTAACCTAACATAACCTAACCTAACAAAGCCACTTTTAAAAATATACAGTAAACATTAATTCTAAGTAAATTTGAAAATACGTGATATTACTGGCAAATGACTGTCGTGCAGAGTTGACGGGGAATTATAAAATTCCCGTTTTCCCTCGTTCGATGGCGTCTACCTGGTCGAGCGGTTGTGCCAATCGTACCTTTTCCAAGCAAGCGAGTTGACCCTACTTATTCCGCTCTAATGATTGTGCCAATACTGCCATGGGCAGAAGGTCCAAAAATGTGCGCCAATCGTCCCGTTCCCACATTTATAGATGGACGGCATGTTGAAAATAACATTTTCATCACACTGTATCGAAATTAATAATTTTCAATTACAGCTGTGAATATTAAAAGTGATATTTTCCCGGTCTAGTCCGGGAAAGTCAGCTGGAGATTTTACCCGTACTGTTATGTAGTTATGCATTCCAACGCTAGATGTATTATTAAATCAGCTGTTTTTAAATTACGAGTACTAGCAACAACAAAGTAGCTGAGAGTAATGGAATGGAAACTCAATAGTCACAAACATTTCAGATCCTACAGAATAAATTGCTCAACAAAGAAATAAACATAAGTAACAATGAAAACTGCAATATTCAAACACATTTTCATTCATAAGTAAATTGTCAATAAATAAATGAGGTTTAAAACGTAGAAGTTATAACCTTTATTGTTTGTGAATGTTTGGTTAAAAAGTTATACTTAGGAACAATAAAGGAACGTATAGACAAAAAATATGTTTGAAATATTTTTCATTGTATGAACATTATTATTTTAATTATATAGATAATTATGATCTTTCCATAATAAACAAAAAAATAATTTAATTTTAAAGATAGGAGGTAAAGAAGTTCACTGACGATAATAACTCTCCATGTACAACTGGCGATAGGCTTACAAGTGTCGACAAATCCTCAGGTATTAAAACAGATTAGGCAACTGATTAGAAACACATGTTTTCAGTAACGTTAGTAGTGTAAATTTCTCCTTGAAACAAATTGAACTAAACCCCGCCAATTACAAGAGCTAAAGTTCGATATTGTCTAACCCAATAACATGTCACGAGTTAATTGGTTGAATCATATTGCATCGATTGTGTTCAATTTACATTGATAAATAACGATTGGCTCGATAAAGGTCATCTGTTCAATCTATGACGGAAACATTTTCTCAGATAATTCTGAATTAAAAATTTATTGATCATGCACTTCTATTGTTGATTCGTTATGACGTCCATTTGTTATAGGCAATGTGTATTGTTATATATATATACATATACTATAGTTAATTTTCACATTTTTACCAAATACAATAGTTTTGTTTGTTTAGTATTTCATTGCATTAAATGAGTATGTGAGAAAATTTATGCATTATTTTAGCGCTGATATATATATATATATATATATATATATATATATATATATTATAACAAATCTTTAATTTTTTTTGTTTCTAGGCACATAATTTATGCCAATATTAATAAAACAAATAATTTTAACACCTGTAGGTTTTAACTCTTTCTTTAATTGAAAAATTAAAGTTTAAAATCATTTACAATAAAAAAACAATGAATGTTCAAATTTGATGCACTTAATAATTATACAATTAACATCATAATCTACTACTTATTCTAAGTACATAGTTAAGTACAAGTTACTTATTCTACAATGTCTTAATCTAAAATAAAGAAATAAGAGTGCATCAGAATTTTTACTTTTAATTATTTTGATAAAATGCTCCGGCTAAATGAAATTTATTATTTATTAATTTAATTTACTTTCTCTTTACGGGTTCGTTAGGTTCTTTGGTGACTAATATAATATGAGTAGTTCTCACATACTCATTTATTGCAATTGAAATGCTAAACAAACAAGACTATTGTATTTGGTAAAAATGTGAAAATTAACCATGGATTTTGAGATATTCAGTATTTTACACTCTCTTATTGTTGTTTAAAAATGAAGAAGCACCCCCTCCCCCTCTTAGGGTTCCAGTAAACTAATAGTGTCTAAGTCGGAAAAGAACAAAAGTTGGTAAAAGAAATTTAATAGGAAAGAGAAGGATCTAGCCCAAGACTACATAAAAAGGTAGATCCAGCTAAATCCCTTCGGGGTTTCCCCCCTCCCCCCCCCCTGTACACACTAGAGTGAGTCCTTGGAGGTATTTCGCTGAATTAATTGTTGGGAAGTAGTGGAGTGTGGTAAACAGTTTTGAATAAAATTCCACTGTTGGTAACTACAGCTGAATGTAAAAGTTAAAAAATTTGAGTTCAGTAACATTTTTTTTTCAGCGGAAAATAATCGCTAACATCTTTCACTCAACTATTGTGTAAACATAACCATAAATTTAACGATTTCAGGAAAATACAAATAATTTTCTGGACTTCCTAAATCCTGTCTAATTGAAGTATTACAATTGAATTAGGACCATTAAAGTCTAACTCATAGATAATATTAAAAACTTGTAGTTGTTACATTTTCACTTTTCTTTGTAAATTTTGGTCATGAGGAAGTTTACAGTAAAAAAATATGAGTATATATTTTTTGTTATTTTGTGACTTATCCAATGAATTGTAAAACCAAGCCTATATACAAAATGTGATCAAAAATTAACACAAATGACAGAAGAAAGTGAATTAAAATCATGTAAAATTTACTCCTACTGATAGGATTGGTGGCCATTCCAAATCTTGGTTGTCAACACAACCGGACATTACATTGGTTATAAATTTTGGTTTATATAACAGACATTAGTTAAAAGGTGGACCACCCTCCTCCTCCATACTAAGCTTTAAAAACAAAGTATGGTCTAGACAAATTAATTTTGACACAGACCAGTTCTAAGTATATGTTTTATATTTATTATAAATACTATTTAATCCTATTGTTTGTGTTTTAGCGGGAAATTAATTTGGTGCTTATTCTTCTTATCCTTCACTTTGTGACACATGCTTTGGCTTTACGAAGTTTTTCCAGTCAATATAATAGTACACAGGTAAGCTTACGATTAATTCAATTTATAAGCTTAAGGTTACCTTAGAGATGAAAGTAGGTTATATTTCACCCAGACAAGGACTCAGTTTAACATTCCTTCCCCTTCTCATATCTTCCCAATATTTTAGATGTTCAATGTTAAATTTTAATTAATGTTTTTTTTAACCCTGGATTACTACTCATAGTTCACTGTTACGTGATCACTATTCATTCGTAAATTTTACTACATTCTGTTTTTACTTTTATTATTATTTTTTAAACTTTACTTTAGTGTTGACTATTTTTTATATTAAATCCTTTATTGTTTTTAAGTGTTTTTAAAAATATTTAACAATGAACTCCTACATATTTTAACTGTAAAAAATGTCTTTTACCACCACTACAAGTACGTTTAAAAAAAATAATAATAATCTGGAAAAAAAATCGATAAAAATATAAACTATTTACAACACTAAAAACTAACAATATAAAAACAATGATTTACAAAAAAAATATTCAAAAACTTAATAGTTAAAACTTTCGCAAACACTATTTTTTCGTAAAATATACGACGCGAGCTTGAGTACGGTAATAACAGTTCAACTTTGAGCTTAGCCGAAGAGACAGTGGCCTCTATTCACAATGGCAGGAAGGTAAACAAAAAGACAGAGCGTGTCCGTCTTTTGTCTACGAGTTCTCCGAATTTTACAAAGGGCGGGTCGTAATTTTTACTAATGAGTAGTGTTCTAGGGTTAATATTTGACAATTTTAGCATTTTTTCCAACATTATCAATTTCTCTTTTAGAAAAAAAAAATTAAAAAATTGTAAAAAATAAAAACCAGAATAATATATTTTTGAAGGTAAAAAAAATATATGTTGTATCACTAATTTAAAAACATTGAAATAAATTCAGAGACTGCTTGTGGTACTTTAAAAAGAGTACAATAAACGTAAATAATAATAAACTAAAATTATATAATATTTGTTACATACCAATAAACACATACATCTCCTATCATCATTCATACACTCATTTATATTAAGATCCAATTTGAGGTATGTTACCTAATTTACAATGAAAACTTTTGATCCCTTCACACCTTTGTTTTTACTGAGTCTCAATTCACAACTAGTTTCTGAAATATGGCCTTTAGAGGTAAATGGCATAATCAGGGGGGAAGCCAGGAGGAGCTGGGGCCTCTACAAAAAAATTATAATAGAAATGGTTTAGTAAAAAACAAATGCAGGTCAGCAGGAAAAATAAATACTAGTATGTTTGTTTGAAGTTTAAACAAATATAACTAAAAATTAATTTGAATTAAATTGTTAAATTTGAAAATAAAGAACATTTCAATAATGCCTTTGTCAATTTTATTTTTTTAAACTGCCTTCCTTCTACCTTCCTGCCCCTTCTCCTTAACTCTTGCATATACCCTGCTCCATAACTTGAGAGATGTGTTGTCCCATTATCACAAGTCAGTCCAGTCCTCTACCTTAATTCACACTTTATAATATTACTTTGTAGGGTTATGAGAATTTATTTTAAATGGATAAGTTTGTGATTAAGAAATTAAAATTGGACAATGATGACAAGGATTAGTTAATAGGATCAAATGTAAGTAACCAATTACATTATTTTACTTCATATTTATATGTGATTTTAGTTTTTCAAGTAGTTTTAGTATTAACAATAGTTTTGCTGTAATGTTGAAAATTTTAGCAATTACAGTGTAACTTTGAAAGTCTGTATTGTGTACTGAGACTGGCCTAAATGTGGAAAAGTTATTAATATTACAAATTAGCGAGATGATCAAAGATTATAAAACAATTTTACAATGTAGTAATTATTGATGTAAGAAATCATGTGAATATTCTGAATGACTTTAAATTAACGTTCACAGTTTTTTATTAGATTTATTTTTAAAGATTGTGTACCGATTAATGTAATACAAATAATGTAGAATACAAGGATTCCCGCTAGGTATTACAATATTTAATATTATGTTGTGTGTTTGTTTGCAGGAGAATTGTCTCCCTTCTGTGCAAGTACAACAAATTCATTCAATGCCTTCTACTATAAAAACCGAGCCTGCTCCTCAGTCTGTGCATGGAAACTGTAGAGACGATTCCAGAAAAACACCAAAATTATACAATGGAAATTTGGACATTTTGTTGGAAAATTTAATATTTCTGATATCAATAAGGAAATTATAATGCAAACCTTTACTGTTTCTAAGAAACGAACCTTTCAAGTAAAGTCACTCACTTCAGACGTTTTCTTGGCTGGCATATTCCAATAAACAAAATGATACATTTAGTAAATGTTGTGTTTTATTTTGTAACCGGGAATTAGCAGTGGCTCTCAAGAGTCACCAGAACAATTAGTTAAAAGATCTTTAACAAGTGGAAGGATGCATTACAAGCATTTTCAGTTTCAAGAACTAAATATCATAAACAATCAACATGGAAAAAAATGAGTTTTTTAAGTATTTTTGATGAAAAACAGTGAAAAGTAATCCAGTAACTGATGAAGAAAGAGAACCCAGAAATACAATGAAGTATATACATTATAAGTTCCATTGCACAGACAATATTAACATGTAGACAACAAGAACTACATACTGAGTTCTTGACCCGATGTGTGGTCATCGGTATTCAGGAAGCCTAACACTTCAAGAACTGGACTCAAATGATGGAAATTTTAGGTCTTTACTCCAATATTAAGCTCATCACAGAGATAATGTTTTGGCCAACCACATTAAGTCATCTGTCGGAAATGCTATGAACTTAAGAAACATATCCAAAGAAAAGTTTTGGAGAGAGTGAACAAAGCAAAGTTTTTTACTGTGCTGAGAGAGAACAACAGACATTAGCCAAGTAGAACAATTTGTGTTCAACATATATGTGTATATCACTTTGTGTTCAATATATTGATATTAATATAATGGACATAAGAGAAAATTTTCTCACATTTATTCCGGTTTACAATTTAATAGGTGTTTGTGTAGCAGCTTCATTTAAATCACAGATATAGCACTTTGACTAAGAATTAAAAAATTTACGCAGATAAGGATATGATGGGACTTCAACAATGCGAGGAGCATTTAGCAGGGTTCAGTCAATTAAGAAAAGAATTTCCTAAACCTGTTTACACTCACTGCTTAAACCTATGTTTAATCGATGCTACCAAAACAGCATGTATTCTAAACCGTTTCTCAACAATATCTAAAGTAAGTAATTTCTTTAGAGCTTCAGCAAAGGGTGCCAAAGTTGTAAAAGACATCTTAGCAGCGGCAGGAAAGGACAACAGTATCGTTCATAACTATTGTGAAATGAGGTGGGTTGAGAGACATGACGGAGTGGCTGTTTTCTCAGAGAGTTTTGATTGTATCATTTCTGCATTAGAAAAAAATATGGACAATGGTGATGATGCAAATGGTACGGCTGCCGCTCTAAGTTAGAATTTATAATCACTAACCTACATTTTTTATCATTAACCTACATAAACTCATCAGAATTAACCTACATAAAAGTATTTACAAACAGAATGTATTGATTTGAGTTCAGTTATAAGAAAAATTGAACTAGTGTGGATGAAATTTGCCGAGCTCAGGAAGAATGGAGAGAAGAATTTTCTAAATTAAACATTAAAGATATAGCTGCCAAGTTAAGAATCATTCCACAAGCACCCAAATATTTCGATCTAATGGATCAAAATGTCATGAAGAATATTATCTGTGAAGAGTTTTCATTCCTTTTCTTGATGAGGTTTCAGCATCATTAAAGGGATAGTATTCTTTATACAAAAGAAACATTATTACTGGGTCTTGACATTGTTTTACTAACAATAAATATAAGCAGTTTAAAAACTTGCTACCAGATATAGGGTTTTACAAAAGTGATCTTCTACATAGCAGCAAGTATATTTTAGAACCAGAATTGGATCTGAGGGTAAACTAACAAAGATTCTCTATCGAAACATGCAATTACAGCCTATAGAACCATCAAAGCTGAGACTTTCCCAAACATGAAGATTTTCTCAATGATTTTGGCAATAATTCCAGTCACATCTTCTTTGAGAGAACGTTTTTAACGCTGAAGAGGCTTAAAAACTATTTACGGAACAGCACTGCTGAAGACAGATTGACATTGATTGCATTAATGACTGTTCATAGGGACATTGAAGTCAATACTGAAGAAGTTATAAACCAGTATAACCAAAGAGGTGGAAAATTTTATTTTTCATAAAATTTCTTTAGTAGTTTAAATGTTATAAATTATTCCATAGATGTTTTGAATAACTTAATTATTATAGACTACAAATTCAATAAAAGATATATTACATCGTTCTATATAGTTAAAGATAATAACTTTATAACCTAATATGTAGTACAATTTGCAAATTGTCTGCAACACAAAGTCAAGTAATAAAATATACAGTTTCGCTACTAATAAGAGATGTAGACATTTTATACACAAACTAAACTATTTTACCCAAACATTTATTAGACAGTTTGTATCGTATTGAATGTATCTATTTGGTTCATGTAAATTATTAAGTCAGAGAGTACATTTTATTGTTGGCAACTGTTTATTCTTTAAAAATAACAAAATATACCATAAATGAGGCATAATTTACCAAAAAATCATTATCATATCAATTCTGATGTATTTTCACTACTTTAACAAATAATTAGATTCAAAAAATTATATTTGGTTAACATAACACAAACCATCAAATATAATTGAGTATTATGGCTAGAATAGTGTTTAGTAGGGTTTACAACCTATAATGAATCATATTAAGAATGAACAGTGGCAGCGATAGCTGGAGGGCCCGCGAGCCTTGACTGGGATTTTTCGGGAAATTTTACCGGGACCCGGACCCACGACGGGCCTTGCCACACGGGCCCCCCCCCCTATCATAACAATATTTTTATGAATATTGTCAAGAAATTACTAAAATAAGGTAAAATGTCTTCAGACAAGATTGTGCATTGTGCATCCAAAACGGCAATAACCATTATTTTTTAAAGAGCAGTATTTATTATTTAATGTCATGATACGAAGTATGTGTATTGTTTACCGTTGGCTGATAAATAATGCAGCTATCGCTACGTCGCGTATCGTGGTGACTCACGGCGCCGGCCGGCGAAAAGATAAACATCCGGTCCGGAAGGGGAAGATTAAAATTTAAAAATAGCATCAGATATCAGGTCAACAAATAAACTTTCATATTGGTGACTCCTTAGTTGTAGTCGAATTTCGAAACGGTACGGTCGGTTTATTGCGTGCGTTCTAAGGGAGAGGGTGGGCCGATGAACAAACTTGCGGGGGGGGGGCCGCCGGTTCTTATCGCCGCCACTGAGAATGAATGCAATTGTATAATATTGTGCCCCCTCACAGTGAGTCCTGGCTATACTACTGTCAGGGACTCATTTAAAGACCCTGACTGGATCTACATCTTCATTCATATAGTCTGGGTTAGATACGTCTGTTCAATATTCTTATCAGGTCTCTCTTGGCCAATCTTGTTTTTTTAAAACCCTGGCACTATGAGAGTATTCAAGGACCAACTAATTTTATGTTATGTTCTTCCTTTTTATATAAGGAAATGCTGGCAATGAATAAAATTAGAAAAAGTTCTTACAAAAAACAAAAATAAATAAACAAATCTTATCAGATAGAATAAAACTTGATCCCGAATTCTCACAAATAGTAAGTTTATTTATTCGAACACGATTCAACGATAAAATCACCCACCATCTTCAGTGATGCATGTGGTACAATAAACTAGAACTGTTATAGTTTACATAGATTTTGTCGGTGAAATGCATTTGAATAAATAAACGTAATATTTGTGTTCAAGTTTTATTCTATCAAGTATACATTCTCACAAGTCAAGCTCAATATTTATTTCTATTTAAAACCTTATCTGACATCATTCTATTACTTTTAATAGTTAGTTGTAGTTATACATTAATGCTGTCTTTAGTCATCAACCAGATTTTTCTTATTTTAGAAAAATATTTAGGAACTTTGTTTGATATCCATAAGCAACAAATTACAAACTTTGGGCCCAATAAAGAAACAGGAGTCTCGAAACTATCTATTATTTTTAGGCCTTCTTACAAAACCTTGTTTGTGGTTTATATAGTTTGATAATATTGCTCCATTGCATTGTCGAAGTAAAATAAAAGATTACAAATGCAAATAAGTTTATTTCAGACTGTATTGACACCTTACTAGCAAAGCTATATTGAGGCATGACTAAAGCTATGATTTACAAAACCCCAATCAGACACGTTCTCACTTACGCTTTGAAACCGGGACTCTATTCAAGTCTAAGAGAATGACATTATGATTTTTTTTTTAAGGAAAATAAAGACGATTTTTAGCTCAATTAAAGTGGAGTAGTGAAGAAGAAAAATCATGAATATATTCTATTTTAAGGAACCTGATGTCACCTACTACATAATATTGGGAAGACTTTGTCGGACAAGTCATATGGTGAGAATGAACCAAGAAGAAATTCCTAGCAGAACTTTTGAGGGAAATTTGGATGTGACAAGTGCTAGAGAAAGACAAAGAAAGAGTTGGATTGATGGTGTGTCTCGGGAAGTGAGGACCTTACTCAACATCAGAAATTGGAAATTAGCTCTAAACAGAGCTAAATGAGCTAGACAAAAGCTCATTGAGAAGGCCAAGAGCCATGATGGGTACCACAGAGAGTAAAAGTAAGCCATCATTTTCATTTTCCACTTCTATTATAACAAATTCTCAAGCCCGTAAAAACAAAAAGATACCTGATACAAAATGATTGTTTGAATAAGAGAGAAAATGGCAATGAGAACAATGATATACAATTTTTAAATTTATGAACAATATTTTCGTAGATAGGTCTATATTTACTTTGGATCAACCAGAGTTCAAAAAGTGTTAAAACTTGCTACTCTCCTATTAAATCTGTAATGTAATTTTTCATTCCTTTTGTAAAATATAGTTGCCTCAGAAATACTAGAATAATATTTACACTCCTGTTTTGTTAGATATCGAATGGGTTCTCACTACATGCTTGGTACCAAGAGTGGATAATTGACAAGACAAATGTCCATGATAGGGTCTTCACAATAATTTTTTTGACCATCATCCATTAGGTAGTTTTAGTCTCTCAAGTAAACCAACAAAACCTAGAAACCACCATTTAAAATTTTGTCATTTCATAAGACATAATTATACATATAGGTCTTATATGAAACATTATAACATATTATATTATAAGACTTATATTTGTACAATATAAATATAATTGTTTTACAAATAAATAATTTACTGTACGTGTTTTCATACAGAACAGTAGAACTTAATATTCTGAGTAATTCAGGTAAGAGTTTGAAATATAAAATGAAGATTTCAATATTTCCAAGAAGTTATTGTTGAATTGGAAGATTGACAAGAACTCTTTGAGATGTGGGTGTTGTAAGAAGAAATGCACAATCCTGAACACTAAACCTAACTGGTTTCAACTTAATCGTTCATTACTTCTCATTCCAACAATAAAAAACGGTAGCTTTAAAATAAATACTTGGTTTTATTACGGAATTGTCAAGAGATTTGATAAGTATGAAAGTAAAAGGGGTGTGACATGAACTCTTTATGATTTCTCACATCATATACTAGAGATGTGGTGTCACACAATTTCAAACTTTCAAAATAAAAAATCCACCCTTGTGTTTTTATAGGAGAAAGGGGGAAAATTCACTATACTCATTTGCCTACCTCAATCTTTGGCCTAAGTTTGATATGTGGTACAATATAGAATTACATTCACTTTTTTCACGTCTTCAGGTTTCAAAATTTGTTATTATTTTAAACACTTTCAAAACATTGAAGTTATTTGAATTTTAGGCCATGTCTAAACAATGGTTTGATGTACTGATTTGAATGACATTTAAACCAAATTCAACAAAACAAATTATATAAAACGACACTATAGTACAGTAGTAAATAGGGGAATATATTGCAAACTTTAATTTTTATTTAGGCTTGATTTTAATGAGATAAGTCTAATAGTAGTGGAAAATAAGTATGTATTTATAAACATATAGGCCTATGTACAAAACATATCTTTGAACCATCACTACATTCTTATTCCAGAGGTCCTAATTTATGATCTTATAATTTTTTTTTTTTTTTTTTTGTTTCAGCATAAAAGAAGGTCAACAAGAAGTGTATCGATGTGGGATTACTTTCCGTTGTTATCGCAGAACCTTCACGAGACCGACTATGAAGAACTACCTGGAATAGTAGAAAGAGATGTTCATGCTCAGGTAATCATTTTTAAAGAGCTAAAAAAAGCTACAGCAATAATAATAATAATGCTATATTTAGAAATAATTAACAATTTGAATATCTCACTTATTTAAATCAACACTTAATCAGCAATGGTTTATAGACCGTCTGCAGTTGGCGCTCTTACTTAAAAATTATCACACCCACACAAATAACTAAGAAAAATAAACATGACTAACATTAAAAAAAAATACCCATCAAATACATGACAAACATACACGTCAATATAGTTTGTTCTTAAATCCCATAACAGTCAGATTTACTAAAACAAAAATCCTACCTAAACCAAAGAGAGTATTACTGCAACTACAGTAGATTAACTTAAATATCAGTCTCATTACACTCGTAATTTAATTCTTTTACCAAAAACCATCTATACTGCCATGCCTGTCTCAAATATTTATAGAGACGTAGCCAATCTCACCCATTCAAATACTAATCGAAATCTTCTTTACTTAAAATGTCTTTGAAAAAACAATGTTTTCTAAAGCCTGTCAATATAGGACACCTGGCAACAAAATGATAAACAGTTTCATTTTCTCGAGTATTACACAAGGAACATATATATATTTTATTCCTAACCCAAGGTTTAAAGTTCAAATCTATTTGCTCTGTTCTGGCTTTGAAAACTCAATAGAATTATATTCATATTTAAGCTATCATTAGGGTAGCTTTTACTGCCAAGTTCAAGATAAAAGGACTTGTATTGTTCATGATACTGAGCATTCTTTCCCCTAAACAAACAGTCTGCCCACCAGCTATCTCTACAGCCTCAACAATAAATGACAGCTGTTCGTTCACTCTTTCAGCGGTATCTCCATTCAAAAAAACATCAATCCCAAATTTCCGTCCAAATGTTTCCACTCGCGATACTAATAAACATTTTTATTGATCATCTGCTTAGCGAAAATATTTGCCAGCCTGTACGATGGCAACCTCAATACCCTAGTAACATAATTTACATGATTTTTCAAAGTAAATAAATAAACTTTACGATATCCTATTTCTAAATGTAACATATAATTTGGAGTGTTGTTCAGTAACTAAAAAAGTCTTTTAAGGAAAAACCTTAATACTCCCTCTAGTTGAGTGCTTTCCTTATAGCCCCACACATGAGCACCATAACATATTATTGCTCTAACAGCAGCTTCGAAACATGAAAATTTGACAGACAAGGGAACTTTATTACAGCTAAATAGTTTGTACCACACCGAATGTATAGCCAATTTTGCTCCAACTGCTTTCTCCCTAAAATACAATTTCCAAGAAAGTGAAGATGTTAGAGTTGACCCCAAATATCTATAACTGTTTACAATCTCAATCCGTTCGCCTTTGTAAAAAACCTGTCCCTCGAGCTTAGCCTACCACCTTTTAAAAAAATCAAATTTCCTTTTTTACGTAATAATTCCATGTTATACAAATATATTCTGTTAACATGTTCGAGAGAGAAAGTTTGTGCAGTAAGCTTTACTTTCTAAATATATAGTAAGAAAAGTATTGCCAAATTACCTACCCGATTTATACTAGATAGATTAATGAATTGAACTGTTACAGCAATTCCGACCTCTATGCCAGACAATGAAGCGCAGAGTGGAACTCCGTGATGATGAATTTGAATACAGACCACCACACTATATAGAGACTGTATGCCAAGCCCCTAACTCCAACACTGGTGAGATTCTCACCGCTACTAACAACCTGGTTTGTAATTGATCACCAATGAAATATTGTAATTTATATAGAATTTTTTCTTAGGATTACAGTAAATGTTATCATCTACCAAATTTAAAGCTGTTAAAAATATCTTGTAAATAAACAGGCTGAAGTAAAAACTTATTTATAAATTATCAAGTCAAGGGCATTACAAATCTTTTTCAACTATTTTCTTGAAAACTGATGTCAAATTAGAACTGATTTAAAAAAATATATATATATATATATCTTTTTTAATCTCTCAGTACAAATGTTTAAACATTTGTGATATTATTGGAGAATCCGGACCACAAATATGAGCCAATGCCATGCCAAATTTAAAAACAACAACATTTTAAAACTTATCCTTTTAAATCAATAATTAAATAGAAACACCAACAATTCAAGTAGAAGTTTCATTAAGGCCACCTTCACATAGCACCAAAAAAAAATGTATGAAGCAAATGAAACCAATTGTTCCATGCTTCCTGAAAACAATTTAACACACACGGTTTCAAACTGAATGAAACAAACCGCTTTACAACATTTGACATATTATCATTTGTAGTCATCTTTATTCAGGTTCTGATTTAGTATTATTTTTATAACTTCTATGTTGAGGAAGTTATTCAATGTTCAGCAATTCTATGGCAATGGTTGTTATTAAATAAATGCTATTGAATATTTTGAGTTTACCCCTATAACAGAAAAGGAAATTGTGATAATACAGTCAGAGTACTGATTAAAATATCCATTAAAAAAGAAAAAAATTGAAAGTGTACCAAAAAAACTACTTCCTTTTTGTGAAATCGATGAGTCCAAAGTTTTCCAAAGATGCCTACACAAATATCAGTATTTATAATAAAATTGCATTAAAAAATATTTATCTGAATTGAAAATAATAACCTATTTAAAATGTTGCAGTGTGATGATTGATCTTCATGTATGTTCGATTTAGTCAGTGATATTTCGTATAATTTATAGAAATATTACAAATTCAAAACATTTTATACATAAACTTTTGTAAAGTAAACATGGTAACAGTGCTTGTGTTAAAAAACAGCAACAAGCGTGTTTCACTTGACTAAAGTTTCTCCTAGTTACTGTGCCTATGTTCTCCTACACTATCATGCTAAACCAGTCAACAGCCCTAGCCAAGACGAAACTGTTTCCGACCATTTTCTTTGATGCAGTGTGCGTTCAGCCTAACTACATCATCATCCTTAGTTAGTTAGTGGTAATCAGTACAGAAACTCCTATAAACTCTCTAGAAGCTTGTTTGCTGATTGCAACTAAGGAAACTAAGGATTGCTTCTTGTTGGAAGCGTTTTCTTGTTATAGAAATTGATGTTTCTCATTGAATAAGAATTTTTTACAAGTTTTGATCAATATATATTTAAGTAATCATCCATGAACCCTTAGTGTGTGACTGTAGTTACATCTAATTTGACTGTCCATCCAAATTAATTTCCATTTTAAGGAAAAATATTAATTTATTTAAATTCTTTTCTTTTAAATATTTAGTTATATTTATGCAAGGAGAAAATAAAAACACTTTTAAATGTTAAAAATATTTATTTTTGAAAAAAATAACAACTCTTTTATGGTGAGAAATGGTGTGTTTGTGGAATATTCCGCTTAGAATATTTGGCGAATATTGCAAAGACAACAAATTACCAAGGAAACACAATTTTGAAGTCATGTTCCAACTAGATTCACAAAATCTAGTTTCCGCTTAATACAATTTCTGTGTTGTGTTACTGGTCAATTTACAAACTATATTTAATGCTATACTTTTAAATATGTGCCAGCGGAATATTCCAAATTTTACATTTCAGACTGCCAAATTTGGGCTGGCAGAATATTTTTTAGACAGCATTGAAAGGGTTAAGTGATTTGATAAAAATACAATTATTTCGTTACTTCAAATCAAATTTTTGAGTCATTTGGACTGTTGCATGACGACCACTTTTACCTCCTTCAACAGATAATGGACCTTTTTCAAATGGACTGATATATGTTTTTGTGTTTGAATATATGAGTTAATTGTTATTACTCTAATGATGGCTGATCGCCTGACACTGCAGTAGGTATAAGGTAAAAGATATCTGAATAAAAAAATCAGTTTCCATTATTTGTTCTGAAATTAAATTACTAAAATACTAACGTTATTTTCTTGTGATTTATTTTGATGGTTTTTATAAAACCATTACACGTTTCGGGATTTATAGCACATCATCAGAATAGTTTCACTCCTAGGAGGTCGTCAGAACATTAAGAACACATAACACATATATTTAATATAAAACGATACACAAGTAGGGTGCACACCACACCATTTGAGAAACGACTCAAATACTTTGTGAATTGGATAAACGTTTGATATGAGTTTGAAATTAAATGTCAGGACAGCATGTAGTTCCTTAGACATCATGACTCAAAACTCAGGCTCATGCATTTTCATCCCAGATTTGAATTTAGAATTTTACACCCTTTCATAAGCAGTATCCACCATAGAAACTGAGTTGTTGGCACTCATGTCACAGCACTCCAGCAATGGAAGAAAGCTGTAGCAGAGAAGATTTTTAATTCTTACTGATCCAAAACCTTCTGGGTACTCACAAAATATAAGCCATCGTCACACTTTCAATATATCAGTGAAATTCAGACAATTCTCCATAATCTAGAAAATAAGCAAATAACTTTCGGGTGTATACCAGGTCATAGTAGTAATAGTGATGAGATGTGAGGAAACCAATAGGGTAGTAAAGATGGCATGCAGATGCACCTCGAACCCTTAGTGCTTGAATCATGTGATGTATGCTGCAAAGAATAAAGCCGAGAACACAAGAAAGAATTGATTGATACATGGATAATTCGTGTTGCAAGCAGAACTGTATGAGGTAAAGAAACAACTAATGACTTGCATATTCATGTAACATTGTTCAGACATTTGCTGCAAGAAACAACAGATTCTATTGGGACACCTGGTAACAGAAGAATATCTCCATTGGTTTGCTACGGTGGAATCTACATTTTGTAGTTGGGGCTATTTAAAATTTGAAACTCTGTCTCATCATACTGCATTGTAAGAGAAGTGACACCAGTACCAGAGACATAGTAAAGATATGCCTTCATGACCCGGCTATCCTATCTCTCCCATTCATATGATCTTGACCTCTCCACCAATGTTGATCATGGCTGATAGAATATAGAAGATATATCATGACACAGGCATTACGTGATGCTGGATTTATATAATAAGAATTAATATAAGGCCAACCCCTCGCATAAAAAGAAAATTCAACAGGTGTCAACTACACTTCCTTCTGCTTACAAGATTTACTTCCCATACTTTTGTTTCAATAGAAAAAATTGAAATTGTATACTCTTTAAACAACTTTGATTACTGTTAGTATAGACTAATTAATTTTGATACACAAAATTTAAAAACTTTTTTTAATATTGACTAATTATTTTTTTAAGCCCTAGCAATGGTACCTTTAATTTAGACCTACCGATGTAATTACAAATATAATTTGTTATTCTATTCTTTTGTTTATTTTAAAATGGTTCCCATGACAACGAGGAGCCTGTAAACTCTGAAGAAGTGACAATTCTAATGTTGCAAATGTACTTTTTAGAACTCTTTATATTTAATTTCAAATAATACATTTATTTATATATATATATATATATATATATATATATATATACAAACTTTACTTAACATATACTTTCCCCCCCCCCATTTTAGGATTTTGAATAACGAGGGTGAATAGAAATGTTTTGGTTTGTTTATAAAGAATAAAACAGTGAAACTTCCAAATAACAGACACTGCTCGGACTGCATAAAATGTCTGCTATCGGAAGAGTTGCAGTTATGAAGGCCATCTGATAACGCTTGGTAAACCACCAGAATAGCGTCTTGTAATGATATTGAACATGTTCAGAAAACTTAAAATCATGTACCTAAAATTATATGTTCATTAACCTACTGTATAATAAATCATATACGGTCGATAAAAGTGAAATAAATTAAACAGGAGACCTGAAAATAAGACATATCTGTGAAAAAAATTGTCATCAATTTTTTTTACCCATCATATAACTTTCTCTACACTATGTATGTTAGAATAAAAATCCAAATAATGCACCTAAATTGAAACCGATAGTAGTTGTTGATTATATGATGACGAAGCATGACATTCAATCATTTTATCTCCAACAACACACAAAAGAAAATATTGCAAGTGATAAAAAAACAATGCCACACAAACCTTTCCACTTGAATCTTATAGAAGACTTTGTAATTGTCCAACTTAACTCTCAGATAGGCATTTTAAACAGATGATGCCCTTCCTAATCAACTACTGCAACAGCTAAACGGCAAATTACATCTGATGATGAAGAAGGAGAAAAGCTCTACTCAGAGTTAAAAGTGCAGCTAATGCAAGGAAACAATACACTACTGCAAAATATACACTGACATACATCTGGATGCATGTATGAAATTTATCACACAAAAAAAAAACATATTTTTAAATAGAGTCAATTTTTGTAAATGAAAAAATAGAATTAAAATGTTAAAATTTTTAAAATATATATATTTTTTTTAAGAAAGGCTATTTTCAAAAGTTTAATTTGAAAATAAGTTTTATTTTTCAAAAGTATATTGTTTTTATGAAGTTTGTAAATAATAGATTCTATAGTTTTTTACTTTCTCACATATAGAGAGTATTATGTGTTGGGTAAAAAAATCGATGTTAAGTTTTAGAGGATATATCAAATTTGAGGATATATCAAACCCTAAAGTTCAAAAAAAGGTTTTTGGAATGAAGTCTGTTATATGTGCAGTACTCTATAACCCAAACGTAAATACAGTAGACTCTCATAAATTCGGATCACGAAAATCCGGACCGGACGGTAAAATTTTTTTAATAACAATTTGCCGCTTTCAATTTTCATGTGATCTTCCGCGTTGCATGAATGACGTATTTGTAATGATTCACGAGCAACGGAAGTTACCGCGCGGCTGAAGTAATTGACATGCCCTACCCTGTGTTTTACTTAATTGCAGTCCAGTACTGTATTATGTACACTACAGTAACAGTACCATTAATTAATGTGTCAGAGTGTAACAAGTGTCGTTGGGTATCGGTATGGACCGATAGCGATTGCATGTGCGGCTTATCACCGCTCGTATCGGCCCCGCGGCCGACTTATCTCCGACTCCGGGAAATCCGGATTTTTTGGAATCCCGACCGGCCGTCCGCCACAATAGTCCGGATTTATGAGAGTCTACTGTACCTACTTTAATTATAATAAAATTTGCTATGTGGGTATATTTTGGCCTGATCTTGAGACCATTATTATTTTTTATAACTTAAAATTTGGATGTAACTGGCATACGAAAAACTCACTAAAGTATGGTTTTTCAAAATCGGTTTTAACAATTTCGATCAAATTTTGCTCATGGGTACCCTCTAAGAACCCCAAACAAAATGTGTTGGTTGCCACTTCTAAAAAATCCTGGTTCATGTGTTACTGGTAAAAAACCACAAAAAATCATGGGGTGGTTTGTTATAACATATATGTAATATATTGGCTGTTAAGATTTCGTTCAAATATTGGTGAAATGTGAAGATTAATGATCCAAACTGGTGTGAAAAAACACATGTACAAAAAAATTACGGTTCATGAGTAATTGGTAATAAACAAAAATTAACTGTGACCGCCATTATTATAAATACATTTTAATTAATAACTTATGTTGAGGATGTGTTTATGGCACAAACAAAGCAAATTTAGGACGTTATTTAAATATATTTAAAAATTATCAGACAGTGTCCATGGATTATTTTCATTTTTTTCTTGACCTCTAACATTTTTAATAACAAAAAACTCTGGTTCATTATTTGGTTTTAGGAATTGGTAAGTGAAAAAGTTTGTGCAATGATTTTCCAGCATTTATTATTTTGTATTACTGAATTTAAATAGTTAGTGTTGAGTTTTGAATTTGATGTTAATTCTTATATAACCAGTTGGAAAGTCATGTGCAGGCCATATCAACTATCATATTTTTCTCACCAACAAATTTTAATATAAACCTATTTTATTTTATTTATGATTTCAGATGTGCGCATATCCAGGTTTTTCATGCGTTCAAAGATCACAAACAATTTACCTAACAAGAAGACGATTTGACTCCAACTGCTGGGAGTCATTTACGCAAACAATTGCATCCAACTGTGAGTGTATGTGGCCTGTCTTATCTCTCGGTGAAATCTCACATCACTATTAACCCATCCTTAGCTGACTGGCAATTTGTTATTCTTGCTTATTGATATAAATAAAAATATTGGTGTAAGATTTTATTTAAATGGATCCAACTTAAAATGAATTGAAGTGAATTATGGAAAGTGTCAAAAATTTAAAATAAATGTTCAACAAAACAAGGCAAAATATTTTCTATGCTATAATAATAAAACGTTATTAGGAACAAACATAATTGTTACTGTTTTTTAACACCAATAATATAAAAAGTTTGTAGATAAGGAACTGTTAAATATTTCGATATATCGAAATACAACTCTTTAGCATTTCAAGAATCAAAATTTTAAAAATTTAACCTCAAAAAACAATCAGCAATAATAGCTCAAGTTTCATTTGATCAAAATTGTTAAACTGATCTTAAGAAAATTAAAATTTTGATCTTAAGGAAAGAACCCCCAAAATTTTAGTTATCGAAAAAATGAGAGAAATATTACTTTAGATATATGGGCATAACAAAACATAATCAAAATTAGTTCACCAATTTGAATTGTAACTCACTAGACACTTAACTGTTGTGTACTATCACTTCCCCCTCTGTGCTGATAAACCTAGTACAGTACAAGTATTCATTTTTTAGAGTATTTAATGGGTTTTTAGTTGTTTTCTTACTTTTTTCCATAAGACAATGATGACCAAAAGGTTTTTCGCCTTTAAACAAGAAAAAATAAGACAAATAACTAAAACTAATGTTTTTATTTATATTGAAATATAATAACCTAAAAAAACTTTATAGCCTCTTTGTGACAGTTGTTAATAAGAAAATAAATTATTTCTTTTACTGTAATTTGTGTTTTATTCAAATAATTATTCAGTATCTGTAAAAAAATAAAATAAAGTGATTGAATCGTCGTTAAGATTAAGATTAAACGATACCAAAAATGTTTTCAATATTTATTTGCAAAAACTTTCTACAAAAAAATTGCTGTACGCAAACAAAAAGTATTAGTCTGGATCTCTTAAAAATGCCAGTTTGTTAGTTATCAGATAATAAGGGAAGATAAACCACAATCACCAGATCAAATTTCTCAATGTGGTCTCTGTAATAATCATCATATTTTTGTAAACTATAAGTGTCCAAACTCTTGTTTACCAAGCTGTCATATTGATTCAAGTAAAACTTTTGTTGTTGAAAACTTATTTAGCTTGTTATGAGTTCTGCTTACTTTAATTATTACAAACATTGAAAAATAATTATTTATAACAGTTGTGTGATTTAAAGGTTGACCTTAAAATGAAACTTAACCAGCTCAATATTCTCTTCTTTGTTTATTAAATTCAGTTCTTAAAATTTGAAATTAAAGTAATACAATACACAGTCCAAACATAAAACAATAGAACTATAGTCATTAGTACAGAAGAATGGTTATAGTGCTAATATACAGCAACAGAACAATTCTCTGTATTTCATAAGTTGAAAAAACTAGTATGCAGCCTAGAGACGATGAGAGGCCTCAGCTTTCGACATTTTCCATGATTATAGAAGTGGGCATGACTTCAAAGCAAGACCATACAATGTTACAAAGTCAGTAGTTCAAAATTTGTATTTCACCGGGCCTGGACAGAGCTTCCGTCTGACCACAGTTTCAACTTAGGAATTAACAGAAGTAGATGTGTTTAAGCTTACATTTTAGTGTTAGGTGAACAGAGATCACATTAACCGAATCTAATAAAATGGAAAAAAAAAGGAACTGAAAAAGACATTTGTAACTTTACTTATTTCCAAGCATTTGCTTTGTGTTTGGGGAAAAAAAGAAAGCCATCAGGAACTGGGCCAAGTAGCATTTCACTGGAACATAAAACAAACTCAGCTGTCACTTCTTCATCACATGTATTTTATATTGTATATCCTAAGGTATTATAATAGGGTCTGTCAGCACTATAATATCTATGGAACCGGATATTTTTGTAAAAACCAAATGCAGGGTTTATACTTCAAAGGACATTCATGGTGACACAGTGTTTTACTTCAGAATCCCCCTCCAATTTCAGTCTTGAGAATCACATAGAGAAACTTACAATTTTTTTAAACCAATGATGTTTTTATTTCGTTTTTATAAAATAAATAAAACAAGAAAACTTTTTTATATTTATCCTTTTTTAAATATGTTTGTCCATTTTAAATTGAAAATTAATAAAATATGAAAAGTAATGTAATTATTGAGTTTATAAAGATCTGCACACTCTGCCAAATTGTGACCATGAACATTGGAAGATATAAATATTATAAAGTACGCTCTTGTGATAAATTGCCTAGTAATCAAGCACTATTTGAATTAATTTCAAAGAAATCTTCGAACAAAACAAGTGATTTAGACTCAACTGATAAATGTAACAATACTTTGAAGTTTTGGATTGTTATTATGAAATAATCACTATATAACAATTAATTAGGAATGATTACTATTTAAATTTACTGATTTTCCGAATAAAAATAAAAAGTAATATAAAAGATCATTAAATATATTTTAATGAAAGCAGTAGGCTATCTGTAAAAATGTAAAAATTTTTTTTTTTTAACCTTCCAGTAATTAGTAGCGTCAATTAAAACTTCCACTCACTAAATGCACCCTATTATCAACATTTTTGAAATTATTATCATTAAATTAGCACATTCTAACACTTAATTTAATATATAGTGGTTTTCGACAAAGTGAAATTTCTGCTAAAACAGTGAATAAACTTCATTCCGTTGATATTCGTAAATAAATGGAGGAAAATTACAATTTAAAAAGTTTTTGTGGTTCGAGAAAACCTTGTTTTCCTTATTAGCTCTGACTGCTCAAGCCTAGTTTTATTAGGCTTGGAGAGATAATAATTATAGGCAGGAAATGAACATTACAGATTCTATGCAAGGAATACAAACACTAAATAGAACCGATACTTAATAAAATAAGATTGAATTATTAAATTATACTTATAAGTCGTAGTTTTTTTTTTTATATACATTTCATTACAAACAAATCATTCGATGTGAGGGAGTGGTGATTTATCTGTTTCGTTTAATAAAAAAAATCAGTTTGGCAAACAAAAAGTTTAAACAAAACTCGTGCCTTACTATGGACAAAAAAACCATAAATTTTTCGAGAAAATGTTAAAATAGTGAATGTGAATTGTGGTATATTATTTAATACGAAGTTTGCTACATAATGAGAAAAAACATCCTGAAAATACTGTGGTTAAAAGATACTACTAAACGTGAATTGAGTAGTTTTGTTGTGAAAAGGTCTCTATTAGTCTAGTTAGCAAATTGACAACAACATAAATTGTAATGATATGGTCTCTATTATCGTCTTACAATCTTATTCCCTATTTTAATATAGCTTCGATTATATAATCCAATAAGAAAAATGAGAGAACCGCAAAGTTGGGTGTTTGTGTGTGACAGAGAGAGAGGGGGGCAGACAATGTTTAAAACAGAATGTCTATGGTCCAATGCATCTAAGAGCTTAATACTAACACTGATAATATACTAAACTAAGTCCGAATAATACAGTGGTGAGAAATCTAATTGGAATTCAACATGTTTGCAGTATTTCCCATATTATACATCTTACTGCCAAAAACTTGCCATTTACTCACATTTTAATTTCTCACATATAATTTAGTATAAAGAAAGTAGGAGACACAGGCTTACCTTGAAAGTGGTCCTTGATATTACTAAATAGTACACAAATAGGAAAACACACAAAAAAGAGTCTTCTTTTTAGACTCTCTACTGACTTCACTGATTGAGAAGTGAACAGTATTTACGAAATATTTCAGAACTTCTGTGTGCGTTTTCCTATTTGTGTACTATTACCAAGGACCACTTTTCAAGGTGAGCCTGTGTCTCCTACTTTCTTTATACTAAATTATATGTGAGAAATTAAAATGTGAGTAAATTGCAAGTTTTTGGCAGTTGTGTAATCAACTCAGGCAGAGCTCAGGTAATCAATTCAGATTATATGTAATATTCTCTCTGTAATGAAAATACGAACAAAAAGATATAATTTTTAAGTAAAGTAAACTTAGTTCAATTGTCTCCTATTGTAATTATTTATATTTACAAAATGCCTGGCTATTCAACCCAACATCCGCTGCTAATCTCTGAGTAATCTCGAGTTGTAAAATTCTACTGCGCAAGCTCACCAAGCAGTTCTAGGCCTATATTCGATTCATTCACACCCACAGCAGTTCACAGTGATAAGTAATAGCTACGTTTGAGATATTATCGATTCACTGTAACCAGCAACAAATAATTTTCCATTTATTATAATATAATGCCCCATAAAATTTAATTAAATGACGAAATGCACTGATTTACGCATGATTGATGCACGAAAATACTGATTTTAAGTTTGTGTTGCGTGATTACAAGAAATCAGTCCACATCACTGTTGATTGAGAATCTGTTGCTATTCAACTCTGTAGGTCTACATTGAAATAAGATAAAGCAAAAATCAAAATGTCATGTTTCCGGTTTGACAATTCTTAATTATTTCTGATAGCAATATCTCATTTTCTCCAGTTTTGTGTTATCATATTAACTAAGAAACTGTTTTGTTTAGTTTTGGGTTAGAGTTTAATAGGGCAGATAGCGTATTTGTTTAGATTTTGTATGGATAGGAGACAGGCTTACCTTGATATCGAGAAGTACTCTTGTGGGCAGTATGCTTCAACAACAGTGGGTTAAAACTGCATTTGAACCTTTAATGTCAAATATTGTAAAAAAATATGCAAATTTAAAAAATGTAGCAATGTCAGCCGAGAATAACCTTTGTAAACTTTGGGAAATTCAAAAGATAAAATTAAAGAACAAGATAAATCAGGAGTTTATTGTATAAATTGTGAAATATGTCCGAAAAAATATATAGGCCAAACAAAACCAAATGTCAGAAAAAGAGCAAAAGAACACTTTGCCCGCTTCAAATATAATAGGCCTGATAAATCAGCTATGGCTAAACATTGTTTAGAGGAAAAACATTATTTCAAAATAAAAAACTGTATTGTTGAAAAATGTTACTACATTAAACACAATAATAGATGCATGGGGAACTTTTTATATTAACAAGTACTGTAATATAACTATAAATAATGAATTAGGGCCGATATAAAATTCAATATTAAAGTAAAATATAAAATGTAGAGTTAGATATAAGATTAGTTAAGAATATTGTAATAGTTAGATGTTAACTTTAAGTTATTTAGAATGACACGATGCACTTGTTAACATCTTAATATTAGAAAGTAGGTTTAGGCCACGCCCCTTTAGTTTTGTAATTTAGTTATAGGTCAGTTATTGTAGCTCATGTATCACTGAGGATGGCGACTTTGTCTTTGAAAGTGTTTGATTAAGTAAACGTAGTTTTTGTGAGATCTTTGTTCGAGTTTTCTTTATATCTAATATTATCTCACAAGTCAAGCTCAATTTTTATTTATACTGATTATTATTCAATCTAAAATTTATAGGAAGCTTTAAAAAAAATGCTAGTTAAAAGGTTTGATAAAAATTTGAGCTTGTTATAGGCTCAATTAAAGCTCGAGCTTGGCTCGAATTAAAAAATCTGGGCTTACACACTCCTATTGATATTAGCACTAATAAACAATGTGTATTATTATGATAATTTACATTTCTGCTACTATAAACATAATTAACTTGTATGTACATTCTTCTCTAACTTCTTGTTTTAACTTCTGTTGACGAGTTTCGGACTAGCTCCATTTTCAAAAGAATATATTTTCAAAAAGTATAGATATTACAAAAGAGTATGTATTACAATGCTAGGGAATGGCAGAAAAATATACCCAACTGACAGACAGAAAACCTTGCATTTCTGACCATAGGTCATTTGGAGTTTTTATTTCCTTTTGATACCACTTATCACTTCATAAAATATTTACCTTTCCTCACACACTGTACACATCAAAAATACACTTTTAACTTACAGTAAGCTGCCACATTTCTAAATACAGTTTAAAAAACTTACCTAATTTTAACCCAATCACTGCAACTACTGCTGGACATAAGAGTTTCTAACTCATCTCTCCCTCTGTACACTGGAGGTCTTTCATTTATCTTTTGTGGAGGAGTTTCCAATAAGCCCACAGGGATATAACGATGTAAAAATGACAGCCATTCCAACATAAAACTTCTTGTATTTTCTACCCCCTGAAATTATAAAAAGTTTTTACATTACAATTAATAATATATTTGACAAAAAGATTTTTAAAACTGTACTCAGAACTTGGAATTATAGCACTGAAGTACTAAAACTACTTCACTGGTTTTCTTTGAGAAAAAAAAATTCTACTGTAATAGTTCATTTGTCACAAAGTAGTCAAACATGACTAAAAAAATGTTTTTTAGATTTATTTCCAAGCTATTTTAAAATATTCCTTTGTTTGTGATCCTTTGAAATTGATTATCAGATCCTGTTGAAAGACCCTTGTACAAAAATCAATGGACAAATATAATTAAAAATTCTTACCATATTATCACTACCCCAATGTTCCAATCCATAGTTGACATATTTCTTTAAAATATCAAATCTTTCACTGCTAGATATATCCCAATGTCTTTGTTCTTTGATTTCTGTGAAAAGCCAAGGTTTGATCAGTGCTCCTCTTCCAATCATGCAGCCAGCGATGGATGGATAATTAGCCTAAAAAAAAGACAGCCTTCAAATCATGGATAACAATACCAGAATACTTTTTACTAAGTATCCAATTATGTACTAATGATTCTATTGTGATGGTACTAAAATTTCAATACCATGTTTTCAATTGAGCACACACAAAAATACAATTTAAAAAATAATATCTTTAGCATTTTTGTCAAACATTAACTCAACAATCATAAACACCAAACTTTTAAGTTTGATTTGAGGTGGGTGTCCCAAGAATGATTAATTTTTGGATGAAATTAATTAAGGGTTGATGTGAGGATGAAAGGTAAATGTGACACATTATTATGAAGAATGGATGGGTAGTATAAATGTCTCAAAATTTGGCAGTTTGGTGAGAGGTAGACACCCTACAGGTTGATTATATTTTGGTAAAAATTGCTAAAATAGGTGTGAATGTATATATAGGATATAGGTATAGGTAAATATAGGATTGGTTTCAAATATGTAAAAATATTTAATGGTCATATTTTAATGAATTAATAATATTTATCAATTTTTGACAACTAAGTTAAGATTAGAGATCGGATTGTAATTACATGGGGTGTCCTAAGGTTTTCCAAAAAAGAGACAAAATTGAAATTATGTTACATTTTTAATAACTCATAATATTTAATGAAGATGGTGAGATCAAACTTTACTTGTGTTTTGATCTTTTATATATGTAATTTGAAAACTATATATGCTAGACATATTAACTATTTAATCTCGTTCATTAGTTTAAACCATCTCAGATATAGGAGCATAGCCAGAAATTTATTTCAGGAGGGGATTGATTAAGAAAGACTCTACCGATGTGAGTGTAGGGGTATTGAAAAGTCTAAGTACTAAAGGTAGTCTAGAAGTTTTAAAAAGATCTTAGTTCAAACCAACCCTTGCTATTCTTGATTTTAGGCCTTGCTGAAATCATTTAAGTGACAATGACTTTTCTTCTAACAAATAAAAAAAAATCCTGTATATTTAGAAGCTTAGCAATTTGAAATAGAAATTATATTTATAATACTATTTAGACAATATAATTGTATACAAATAAATCACATTAGGCAAACACAACAATCTGACAAATTTCTCTCTGTACTTCTACCTTCCACATCTTTACTCTGCTTACTTTCCTGTCTCAGATTAAAATTTTCCAAACTAATTATTAGAATTTCTCACTATATTTATTATTACTTTCCAATAATATATTAAGGATTTTGTCCTTTGTTTTTTAAGACAAAAAACCTAGCAGTCATCATCTAAAAAAAAGAAAAGATCATAAAATTGAGATTCCAAACCCTCAAATAAGTATCTGGGACAGAAAAGAACAAGAGTTGGTTAAGAGATACCAATAGCAAAAATAGAAATGTAAACCAAGACCATATAAAAAAAAAGGTATAGATCCAGCTATACCTCAGAATTGAGTCCCCCATACTCACTATAAATGACCTCTTGAGGGGTATTTTTGTTTTAAACCCTTAAAAAACACAAGAAGTACATAAATGTTCATACTTTGTAGACTTTTTTTTTCTCTCATAAATAAAAACTGATATTTCCAAAAAAATCTTGTTTTATTTATTTTGATGAAACTGTATTTCTATTATTTATTAAAGGGTAAAACTAGAGAATGCTGAGCATAAAAAGAAATAAACATTTCTGAAAAATTCATTTAGTACAAATCTAGCTGTACCAGTAAATCTACACTTCCATCTTATTCTTTAAAAAAAATAATGTAATAATTTTATTCCTGAAACGCATCTAGTTTCCATTTATGCACAAGTTTTGCACTTATTAGGTGTAACAAAATTGATCTGATTGTGTTTGCCAAAGAGCTCAGGTGATCAATTCAGATTATATGTAATATTCAGAAAGTTGTGACAAGTGGTTTGCTTATATCCGTTTTGAGTAAAAAAAGTGGTTTTTTAATTGATGTCCATCTGGCGTCTAATCTGCAGTGCTCTACAGCCGAAATGTGCGAACCACTGATTATCAAATTTTGTATGTGGACATTTTGTGGTCATATCTCGAGAGAGGTTTTTCATTTTTATTAACTCAAAATTTGGATGTAGTTGCCATAAAAGAGACACAAATATATTCTAAGAACCCAAACCCAAAAGTATTAGATGCCATCTTTAAAAAAAAGAAGTTTTTTCACAAATTATTGGTAAAAAAACAGGAGCTGGTATAAAATATGTAATTTCTCAGAATTGG
This sequence comes from Aphrophora alni, assembly GCA_963513935.1. Classification (NCBI taxonomy): domain Eukaryota; kingdom Metazoa; phylum Arthropoda; class Insecta; order Hemiptera; family Aphrophoridae; genus Aphrophora; species Aphrophora alni. Next base: position 29,336,930 of record OY740772.1, on the reverse strand, counting down.
CTCTACAGAATTCATTCAAATTTTAGTAAAATGTGAAGATTAATAATCCAAACATATGTGCAAAATTACAAGTAACAAAATATTGATGTTCCAGAATAATTATTAGCAAAACAAAAATGAACTTAAACTGTCTGTTGCGTAAATATTATGTCATTTTATTAACCCTTTTATTTTGATTAAAAACAAGAAGAAAATAATGTATTCAAGTCCAACTAACAAAACGTATAAATGATATTTCTAAAAAACCTTCAATTCGCATAGCGACGATTGTTCTTCCTGTTTCGTTCAATGTAATAATATAAAACAATAACGCACACCATTGCCAGACTTCCAATATGACAAAGCTTTCTTCTTTTGTCAAGGTATGAAATATTGGCTGTCCAAAGTTTGGCAACAACGCTCTAATTTGCCTGTATTGTTGTTAACACCTGCATCCTATAATTTACCAGCGAAATGTCACGTACACCATGTTACGTCATCACATCACCCCATGTATCTTCCGATATTGTCCTTCAGAAATTGAATTCTGATTGGTTCTTGAAAGGCGTCATTTTCCTACCCTTGTCGAGGCCTCGGCTTCATTACAGTCAGTTTGGCTCCAGATTCCGACTCCGTAACTCATCAACGTCACGATGAATTTCACCAGCAACTGACAAGTGTTTTTTTTATATTGTTCCAGTTCCAATTTACCATCATATTTTTCTATCAGTGCAGATCTAGTTTTCTGTATGTGGATTGTGCAATGTGTGAGATTGTGGTTTTGTATATTTAATAAAATGTGAAGTTTTGGTATGAAACTAAAACAATTTTTTAAGTGTCTTACAGTGCGCCCATCTAACGAGACGTCTCAGAACAGACTTTCAGACAATCACGTAAGTGCAAACCTACAATTGTTAATCATATATTGTAATTATTCTATATGCAGAATTTATGTTTTGAATTGTCATTGATTGGTCCTCCGGAAAAATTCCATCATTATTTTTCACATAGAAATACTTAACAAAATCCCGTACATTATCGTACACTGTCATCATTACAAGTTTAATTTTAATCAAATACAATTTACACTCAAGAAATGTTTATGGCACAAGCAAAGCAAGTCTACACTTTTATTTATATATAATATATAAATATTTTGTTCAAGGATAGCATTTTCACTTTTTGATTGACAGCTACTAAACTAACATTTTTTGTGACAATTATTTTTGTATCATTTTTTATTTAGTTTTGGGGAGGGGAGTGAGAAAGTCTGTGCACTATTTATTTATTGAACAAATGTCTGTATTAAATTTCAAATGATATAGACAAACACGCAAACAAATACAGAGTCTAAGAAACAACCAGAATTCAATTATTTCAAACCAATATAAAGCAATAGTAACTAAAATACCTTAGCAATTTCATAGTCTGTATATGAAATGATATCACCATTGCCAAATACAGGTGTTGGTTTAGCCAACTGAGCACACTGCTCAATATAAGCCCAATCAGCTGATTTTGTATAACGCTGTTCTCGAGAACGGCCATGAACCTAAAATCAAAATATTTTAATATTATAACACTAAAGAAACAGCTGAACCTAATCTAGAATCAGGCTGAAAGTGAAATGGCTGGTTAAAAAAGACAAATATATTCTCACGTGATCCTATAATTTGTCTAGATATTAATTGTTGTGCCTTTTATTATTATTCATTTTTTTAAATTTTTCACATGTATGTAGTATAAAGAAAGTATTATGGTGGCAAAAAAACACAAAAACAAACAAACAAAAAATTGACTACAATTTTTACTGATGAGCCCATTTAGATAAGCTCTGATTCCAAAAAATTGGTGTTTTGAATGATGTATATTACCATTCAATGAAAAGTTTTATCATACACAAATGAACCAATTTTGATAATTTTTTTATACATTTGATATATAAGCATATTTTTATCATATCGGCATATTTTGAATTATAACTTTGAAATTATATTTTCTTTATTTGGATGTTTTAAGTAAAACTGTTGTCACGGGAACACTGGTTTTCAAAGATGCAGGTTGACATTAAGAGTTGTTATATTTAAAGCGGACCACTAAGGCATATAACATTCAGTCTTCTGGTAACTTCCTTTGATCTATACACACTTTGAAGGACAAAAAAGATAAATATCATATCTGTTCCTTTCATATTAGATATCTAGTATGACTGTTTTTTTCTCCTCATTTCATTAGTTCAGGTTAGTTTTGGCCTTGTTCGGAAATCAAGCCAGCTCATAAAATCAAGTTACTCTCAAAAAATCACGCTGAGCTCAAAAATCAAGCCAGGCTTGAAAAACCGAGGGCTAGCTAATTTTAAGTGTGTTGTCCAAAACTCGAGCTCGAAATTCCTATTACAGCACTTCCCTATTAAGATACCTTCAGGTTATTTGGTGGATGATTTTTTGTGAGTGTACATATTTAGATTTTTTACATAAGTATAATTTTTCTGTAAATAAGTTAAAGTTCTGTATATTTTTTAATTTAAAACTAAAATGTGATTACAGTAGAACCCCTCAAACTCAACCCCCTCAAACTCGACATTCCGTCAAACTCGACAGGGCCAGTGACCAGGAGTGTGGGATTTCCAAGGTCATTCACTGCATTGTTTTACGCCATGTGTGCCTGCCAGATGCCGGGAGGTTGAGGTTTGTCACTATTGTTTATACAGCTGTAAGGGTTGCTCCTTTGTCTAGCCACTTTCTAATCCTACTGTATAGTAGAGGCCAAAGTTAAAGATAAAGGGTCCAGGTAGACCAGGACAGCCCTAATCATGTGTTGTCAAAACATTCATATTGTTGTGAACCCAAGCGCCTAACCACCCGGATGCTACTGGTCATTAGCACCGATTCCATTAAAGTAAGCAGCAAGTCTTTTGTCATAACAATTCAACGGAGCGTCGTAGAACTATGATTCTAGTTTTGTAATAAAGGTCTTAACCAGGTGAGAAAAATGACCAGACTCTTAATTATATGCGATCAATCAAAAGTTTTTTCAAACTATGCTAACTTTGCTCTAATTTTTTTTTTTATATAAAATTGTTTTAATCTTTAAAAATATTTAATGGACTGTCTATTTTTTACTGTAAATTTTATTACAGCATATAAGGATAGGTCTTTTTAGTTTACTGAGCCTATTGTACAAGGCCAATACTTTTAAATCTCATTTGACCCATCGATAAATTTCATTTTAATGTGTGATTGAACACACTATTTTTGTTGTTGTCAGACAGGGACTTTTTTGCAATAAACGTGTAATCATTGATAATCAATAAATGTACAGTTATTTAAAGTAATTTTGAGTATTTGTTGCAAACCTAACCATTAAATACCAAAGTTCCCTAAAACTCGACAACCCACAAACTCGACAACCTTAAAGTCCACATTGTGTCGAGTTTGAGGGGTTCTACTGTATTTTCATAAACGGGTCCTCATATGTAGGCTAACAAATGATACTAATGGATCAGTATATGTCATCATTAATGTTCTTGCATCAATTAAATATAACTGCTGGTTTTGTTTATTCATTTATTGATGCTGATCATAATTCTAACCTTATTTACAATTTGAGTTAGTTCGAGGGTTCTCTAGTGGCTGTAAATCTAAATTTTGAAGAACGAAAATGGATCCTGAAGGAATACTGGAAGTGAATCATTTGGAACGCAAATACTATCCACATTTACAATTTACAAATTGCAAAATAAGTTTGAAAGAACAGGGTCAATTCTTCATTTTTTTACCAGACCAGTTACTGTTACGGCTGAAGATAACACACTGTTGGTTAATGAAGTTTTAACTAAAAGCTTATATTGAGCTTGAAATCTCAAGAAGATCTTTACATAATCTCGGTTTTACGTTATATCGCTAAAGACTTCTTCATGTTTTGTAAAATTACCAGAGATAAGGAAATGGAATCTTGATAAAGCTATTGTGGAGTGACGAAGCAGGTTTCAAACTATTTGTGGCTATAAACTGACACAATTATGTTTACTTTACATAGGATAACCACTGAAAATCAGCTAAACTCAATTTTATTAATCTGTTACAGCTGTGAATATATGTAACTATAATAAAGATGTTTATTCATTGCATGAATAAACAATGAAAAGAGAATTAAATAGTATCACTGTATATTGCTTCCGGAATAATGTCACCTGTAGAATTCGATAATGGCAAAAATCTTTAGCATCATGTCTTTAGCACTAACCAGAAAGAGTGCAAGATTGCCTCATTCAAGATGGCCGTCAGTTAAATCTACAAAGTTAAATTGTTTCCTAGATCATGTTATTTATTTTTAACAACTGTAGATCCTGTGTTTTTAAATTGTAAAAAATAATTAAATCATTGTTATAAAAGTATGAAAAAAGACTTATTTTAACATACATATGAGTATTTTTAAAATTGAATATTACAAAGATGAATATGTGCTATTTACTGTCAAAGTTGAAAAACAAAAAATAAAAATTTTTTTGAAGAAAACGTAATTTAAAAAATAAAATTAAGCCGTGTTTTTAATATTATAATAAAGTTCTGTGGAGTTTTACAAATAAAATGATATAGAATATGATTATGAATTTTTGAATTTATGCATACAAAATATGTAAGAAATGCTTCTCATTTAAGAAGAAAAAAATTGCCAGTTCCAGAGTTTTAAAGTTGTCAGATCTAAGCAAACAAGCAGATTTAAAGTTATTAAAACTCATTTTTGAGTAATCATAGCCAAGTCAGAGATTTTAATCGAAGTTATTTAATACTTAATACATAGTCTTGTGACTTATTTTGTAACATATGTTACATGTTCCAAAACGTATGTTCCATCTTCAGACTCGCTCCTGAAAGGTTGTTAAAACATTAAAAACACTACAAAACGTACACAACACATACAATAAACAAATAACACTCAAATGCGCGAGAAGTGTACACCAACGGTTCAAGAACGACTCAAGGGAAAGGAGTAAGTATTAAGTATTAAATAACTTAGATAAACAAGCAGAGTTAGAAAGCTTAATCTTAATTAAATTAGCTGAAAATAAATTATAAACAAATGTCTAGTAACTTACTGTAATGAGTGATACTCCTTCATTGGAAAATCCGCTCATCAACTCATGTGCAACATTTTTATTGTTGTAAATCCCCACTCGGGTCTTCACAGTCAGAGGTAAGTCTAGCACAGAATTTATACATTTCACAATGGAGAAAAGCATTTTCTTCCTCCCCAGCAAACCACTTCCAGCTCCCTAGCACAACCCCCATAAATACCTTGTTAATACCAATAATAAAATGACAGTTTTTAATCACATTATTATCATAGTGAATTTCAGAATAGAAAATAAGTTAAACATCAATAAGCTTAATATCAAAATATTAAACTTTTTTTTTTTATATTTGAATGTTCAGTAGATTGACAACTAGCACTTAGGAGCTCGTGAGTACAGTCTCCAGCCTTCACAAAAATTAAAATTAAATCAAAAATATTATATGCTAAAAAATGAAGATAAAATATATAATTTAAAAAGTATAAAAATATAAAATTATTCCAAATTTGTCTAGAAGAAAACATTAGTAAATTGAATTATATAACTAATAGTTGAACTAGTCAGAGCAGGGGTAGGGTTCCTTGGACTTGTCCTGTACCGAGTTGTTTGGGCATTTAGAAGTTTTTATGAAATCATGAGAAAGTTAATAATGCGAATTTTAAAGATTTTTTAAATTGAAATATGGTACAATGTCTAGGAAATACAATGGTGTGAGAAGAATTTAAATATAAGTGCATGCAATCAATAGTAGTTTCAACTTATGTAATAGAGGATAACAAAAATCTATCAAATACTAAAGAATGAACTAGCAGACTATGAAATATATATAGTAAACATTTCAAATTTGCAGATTCTTAATCCTATATAAGTATCCTATACACAACTTTTAAATTTGTTGATAGCTTTTTCTCGATTTCCACTGGGGCAATTTTCATTATTCTTTTTTTATACTGTATTGTAGGATTTATGGTATAATTTATTTAAAAAATTTTTTTTTTTAAATTATCTATTTGTAATTTTAGACATGCAAATCTCTAAAATTTCAGCTATAAAATTGATTTTCCAGCTATAAATTGAAAACCAAATATCAACTGTACTTGATGTCTATTCAATTTTATATCCTGGCTTTACATTGTGAATAAAGGGAAATCATTGGGAAGCCTAAATAATAATTACTGATATGTTTTTTTTTTTTTAGAATATTTAGAAAATTAAATATTCAACCTTAAGTTGTATCACCTAGGCCTACAGAGAGATAGCCTAATACTTCCAGTAGGTGGTATCGACTTATTCTTCAGCTATCAAGGTGAATTTTTGTTCCCAAAATATTTTTTAAAAAATAATAATAAAAACCTTGATCATTGTAATATATATATATATATATATATATATATATATATATATATATATATATATATAAGGGAAATGAGTAAAGTTTTTTTTTTTTCAAACCTAAAATTGAATATTCACTGAGGATGGATAACTTCGTAATGGCATGAAGAACCAGAATATGTTATATATAAAAGTAAATAAATATAATTAAAAATATGTAAGAAAAAATGGGTTAATAATATATATATATATATATATGACGGGCTTAAGATAATGTGTGCATGACAATTACTCGCCCATAAAGGTAAACACAAGGAAAATAAGTTATATTTATATGTCAGTAAAAGTCCTTTTCAACAAGTTTCATTTATTTAAATTCAAATAATAATGATAAATAGATAGAAATTGTATAGTTTGCAAAAGAGTTACATAAAAACTAATAAAATATTTGTTTCAAATTTCCGCAAACCTGTCAAAATTACCAGAAGAGGAGTAGACTTCTGTGGGTGTGGCAAAGTTTATATTAAAATTGATATCACATTTGATTACATAAATAATTCAATTAAACATACCACAGGGAATAGGTCTCTGCACACCTACTTGTACACTTGATTTGGCTTCATTTGAATGTGCTAAGCCAGCATAAGAACCAAGCCACGCAGATTTAGAGTAGAGGAGTCTGGTCAGAGAACTGTGTCAGTGACTTCACTAAATGTATTAGTTGTAATCAATTGGAAATTAAATAATAGTTCAGTTAAATTCGGTGTTTGAATCATTACACCGCTGTCCATCCTTACACTTCATCAGACAGGACTTTATAGAACATATAATTGTATATTTCACGCTGTTGCTTTTACTTAAATATTGTATTGTTATTACTACTACTTGACGATTGTTATAAGACGGAAAGATATCTTAAAACACAACACAGATAAATTATTCACAAACATTTTTTAATGTTTACTTTCATTACCTGTTGATAAATTAAATCAATAGGGCAACCCAGATTGATGTCAATGAAATCGATTTCTGTTTGTTCTTGAAGTACTTGGGCACAGCGAGTCATTACATAAGGATTACTTCCACATATCTAAGACACCATTGAAAAAATTGTTTAGTATTTTATACAAAACAAAAATCAATTTCAGCACAATTAGAATTTTAATTATAAAACTAAACAGTTTTAAGAAAATAAATAACATCTTATCAAACTGAAACAAACAGTGTAATAAAAATATAAAAATTAAAAAGGCCCCTGAAAATATAACCAAATTATAAATAATCAATCTTATTCCTTTGAAAATTAAAGTACATAAATAATAAAACTTTTTATCAAAACAAAGTAATATAATGGTACAGTTAAGGATAGGGAGATAAAATAGGATAGAGGCTTAGAGTGGATTAAAGTTGAATAGGCTAAACTAAATACCGGAGCATAAAATAAATATAAAAAAATATAAAAATACACTTTTAGAAACACACAAATCAGTTATAATAATAGTACTGTTGCGTGTGTTATGTTATAAACAAAGATCTATTAGTTACCGAGGGACCAGAGTTTTATAGTGAACTCAAACTTTATAAGTTCCGAGTGGTTGAATGACGGTACAGAGTTTATGTTAATTAGACTTTCATACAATCTGTGTAAATCGAGGCTCGTCAATGCCGTAACTGGCGAAACCATGGTCGGCTAGACCAAATAAATTATAGAATTTTACAAAAGAAAAATTGTGTTTTATTTGATATATTACATTTCTGCTAAGATTTTATATTTATATGTAATTTTATGTAATTATATTTCTAGAACAATCTTCTGCCATTCCTACCTTTGTCTTTAATATTTTATTTAGTTTACTTATTCTAGTGAATGAACTACTCTTATCAATACTGCCTATGCACTGGAAATTAATGTAGTTACTATGAAATAGGACAAGTGGAGAAGATGTTAAGGCAAAGCTAGTAATTGCAGAATACTGTCTTCAATATAATGCTTTGCAATCATTATTTGGCAAGGAAACAAGTACACTTCCAGTACATTCCGGGAACTCCAAATTTAGCAGGGAATGATAAAGAGAAACAGCTTGCAATGTTAGCACAAGAATGGAATGAAAAACACAAATGGTAGAAGTTTTAAAATCTAGTGTAAATTACATTAAGGAAATACACCAACCCAAACATTCATCTTCACAGCTAGAACAGTACATGTCAAAAATATCATGGGTCGATTAAAGTAACTTTTAAACTTTAAAAAGTAGAAAACTCAAATTTTAGAAATGTCTTTTGGTGTAAAAACACCATATTTTAGCACTATAAGGTAAATTCAACCCCATCCCAAAATGATGTTTTTGGGGGCAACTTAAAATTTTTTAATGTTAAACCTCATCAAGCTTAAAAGTCCTCAATTTAACTCAAATTCAAAATGGCGACTGGTCAAATATTCAAATTTGGTATTATACTTTAAAATTTTAGCTCTGAAAAAATTAATTTTGAGTTTAAATTAAAATTTTAGGGTAATGCAACTTCCTGGTCAAACTTGAATAAAATAACAATAAAGTTTTTGCTATTATAATTTTTTTCTCCTTATTATTTCCTTATACGTAAATTGGATTTTTGAATATTTGACCTGCCACATTTTCGATTGGAGTAAGATACCGATCTCTAGTTTGCATGATTATTTTCAATTAAACAAGACTTTTAAATTGAGAAATTACTCGATGGGACTTTTATGTTTGAACATTTTGAGTTACTCCCAAAAAAACCTATGTTGGCGTGGAATTGAATTTACATTACATTGCTAAAATATGTTGTTTTTACACCAAAAATATTTCTAAATTTTGAGCTTTCTACCTTTCAAAGGTTAAAAGTAACCAACGGGACTTTTTTGACACCTGGTATATTAACACACGCAGCAGTACTTGCATAGATTCAATCTGACTGAATCTCCTCTGTACCAGAGATGAAACACTGAAATTGAGACTCTGGAGCGTATATTGGTGCTTGTACACATTGCCAGATTCATATCAAAATCAAGCCGAAAGAACATATTCATAAGTCAGACCAGGAGAAAATGACATTTAAAAAAACAAAAAACTACTGATGTTGGCTGACATCATGCCATCGATTAAGAATGAATGGGGCTCACGTACCAAAAAACAAGAAGTTATTTGGCATAGGCCTAGATAATCAAAAAAATTAATAAAAAACTTACTTGAACTCCAAACAAATCTTCAGAGCCATGTCTTTTTGTTAAAGCCCATTCCTGAGTTTTCATCTGCAATAATGACGAAGCTAGTGCCATCTCACCACATGTTACATCAGCTCCAAATTCTTTACATATTCTTCTAAAAGGTAAATTTCCTACAGTTGTAAGTGGTGATAAATATAATTTGTTGTTCCAGTTTATCTAAACAAATGTATTAAAAATAACGAGTAGGTAAATGCCTTCTTAGAAAGTCGATTACATAAAAATCATCAAATTAAAATAAAATATTGATTCAAAATCAATATACCAAACCACAGAATAAAGAAAATTACAATTGTTTAGTAATTTGAGAAATACAAATATGAGACTGTATTTTATTATAATATAAAGTTTCATTTTAAGATAACAATAACAAAAGCTATAAAACAAAGTGAAATTAAATTTATGTCGAAAATAAATTCTACATAAATGATAAACACAAAACATATATATATATATATATATATATATATATATATATACAGTAGAACCCCTCTTAACCGGTCTAGTCGGGACTGACACCCGGGCCGGTTACCCGTTTGACCGGTTAATCCGAGGCTCCCGTGAAAAATCGGTTTTCGTCCAAAGAAAGCTTATTTAATTAGGTAACACTAAAAATTATGCAATAAAGATGTTATTGCAACTCATTTTATTCTACATAAATGTATCGTATATATTATGTTATGTATATTATACATCAAACATGAAAAAATTAAACACTACAAAGCTTTTTTACAGATTCCCCCCTGTCAAGTCTTTTGACACATTTAACCGCGTCTCAAACGAAACCAACACAAGCTTCCAAGAAAAAGAAATGTTATATTTTCCATAATGTAGGCTATACTAAATTGATTCGTGGAAAAAAGCGGCCCATCAAACGTTTTTGTCTGTGTATGTCTGCTATACCGACGGGTGCCAATGCCGCGGTGTTTTTATGCCGCCGACAATGGGATACGCTATCGCCAAAGTCGTTCGACTCGCCGCTGCTTTGGTGCCGCCGACAATGCGATACCGATATCGACAAAGTCGTTTGACTCGCCGCTGCTTTTGTGCCGCGGTATTTTTGCGTCGCCGACAATGGGATACCGCTATCGACAAAGTCGTTTGATATCGCCGCCACTTTGGTACCTCGGTGTTTTTACGCTGCCAACATTGGGATACCGCTACCGACAAAGTCGTTTGATATCGCCGCCGCTTAGGTGTTTCAATTACAATTTATTTTCGGAAACTCTCATCCAACCAGTACACTACGATATAGGCCGGTTAATCCGAGGACCGGTTAATCCGAGGCTGGTTAACAGAGGTTCTACTGTATATACAACACCTACAACATACATATTAACACTAGATATACAACTTTAAAACACTATAATAAAGTTTTTTTTTTTTTTTTACAATGAATTTACATACAATTTTGCATTCAACTTTTACTTTCATTTATGATGTTAGAAATTAGAATGGTCTTCAAATTAAGCATACCTTGTTTATGTTATAATGAAAACTAAAAAATATTTATTTAAAAAATTAAAATTTACCTTTTTCTTTTCTTGAAGTCTTAACTTTACAATGTCAGTGTCCTCTACTGGACCTGATCTGTTTTCTTCAGAACTATTTATTTCCTTTTCTTTTTCTTGGCTTTCTTCATTTGAATTATTCAATCCTTTTTTGGTTCTTTCTCTTTTATCAATTTCTGATAGTATTACTTCACTCTTTTTGAAGTTATATGTTCGTTTTCTTAAATCAGTTTGTACTTCGTTAGATAATGAATTCAAAGTATGCAGTTTTTTATCATTAGTCCAATTTGTAAACAAAGTTTTATCTACTTTATTTTTACATTCAGGGGTAATATGTTGAGACCCAAACCTGAAATTAATATTGAGTTTATTATTTGATTTTTTTTAAATTAATAAACAAGGGTCTGGTGGGGAGGTGTTACATTTATCAAAACACTCCAACACAGAAGTTTTTGAGAAAATTAAAATTTTATTTTTCCAAAGAAAAATAAATTTATACATAATGCCATTTAAGAAACATAAAGCACAAACAAAAAGATCGTAATTCAGGTTTGAAAAAACATGTTATCCAAATGGCAATTGTTTTTGTCCAAGCATTGTTAAAGGTGGGTGGAAAATTATCCAAGCATAGTGAATGGAATTGGTTGAATTTCTCGAGTAATGGTTTCCGAAAGAGCTTCAAGAGTCTGTGGTTTCTCAATCTAAACCTCAGCTTTTGGTAGCTTATAAGAAATAATCACACATTAAAAGATCCGGTGATCAAGACGGCCATTCCACATACCCACACAAATATAATGACAAGACTTGGGTTACAAAATGACAAGTCTACAGTTGTCCAACCACCTGTAGAAGCCGCTAGATGAGTCAGTGAACAGTCACTGAGCAGAATCAAATCCTGCCAACGCGGTTCCCTCTAGGCTTCAGATGATTGATCCCAATGTATAGTGGTAGGTATTAAAATCTCCCACCAAAAGAAATTGGGCGTAATAAAATAAATAAAGGATTAGTTACTAATAAAAATGGATTTGGACCTGCATAGTAACATCATAGTTTTAATTTGATTGATCTCAGAGTCCAATTGTATACCACACAACATTACAATTGTAGGCCAATAGGATTGTATTATGAATGATATGTATTATCTATTCTCATCTCTTTTTAGGCCTGCCTACAATCATATTTTAAACTTAAAATTACCTGTTTCAACAATCAAAATGTCATCATCAGATTTCTTCCTTCAGCAAGACTTATTAAATTATGATATCAGGAAACCATGTGTATAGTAAGTTGTCTTATTTCACATCCAATGGCAATGTTCACAACCGTAAGACTGCCTACTGAAAAAGTTGAGTTAAACATACATATAAAGAAACTGAATGATATCATGACTCGCATCCTATGAACATGGGCGGAGTTCAAGGCGATAGCTTAGGAGGGGGCATCGAGAGGGAGGATAAGGCTATCTGGTATCAGAAGCCTTAATTATTACTTTCGTCATAATACCATGCATGGTGAAAAAACTTTTGTTTGTTTCAACATGTGTCATGTTTTATGTTGTGTTTTATACATACTAAAAAAGATTATTAGTGATGAAAGAAATCAGATGATGACAATTTTATTGTCGAAACCAGTAATTTTAAGTTTAAAATAGGACTATTAACAGACCGCAAAAAAGGTAAAAATAGATAATAAATACATATCATCCATACCATCCTCAACAACTGAAGCTGTTGAGGATCTAGACGAACATGATGTGATTTTGGAAGGGATTTGTTCGACCCCGCCCGAAATGATTTAGAGGAAATCTACTTTCACTTTAGAGTTTTTATTATTTAAAGATGTCTTGGATTTTGAACCCAATGTAAAGGAGAACAAATACTATATTTGTTTTTCAAAAACTGTTAATTGCAGGTGACAGTGGCAAAGACTTTTACTTCATCACAAGTGGCACATTTTGAGGCTTATTTTTGGTAACTGAAGCAGAAGATGAGGAGTGTTACATCTGGAGGAGGAGTAGGCTACTCACGGAAGAAACTTTCAGTTTTTTGAGAAAATGGCTAATAACTAAGCCAGTTGCTCTGTTAATATTTTAACTGTCTTTGTCAGTTCATCACAATTGGCTCAAGATGTTATTTTATTTGTAAATGCGGCTACAGTATCAAAGTATTTTACTGGTAATGCAGATTTTGAAATTTTATACAACTTTCAGCCATCGCTGATAAAATAGCCTTTCATTTTTGTACTTTGAATAGTTAAAGACCGTGCAAGATGATCGGTGCCACAATTTGGACACTTGGCATCATTCTTGTACCTTCACAGTTGTGCCCTTTCAAACCACATAGGGTGCATATCTCCGGTTTCATACAAATTAGAACTCATGTGTCCAAAATCTTGTCATTTACAACAACGCGTTGTGTTCAAAATATCAGCTTTAACGACTAGCTGTTGGTATCCAGCATAAATATGTTGTGGGACAGAAGGTGTACCAAAAATAATAAGCAACAAATATATTGGTAATTTTTTGCCATTCTCAGTTTACATGATCTAAGTAACATCAATAACAGCTTCTTCAACTAATTCAGCTTTAATCTCCTCCACAGTAATATGGAACCAAGCTTAAATCCGACCCCACAGAAAGATTCAACAAAAAAATTAAATCCACTATTAGTTTAAGGAAACACAATTTTAATAATACCCAGAAAAGACAAATAAAAATGATTAGACCGACTGCACACAAATTAAGATCCTAACCAAAAATACATAAAAGTGGATGCCCAATAAGACCTTTAGTAAATTTCTCAATTCTCCTACATACAAACTGTCAAAAAATCTAGACCAAATATTAAGAAATAATATAACCTTTGAACACAGTTATTCTTTAAAAAAATAGTATAGACCTAATTAATAAACTAAACAATGTGGAAATAAGTAAAAATAGCATTCTTGCATCATTTGATATAGAAAATTTATATACCAACACCATGGAACTGGTCAAGCTAAAGGAATTCATGATGCTCCTCACTACATGTTTGCACCAAAATTATTTTGAATTTAACAATGACTATTAAGTTCAAAATAAAGCCATGGGATCCCCACTCTCTAGTGTAATGGCAGAATATTTCTTAACCATGTAGAAACTAAATCCGTAATGCATTCATCAAACCCATTTCACAAATATATACGTTTTTAACATAGATATGTTCATGACACCATTTCTCTATTCTCAGGCACTATAAGACAGTTGAATTTGTTCAAAAGTTACCTAAACAGAATACAACTTTCACTTAATTTCAATAGAAACAAATCAAAGTATTTTTTTTTTTAGATTTGACCACAGTAAAGAACAACACACAATTTGAATTTAAAGTATACAGGAAACCGACAAAGATTGACCATACTATACATGCTTCATCTAATCATCCTCACAACCATAAAATTGCAGCCTACACCAATTTCGTACATAGAGCACTCACCATACCCATGAAAAAATCAGACTTCAACCAAGAAATCAAAATAATAAAACAAATTGAAATTTCAAATGGATACGACCACAGAATTATACACAGAATAATTAAAAATAAAACACAAAAATCAACCAAAAAAGAAAACCATAGGTTTTCAATTTGCTAACAGTAGGTTAGTGAATGTACTCTAACATTCACAACAACATGCAAATAATACACAAATGTCTCAAAGCGCCAATCATGAACGTCCTAGAGGAGTTCCAAATATATAAACAGATTACTTTCGACCTATCCACATTATTAAACGGAAAAAATCCACTTTCAGTCAAACACCATATTCTACAATATCCTTAGATTAAAACCCCTTCAGGCAAAAGACAAGAATTCTACATCATATAATCATTCAGTGTTAGCCAGATAATGAACTAGTGAACGTGTGTGTGACACATAAATTATTTTTAAGAATTAAACAGTGCAATGTGTCCTAAGTGTTGTATCTTTTCTTTCATGTATTATAATAATGTGTTTATGTGTTCTCATTTAAAATTTGACATGCATTTATACAAATGCAAGAGGAAAAAAAATCGGTTCGATAATGCCTGAATGAAATAGGCGAAACGATCGTCACCAAAAGGAAAAAAAAAGAAGAAAACTATTAAGAAACAAGAACTGGACTGTGAGCAGAACTCATACAAAAGGTAGCTACATTCAAAAAAATGACCAACATATTTTATGAAATAAACTGTTGTTTAATAAGTTAGGCCTGGTTCTAAAATATACCAATAAAGTTCCCGTTAGTTATCTAGCTGATACCTTTTCCCTGCTGACAAGAATATTCCGTTGTACAATGCTATTTGGTAACTAACAGCAACTCATCTGACAGTGTAACGTGTAGGTTGGTACTAATTGCAATGTTTTGATTTGTCAAAAAGAAGTTGGGAATGCCCATGGTGACTAAAAAACGTATAATGCAAAATATTGATTGTTGTTGTTACATTATTTTATTTTGGTTTTAATTCGTATAAATCACTAGAGCAGTGTATAAATCACTAATACACTGTGGTGTATATACAATGAAATAAAATTCTCCAAAATCACAATAAAACACTAATAACACAAAGACTGTATAATTATGTTTATTTTACCAATAGCACTGATATCATCTTCAGAAGTACAATATAAACTAACACTAATAGCAGTCCTATTTAAATGTATATAAGGTAGAATAAACATAACTATACAGTCTTTGTGTTGTTAGTGTTTTATTTAGGTTTTGGGAAATTTTCTTTCGTTTTGGTTTTAAGGCGAAAAAGGATATCATCACCTTCACAAAATTGATCACTAAAATATTCCACATAAAAAACCTTCAAAACCAAAAACAACAACAAAACTAAAAATAGTTAACAAACGTAAAAACAACAACATAACATTTTACAAGCCTGTAAAAAGTCCCTGCAACAAGTTAACAGTAATAAACTATGGTCAATATAATTAACAACAATTAAAAACAAATATTACAGGGCTGTAAAAGGGGAATATTGAATCAAAAATTTCTTAAATTTTATCACAATGTTGTTCATTCTTCCTCCCACTGACCTCCCAATTACCGTTACAAAATCAGATCCCATAACTTGCTGCCATCTGACATGTAACTTTCTTTGATGCTTCTGTGTTTTTCATAATTCCGCAATGCTTGGTACCCAGTTAAATGATACTTAATGCCCTGTAGCTTAAGTCTGTGTATGGTACACAAAAATTCTCAACCAATGGGTTCTTAGTATACATATCCTATATAGCCTCTAAAACACTATTAGAATCGGATACAATAGATAATCAGATGGAACGGTACTATAGACTTTCAATATAGGAGAGTTCAGTAGAAAATACACTATAATCTAAGGGTAATCCATACATACCAGATGAGTAATATACACATCTGACTTTATTGTCCAGTTTAGAACCATCAGTACAAATAGTCTCACTAGATGGGTATTCATTAGTTATATATCTGAACTCCCGATGATACACTACATCAGGAGTGTTGTATTTAATGAATCTGGACAGAGAAAAATCAAATTGTGGCATTTCAATAAGACATGGAAAAACACATCGAGTTTACTTGTACAATAGAGGAAGTGCAAGTCCCAAATGGTTGAGAATCTTTAGAGTTCTAATGCACAATGGAGCAGTACAGTTCTGACGAAATTCATATCTCTGTCAAATGATTATTACAAACTATGTCTAAGCTGGATTATATGGTTTGAAGTGTAGACTACTAATATAAGATATTTTTAGTTGCTCTCTTCGACGAGAAAGAGATGGTTCATGAGTCTCAGTAAGTAAGCTCGAAACTGGACTTGAACAAAATGCTCCAGAAACAATACGAAATCCAGTGTAATGTACTGAATCAAGCTTCTTAATAGCTGATGGTCTTGCGGATGAGTAGACTATGGAGCCATAATCAATCCCCGATCAAACAAGAGCACAGTAAAATCTTAATCCAAAAGTCCTATTGGCTCCCCACTAAGAACCGCTGAGAACATGTAACAAGTCAAGTGTTTTATTATACTGTGTTTTCAGATCAGATAAATGAGGAATGTAAGAAAGTCTCCAAACAAATAATAGGCTTAAAAATTTAGCAATAGTGGCAGTTTTTAGTTATGTTCCATTAAGATATAATAAAGGTTAATAGTTCGGTCTGAGACTAAAAACAATACATTGCGTTTTGGAAGTGGAGAACTCAAATCCTATCATTCTTGACCAAAATTCCAGTCTATTTATGATGAGTTGTAGGGCCCTTTTGGCAGTTGGCATATTTCGAGTAATACTGTTGATTGCCACAGCAAACAGGGTTACGCTCAGCACACTACCCTGAGTAATATTTTAAAAATGAAAATGATCTGACAACTTAGCACCAACACACACTCTGAAATATCTGTTTCTAAGGAAATTTTTCATGAAAGAAAAATATTTCTATTTACACCCCATTATTTTAAAGTATTCAGAATTCCTCTTCACCAAGCCATATCATATGCCTTTTCCAGGTCAAAAAACGCTGCAACCAATGTTTTGACACAAGAAAAGGGCTTTTTTTGTATGGTTAACTCTAATGAAACCAGCTAATCCGTACATGAATGACTCTTTCCAAAGCGACATTGTTCATTATAAAGCAGCTAGTTACTACTCTCGAGGTACCAAACAAGTCATCGAGTTTGCAAAGCACTGGAAAAATGGAACGTTAATTACAAGGTTTGGTTTAAACTTTACCTGGGTTTAGAAGAGGAATTAATGTAGCCTCCAACCAAAATATCGGGAAAGCATTGCTCGTCAAATAATATACGATTGTATATTTTAAGAAGAGTCAGCTTTCCCGAAGATGGGAGGTGTTTAATCATAGCATAAACTATGTTGTCAGAACCTGGAGCGGAATCCTGTCCCAACAACATAGCAGACTCTAATTCCTGTAAAAAAAAAAATGGGGTGTTTAAAAGACATTCTTTCAATGGACCTACAATGAAAGAAACTGCTTCTTAAGACCTTTGCTTAAGTCCTAAAAAGGGAGCAGAACAAGGTGGACCACAATCAGAACATAACTTTTTCCACACCCCTGATGTGGGAATGGTTCTGGTTCTTTATATTGTGCCAATGTACTGGGCCTAAGATACCTTACTACTCTGCCTAAACACTCTGCGTCCTTTGGGTCATAGAATTTTATATATTTCCAGATTTTCACATGTAGGTCTTCAGTTAAACTTCCTTAGAGCTTTATAGCGTAAAGGGAAGCATCACTACATTCATTGTTCCACGATGGAACTGATGGACGTAATAGTCTTATAAGGGTTTATGGAACATTGTTGTCTGCTGCTGTAAAGATTGGTGAAGTTAAAGACTGTACTGTTTCATTTAGAAACACCATCATTATTAATAGGTAATACAAATTCATCAGTGAAATTTTACCATTTTGTTTTGCGCAAAATCCATCTGGGAAAGCGATCATTACACTGGGAGAAATCAGAAAATGTAAGGTTCACAGGCGCATGATCACTACTGTATATGTCGGATACAACGGACCACTAAATTTAGTGGCAAAACATGGTGAAATACAAAAGAGAGAGATTGCTAAAGCCTCACATTGAGATGGCAAATTGAAAAACAATTTATATTTACTAAAAGTTGCTAAAGGTTTAAAATTCAGATATCAATTTAAAATTAGTCTAAATAAGAATATATATATATATATATATATATATATATATATATATATAAAACACTGTGCCAGTTTATTTAATTTATTATGTATAGTTTTATTCGTTTTGTTTTTCCTGTCAAAGCTCTTTGATTTGATATGTTTTTATTTCTAAAGAAAAATAAAATATATCAAATCTATGAGAAATATAATATATTTTCTTATTTATATTTAGTGTTAAGCTATATGACTAGAATCTTCTATAGTATCTTCAAAGGAGAAAAATACATGTGCGGTGACAGTATAGGCTCATAAATATTACTACTGTCAGAAATATGTCCTTCACTTATCATGTGCCATACTGCCATTGATGCTATTTAGTTGAATGCTGCCCCACCCTTAACAGAAAGTATTATAAGGGAGTTCGTTGTAATTCTAAACTTGTTTAAAATTTGGTCCTAATTCACTAATTAGATTATGACATTCCCCAAATGATGCTAGTCTATCAATGTAAACACTTCTTCAGATTGAAAATGCCTTTTACACACAGGGTGATTTGCTAGCAACAAATCCCTTTTGAGACGATTTGTGCAGTTTCTTATTCAGTTCTTAATTGCCAAATAAAAACAGTTATTTTAAGTAGCTGTTTCATCACACCCTATGTGTTTTTCACCTTAAATAAAGAAGAGAAGAAATTTATATAATTCAAATTTCACTTACCGACAGGAAATACCTCTGGGGCAATGACCTCTGACAGAATATACATAACAAGTGCTTCCAATATCAGCTGGTTTTTCTCTCAGATATTCCTGTACATCATGTATATATTGGCAATTCTCTTTCGGGCATTTTTTAGGAAACCGATGAACAATGCCATCCAAATCTTGATCAGTGTCATCGACCAAATAACTGCACAATCTTGATTGTTTTGTTAGTGTATACTTTGGACCTCTGGCCTTATTTTGACCTAAACATAATAAATATGCTGGATTTCACTCAAGTTACATTAAAAACAAAGACAATCATTTAAGTGGATTTTGTTTACATTTAAAAAAAAAAACTTGTGTTCAAATTTCAGAATTAAAAATATTCCATTTCAGAAACTCACCTTTAATTTGTGAGAAGTGATCAGGTGATGAAATTTTAAAACTTAATTCTGTATTTTTTTTATTATTTTTTGTTTTATTAGGCTATTAAATTAACAAATTAGAATTTATTACAACCATCTTCTTGACAATTAAAATTGGAATAAAATTATAATTACACTGTTTAAAAAAATTGTTTATCAAAATTAACCTTAGATTCTTAAAGAAACTAAATTCAATTTACACTTATAAGTAACTAAACTAATTACTGCTATAATTAATGTTGTTGTTGACTTATTACAATTTTTTTTTTTTTTTTTTTTTTAATATTTGTAGACTATCTCAAATTACAATAAAATTTTGATTTTACACTAAATTTAGTTCCAAAATAGGTTGTAATGTCTTCATTATTTTTCTCTGAAACTAAAAAACTGATTTCATTAAAACTTAAAATATTCTTCTTGTCATTGACAAGCTTGGACTATAAATGTATTCATTTGTTTCAATATTGTGTACACTAAATTGTGTAAATGTCCAGTTGATACCCCTTTGCGATTTAAAATAGAAATATCATGAAATTGTGTTTTACATATCTCATTATTAAACAATTGGACCATCCTTTAGCTGGGAAGACCCTTTTCAAGTATGAAAATCCATTATTTCTGTCTAAAATGAGCAATTTAAAAGTATGAAATCCTAGCCTTATTAGGTTAAGGTATCTGTTTACGGTTATTCGAAGGCAATGACTGTGAATACACTTGAGTGTTTCATCACTCGATGTTTATGTTCATCCGTGCAAAGCAAATACGTTCAGATAGGTAATTATATGTATTAACGTATATTTAGTAAAGACAGGTATGGTAAGGTAGCTATATATAGTTACCTAACCCGACCTGATAAAGAAACTACATATATACATTTACTTCCCGAGATCTAGTTCACATAATTCTGAAATTAAACAAAGTAGTAATACATATCTGTTATAAGACACTTTTAACGACACACTATTCTTGACTTATGAAACCTAGACGCATAGGCTCATCCTCATTGTGCATTCTGATCATTGAATGCAAACTTTTAAATTACTTAATTTGAACAGAAATAATGAATCTTCATAATTGAAAATGGTCTTCCCGGCTTGAGGATGATCCAATTGTTTCATAATGAGGTATGTAAAACATGATTTCATAAAATTTCTATATTAAATTGCAAAGGGGTATCAACTGAACATTTACCCTAAATTGTTGGTGATTAATGTCCCATAAGAAAAATTTGACATGTACAAATTAATGACAACGCTGTCAACAAGGAAAAATTAATTGATATAATTGAAGAATTTAAAGAAAGTTGTATAATAATTTATCATTCGCTCGAAAGAATGGAGACAGAAATTTTGAATTTTATTGTTTCTATATCAATTTTTAAGAAACTCTGTTAAAAGCTGAATTTTGAATTTGCTAATAGTTTTTATCTAACAGTTACATGAAATGGGTTAAATAAGCAAAAACAGTGTTGGATATCTGTTAAAAAAGTCTGTTTTGTTGACACCTGTATTTTTAAATATTTAATGAAAATATAAAAATAAACCATGTATTTTATATAATTAAAGTAGGTATATATTTCATTTACAAAAAAATTTGAACTGTGTGTATGCAATGTCTGTGCACTACTGATAATGCCTGTAATACAAAAAGTCAATAATTATTAAATCAAAATATTTAGTGGATACACAGAGCTGATTATATATTGGCATATAGGATAAATTGTGCAAAGCTTTTTAAAAAATCATCTACAATGATCACTATTTAACACTAAGAAAGTACTAGGCCAATTCAGTACCTAGTATGCCCTTGTACTCAAAGTTCAGGTCTTTTAAAGATACCAAAATTTAGGCTCCTTATAACATAATCTGTACATAACAGTCAATAACCAGTGATTGATTAAATTTTTTTTTTATCTCAAAATTTGTTAAATAAAATAGCCTACCTTTCAACCATTTTTTAGATTTTTGTCTTAATTTCTGTTTTTTATTGGATTGAAAATAAAGTGTATCGTCCTCTAATTTTCTTTTATCTTTTTCTGTGATACACTCAATAGCTAATTTTCGAACATGATCTTCTACTATGAACCTAAAAAAAGAAAGATTTAATTTTAAAATAAATAACTGCATCCATCTTATTTTTAGATCATAGATTATCAATTTATCGGAAGTCTTGAAGAGTTTTTTTATTTAGTATAATGCTTGAAACTTAAAAATAACAAATTCAATTTATTGCTATTATTATTTAATCTAATTATTACTAGCCAGATTAATGTTTTGTAATAATGTTATATTAACTTTGCCATGTTTATAAAAAAAAACCATGGCAATAAAAAAGAGAATACAGGAATAAGTATATAGTAAAGTCCCAGTAATTCGACTCTTAGTAGTTCTAGATCTCATTTAATTCGAGCCAACCCACGCCCTCCCCACCCAAAAATCAAAAATTAATGAGAAAGGGAGAAAACTTGATACAATCACAACGTAAGTTTATATACATGGTCAGCACTGTTAATACACATGTTCGACACTGCTCAGAATCCTACTTATATTTCTTAGAATCATATTCGAATCACCCTTTGTCGCTAAAAATATGTAAATTAGTCTCAGATTGTTGGTATTGTATAGCTGATACCGAAATGTATCTGGAGAGACTGTACCAATGATGACTCATGTGAAGGTATGGCAGCACCAGACACAGCATTGCATTATGTTGAGTATCAAGCGGAAACTATGCCGAAGATCTATTTTAAAATAAAAAACATTGGACAATTTAAAAAAAATTAATTTTTTTTTTATTTTAATAATGTTAGCCTAAACAAATATACACTGTATTACAGTATTATTTAACCTTATTTTCTACTCATTAAAAATGTCTTCACACACATACCCAATGTTTTTTTTTCTTATTTCTGTATAATCGGAGTTTCTTGCCATTCGAGGTGACCTCAGCCCCAATTAGCTCGAATTACTGGGACTCTACTGTAGTTCAATTCTGACAAAAATCAAAGAACCCTATTTTTCAGCAGCTCCCATAAATCAGCTGAAAAATACTAATCCATCGGCCATAGTATACGTCCTATAGAAAAAAGAATATATAAGATAAGCTTAAAACAGTTTAAAAATCTTCATTCTTTGATTTACAGTGAATGACACGCAGTTCATAATGAAAAAAACTTAAAGGTATGGTATTTTTAAGTCCTCTAAATAAACTTAAGTACGCTAATTGGGTAAATGTCCAATTCATAGTGTGTTACGATTTAATATAGAAATTACATGAAATCATGTTTTATATATTAGCCTACATTATTAAACAATTGGATCAGCCTTAAGCTGGGAAGACCATTTCCAAGTATCAAAATCCATTATTTCTGTCAAAAATAAGCAATTTAGAAGTACGAAATACTAGGATTAAGAGGTTAGGGCAAATTCCTATAGCAAATTAAGGGTCTCATCACTCAATATTTATGTTCATCCGGGCAAATAGGTATGGTTAGATAATTATATTATGGTAATTATTTACTAGTTATATACATATTTCATGAGATCTAGTTCACATGATTCTGCATCATATAGTGTAGTAATATTTACCAGTTATAAAACAGTTAATGCACATATACATTAAAATTTTAAATTGCTTATTGCATATTTTGACAGAAATAATGGATCTTGATACTTGAAAAGAGTCTTCCCAGCTTATGGATGATATAATTGTTTAATAATGAAATATGTAAAACACTATTTCATGAAATTTCTATATTAAATCGCAACGCGGTATGAACTGCACATTTACCAGTATTTGTAATTCCTAACAATACCATACGACACTTTATATTCATTTACTAAATTATCATTTATTTTAGTGACACCAAAATTAACATATATTATATTATTATTTCAAAATAAGGTATGTAGTAAACGAATTGCATACATTTTTTAAAGTCATCACTATTTCCACTTATCCCTTACATAATTACCAAAAAAAATTGGTAAATATGCAGGAGAATTGTCCGATCGAGAAGTGCGAAATCTCATCAATTCTTCTTCAAAATAGTGTTTTTTCCATCTATTCGAAACTCCTTTTCAACGCAAGTGGTTTTTTATCTCTCACAAATTTGTAACATATACAGGTTGATATTACTACGCTTCTATGACATAAGATTCATGATGACTAGGTCTCTAAAACCTAGACCTAGTAAAAGAACTATATAGGTAAATATGACTTTCCTTGACCTGTAGTTCTTTAATTACGAGTGGTTAGGTATCATTGATATTAAATGATATCTTGTTTGACAGCTCTTAAAACAGAACTATTTGTGCAGAATAAAAAAAAAACATTAATGGATTTTACTTAAAAATGAAGAAATATTTGTCGAAATAACCTCAAATTGCCATAAATAGTCATTTTAAATCGATGTTTTCGGACGGAAATAATTAATTATGAAACATAAAAAGTGAAGAGCGTCATTAAGAGGTACCGAAATGATCGATAAAACGCTATTTGGAAGAGGAATTGCCGATATTTCGCACTTAAATCCATCTGACACCTCTCTTCCATATTTACCAAATTATTTAATAATTTACTTTCAGCTTGCACATAGCAAGTCATATTAATACGCCTAATTTTCTAATAAGTTATTTAACATAAATTGTTTTACCCTTAATAATTAATGAAATAACTTGTTTTAACCATTGGTTTCTATACTTTATGCAAAACTACTTTCAAACAAATAATTGAGGTTATGAATCAGGAGTTCATGAAAAACAATTCTATAGATGTACATCTAAGTAAAAATAACATACTCTTTCTTAATTAAAGCTACTCCTTCTAGTTTTTTGGTGGAATCATTTGTTCCAGTACTTAATTCAGACAAACTTTCATCCATAATTCTCCAAATATGAACTAATAAGTAATAAATTTAATTTACAACCTTCATGTCTTACTATAAATAAAATAAAGTAACAAGGGGCACCAACCGGATGTATACTTATTTCCACCAGTGTTGCCAAAATGAACAAACTTTCAATATTAAGGATGTTGTTAAATCTCTTAATTATGCAAGTAAGACTATATTTTGTTTCTTCAGATTTATAGTATGCATACAGGTCTTGTAAACATGTGCGACCGCTGATTTATTCGATAAGTATAAATATTACGAAAAAAATTTAAAAAGCAACCGCTAAAAAATTTTGAGTTAAAACTAGAGTTATTACCAAATTTATTCACCTGTCATTTTTCCAATAAGGCAGTCAGCTCTAAATTTTCTTATAGAAACTCTCGTTTTTATGGGGATTTTAAATAAACCCTTTATTTTAAAACATTTGTGTTTTTCTGATATCTTTAAAAGTTTAGGAGCTAAAAGCATTCAAAGTTGGGAAAGGTCTAATGTATATCAAAAGGCTATTTTCCATACCTATATAATAAATAGTAGAACCTAATTGAAAATAGAAATGTAAATAGTATAAAAAATTATCAAAAGTTTGAAAAGGATCATTTTTGAGAAATTAATAATTTTTCAATTAAATCTGAATTTATTAAAAATGATATTTTCCCCAGTCTATTCTAAGGCGTTGCGCTAATAACATGTTGTTTCTATGAGTAGTAATAATTATGAATTGAAATCAGCTGTTTTTCTTGAATTAGGAGGGAGTATAAATGTAAAACCTAACATGCACTTTTATTATTGTCATTATTTTGTGAGAAATATTACTAAGCAATCCTGATAAAATGTCTGACAAAGATTTAAATGATCCAGTGCAATTTTGGTATAGTTTATAAAGTAAAGTTGCAGAATCAACTAATCACCATCTTCCAAAAAAAAAAATCTAAGCATAGATATAACAAATACAAAAAGTTCAGTCTAACCTATTGATATAAATAAATGTTGAGCTTGACTTGTGAGATATTAGTTAGAATAAAACTTAACACAAGGTCTCACAAATATTATGTTCACATAATCAAATGCTTTTCAAAGACAATATCACCATCCTCAGTGATACATGAACTACAATTACTCAACTATTGTACAGAGTGTTTCAAAATGCATGCAACCCTATTTTTGATGACATCAATTAATTACTTAAAAAAATTAATATAACAGAATATTCAAATTACCTTAATCTTTTATAATAAATATTCAAAACCTCCGTTTTGCAATGTAGGTTCCGACAAGTTTGATAACATTTGCAATAACTTTTTGTAGGGTTTGAAATCTCACTTCCAATGTTATCCTTCAATTTGTCAAATGTATGTGGATTGTTTTGAAAAACATTACTTTTTATATACTCCCAAAGGAAAAAGTCTGTATGAGTAAGATCTGGAGATCTTGGAGGCCACAATCCTTTAGACATCACATGATGGCCAAAAATATCCCATAACATATCCAGCGTTTCATTAGAAGCATGACATGTTACCTTATTCTGCTGGAACCAACAATATCATTCGTGTAAATCTAACAACTCAACAGCCGCCATTTTATTTCTATCAGCATACAAATTTGTTGGTACATTTTTGGATGTTTCCAATGTGTATGAAAAAAATCTTAGAATTTGGGTGATGAATATGTACTTGGTGGTTGTTTAAAAATGTAAATACCGGTCGTGGGACACACTGTATATTCTAATATTCTAGATGTGTATAAAATTTGTATGTATAAAAGAGATTCTCAAAAACTATAATTGTCTTGAGCTAGTTTCAAATTCCATGTGTAGCTAATTTAACAATCAATGTTGAATATGAAACTATCATGTTGAACCTGTGGGTAACAGCTCATTTATTTATAAAATATCAATTTTGTGGTTATTTTAAATACCTTTACAAATTTTCCTTTACCTTCAAATACGAAATAACAAGAAATACACATTTTGATTGAATAATAATGTAAAATTAATGTTTAATTGTTATTTGGACCATATAATAGTGTTATTCATAAATTTATTGATTTTCAATTTTTGATTTTGTTTTTTCTAACTTCAATCATAGCTTGGACTTTTATAAATAATTGTAAAGCAATCAGTAACTGTGCAACATAAAAACAAAACAATCATGACTTTTTTATATATATAGATAAAACTAACATAAAATCTGGTTCAACAATTAATTGTCCTACCCACACAATTGATGGAGGTTGAACAAGTCATATTGATTGACAGGAACTCGTCTAAAATGGCTATCAAAATGTTTACAAATATTACAATTCAAAATTTTTGTTATAATTTTGTAGATTTCATTAAGCTAAATCAAATGAGAAGGTACCAAACTCTTGTCAAAATAACCTTCAAATTTTCTTGTTATTTTATTAAAATTCTCAATATATGTTTTTAAAAGTAGATTTAAAATTTGACATTGGTGTTTCATAGTTAGTTCCTTATCTTGAAATTTAAAATGCTAAAACTGGAAAACAAGTTTGCCTATTTTATATATTACATTACGTACTGAGCTGTTCCTCCTTTGAACAATATTTTGTTGATACAGTAGCTGTGCGAGTGGGAGACACCGCTGAGAACAACTCCTACTGGAGCCTTAGAGTGCACACTAGGAGAAAACCATTGCAGTCATCAATGCCTAAACATGAGATCATAGTTTTACTTTGAAAATTTAATTATGCTGCTGCTCATGAGCACAGATCCTGTATTAACCAATCAACTATGTCAATCAAGTTTCAAGTCTCTGTATCAATGAGTGTAATAACAATTTTGGCTGTAAATGTACTGATGTGTTTCTAGTCAACAAAACCAACAATTAACAGTTGTCAATTAAAGACAAAATGATTGATGGATCCCTTCTTTGGAGAAACCGTTCTCGGCGTAAATCAAATTTAATTAAAATCGAGCTTTTAATGACGGACGACTTGGTTCTTTCTTTGCCAATTTATTCCTTATATCTACATATTTTACAAAAATTTGAACAAAAGCAAATTGGAAAATTTATGTCCCATGGTCAATTATTTAGTTTCCTGATATCTCACAAACTGGAATTTTTTTATTCCACCAATCTATTTTGATTTGGTCCTTTGAGGTTACACTTGAGCAAAATTTTATCAAAATCTTTTTAATAACTGCTCCCAAATTTTAAGTTTTCCTAAAAAGAAAAACTTCACAAGATAAGGCTACATACCAAATTTTATTAAAACCAGTCCAAGTGTTTTGGCTCTAAAGAAAGGACAACAAAAGACTTCTTTGGACCTCATAACGGAAAAATCTGCAAAAAATTGACACCAATTGACTCATCACATAACTTTCTCTAAACAATGTATTTGTGAGAATGTTGAAATGTCAGATATAGGCTAATATCGAATTTCACCCGTAGCGTGCTCTATGTAACATAATCTTGTTTTAATACATGTTGCTCATCAAGTTGAAGTACTTAAAAACTGTTTGTTATATAATTAAGTAATTATAATAAGAACTGCACAGACTTAATTATGGTTATGAAAAAATAATCAACGTAATATCTGATCAGAGATCTTTATTATTATTTATTATTCAAAAAATAAAAATACACAAAATCCAAAGAATAAAGAATAATAGTTTGAGATCGTAAATAAATAAAAGTTGAAAAATCACGTACAATTGCACTGAAACAACATTTCACCCTGGATTCATTATTAATACGACCAAACTTAATTATTTATATTATTGTTATCAGTTATATTTAGACTTTAAATCAAGGCAGTAAATTGGACAGGATTACCTGTTAGATACTAAATATGAAAAAATTGTGGTTTGTAAAAGACTGTAACAAAAATATTAATTGTCTCTTAACCTGTAACAAAACAATGGCAGTTGTTGATTTACAACAATAACACTTTACAAATAATCTAACTATGAGATATTGACAATATGTTATCAACATTTGGCATATTATTTAAAAATTATTGGCAAAAGTAATGTATATAATTTATTAGGACAGACAAAGAAATGATAATAGACAGAACTTAATTGTTGCTAAATAATTGAAGAGAGTACTCAAATTTTCAATCTGAACCAAATCAATATCTTAAAAATTCAAATTAAAACTAAGGACAAATTTATGAAATCAAAGCGAACTAATGTTTAGTAAAAATTAGAACATTCAACTCAACTCATTGGAAAAATTTAAATCAAAACTTCTAAACATCAACTTTAATTTAATTTTTTTTTAATGAAATTAAAATTAATATGTACATTTGAAATATATTGTAAAACACAACTAAGTTCGATTTTCAAACTGAATTGGTTTTTTTTTTTTTTTAGTTTGAAATTTAGACCAAAACTTCAATTAAATTAAAAATCACTGTTTTTTGTCAAAACTTTTTGTACCATTTTGTGAAGTTTTGAGATTTGGTTCTAAAATTCAAACTTTTTAAATTTATATTTACTAGCCAAATTTAAGAAACTCAAAAAATACACCTTTTGCAATCTATGTTATAGTATATTTTCATTTTGTTAAATTAAAATTGTTACCAACATCCAGAAGTTCCATAACCTCAAAAATTTTAACATTTTTATTTATACATCAATTTTAATAAATTCTATAATATATTTATTTTTAAAGATGTCATGTTCAATTTGATATACGGTAATCCAAAATTTTGAAAACTAAAAATAATATTTCAAGAAAAATATAGAAAATTCAATTAGGATTCAGTTCGAGTACGAATTTGGATTGTTCCAGTGGGTTTGGTTTTTACTCATATTTTGTCAAGCAAATATTCAGTTCAATTTAATAATAGAGCAATCTGTTCTATTTCGATTTACTTTTGGTTTTGGTTCAAATTAAATTTTGAAATTCGCATAATTTTCTAAATGTAGGAAAATGTTTGAAAAGGTGAGTTAGTAAATATTGGCATATTTGTAAACATACAAAACATATTACATTATTATTCACAATGTAAAAATATTCAACAGTACTGATCAATTTTTTCTTTCATATATACAAAACATGACATTGCCATCAACTTAGCCATTGTAATTGAAAAATCTTCTTAGTTAAAATTTCCATGAATTTTTGTCTCAAATATTTTTAGTGATATTTTTTTTATGCAAGAACTATTATGAAAATCAAAATTATATGTCTAGAAAAAAAAGTATTTAGTATGAAGTTTTTTTTTGGTGAAAATTGTTCTCTAAAACAAATTACAATAAATAATATGAAATATGGCCTATTTTATAGGAGGCCATATTTTGAAATTTGTACAGTAGTAGATTTTTTCCATGGTAAAATTTTGTGTAAATCATCAAATAAAATTAAATTTCACTGAGTTTTCATCATTTATTTGAAGTAACCATTCATTATACTTTCATAAATATACAAAAAAGCCTTGCTTAAGCTTTATTATTTCAAACCATTTGATATTATAATATTCATTAAGAATTAACATTTGCTATTAAATTACTCTCCAAATTAATGCTGTGTTTGGAGTTATACTTAATTACTTTTGATTCATCAAAATATTTATTAATGAATATTATAAACCTTTTTTCTAACTATAAATATAAATAAATAAAGCAATCATTGAACTGTTTTATACTTTCACACATTTTTTTTTAAAAAAAGGAAGAAATCGTTCTTTTAAGTACATTAATGTAACTAACTTCTGTTCATCAAGAATGAAACAATTGGTGCAGCTTTTTGTTAATAAAATGAAAGTATATTTTCTTAATGTATATTTTTAACTTGTGTACGCATTTTTGAATCTTCTTTTTATAAAAAGGTAAGAATGTTTCTAAATACAATCGAATTTTGGCATAATTCATACATAATTGTCACTAAGCCACCACCAGAGTACCAAGTCATTCTTTAATAATTTTCCTAATAGATTTTATTTTTACAAATCAGTAAAATTGGTAAAAACTTTTTTTTTACCAACAAAATGAAGTTCCAATGACTTAATTGTCCTTAGTTGTTCACATGTGCATAAACTCCAAGAGAAAAACGAAATAGTCATTGTAATTTGAAACTGTATATTTTTGGTCGCTAATCTCATTTCCCTTTTGCAAAAACAGACTATAGTAAAGCCTAGTTGTTTAATGTCAAATTAAATATCAGAAAGATCTAGTACATAATACAAACATTAAAGAAAAAACAATGAACCATTATTTAAATTTCAATGAAATAATAGAATGATACTGACATCACCATTAAACAATGGAAACCTCACAGAACAAAACGCAACAACTCTGAAGTATGATTCACATTCTCTTTTTAAATACACACAGAAATTCTACACAGATATAAAATTAATAGATAAATTTTGCAGCTTAATCCCCAAGTGAAATTAATGACTGGATCTCATATTAAACTTTTGAAAGAGAGGGCAAAAGGTTGTTTACCATGAAAAATAGTTAGGAGCTTTTTTAGCACCACCCTTGTTGTTTGCTGTCCTTTTGTAGTGCAGTCCTGTGTCTGGTGGTATTCTTTTTATATCACATTTGTATTTAGTTTTGATTACTCTTTTCTTAGTTTATAGATTTAGTTTTAGTTTCAAACAAAGGCCTACATTACTTAGGCTAAATTGGTGTTTTTACTTTTGTATGTGTGTGTGTGTTCTAGGTTTGTCATTTGATAATGAGAGGTGATTTATGTTCTCAAAATATAAAATTGCTTTGCCTTCTTATTTATTAAAGAATATCATACACAAAATAAATAATGTTTTTATTTGTATATGAATTTTTAATGAGTGATGGAATTTGTTTTATGAACTTCAATATGGAATTTTTTTTTTACTGCTTAACATCTTTATTGTATGCCCACAAGACTTTAACAATGAGGATGAGGAGTGAGTAGCATAACAAACAGGAAAATGTGTCGAATTTGACAACCATTGATGGTTAACAAGTCTTCTGCCAACCAACCAATTAAACCATGGCATACCTTAACATCATTAGAACTGCAACACACACTTGTAATTATGTAAGTTTATAATAAAATAATTTTAGTTCTTAATAAATTTATTTTGGTTTCTATGTTTAATAGACATTATTACCACATTCAGAACTACCCACAACCCATGGTGACAGATAATGAAGGGTGAATCACGTATTTTAAAATATGTATAATGTAGAATTATAGAAACAACTAAAATACTCCAATAATTAAATAGGATAAAAATAATACATCTCAATATTGTTGATTACTTACTAGTTATATAACAATAAGCAATGATTTTTAAAATTCACTTTCCCATTACTTGTAATTTTGATAGATAATTCTCTCTTTCTGTATTACAAAATATCAATAACGAAATTGAAAAGTTAGGGTTTTTAAAACTTTGTGAAGTAACTCTTTTTAAATATACGGTATGCTCCAAAATAAATAGTACTGAAAATGAATCAGCTGTAGCTGCCTTCTCGATCAGCTGTGTCAACTTTTGATTGTTGCCACGTCTTCATGATTATTACGTCTTTCTTATTTAAGGTTAGTTTTTACTGCAGATAAAGTTTTTATCGTAGAGCATTATTTTTGCTCATACGGAATTGGACGTGCGGGTGGGCCAAGTTTGTCACATTTTGTATTACGTTTTCAGGAACATTTTCACAAAAACACGCCTAGTAATGCTGTGATTATTAGTGTTCTTCAAAAATGTTGAAGAAAAGGTTAGTGTTTTGACGCAGCGGAAGGGCTATTCAGGTCACGCAAATACTGTCTGTACAAATGAAAACCACGGAAGAGTGTTGCAGTTACCGAAAAGAAGCCTAAACCGAACATCTTTGAAAATGAATAATAAGCAATACGTCAATGAGAAGAATTTTTCCCTACAAGATGCAAACTGGCCAACCTTTGAACTGTATAAACAAAACAAGTCAGAGTTCAGTACTGCGCTTCAATGTTAGTAATGTGCTATGGAGAACCTGAGTTTCTGAGTGATGTATGGTTTTCAGATGTATGTCATGTGCGCCTTAATGGTTTCATAAACAAGCAGACAACACGTTTTCTTGGGTTTGAACGTCCTGACAAGTGTTGTAGAGGGCCACAGCATAGTAAGCGTGTAACCATTTGGTGCGCTGTGTCAGGGAGAGGCATAATTGGTCCATACTTTGTTGAAGACAATAATGGAAATCCTCTTACTATAAATCAAGACCGATATAGGATCATTCTTGATTGTTTTATAGGAGACCTCAGGAGATTTTGTCGTGCCCGAAACCTGTCTTTTCGTTCACAATGGTTCCAACAAGATGGAGCAACCAGCCACACTGCCTTTACCAGCCACACTGCCTTTACCAACATTACTTTCCTTCAAGAAACTTTTGACAACCGCCTCATCTCCCATAGAACAAACTTTCCTTACCCAGCCCACTCCCCCGACCTTACATCACCTGACGCCTACGTCTGGGGAATGATGAAGGAGAAGTTTTCCGTGAAGACCCACCAGCTACCATCGTCCAACTCCAGGGAAAAATAACCATGTGTATAAGGAGCATGAAACACCAAAATGATGCAAAACTTTCAAAAACGGTATGAGTGTTGCCTAAAACTGACAGGAGGTCATATTGAACATATTATTACCCGAGTCTAACTGATTTTGCTTCCTTTTACTCGTATATGTTGGTAAAACTATGTAAATAAAATCTTACAATTTCAGTACCGGTACTGTTTATTTTGGCGCATACTTATATTAATCCTAGAAGTGTTGAGACAATCACATGTGACTATATTTCTAGCATATGATTTGATAACTCTCAATGGTGATAAAAGTCTTTCTGATGAAGCACTTGTTGCAGTAATAGGGTGAAATAAATTGAAAAGTTGTTAATTCTAATAAAGTCTCATTTAAGTCACTTGAATATAAGTAATCTATTATTTTTTTAAATTGAACCAGGTTTGAATGAACTATAAATATGCACAATTCAGAATGTAAGCGAGTTTCATTAAATGTCAATAAAGAAATTTCATCAAGTTTTTTATGTATTCTGGAAATTTATGAGAATAATCACCAATTTACTGTATTTCAAAACGGAAAAAGTTTGATATTCTCAATTTCAAAGCATAAATCACAAAATTAAAAAAAAAAGTTTTAATAAGACATTATCTGCTTTAGGAAGCTCTATGAAATGTTTCTAAAAATAAATTAAATGTCAAAGATGTTTATAAATATGTTTTTCACTTTAACACGACTTTCCATCAAATATAGTAACATTTCCCAAAATAAAATAATTCGGTCAGCTCTTCCTTAAGGTCATAAACCATTTCAACAACTCAACGATTATACAATCATTTAGTAGGAGGAATGGAACTGAGCACTTGTAATTTCATCAAGAGCATGCAATCTCAACAAGTGTGTAAAAAAAGTAGTGTAATTAGAGAAAACCTTTGTTAACACTTTACATTGCTTAATATTTTTTACAATTTTTGTAAAACTAAATTTAATTTGTGCGTTTAATAATATATTGTAAATAATGTTTGCACACATTTTAATTTAACTTTGGTAGCAAGGCTTTGTGGTTAATATTGTAATATTGAGAGACAAGTTTATATATTTGTGCTAAGAACTAGAACGAGATTCATCCAGGTGATCGGATATAAATTTCCCAATTCGATCAGCTATTTGATCATCAATGACATCTAAGAATCTAATGAATTTTCCTGAACTGCGCCACTTTTAATTTAAATAAAGGAAAACAATGGCATGTTATGATTTTGTGGTAATACCTTTAAATTAATTTTGTAATAAGTTTGAACGAACAACATATTTACTACAAACACCATATTAGTCTGTATTTTACTTTATGAATCAAAACTTAAATCTAGAACAGAATTTAAGAAAGTGTATTTTCAAAATCTATCAAAGAATATTATAATGTAAACAACTGTTTGTATATTTTTTTTCAACCTATGAACTATTTTCAAAGCTGCACCATTTAAAATGTTTATAGATGATGTTAACAAATTTCATCTTGAAGTAGATAGCTATAATTTATATACATAACATCTCTTAACACTGCTAATGAGAACATTATCAAAAGAAACTTAAGTGGATATAATGAAACCTTACCTACCACAAGCATTCTTATAAAACAACAGTTCTATGACATAATATTATTATTTTAATTGTATGACAATTATAATGAAATGCGACGTTTTCCAAGTGAAAACATACTTTTATAACGTTAAACATCTTTACAGGGAAAAATGTTTTTTGTCTGAATAGAAAGGAATTATAAACAAATATCGAAATATAAGACTAAAATGAACATAAATTTAACTTGACGGGTGTCTGCGGTGAAATAGACAACATAACGAATCTATAAATATATCCCCAACCATTTTTAGACAATATTTTAAAGTCTAAAATTAATTATATTTTGAAAAAAATAATTAAATACACATAAACCAAATACCGATTTACAAAAAGATATAAGCTTAACCTTTATAAACTTATGTTGAAAGTATCAATATATGACCTCTTTACAAGGAAATATCAAAAAGCAAGGCAGAAAGAAATTGTTAAACATTAGTTCTTAGGAAAATGATAAATATATTTTTTTTAATGGGATTAAAAATATTTTGCTTTTGACAATTAAAATATTCAAAATTATTAAAATCACAGACACCCTTTCACTAATTCCCCAAATGCTTACAAAACTTATTTCTAAATCTTAAATAATAGATGAATGAATATTAATTGACAATTAGGCCGGAACTTCGTATTCTTCCAGTTCCGATATTTTCTCCTTCTCGTCATCAGTAGAATCCCGAGCAATGAGTAAAGTGTGATGAATCCCACATGCAACTTGTTCTATGTAAATTCCTTCCAAGGCTCTAACTTCCATTGGTGTTGTAGTTGATTTACGTATCTCACCATGACACTATACATTAAATATATATACTATTAGCAAACTGAAGTTCTGTAATATGGCCAAGCCAAAAATTAATAAAAAAAGGATTTTGAAAAAAAATTTAATTCGCTTTTCTCTCTGAAATATTTGTATGAAAATATTATAAAGAAACATAGCTTCAACTACCAAAAACAAAAACATATAAAAAGAATTATGAGATTTTCATTTTATATAGAAAAAAATCATGTTCATATTTTTCACTAAATATACTCTATTCAAATCTTAATTTTCAATAATTAAAAATAAATGACAAAAAACTGTCCTGTTGTAAAGGTTTGCATATTTTTGAAGAGCGAGGGATTAATATTTTTAGAACTACAATATAACCTAAAATGAAGAGAAAAAAATCACAGAAGTATTAATTTTTATTTAAATCTGTGTAATAAATTAGACAATGTATCATACAACCTAAAGTGGTATAATTTGAACACATACCATATAACACGATACTATTAGTTTTTCATATAAAAAACTCCCTCCATCCAAAACATAAAATGACTTATTTTTTAAAGTGATTTTATTTTTTTGGGATTATTATGTTTAAGCTTTTGTATTTAAGGTAACGCGATATTGTTGTGAATAGGATCATTATAGATTGGGTTTATAGTAAGATAAATGTGTTCGATTATTTCAGATCCATAACAACTTTCTAACGTGATAGTACTTAACAAAAGACGAATTCATGACCCCTAAGCTTTATTTGAAAAGATAAAAGTTGTGTGGATGTTTGAGAAATTCTTGAATCTAACATATATAAATGAGAAATTAGTTTTTTGGTTAGAGTTTAATACAGCAGATAGCTTAAATTAGTCTTTTTATACTCTCTAATGATTAAGAAAGTGAACAGTGTTTACAAAATATTTCAGGACTTTAGTGTTTTATTGTGTTTTTTATTTGTGTACTACTAGGTAATACCAAGGACCACTTTCCAAGATAACCCTGCGTCTCCATACAAAACCTATGCAAGTAGATTTATTGTAAGTTGTAACTTACATGTATACCACTTTCAAATCAGGCATTTTGAGCCTCTGGTTTTGTAATTACTTTTAATTTGGCTTCTTGAATGATTGCCAATATATATATATTTTTTTAAATCTTTCCCTTTCTAATACAATAACTAAAGAAAATTTATTATTTCTTGAAGCCTAGTTCTATATTACAAAAAAGATAAGGATATAATGTTGCTAAAATTATAATAACAATTCTTGAGAAAATTCGAAAATGACTTTCATCTCAATATTTAAAAGTAGCCTTAAAAACATAATATAGCTCATAAGTGACAAGACTTAGCAACTAACTTGTAGTATACAAGATTAAAATATTTTTTTAATACTCCATGATTTTTTTTTCAGGAATTCTATAATTTTACACATAGAAACAAATTCCAGAATTTTCTAGCTTAGAATTAAAAATCAAAACACGCAGCCAACAAATTTGGTTTCCTATAGAGTTTCTTATTAAAAGTTCATATAAATTTTAATTTTGTAACGTTTCACATTTTTTTAAATATAAAAGTTTGGTTAAATTATAATATATGTATATCGGAATGCAAAGGTCGTTATGAAAAATAAGATCTGAGGAGTGGTTACTTTTGATTGTGTATATGGTCTGATTGAATATATACAGATGAAAGTTGACAAAACCAAGTAACTATATAAAAAATTAAAACATCTCTTTTACCATATTGTTTAATATAAAAAAAAAAAATGGATGTGCTTAAGACCACACATTAGAAGTGAAAACTTCTATTTTTTTTTATATATTAGCATTTTACTTCGAACGCTGTGCTCGCGTATCCATTGTCTATATATATATATATATATATATTAAAGTTGCATTACGGTACGGTGCGTGACGCGATTTCTATTGAAAAATATTTTTGCATTGATTTTAGTTTGACTATGTATATGAGTTTGAGAAAGTTAGTGCAATATTTTTCGTATATTTTTAGTTTTAATACGTATGGGTATGTGAGAAAGTTAGTGCAATATTTTTCGTAGATTTTTGTTTTAATATATATGTGTATGTGAGAAAGTTTGTGCAATATTTTTCGTAGATATATGAGTTTATATATACGCTGTGCGCGCGTATCCGTTGTCTATATATATTAAAGTTGCATTACGGTACGTGACGCGATTTCTATTGAAAAAGTCCATCCCAAAAGTTGCATTACGGTACTGTGCGTGACGCGATTTCTATTGAAAAAGTCCATCCCAAAAGTGGCATTACGGTACTGTGCGTGACGCGATTTCTATTGAAAAAGTCCATCCCAAAAAAGTACCCAACGCGCCAATAGAAGTTTTCACTTCAAAAATGGCCAGGAGTAATTTGTAAATGTATAGATAAGAAATTATATAATATAAAATGTAAATTGAAATGTGGCAACAGTGTTTTGAGTGTGTTGAACCAATAAAATTGGTGTTTATTGGTGTGGTCATTAAGAAATACAGAAAGAAGGATTCTTGGAGCTCAGTTAGTAGCAGACGGCAGAAGCAAATGGACTTTCAGTTAGTAGCAAATGGCAGATACGAATGGACGTGCAAGTTTGGGAGATATGTCGGATGTTGAAGAATTTTGTAGAGATGTTTTGGACAAGTACAACCAAAATATTGTATATTAGAATCAATGAAAAAGGCATCACTTGGTATAGAATGTGATATATATTTCATTATAGACCAAAATATGAACATATGTTGAATGAATGAATAATGTTGAACTGTGGTTAGAAATATCTAACAGAACTTTATCATGAACATTTAAACAATTTACTTTTATCTTTGTCACAATTTTACATATTATGGTGTGTCAATTTCAGGTTTAAAAAATTTAATATGTATGTATTTTCAGAAAAGTAGACTTCTGTATTTGATTTTGTCCAGTACACTTTTCAAAGGATTAACGATTTTGCAAATAATAATAGAGTATAAGTTTTCTAAAATAACTTGCTTGGCGCTCAGCAATAAACTCAAAATTAATTTAATGAAAAACAAAAAGCCTACAATTTAAGAACTTTTGCAGAAATTATTTTACACCATTTATATGTACACAAAATTATGCTAATTTTTAAGGACATTTGTCTTAATATCTTAGGAACTAAGAAAGGTACAAAATTTCAAATGGATGAAACTTGTCATTAATAAGAATGAAAAATTGATAAAAGACAACTTTATTGGTAACACCCAACTTCTAATTTTTATGAAAAACAAATATGGCCAACTATTGTAAAAAATAAATGTTTGTAGTGCTTGACAATATAGAAAAAAGAATCAGTAAGTGCACTACCCATTCACAGACATTAGTTTAGAATGTGGTTTTATTACATGTTTTTAAATAGCCACATTATCTGGTGAACGCAAATAAACAATTCCTTACCTTACACTGTTGGACAATAACAAATTTGTTACAAATTAAATTAGATAGAACTCACGAATTTGTAGCTGAAATCAAAGGTAATACTTACCAACTCTCCATAAGCAGGCGAAGGTCCAAAAGCGATGAGACTATTGTCAGCAGCAACCACAATAGCTGTAGTACCACATCCTATAGATCTGATATTCCACCCGTACAGTTCCTGAATAGGTTTTGGATACATATTGGCTTCTCCAGTTTTCTTAGACTGACCAAAAAGGAAGCACGTTTCTATGAAACAAAGGGATCAGAACTCATAACTGAATTTAAATGAATTTTAAGTAAATTATACATTAAAATATCAGAATTTCTTAATGTAACATAATTAATATGATTTTCATTATTAGCAAATGTCTAAAGAATCTTATGTTGCTAATATCAGGCCCTCCTTTCAGAACAAATACATCAAAATCACCGCAGGGTTATGGTTAGTAAAAACAAACCTCCAATTACAACTTTAGCCTATCACAAACATTAAACATTTATTTACTCTGTTATATCAAGACTTAATTGCCTACTATATGTAAATTTCCTTAATACATGTTAGTTACATATTAAAAACCATAAAAATGACTCAAGGCCTACACTCTTAAATCAAAAATTTTATCAAAAAAAAAAAAATTTAAAAAAAAGTAAAAGAAATAAAGAAAGAGACCTCATAGTTAAAATGGGTTTAAAATTCAACAAGTATTCCCATAAATAAAATTCCTTCCCATAGATCCATCCTACATCGGAGAGTAAAAACGACCAACTGATAAAGGAAGATACTACCTTGCATGAATGTAGTGACATTACTAATATCCTTGCTGCAAAAGCTATTCAAAAAAGTACTGTTCAAGATCATAATGAAAAATGTTTTAAAAAGTTCAAAAATAAAAAAAAGAGAGAAATCATATGTGGTTAATGGGATTGCTACAAGAATAAACACGGAGAGAATCTGTAGCACACTTCTGACACTTCTGTAAACACTAGACACAACGCCTAAGCAGCAAATCTCGTAGATCAAAGGTATTTCACTGTACTTCAATATAAAATCTAAGAAAAAACCTATGGAGGAGAACTTGTATCTACAGAAACAAAATTCCAAAGCTTGAAGGGTAAGTACAAACAAACCTTAGGAAAAGACATGAAAAAATCCCTCATTTCTTCTAATAATATTCAACAGACTTATAACATTTTACTCACTGTGTTCATTTATGCATAAAGTAAATGATGATCCACAGTAAACACCTTTGATGCCTTTGCCTAGGGCTTCTAGAGCTTTTACTAGTCGAGGTACCCATTCATCTTTTGTCTCAGAATGGCCCAACCGACCGTAACCACCAAAACCCCAAGTAAACACTCGTTTTCTAGAATCCAAAGCAACCTGAACAACATAACATATAACAATTAATTAATACACATTGCCTTAGGAATACTTTAAAGATTAACAAATGTATGGACATTTTAAATTTTTAAATACATGAATGAAATTTCATAAGCAGCTCTAAGTTCCTGCTACTAAACACTTAAATTTTTTAAACAAAATGTATTTTTTTCATTTCAAATGAGTATCTCTTACAATTTGTGGTCAGTCATCTTTACAAGTCAAATGGTTAACTAATCCCCCCCCCCTTCTGATTAATTTTGAAGTCTAGTTATGTAAGTTTATTGAACTTTGAGTCAAACAGATTTTTTTTTTTTTATTAAGTGTGGTTTTTGTGCACAGAGCTACCTAGACCTATTATGAAAAACAAAACTTTCCTCATCTACAAAAAACAATATAATGGATGGTATCATGGTAATTACCTAGCTCTATTATACAAACCAACCCTTTTACAGGTTTACTGAATCTCATAATTATGCATATTACTACTTTCGTCATGGCGCCCTGATAGGCGATAAAGTTGTGGATATTAAACAACAGTATCCAATCACATTCCATGTATATTTTTTCCTCCCTTGTTGTTTAAAGACAAAAGAACTTTTAGTCATCTTCGCCTTATAAAAAAGGAAGAAAAGAATATGAAATTAAGACTCCTAAACCTCGAATACTCTAATAGGAACAGAACAAGAATGGGCCAAGATAGGAAAGATGATAAGGTACATGAAACCCAAGATTACATGGAAAAAAGTGTACAAGTATAGGTCCCTCAGGATTCCCACACTAGCACTCACTATAAATGAACCCCAAGTGTGAATGAGCATGACAAATTCCTTATGTATGAGCTTTGACAAGCTTTGAAGCTGTGTATATGTGAAAAAGCCTCCAGACAACTCTGGTAAGCTTTGTTCTTATATGAATATAAATTTTTCTTGAGAAGTCAGGATTTAAAATTACAATATTGGTAATAATTGTATTATTTTTCATTCTAAAGTTAGGATTGAATTGTATAGATAATTACTTATTGGACATGTATCTGGCATCAGGTAATATTATCGCACGATGTCTGAAGGAAGTGTTAGTAAGTAACTGTTGGGAGTTTAAATCCTGTTGTAGTCTCAGTTTTAGCTCCTCTCATGAACACTGAAGGAAAATATGGTCAAAAGTGACTCAGCAAGTTCAAAATGAAATTGATAAGACTTGTTAACTAAAATACAATTCTTGCTCTTAATGAAAAAGTTTAAATAGAAGAAGTTATATTTTTATAGATCTTTAGATCATTTGAAAACTTTAAAATAGAGTGAAGATGATGACCACTTGTCAAATGTAACTGTTTCCAAACAATTTCTTATAAAGAGCCAATATCTCAAAGGTATACTTTTAAAAGAAACTAGGGCCAAACCAGAAA
The DNA here is from genome assembly GCA_963513935.1 of Aphrophora alni. Classification (NCBI taxonomy): domain Eukaryota; kingdom Metazoa; phylum Arthropoda; class Insecta; order Hemiptera; family Aphrophoridae; genus Aphrophora; species Aphrophora alni. Next base: position 29,295,020 of record OY740772.1, on the reverse strand, counting down.
CTACTCCAGCTGTCCCATCAATTCCACTTCCTCGCACCCAATGTCAAGACACCAACTGGAATAAAATATCCCTACTCGTCATGCAATTCAATAACAAATGTATCTTCCTAACCCGATGATAGTAGTTTGATGGTTTGTACTGTCCCAGAAGTTTTGTTGAAGTGTATATCCTTTCATACATAGACATTTTATGTCTGTGCTATAACATGAATTTGCCACTATAAAGGTAGACTCCTAGGTAACCTGCTTATACAAAACTCTTATACAAAATTGAAAGCACTTATCTTAATTTTTGTACCTGACAACCTGCAAACAAGTACAACCAATACAAAACCAAGTGTGCCAAAAAATTAATGTCGAGTTTTTTGCAAAAATATGAGTTTTAAAGTCCTCAGAGTCCAAAAAAGTAGTTTTTGGAATGATGTATATATGTCATCTTTGCAATGCTTTACAGCCCAAATAGTGTGGGGGTTTACTTTAACAATATCTAGGGAATTTTCCCCCTTTTTTTGATAACTCAAAATTTGGGAGCAACTGCCATAAGAAAAATACAAAATTACGATTTTCTTAAAATCAGCTCTAATTATTTTGATTGAAGTTCGCTAAGTTGTATTGGTCTTAAAGTCCATAAATGCCAGTTCAAAGTTACAGGTAAAAAAGAAAATATTAGCCATGGGGATATCTTATAAAGTATGTAATTAATCAAAATCAGTTGCACCGATTTTATTCAAATTTTAATGAAATATGAAGATTAAGACCCAAACCCATGTTCAAAATCACAAGTAAAAAAATATTATAAAGTAATTTTAGACCTATATATAAATAAATTAACATTTTTTTTTTCAAAAACTCGCCATGGTTTATTTTCACTTATTGATTGATATCTCCTTAACTGATATTTTTGGTGACAATTAGTTTTTAATTGGTTTTGGGGATGGGTAAATGAGAAAGTTTGTAATGTTGTAATGTACGATATTTTTGCCCCACATATGAATTCATGTAATTTGAAGATCAGTCAAAAATAGATTTTTTTTTTTTTTTCGATTACCATATGACGATTACCAACTATACTACAAATTTTAGGTAATTATATTTTTGAAAGTGGATGAAGTTTTATTTTTCAATGTGATGGGTAAATTCCAAAAATTAATAATAAAAGCAAACAACAATCAGTCCAATGTTCTGGCAAACTGTAATTTTCTTTTAAATGCAGCTTACCACATTAGTTTACAACAAAAACTTCTAAATTTTACCAAAATCCCTTATGATAATTTCGATATTTTCAAACTTTTAATTCAGAGAAAATAGTTAAATTTCTCTTATTAACCAATAATTTGTAAATATAGTGATATATAGGTTTTACAGGCTACATTTTAGCAAAATTTGATTAACATTTTGAGTTACCTTAAAAAGGCCTCTTGTGATGAAAAAACTCACATCAAATGTGATGTCGGTTCATTCATTTAGGCTGTAGTAGATAATCAACAGATGGGCATAATTTTCAAAATTACTTTTTAGGCTTTCGAAAAACTCACTTTGGTTTTTGACACACTATATAATTTTGTTTATCCTATAAACATATAAGGCAATAAAATTTTAATTTCCCTTCTATAGGGAAAAAGAAAAAAAAAAAAAAAAAAAAAAAAAAAAACACTGCCAAATTATAGAATAACAGGCCATTAAATCCCTAAAATTTTCTCTGTGAGAACCTAAAAAGAAGATCATATAGAATTAGGTTCAACTATATGAAATGAGATAGTCTATTTTACTTGTACATAAAACTACAATATCCAATAATACATACACTATGATTTGTTCCACAAGCAAAGTCCAAGATGTCTACATTTTCTATTGGGACTACATGATCTCTCGTCTTATCCACAAAATGTATAATTCTTTTAGGCGATTTTTCAAAATGAAAGCTGATTTTGCTAGCTTGAGCAATGTATTCACCATTGGTATTCTGACCTGACACATAAATTAAAACATTTTCATTAACCAGACAAAACACATAACGTTGTTTCAAATAATCTCCGAATATTATTTTGTTTTTGGAATATTTAAAAAGGAATCTAAGATCGATACAATAGTTCCTTTAAATTGCTATATTTAAAATGTTATATTCTATATAATTATAATTCCTCCATGATATGATGACAATCCGAGAATATATAAATGTGGATGGATATGAACAACTTTTGAGTTAATAGTATTTTTGTACATCTGTTAGTTTGCTAACCTCAACCTTGGTTTAATATTATACAATATTTAATTCACCAAACTGTACAAAAATGAGTTATTAAGGTCTCATGCAAGGTTGTTTAGTTGATGGTGGTTACAGTACCTCAAATTTGGGTATCTTTTTTAAAAACTATTTATGTGTGTGTGTGTATGTGTATGATAATACTGACCAGAATGGATTTATAATGTGCTAAAAGTTGAAACCTTTCAAGTTGATAACTACACAACCCAATCGCTAGACAAAAAAAAACTTTCTAAATTAAAATAGGATTAAACAACCACAAAGAGGAACATTTTAATTCCAATATAGCATTTCTAGCTTAGTTGTTTCCAATTTCAATATGACTTCTTTATACTAAAATAGCTCAAATTGAGATATTTGAAAACTTCTCAACGCAAGCTCGACTAACTGTTTCAAAATAGTGACAGTTTTATGCCACCCAAGTCACTACATAACAAATATTCTGGCTCAAGAATAGGCTTTTTTATCATGCCAAGAAAATAAGTATAGACATATAGTAGTTTTAACATTAATTCAGAACATCAACTATCATGTCATAAGTGCCAAATAGTCATTGTGTGGAGGTGTCATTTCAAAAAGACTCAAAATGAATGTACCTTAATAAAATTTTAACCGAATAAAAGTGCAATATTTTAGTATAAATCCTGAATCTGTAGCTATATTTCCTTTGAATATTAAGCACTTTAGTTGTTTTTAACAATTCCTCCTAATACATAATATTCTTTTACTTTAATCACGATTCAAGTGAATACAAATGAATGTGAGAAATCATACAGTTGTACAATATTTTTACATTTAATAAAAGAATTAGGATTTTGGGGGAGGGGTAATTTGTTTGAGAAATTAGTGTAATGAAGCTTCCCACAAAATGAACACTATGCTTCCTTAAACACCAATATTATAAGTAAAAAAAGCCAAATTTTAATGAAATCACCGTATTCTGTTTAGAACAAATTATTTTGACCTACAGTAGAACCCCTCTAATCCGTCACCTTCGGGACTGGGGGCATGGTCAGAACGCAAAAAAGGTCGGATTATCCAAAAAAGTCAATATTTATTACATATTATATAAACAGATTTTTTTAAAGTGAAATAAGTGATATATAAACTTTGAAAGTACAGTAGAACCTCTGTTAACCGGCCTATATCGTAGTGTACTGGTTGGATGAGAGTTTCCGAAAATAAATTGTAATTGAAACACCAAAGTGGCGGCGAGTCAAACGACTTTGTCGATAGCAGTATCCCATTGTCGGCGGCGTAAAAACTCCGCGTCACCAAAGCAGCGGCGATATCAAACGACTTTGTCGGCGGCATAAAAACACCGCGGCGGCACCAAAGCAGCGGCTAGTCAAACGACTTTGTCGATAGCGGTATCCCATTGTCGGCGGCGTAAAAACTCCGCGTCAACAAAGCAGCGGCGATATACAACGACTTTGTCGATAGTGGTATCCCATTGTCGGCAGCATAAAAACACCGCGGCATTGGCACCCGTCAGTATAGCAGACATACAAAGGCAAAAACGTTTGATGGGCCGCTTTTTTCCCACGAATCAATTTAGTATACATTATGGAAAATATAACATTTCTTTTCAGTTTTCTTCTTGTCTTTGACTGGTTATGATCTACGTACAGTATATACAGTAAATAAAAATAAGCGAGTTGGGAAAACGGAAGCGTGTGTTGGTTTCGTTTGAGACGCGGTTAAATGTGTCAAAAGACTTGATAGAGGGGAATCTGTAAAAAAGCTTTGTAGTGTTTAATTTTTCACTAGAGATGACACAGCACTGAAGCGGGAAAGCGATAACAAACCGGACTGGCTAGACTGGCCGTGAGTCATCGACAAGTCGGCACAATATCGCGAGCTCGAGCACGGTCGGATTAACCGGAGTAACGGACCACCCGAGGGCGGATTAGAGGGGTTATACTGTAATTTAATTTAGCCATAACATACGATATGTTAGTTCTTACGAAAGTATATGGCTTCTTCATTCAAACAAAATGCATGCAAAATCACAAACAATCATTCACTTGGTAGTTCATGAAAATGGCCACCACAATGTTTACTTTCGTACTGGTAATGAAGAGGCAGCACTTCAAGCATCAGAAGAGAAACAAAATATCGTGATCTCAATCCAAAACATTATCTCTATGCAGAAATTCCCCAATATTACAGATTTATTGCTAGCAAATGGGATCTGAAACGGAGAGGTGATGTGGACAGGTTATAGGATGAATGTACAGTGTAGCTCCAAACGATCAAAATAGATTTTATTTATGTATGTTACTTCTATACATTAGAGATGCTACATCATTTGTTAATTAACGCAGTTATAATGGGATTATATATAACACATTCCAAGAGTCTGTGGTAGCACATTGTATACTTCAGGATGATGGAGAGTAGCATCACTGCTTAGAAGAGTAACAAATTCATAAATACAACTGCAGGAATTTTTCACATACATTTGCTTTTTCTGTGAACCAACATCTCAGCATGCATTGTGGATGACCTTTAAGAAAAAATTAATAAAAGATATGCAATAGTCAAAAAAAAATAATCAGAATCAGAGCGTTACAACAAATAGATAAAATTCTTCGAGAAAATGGCTTAGACTACCAATACCAACTAATGTCCAGATAAATGAACAAGCTCTGTACAAATGTACAGCAGGTTAAATGATGAGCAAAAAACAATTGTTGATAGATATCTGTGTGCAGTATAAGGTGAAAATATAGATTTTCTTTTTTCATTTTAGTGGCTCCCGGGGGTATGGTATTATCCGGAGGTGAAGTCGCTCAACACTAGTCACTGCATGGACTGGAATAGCCGTCTTACTTTTAGATGGAGGAACTACATTACATTGTTTATTGGACTACCTACAAGAGTATTAGAGCAATAATACAATAGGCAGATCACTTTTTCAATTAACAAAAAAAAAGATGAAGAAAAAAAGAGCGACTTACAAATACATAGGGAGCTTCAAAGACATTAATTTCTTGTTCCAGAATAGGACACATAGTCACACAGGAATATCTCCATCTTTTCAATTCAACTGATTCACCTTAATGTATGGCATGTGAGTAGTTGGTAGAGAGTTTGGAACTAATCAACTTAAAGTGTGCTGTGGGGGGACATCCCTATTAGAAACTGAAAAAAGAACTAAATACATTTTTCAGAAATAAAACAGTAAGCAACCACCCAATGCTAACAACCTCGTCTTCCCAATGCCACTAAGAATTGCTGTTCAAAATATACAAGATGCATCGTGACATAGGCATCGCCTGAGGCTGGACTCATGTACGAAGAAATAAGAAGTATCCATTATTTATAACTATATGTAGAACTGATTTCAAATCTGGAAAGCATTAAAAAAATAAAATAAAGTTCAGCAACCTTACCAAGTTGGCCATATTCTGGAGAGCCGAAAGCGTAAAGAGCTCCTTTACAGTCCAAGATAATAGAGAACTCAGCGCCACACCCAACTTTGACTATGGGAGGACCCTTGTAACGTACCTACAACATTCAAAAATATAAGTTTGTTCCATTAAAATACAAAATTTATTGTCAACAAGACAAATTAAGCATTAAAAAAATAACTGTGTTTCAAAGTTAATCATAGCCTATTACGAAAAAAATTAAGTTGGACTATATTATTTTATAACCATTATGTATTTTTATTGTGTGTCTGTATGAATGTAAAAAAAAAGATGCACCTAGATGTTAACCATTTGCTGTTTCCAGGGTTAATACTATGGTAGGTTTCTATTAGATACTACTTTTTTTCTGTACAAAATTTTAAAAAATATGAATGTTTGCCTCATCTACTATAATTGGTTTAGACTTTAACAAATTCAATTGAACAAAATCAAAATTTGAACTCATAAATTGACATTTTTTATTTTATAAGCAATTATTAAGAGTAATTATACTATGTGCCACAAATCAAGTCTGTTGGATAATAGTCAATAGGAAAGCATGAGTAGCACTTGGTTGTCAATTCGAACAACTCCCTGCAAGAGGCTAACTTCCGAACGAGCCTACAAACGTCTTGCAAAGCTAATAGGTTGAGTAAATAAGTAGTTTTGTTATGTATGCATATTTTTCTATAAGTTAAACGATAATTTGTTGGTTTAATAATTTTAACTGATACATTAACATTAAATCAGCGTTACTGACATATTAATTTTATAAACATTTTATGCATTAACGGTAATAATTATGCAATAATCAATCCACTTTTTTTGGTGGGGTTTTAAGGTGAAAAACCATTGCAGTCATTATCGCCCTTAGCCTTCACTAGCTGTGAACTAACCTTCAACTTTTTGTATGCATAGTTCATGCCTTTTCCTTGATGATAGGCCCAAATAATGGGGTTTCTTTCCTTCTTTCTTGGCAAAACCACAACCATAGTGCATTGTCAAACAGTTCCAGTTTAGGCTTTTTTAATATTTTGCAACTTTTAAGAGCTTTCTCACCATCTACCCTCATTTGTAAAGGTTTCAATGTCTTTCCAATTTTTCCTTAAGTCTTTTATTCTCGTAACTCCCACATTGAGTTACTTAAAATTTTTTTTTGAGTGATTCTCTTTTGTCTAGCTTTTGTAGCACTACATAGTTTTCACTTAAAGAAAGTGACTCTTTCACTGGTTTACATTTCACTTCTGACATAATAAAAAAAAATACAACAGCCTTCAGTATACAGTAAAGTACATACAATAAACAAATAATGGACAAATATTAAATAAAACCATACAAGAAATGTAGTATAAAACAAACGTAAAAACTTTACAGTATATAACATATATAAAACATCAGTAACAGTTCAACAGTTGACAGAGAACTGAGGTAGACAATCTGCCAATGAGTTACTAACAAGTGCGCGGTCAGACACGGTTGGACTAACTGCAGCGTTGGACCTCTCGAGGGCGGACCAGCGGTGTTCTATTGTACTTAGAATAACCTGAACTTTTGGTTTATTTTGAGATTGATAGCAGGGCTTTCAAAATAATTATTCTATTAATTAAATCAAAAACATTATAAATAGGTACCTCAACTTGAGAGTTCTTTTAAAATAAAATATATAATGTTATTGTTATTTTATAAGAGATTTTAAGCTGATCACCTGTTATAAATTTATTAACTTATTTGAAGGTTATATTACTCATAAAGAATCAAAATTGGAATTTCGTTAGCCATTAAAACAAACAATTAGCATGATTTTTATATAAACAAAACATTGATTTTTCTGTTAAATTATACTCACTCGGGATGCTTTCTCAATGGATTGTGACAGATTTCCAACACCACACTGACCCATTTTGTTATCTCCACATCCGTATACTGTACCACGATCTAAACACAAACACATACATTTATAGTTTAAACTAGCAGCTTACCTGTGCTTTGCTACACAGTGATTATCAGAACAAAATAGAATGTAAAATCAGAAAATAAAAATAGGTTATTGGTGAATTTAAATACCAGTTTTTCGAAACAAAGAGAAACTTTTATATATAGCAAAATTGTAAATGCTATTGACTCCCACAGCAAACAGGGTCATGTTCAGTACACTACTCTGAAGGACACCATTCAATAAATGAAAACGATCTGATAAGTTAGCTCCAACATGGTCTCTGAAATATGTGTCTAAAGAAGTTTATTATAAAGACAAGAATATTGCCATTTACACCCAATGATTTTTAAGTTTTGAGAATTCCCCTTCGCCTAACCATATCTTCTTTTCCAGGTAGAAAAATACTGCAAATCGTGTCTGACCCAAGAGAAATAGATTTTGTATGGCAGACGCTAATGAAACCATGTGATCCGTACATGAACAACTCTGAATAAAGCCACATTACAAAGCAGTCAGTTACTCTTCAGATACTAAACATGCTACCATCTCTTTCCAAAATTTTCACAAGGTGATCGCACTGTAATGTACCGCAGACAACTGAGACTCCCCTGTTCCGCTGTTTACAAAAAGTCATGGTGTGGTAATGAAAATCCAATTAAACCGGTAAAATTCAATTTAAAAAAAATAAATTATATTGAATCATTTTATTTTACTGTATAGTGTAAAACTTTTCATAGTATTAGTTCTTATGAAGGTATTGGACTGCATTGCGACAACAGACACTCCGCTGTTCCGCCGTTTATAAAAAAGTCCGAGTGAGGTAATGGAAATAAATAAATTTATTTGAAGATAATAAATGAAGTTCAAATAGTCATAACTCAAAAAAATGTTCAAATTTTATATTTTATGTTGAATTTTACTGTATAAACTAGTGTACTCTGCTGTTCCGCCATTTACAAAAAGTCTGGCCGAGATATATCCCCTCTCACAAGTATAAACTCTGCACGAACTGATAAACAATGATAAACTAATAGTTTGTAGTGCAGTAGTTGTCACACCGAGGCAAACACTACAAGTATTAACTTCTTTTAAAACCCATAACAATAATCAAAGCAAAACTTATTTAAAATTCAACTCTTTGAAATTCCGTTTTTCTCAATGAAAGTACAAAGTGAAAGTACTGTTAAAAATTCATCATTCGAGATTCATGAAGATAGCAAGGCGAGACACTGCAAAAACAACTAAAACATATGGACTGATATAGTCAAATCTTTACTGTGAGCGTAGTTTGGCAATAAAATATGCATTTACAAAAATTACTTAATGTAAAGTTTGGTTTTAGGTTAGAGTTTAATAGGGCACATAGCTAGTCTTGTTTAAACAGCCCACAAATCTGAACCCTATGTTAGTTCACCCCAAGCTTCCGGATCCCAACAACCTAACCTTCCCTACAGTTCTTTTCCATGCTATAGGCCAAGATGCAAAATACATCTTCCGTCCAACAATTTCAATAGTTCCTGTAGTAAAAAAGAATTTGAGGCCATTACACATGTACAACAAAAATGTTATCTACCAACTACAGTGCAGGTTTTGCCCAGCCAATATAAAATATATTGGCCTAACCACAGACAACTTAACCACCAGGATGAATGGCCACAAACATGATGTGAAGATCATGGATATGGAGAAACCAACTGCACAACATGCAGCAATCCACAACGTTAATGAATGCTTCATGACAAAAATCATAAAATTATTCCCTACAGAATGTAACCCCTCAGACTAAGAAGATAGGAACTGTCTTATCAATGGGTCACAAAATCTAGAGAACCCCCTTAATCTTAGATGAATCATCCTTTATCAACAGCTTTATATATATATATATATATATATATATATATATATATATATAATCTGTGGTATAACACTCAGCACAGAATCATCCCAGATTAAAACCATTCAGTTGTCTTTCTATACTCTACTGATTGAAAAAGTGAACAGTGTTTACGAAATATTTCAGAACTTTAGTCTTTTGTATGTTTTCTTACTTGTATACTATTAGGTAATACCAAAGACCAATACTTTCCAAGGTAAGCCTGTTTCCTGTCCATACAAAATCTAATTTAATGTAAAGTAATTTGTGGTAATATAGCTAACACGAAAATTAATTTTTCATCAAACTCCATTTGAAAACTTAAAGTTGGGCACAGAAAAAAAAAATCCCAGTTCAGGAGTTATACACCAAAATATTTCACGTGATTATGTAACATAACTAATAGTCAGTATCTGTTATCATTTAATTGTCTGACACCACCATAACTTTAAAATAATAGTAACATTAAATAATTATAAATAGCTATCTTAGTATAAGTTACAACATACTAACTTTATTTTTTAGTGATTGCTCTTTGAAAACCCCACTTCGGTTTTCCTATACATTAAAATTGTAAAACACAATCAATTATTAATCAACTCACCAGTTAAAAATAAAGAATGGTTTCGACCACATGCTCCGCCAACTACAGTTAAATCCTTAAGCTCTTCTACTAATACTGGAGAATCTCTTCTCACTGAATCTCCTGTACCAAGTTGGCCTCTATCATTACGACCTAAACAATCAGTGAACAATATTTTATTAATGTGATATAAAACAATCACAATCTAACTTATATGCTATATGATTACATAACTCTCTTTTGACTTTCTATTTGATCTCAAGGTTGCAATGGTACATTCGGGAGTTGCTCTTTTCTGTCAATAAAATATAAATTTTCTTTACCTATAAAATTAACATATAGAACAGGGATTTTTTTTAACTCTACTACACACAGCTAATTCGTTGAAGTGATACGGAATAAATTTCTTCTAATAATATTTATGAATCAATGATAAACAATCTTAATGAAAAATGTTTCTGCTATTGGAATGATGAAAATCCAGTGGAAGATCATCAACAACCATTGTTACTGTACCATCAATAGTGCCAAAGTTACTGTATGGTATGGTACATCTAGATTTGAAATTATTGGTCCATACTTTTTCAAAGAAAATGGTGTCACATAGTAAGCGTTACGACCATGCAATACCGAAATGCTTTCGACGATAAAGAGGCTTAATGAGGATGGTGTCACAGTGTGTATGGCTCGAGAGACAATAAATGCTCTGAGAGAAATGTTTCTGGCACACTTTTTTCACAACGAGTTTCACATCCCAGGTGATTACTTCCTACGAGGACAAATGAAATCTAAAATGTTTGATAATAAGCACTAAATAAGACTACAGATTTGATAAATAACATAATTGAAGAAATTAGAGAAAATAATAACCCATTGATAAGAAGCAAAGCATTTAAGGACAATTTTAAGACACGACTAAATGAATGTATTCAATATCAGGTTGATCATCAAAAAATGTAAGAAATGAAATAAAATAAAATTCATATAATTATTGTTCTTTACTTAAAACTATTTTTAATATACTTAATTGGCTCACCAAATAACTGAAAAAGTCACATTTCACTTTGCTGTTCCCTATACAACGGTAGTAGAATATATATTTATATAAAAAAGTGCTATACAAATTTCTATACAAAGAGTCAAAACAAAATAACCATTTATAAGAATTGTGCAAACTGTGTTCAATAAAATACTACAAGTTATGTTGAAATCTTCTTTCATCACCATATTTATATTTATTCCATTTTAGTGACTATGAAAGAATGGTGCCATTGTAGTACTGATTTAGTTACTTCACTCCTACTGAAAATTACACTTGAATTTGAGTGGAGGAACTTTTTTAAACTGAAATTGGAGACACTTTGGTTTGAAGGATGACTTTGGTAAGTCATATAATATAAGCCATGGGTCTAATTAGTCCTAGATTAACACGTTGACTGCTAGCGTCCACGATCGTGGACTCAGGGGGGCGCTGCCATGTGCGCGCATCTACGATCGTGGACGCCATAGTTTTGTTGCTTATATTCATCAGTGTTTCTAGCATTTGTGTGGTGTGGACGACTGGTTTTGCGCATGTGGGGAGATAGTTTTCTTCCATTTTTGCGATCGTAGTTTTCAGTTCCCGTGTTTCCATGGTAACATATGTGTTATGTGGACGTCTCCAGGTGCTCACGTCCACGATAGTGGACACAGACTAAAATGGCCTAAAATACTTTTTTTGCCCAAATTGTCTTCCTACATGTTTTTCCATCATAACACATCTGATATTAAGTAAAAATAATTTTTTTAAATTTTTAGCATGTGCCAACCACTATTGCATGACTTTTAGCAGTCAATGTGTTAATAGGTTTGTTTTTAAATGTATTTTGTTTTATTATGTAGTTCACTTAATAACAAAAGTTAATCCATACTCTCAATGTCTCGGTTGTTTATCATAATTGATAATTTATGATATAGTATAATTGCAAATAACCTGTTAACTTTTGGAAAGGACAACCGTGTTTTATTAAGTGATAAACTGTTTCTTAGAGTTTTTGCAGAAGTTCCTTAAGAAATTCATAGTTATATTAAAATTATAACTTATTGTACAAAATTTGAATCAGAAATTCTAAATAACAGACTTATAACGTTATAAAATAGACTTAAAGAAAGCAACAGAATTATTAAATTTTATCCAACTTTCATTGAAAAAATATCACAAAAAATAAGTTTATGGATGCCATAATGGTAATGTATATTACGATATAATGAAATCATACAAGTAGATTCACTAATTGTAATGCTTAAAAATTTAGTCTTGTGGGCCTTGTAGGAAATGTTATAGAACAAGGGGTCTTACCCCTTGAGGTAAGTTCGTTTAAAACAGTTATGACACGAGTCTTCTGAACCTCATAATTCTGTTTATGACTACTTTATTGACGTTGGCTTGTGTCTAGATATTAAATAGTCTTCATTTGTTTCGTTCATATCAGAGTCTTGGGCCTGGTGGCCCTTAAAGTTGTACGTATGTGCAGAAGCCTCCATTCGCTACACTTTTGTTAGTGACTCGGCCCTGGCAGATCCAGAAACTATAAGAATACTGCATCACATGTCTTAGGGTTCAAAATTATATTTTTTACATTAACTTCATTATTTGTCATCGTTGAGGTGTGGGGTTAGTACCACTACATACAAAATTTAAATTTGCAAATTTTTATCTAGTATAGGGTATTAAAAAACTCTTTAAAATGGAACCATTAAAAAATTTTAATTTTATTTTTCTAAATTTCAATAGAATCTATATGAGCATACTATACATAGTCCCATATAACAAATTGAATGTTCTTATCTCAATTTTTGTAGTCACTATCATGTTTATATATAGACGAAAATGACAATGAACAGAGGGCATTTCAAAAATCACTTTTTCAGTTTCTAGAGACGATGAAATATGAAGATTACCATATTTATTCTATACTTTGTAAGTATGCTACTAAGTAGGTAAAAACAACTATATATAAATATATAATGAAATTCAATGAAAATTCCATGCTTCACACAGAAAATGTACACAATTTTATAATTATCTGAAAATTTAAACAGTTTTAGTAATTTCTACAATACACAAAAATTTTGAACTAAAAATGTAACCTACTTAAACAAAAAATAATAATATTTTGATAGCAAAAGAAAATTCGACCAAGCTTTGATTAGAAAATCAACAAAGTCTAGAAGAGCAAACATAGGGTGAAAGCTTAAAATCTCAGTTATTGATTAGCATCATCAAAATTGATTTAGATAGAACAATTTAGTTCTGTTATTTTGATTTATTAAATGACTTGAATCTATCATTACTTCAAGGATTAAATTGTAATACTGAACCAATATAAATTGTGAGCATATTTAAAATTACACTATTTAATTTCAAATTTCAAAGTGTCCACAATGAATATTTTAGCAAACTGTATTTTTTAATAAAATACAGGTTTATCCCAAAAGTTAAATGTACTGATTTTCTAATATATGACTTGGCAACATAACACCTTGTTGATGTATATTGAAACATTAATAATGATCTAGGCTAGATGTGCACATATTTGTTTCAACTGGATTGATTGAGTCTGTTGAGAGCTATTGTTTGTGTAGTTATATAGCCTGGTAACTTTTGAATACAGAAAAATATCAAACAACTGTAGCCTACACAATCAAATTTTGTATAAAATTCAAGAAATCTCCCACCAAGATATTTGATTTATTAACCAAAAGGTTATTAAAATGCCACTCTATCCAGAACTATATTTTTTAAACTGATACAAATCATTCAGAGAACCAAGAAAATATTGAAGATTAACCTCGTTCTGGACGATCAATCTCAGCAACAAATGATTAAAATGTGGAGGTGGCAAACAACTTTGGACAAAGAATTGTAATGTATCATTTGCACGGATGATAATAAACTAGTGCCCAAACACTTGCCTGTGGAGCAAGAAGTCAACCCGTTAAAAATTTGTCATAATTTGCTGCAGATTTTAAACTGAGTCAAATTTATTAAATAAAATTAAAAACTGAAGATGAACCATGGGTGTTCGAGTATTATCTAGAAACAAAATTGCAAAACAAGGAATAACACCCGAAAAATGGTCCTCGTCCAAAGAAAGCATGTATGAACCAATCCAAAGTGAAAGCGAGTTAATAATCATTTTTTTCAACAGTTGTGTTCACAAAGAATTCATACCTCTAGGATAGACAATTAATCTACCCTTCTACAAAGATATCTTAGAATGACTTTAAAAACATAAGTCTGAATGAACATTGCGGGAGATTTAGGGCTGTATCACGATAACATGCCAACTCATACAGCGCTTTCGATTTAGAGAATATCTGGCGAAGAAAAACTTTCCCACCCTCCGTATGCTCTGTGTGATTTCTACGTCTTCCATTGTTCCAATTGAAATTGAAGGGTTATTATTTTGGGATTGTGGAAAGAATACAAAAAATATTTATAACCAATGAGTTAGGATCCCTCATAGAAAATGACTTCCGGTACTGCTACGATCAATGGATAGAATGTTAGAACTACTGTGTAACTTACCAATTTAAATAAAATAGAAAAAGGATTATTAAGATGAATTACCAAATGTCATAGCCTTCCAGTCTTCAGTAATGATGATATTGTGAGCTGCAGTACATCCTGCAGCCACAACTCGTACCCTGATGTTGTTCAATGGAGAGAAGCGAGAAGGTAAATAAACATTTCGTCCCAAATTGACATTCTTGGATCCTTTAGGTACAGTTTTACGCCCTGTTAAATCCCAGTTCAAACAGCCACACAGGAGTAAAGTACCAATGTGTTCCGGACCCTGTACTCGCTATAAAAAAAAACAAATAAATATGTACCTCAAAATCAAGTTTTGAAACATTAACAGTTGTTTTTATTTGCTTAATAGTGTTATTATACAAATTAGTGTAAAATACTTGCATTATACATTAAAAACGTACTCTTTTTCTTAATTTATGCCTTTCTATTAACCCTTACCACTATCATTACTATTGCACTGAACACTCCTTCAGATCTCATTTTATTATACGATTATAGCTGAAATAAAGCTAATGTTATAAAATAAAATAAAAACAATGTATTTTATTTTCTAATTTTAATTTAGTTACTATAGTTACAATAAAAGAACAACTTCAATATAACCAAATTAATATTATTGGACTGAACACTCCTTAAGATTTTTTTTTTTTTTTTTTTTTTTTTTTTTTTTTTTGTACGATTATAGATGAAATAAAGCTAATACTTAAAATTTTATAAAATAAAAAAAAAAAAACAATGTATTTTCTTCCTAATTTAAATTTAGTTACTATAGTTACAATAAAAGAACAATATGTATAGAACAAAAATCTCATTTTTTGTGTACAATTATAGCTGA
The DNA here is from genome assembly GCA_963513935.1 of Aphrophora alni. Classification (NCBI taxonomy): domain Eukaryota; kingdom Metazoa; phylum Arthropoda; class Insecta; order Hemiptera; family Aphrophoridae; genus Aphrophora; species Aphrophora alni. Next base: position 29,279,538 of record OY740772.1, on the reverse strand, counting down.
AATAGAGCTAATACTTAAAATTTTATAAAATAAAATCCAAACAATGTATTTTCTTCCTAATTTTAATTTAGTTACTATAGTTACACAATAAAAGAACAATGTGTATAGAACAACTTCGATATAACCAAATATCATAAACTATCAAAAATTGGTGTTAAAATATTGAATTGTTCATTGTTGGCCTTTGATCAACATGTGATCGGAAAGGGAAAATTAAGATGTCAGCAACAGTCGACATGAGAGTTGTAAAGGTTAGTACATATGTACGAATAGTTTAACACACAGAGTAATGGTACAGTTAAAGATAGGGAGATAAAATAAGGTATAGGCCTAGGTTGATTAAAAGCTAGAACTTTCACAACATGCACACAAACACAACAACAAATGTCAATAACTATCCTTGAACCTGCTATCAACTTGATAGTGAACTAGACTGCCTTAATCAAACAGCTAGACCACTGCTACATACACATATAATTTGCTAACTGTATTTGAATGAACCCAAAATAGAGATAACAATTTTCCCGAATCATACTCTACTTTATTTAACATAAATTGATGTTGTTGTAATACTTTGAACTGATATGATCTATTGTGACTAATTTTATTCTTAGTCATGTAATGATAAATTAATATTGATTATATAGTACTGTAATTATGTATTATTTGAAGACAAGGTGCCTACCTGCAACAATCTCAATGTTATCCAAATCATGTGTAATACAGTGAAATGACATAAATAAATAAAATAGATAATATGAGTTGATTTATACTTTCGAAATGTTGTATATTAATATTTTATGAAATGTATTTAAATGATGACAAATGTCCAATTAAACCATATTAATTAATTCTAGGTTACTACAACAACAATTTAATCAAAGATTAGCAATTTACAGCAATGATTAAAAACCATAAGTTCACGAAACAAACTTGTAATAATTTAACGTAAGGCAATGTAAAAAACATAAAATCAGAGTATTCACAAAACTAGGTGTATGCATAACAGGGAAAACTAAGACAGAAACACAAATATGTCAACAATAGTTAGCCTATATAAAAACTAAGGCAAATTGAAATTTGAATCAATAATATAACAAGAGCAAGATGTAAACAAGTTGATGGATTCTACCACTGTACTTACCCAGCCCCATCATGCAAACTAAATGTAATTCCCAAAAGTTGGTTTTTGGGCTTGTAAGAAATGTTAAATTGTGTATGTAGAACAAAGGGTCTTACCCATTAGGGTAAAGTTGATTAAAACCGTTGTTACATACGTTTTTTGAATCTCATAATTGTGTATAGCACTACTTTCTTGATGTCGGCTAGGTCCTAACAACAAGCTTCGTAGGCGTTATAAAGAAATATCTTCTTGATATTTTAAAATTTATATATTTCGAAAACCCGTACGTTGTACCTAATTTACATAATTATTTAAACTATACATATATTCATTTTTCCTTTCATTCCCCATTATGTTCATAAGATTTCTTATGTTTAATAAGTATTTGGATTTCTTGACCTATGTTGCCTCACTTCCAGGTTGGTATTTTATTTGTTTCACAACTGTTTACTTATTAGAAAGCTAATCATTATTAATATTATTTAAACTCTATTTAACTTCTATTTACATCTTATCTCTATAAAATTGTGTTTACATTTAGGCTTAGGCCACTTGTTCTACTTAGACTAGTGGTTTTTTTATAGGTTTTAAACAAATTTAATAATTCTTCTACATTTATAAATGGTGGTATTATTATTTATGAACTTTTAGTTCACTTTGTTTATTCTTCAGGCCTTGATTCCTTTATTTATTTATTTAAAATATCTATCATTTTATCCTAACCTAACCCAACCTTTACGAGGTGTGATAAAAAAATACAGTGAATAATTTTATTATGAACAAAGTAATAAGCTTACATAAAATTTGAATTAATCTCCTTCAAAGCACTCTCCTTGGCTAGCGATGCACTTTTCCCAATGTTGATTCCATGATTGGAAGCTTTTCAGAAGGGCCTTCAACTGCTCGTTCCTCTCAATGTTGGTATCAAAACGTTTCCCTTTTAGCGTGGTTTTTATTTTTGGGAATATACAAAAATCACATGCAGCTAAATCTGGAGAGTAAGGCAGACAGGAACATTATTTTTGACCAAAAACTCACGGATCAGAAGCAACGTATGGCAAGACGTGTTGTCGTGATGAAGAAGGAAGCCATTGGAACATTTTTCTGGTCTCTTTCTCTGTACATCATTTCGCAAATACAGTTATAATATTGGCCATGAACTCTAGATCTGCTTCAATACAATCCTTCTATTCCATGCAAACTGACAGACACGGTAAACACAACCTCACTCTTCAGACTCTGGAAGCGGACTGACAAGTCACAATTTGTTCAAACTTGACACTGACTATTTCAAAGGATGGGTTATCGAACATATCAGGAGATACTGCTATAAAAATTCACACAACAAATTCTTTGATCACACCTCATACATATTTTTTGGTACCTTCACACCCTGAATTTAAATTTGCAAATTTGTACCTAATTTAGTGTTATAAAAGTTCAATAACACGTAAGATTCGAGGATAAAAAACTGTTTAAAATGCCCACCATTTTGAGATTTTCAATTAAATCCTTCCTAATTTCAATAGGATTCTACATGAACACACTCCAGTCTTCTATAACTATAACAAATGTCATGTTTGTAGGTAAATTTTTGTGACCACACATTGTCCACTATTGTGCTTAAGTAGACATACACCGACACCGGGCAGGTGGTACGTCCTAAATCACTTTATCGGTTTCTGAAGATCATGAAATATGAAGATAAGTCAAAAAATGGAAGTAAAAACTTTTACAATTACAAAACTTATCATATAATTTGCATAAATAAGTAAAATGAACCTATAAGTAAAAGTTGAAAAATGTACCTAACAATTAATTAGGAGTGGATTATAAACAGCCTAGACTAATAATCAACAATAAACTGAAATATGAATAACTCAACAATAAAATATTGATCACAAGATAGGTTATATAATGAAAAACTAGAACAAGGAAAACAAAATAAAACTGTACTGACATTAAAATTGTACCATGGACTAAACACCCTTTAGATTTTCTTGGTGAAAATGTAGGTTTTAGTATGTAGAATAAAATTTTAAAAGCTTCACATTGAACATTTTTCTTTCCAAAGTTCAAATATTGAGTTCTTTTACAATAATTCCATGAATATTACAGAAACACAACAAAATTAATAACCAAATGAAAGAGCATGAAAATCTAAGCAAAAAAGGTCTTATTATACAAAAAATAATAAAATAAAGTTTGTCAAATAGTTTGTCAAAAAACCTAATGAGAAAATTGTTCAGATTGGTGGTATCCAATCAAAATAGATATTAAAGAGGAAAACTTCAGGAAGAAAGTGCAAACATCTATTAATAATATTGTTTAGTTTACAATATTTCAAAATACTTTTACTAATGCTATTGTATATTTTATAATTTGCAACATGAAATTACTTTCATCATTTTATAATATATATTCTTTGAGAAAAAAAGAGAGAAGGGAAAAAAAATAATTTAGTTTTAGTATATAAAAAAAAATACACTTTCAAATAATTTCTTGCATTATTATTGGTATAAAATGTGATAAATTTGTATACTTGTTTTCTTTTTTAAATTAAACCTTTTTACTATTTTTCCTTCAAATTACTGTACAATGCCAAAGAATTGATGAAAAATTAAAATAATTTTCATAAAGCTAAAAGTATATACTTTCTTTGATATTACTGCATTTGTCATTTTAAAATAAAATTAAAAACTAGAACTAACTATAAGGAATCGAAGTTAAATACAGCCTACACACTACCAATTAAGTATAATGAAAAGTTATGCAAGTGTACAAATGAGGAAGTACAAGTTTCAAAATTTTATTGGGAGTCCAGTCTATATGGAATGGATATGAATGTGTATGCCCCCAATCTTGTTTTTGTGGTTCATGCCTGCCTATGACACTTTACAGTTACTAAAGCCATATTATAAGCATGGTAATACTGTAATTCATTAACGGTGAAAGTAAAAATATTTGAAATTAGAAAACAAATAATATAAACATTATGCGTATAGCTATTATTTTTAACTGGTGTGTTTCAGCGTTTTACACTTTACTGTACACTGTGGCTGTTGTACACTTTACCATCCAACTTGGAGGTTTATCCATTGTTTTATATTAACAGGCCTACCTTAAACGAAAGATCAGTATCACACAATACAGTTAAAGAAAACCTGGCTAAAAACGCATGAGCTAAAAGCGTTCACAGCGACACAACCGTTGCATAGCGTGGCTAGACAGCAACTGACTACTTTTTGGTACTGACTGTACTGATGACTCACAGTCGAGTAGGAGAGGGTACGACTTTAGAGCGCATGCTCAATTGATGCTTCACAATGCCTGGCACTATCTGTACTGCTATTATGCAAGATGATAATTGGTATAATAACTGCCAATTACTACTCTTGCTATTACTCCGCAGATAAAAAAAAAAACTTCTTTTAATGAATAATTAATTAAGACATTCTTTAATTAAACAAAATTTGTTTTCTAAAATATTATTGAAGAAAATTTAAAAAGTATACAAATTGAAAAGGTGAGGGTGCTAGAATATTTCAATAATAGTCAAAGCATATCACTAAAATCTATAGTAATGGAGAGAATATATGTTTAAAAGTTCGACAAATAAAAAGTAAATATGAGTAGCCTATGCCCACACCGATCTTAACAATGCCCTTATAAATCAGAACAATAGATGTTTCCATACAAATTAGCTATAAACTATGTGACATTGGGAGAATAGATTTTTGTTTGTTATAACATGATATATGCTCTACATTATCAAAAATGACACAACAAATTTCAGTGATCAAGACTTTAATACACTAGTCTCTTTATTAACATAAGCTGCCAATCATAAATATTAAATTTAATACATTAGCAAAGGAAGGACTAGGTTAAATTAATGGTTGCAACAATACTAAGAACAGGTTTTATTAAAATCGATTAATTTAGTCGTTCTTCTAAAATGTAAACTTGATTGAACTTATTTATAGTGTTTAAACAAAAAAAAAAAAATCTTAAACAGTTTCATTAGAACTTTGAGGTAAATAATTTATAGCTGGCACCATATATTACATCTAGACAAGTGGATAGTGAGACCCAGAAATAAAAAAATTAAAATAAATACCATGTTGAGAATATCCATAGATGACAGCTAGTATTAGTAACGATGTAGTATGTTATAGTATTTAGAAAACAGTCATTCTAAGAGTTAAAGGCTTTTTCAAAATAGTCATCAGGAAACTCACAGTATTTAATTTACATTTATATAATTTAGTGTAAAATTCATTTTGTCTCATAAATCTATAGTTTAAAATATTGATTTCATTAAAATCAAAATAAACTATAAAATTATAATTGTGGAATTTTTTGCTCGTGGAATTTAGTGGTTGTTTACTGTACTACCTACCTTAATTTGAAAGAATTAGATCATATTTGTTGTCGGAAGGCACTTTTGAAATAGCAAAATACATTAGTTTAATAGAAAATGACAATTCTAAAAACAAGAATTCCAGGTGTGTTGATGTTACTACACACTCCGTACTACTACATTAGTCGGGTTACTGAATTTCTCAATTTACATTAGTCAGGTTATTGAGATACATGATTGTCGTCCCATCGCGTAATCTACGAAAACCATAAACAGTGTAACCTGAGTATTTTGTACTTTTATATTTCTTATTTTCTAATAAACTAATGTATTTTGGTACTTCAAAAGTGTCTTCCGACATCAAATATGATCTACTTCTTTCAAACTAAGGTAGGTAGTAATTTCCATGATTTTTCGCCACTAAATTCCACCAGCATGTACACTCCATAATTACCAAAATTATGATATTTTTTCAGTTTCTAAATATAGCCTAGCTAAAACATAGCCTATAAAAAAAATTAACCTACATCCAAGATTCATTTCATATTTAAAATCTATAAACCAATTTGGTAATTATTTTTAAAAAAACAACCTAACATTACCAGGTTAGAGTCCTGCTTGTTTCCAATTTGTGACTGCATATTGCCACTCTCGATTCTTAAAGATTATGATTTATGGTAATTATTTACAAGGATTGCGAAAGGTCTTTTTGGTGATTTTTTTTTAATCTTGTTCTACATACCTTATTTCGTAATAATAAAATTAGTTTACAACAGTGAGCTAACTTTTTTCACCTAAAAGTCACAATTTCAAAACTTCAAAATCAACCTAGCCTACTTATAAGTTGGGGCATAATGACAATACTTCATATTCATAGCAATTGGAATACCGCAAGGGTTTGACATTACGCGCATTACATCATTATTACTATGACTAAGAGCAGGTTAGTCCAGGCAGCTATAAGATAAGATATATATAGTCACATGGCCAGACCTGTATTTGCACGATAACGATAGGCCTAGATAGGTGGCCATATATAATCAAATCGTTATCTAACCCCAACTCAAAATTTGAAAAAAAGAAGGGTAATTATATAGCAGAGCTGCCTCACTTCAAAATCAATTTTTATGGGTTTTATTCGTCAAATAAATGTTGGAAAAATATTTTATTATCGAAAAAAAGTGTCGGAAAGATGATTACATAATACAATAATACAATTACACAAGTAGTTTTTTCGTGAAAAAATTAACTGTGTTATCTTTCATACTCATGACATTCACTTCAATAAACGTACGGAAGGTTTGACCAGGTGGTTATATATATAGCAACCTGGCCAAACCTTTCGTGACATATAATAATACAGCCCTACATATGCGTACACTGAAGCACATACGCAGACAATTGAACGTCAATGGAGGGAGGTGCGAGGAAATGTGCCGCGATATGGAAATTCAAAACAACATTTCCATGGCCATATAGCCGAATTTATGTTTAAGAGAAAGTACAATGAGTATAATACTCGTTTTCATCATTTATGGCGAATTACGAGTGAAATACATTTAAATTCAATAAATTCCTCATCTACTGAATTTGCAGCAGAATTTGACTCTGATTACGATTTTCTTGTGTAATCTTGTGAAATTATGTTATGTAATCATCTTTCCGACACTTTTTTTCGATAGTAAAATATTTTTCCAACATTTATTTGACGAATAAAACCTTTAAAAATTGATTTTGAAGTGAGGCAGCTCTGCTATATAATTACCAAAAGAAGAAATTGGCCCAATAGCACGTGGTGTTCCCAAGCGGTCACCCATCCAAGCACTAACCACACCCGATGTTGATTGACTTCGGTGATCAGACAAGAACAAGTAAGGTATATTGAAAATAGTATGGCTGTTGGCGAGAGTAAGAGCATATCTAAGCATATATAAAAGTTAGCTCTGTATGGAAAACTTATTTTATTATTAAAAAATAAGGTATGTAGAACATGATTTCAAAAAATCGCCAAAAGTACCTGTAGCAATCTTTATAACTAACTAACTTTATTTACCACATAACTCAGGCATTTTTAACTTCTTGGCAACACAATGTGTTTACAAAGCAAGATCAATAATTTGCCTTTAACGAAGAGAGTTCAATGAAACTGGACACAAAGTATTGAGGGAAGCTTTATAAACAAATTTATCTCCTCTAGAACTAGATTACATTATGGGTGAACAAAAACTGATATATTGTTTACATTATTTCCATAGAACAATAACTTGTTGACTATATAATAAATACACTAACTTTAATATGGTTAGAATTTTTTTAAAGTTTAATATGGATTGAAACTTTTTTAAATCTTTTTTTGTGATGAAAGTATAAAAGTTTGAAAAAATTAAAAGTATTGTAAACTTTGCTCACAATACCCAAAACCAAGTTAAGTAACTTGAATGCTCTGATCAATTAATTGCACAATTCCATGTTAGGCCTAAATAATACCTGTTTAACCTACCCTGGGATTATTAAACATTTAGAAGCCTAGGGTAAATCAAAATGTTTAACATATGAAAATAAACTGTAAACAATTTGTTCTATAATAACAACCAATTTGATTTAAATAAATTCATGCTGTTTAACAAGTAATTCAAATTGAAATACTAACCAAAGTGTCTTCACCGACAGGCAGGTCATCTACCTCATTTCCGTCTTCATTTGACGAATTGACTGCAGATCCATCGTTAGACAAATCACTTTGAAATAAGTCGTCTTCAAAATCACTTAAATCATCTCCCTTCTTCTTCCCGTTTTTCTTTGATTTCTTTGAAGGACGATCTCCACCGTTTGACTTACGCTTAGAAGACATAACAGTAATATTATATTAAAAGAATTACAAACATACAGCAACCCAATATACACAAGCACGCATAAACAAACTTTCTTTTGCTTCACTGCAAGTAGTCGTCGATTGGCTTTTTATCGATTGTATAATTATTTGTCAGTGTTCTTTTATGATTCAGTTAGCTGAGTTTACAAGTTGATCATTTAATCTAGTGTGCACTTTTATGTGGGCCAATCATAATGTAGCATTTTACGAAAGAGACAAATATATCAAAAGTAGTTATTGCTTAAGCTGTGATTTGGTTTCCGCGCAAATTTTGAGCATGTTTGCACACATGTGCTGCTGATGAGAAATTTCGAAATTCCTAGCTTGCTCTACCAATAACTAACTCCTCTGCGCTTGGTTTTATGAATCAGCACACAGAAGTTTAAATAACAAAATACAATTTGTTTTAAAAAAAACAATAAAATGTCATTTTATTGTGGGTAATTAAAAAAATTTAATACAAATAGATAGTTTAGAACTAACTGAAGCACGTCATAGGTGCATGTCATATCATTAATTTTTTTACATCAGAGACCTTTAATAGGTGTACCAAAATTATAATCTCAAATTTCTTTCTCTTTCTCCTCAACACTATGCATTTTCACACTCCCCATCACAATATCAAAAATTGTTTTTTAAAAAACCTTGTAATAAGTTTACAACAACACGGAAAACGGATAATTTTTATTTTATTTCTTTTTTTTTTTTTTGTTAGATTACTACAGAACATTCAATTTTATTGGTTTCAGTTATTCAAAAATAATAGCTAAATTAAAAAAGAATATATCATTTTGTATTTGAAAACATCGTAAGTGGCAGTTTTCTCAATATCCTCACTTCGAACTCAAACGTATTTATATAATGTGAAAAAATAGGACCTATTTTGAACTTTATAAAATCCTGAATTTGTGAAAAATTTAATTAAAAAACAATATTTACAAGAACTTCTCAAATTAAAATTATGTACACAAAGTAATGTGTTTGTGTGCATTTAATGTTTGAAAATGCTCATAGTAATTAAATAATTTTAATTTTCGATTAAAATAACGAATTAAGTTAAGTAAACGAATGCGTAAATTACTTAACAATGACATATTGGAACTTACTATGTATCCCTCTTTAAAAAAACTTGCTTATTTAAACAAAAATAAAAACTCGTATAGGCTACTTGCTAGCTCGTTATTGTGAATACTCGTACATTGTGTATACTCGTATTTTGTGTATATCTATAGCAATAATAATCAATCAATCACGAGGACACACTAATGAATGCGAAAAAACATACTCCATTTTGGAATTGAATGATAAGAACCATTTTTACGTCTTTTGATGAGGAACCTTCATTATTTTTCAATTTTTTTTTATCCAACAAGTCATTTCTTAGATTTGTAGGCAGGTAATATGGTTCAAGCTTTTCAAGTTAAAAAAATAAATACTGTATTAAAACTAATTCCTCTTTAACTTTTTGTTTAATGAGAATGAAAAGTAATATCTTTAAGGCTGTAGCAAGAGTAGAATTACACAAAATAAACTGCAGACTCAGAAGGCAGTTGTTCTTTCAAAGTTCAAAATTTGTCTAACGGACAACGGTTATCTTTGTTTTGTCGATTTTGTGTTGCGTGTGCTACTAGCCTTTTACAGGTTTTTTTAAAACTATACATGTTTTAACTTTAAGATATTATATTATTTGAATTCATCGACTAATTGTGAGTAATCATAATTTATATCTGTGTTAAAAAAAATATTTGTTTTGTTTATTGGTTAACTATTTTAGAATATATATTTACCATTTTTCACATAAATAAGCCTACTTAATTTTGTAGTAATAATGTTTTAATTATTAGTTTGATCAATTTTAAGTTATTTGCCAGAAGAATCTAGTCTAAGCATCAATATAGGCATACATATGGGTAAATAAGTATTGATCCTGTCCAAGCTATTTTAGTGCAAAATATCAGCAATTCGTCTTCCAAATACCCTTTTCCACATTTCGACACTCCTTTACACGTATTTCACTTTTGAATGACTGAAATCCATTATTTCTTTCTGAAAACAGTGATTCAAAATAACGATTTTATGGCATTTTTAGGTTATTTAGGTTCTTTGCATAACTAAGTAAGACAACTCTTTCATCAATTTTATGTCAAATCTATGGATGTTTTTGTTCAACAGCGAAAATAGGTCTGTTTTAAGAACTGTCAAACTAGATGTCATTTGGTAACCAGACCTAGTCAAAGAACTACAGGTCAAGGAAGGTCCTTATAGGCTATATACCTTACTTGACCTATAGCTCTTTTATATACAATCTTTCAGAAAAACTAGGTAGTTTTCATGAAGCGTAGTATGTGAAATTTATTGAAGTGTGCATGCGCCCCACGAGTGATTTCATTATGTGTATTCTATTAAACCTAAATGCAATAGAGTAAGTGTGTGGTTGAAAATGATAAAAAATCCTCAATTTTAATTATTTTAAGTGAAATTAGGTGTGAAACATTTAAAGTGTAAGGTTAGTAATAATTTAAAGTGTTAGACAGGAACAATACGTATTTACCAATACTTTTTAATGTATAAAATCCCAACTGCAAAAAAACTGATTCAGGTCAAATTAGAAGTTTGCAGGGGTAATTATTTACAATTAAATTTGTAAATAATTACTGTTTGCAGGTCATATAGCCATTTGCAATTAATATAGGTTAACCTATTTTATTAGACTTAAGCCTACTACCCCTTATTTAAGTCAGATCATTTACAAGAATTGTGTCTAAGAAATTGCATTCATGGACTGCATTAACCTTAGCACTGTATTGTATTCATTTCCCATGAATTTTGATGCTAATCGAGAAAGATGTTAGGGATATCAAAGAAAACAAACTCATTAGTGTATAAATAGTTTGTATGAGAATTTTTTTATTTTTTTTTATTACATTTCAAAACTCCGCCCCAAACCTAAGCTCATAAATAATTTATTATTTTTAACATTATTAGCTGTAACATTCGGTTTTACCATTATCGCCCCAACCACATAATATATAGGGTCAACTAGGTAATTATTTATTTTCCTCACCTACCACCATTATGGATTATGAATTTGATATTGTGAAGGCACTACAAATGGTAATTGTTTACAAAGAAAGTTAAAAGTATTTTTGGCAATATAAAAAAAAAATGATATTCTACATAGGCTCTACCTTATTTCTTAATAAATTAAGTTTTCAACACAGATAGCTTTTTTTACGAAAAAAAAATTTAACTCTTCTAGGTTAAGTTCCAATTAAGTGAATTGTGCATTCAAATATTTTGGTTTGTATGCAAATTTTTACCTGACTTATGCGTAAATGTGAAATTAAGAAAACAAATTGTGCGTGGGTTCCTAAGCGGACACCCATCCAAGTACTAACCACGCTCAATGTTGCCTGCCTTCGGTGATCTATAAATGCATTAAATTCTGTAGTTTTGAAATTGTGAGTTTTTGTGAAAAAGTTAGCTTCACGTTGAAAACTTATTTTATTATTAGAAAACAAGGCTGTAAAACATGATTTAAAAACAAAAATACTGGTAACTTTCTTTGTAAACAATTATCCCACAAATTTAGAGTTAAAGTAACTTTTGATTATTAATTTTACTACCACTTTATTCAATCTACTACCAAAACAAGTTATTACCCTCAGGGTCTCACTCAGTGAGTATACTACAAGTGTAGCAATTCCTAAATACCTCTAAATATTACCCTTTTTTCATGTAGTCCTGAATTAGACCCCTCTCATTCTTCTTTCTTTATCAGATATCTTTTGATCAACCCCCTTATGGTGATGTTGTTTCTAAACAACAAAAAAAGAAAGAAAAGAAAAAAGTCCGTCGGATTTATTTACAGTTATTGGTAATAAATAATATGTTTAGACTAACTGGAAACCACCAATTTTTGAAAAAGTTTTGTATGGGCTAGTGTTGCAAGTTATTATATGTTGTTCAGTGGAAAAAGAATACTGGTAATGTGATAACAAAAAGTGTAGCAATAATTTTTTTATCCTATCCTTGATGTCTTTTATAAGACATGTTTTACTGTTTTCATGTTATTTGTGACACTTTTAAATATCATGTTTTGTTATTCCATTGATCATATATTAAAGCTAAGAAAAAATTGGAAATAACATACCAGTCTTTCTCATTAAGTATATTATTGTCTCTTTTTTAAAAATCGAAATTTTACCTAATACAGATCTAGGCTAGATTGTCTGGATTAAATTATAAAAATAAATGTTAAGTCTGTTTTCCTACAATATTTCCAGAATACAGTAGTGAACTCAGAAATGGGAGCAAATTTAGGAAAAGAATTAGGTCTTTACAATGAAGAAGAAATTATCTTGCCTATTGTATCAGGAAATGATACACCGACTGGACCTCAGTATCGTATTCTTCGTTCTGATCCAAGATCTGCGACATTGGGTATTATTCGCACTCCTATACAAGTAAGTTGGTAACATTTTAAGGTTGGCTCTAAGTTATTTTAATAAATTGTAAAATGTAATTATATACCTATTTCTGTTGTGTGTTGTGTCAGTCCTGAGGCCTTCTGGATGTAAAAACTAAATATTGGCATATATATATATATATATATATACAGTATATGTAACTTACAAAAAATCATTTCTTTTTAATTGAGTAGTAAGTTTTGTTTGAAGGGGAGATATGTATAAATGTGGCAAACGTATTCATAAAATATTAGGTAGAAAAGAATTGGTGCTGGTAAAAAACGAGAGACTATCAACAAGGAAAAGGAGAGATCGACAAACAATTAAGTTCTACCTGTTATGAAAATGAAGGGGGCATATATTATTACAAGAGCCGTTCAGGAATGTTAAAACAAATGGAATTCTCCTGCTCTTGTAAAGAATAGAAGGTAATCATGATTCATTGAACAAATGTTTGAACATATTATTAGTTGTGCTAGTTTTTCTTTCCGTTATTGCTGTCATTTTTGTAATCAACATTAGTAGTGTTGTGCAGCAAATTATTATTAGATCTTGTATAAATGAAGGTGTCATTCAGTCTCCAGATTTATTCAAGGCTTAAAAATCAGTTTGGAGATGAGTTTTATTGACGTAAGTTATTTAAGAGTTAAAAATGAATACATGCTCTTTTGCCGAGATCCTTAACTACTGATGAGAGGCTGACTGATGTTGATGCACTTATTCGAGACAATTAAAAATGCATCATGATAAAAACCGCTGAAAAACTTAAAATAAGTGTTGGTAGTGTGCAAACGTTAGTGAAAGATCATTTTAAATTTAACAAGGTGAATTGGCAAGTTCTTTTGAAGTCTGGACACAAATTAAAAAAATATTGGTTTCAGTTACACAACTTCTCCAGAGCATTATAAGAAGGACAGAGATAAGTTTTTAGACTCTATAGTAACCTTTGATAGTTAGTACAATCATTAAAAAAAACTAATAAATACAACACATCATCACAAATTACAATAAATAAATAATATAAATACTTCAAGGAACAGGAATATTCAAGGTAAATATGTAAATAACATTTTTGTGAGATCTTGTGTCCAAGTTTTTTTCTTTCTAATAATCTGTGTAAACAACATAGTTTAGTAATAAATATAGCATAGTCACATATAAATCAATTTAACAATATAAAATAAATTTTCAAAAACGTGTTGGTGTCTAAATTTGAAAAGAGCTCAAAAATCATGGTGAATAAACTTATCCACTGAATAAAATAATCCAGACAGTACAATGGCTCTTTTTAAGAAAATAATTTTATTTTATATTTGAACGAAAAGCTTATTAATAAATGAAGTACTCACTTGTGATGGAAGTTTATTGTATGAATTTAACCTGTGCTGTTTACGACGACAACTACAAGCTTTTCTGATGCTACAGCTGTGTATGTCTTTGTTTTGGATGTTCTTATCATTGGTCATACTTGAAATAAAGGATCACTTGAATGATATACATAATTGAAAGTGAAAGAATCTCAATTCTCTACAGGTATTTTTACATGATTGAAATGATTTTGTTAATCCAGCTAAAAACTTAATACAGTATTTTTTTAAAGAGCTCTGCGATTTAAAAAAAGAAACCGAAGCCTGCTATTTATTGCAAGAGAAGAGTCCTCCACCATTAAATTTGTTTCTTACAGGACAATACCTGTACCATCGGACTTTCTACTCTTCAGTCCACTTAAATAATGTTTTGGAGGAAGAAATTCAACTCTAATGAGGAGGTCATTGACACTGCAAAAGTACATTATTGACACGCTGGATCAAGTACATTACAGTGACAGGAAACTTTATAGAAAAATAGTGTATAATAAATAATTGTGTAATAATACAAATTGCATTGTATTCTTTCTATAAATAAAGTTTCACTAATAAATTCCTATTTATATTTGAACACCCCTCTTTCATTAGGCCTATATATATTAGGTTGTTTAATGTTTAAGTGTAGATTTAGTTTCTGCATGTCTATTTCATTACCATTCCTATTATAGAAAACTAAAGTCTAAAAGTCTCAACTTTGTCAATTTTCAAGATAGAGAAATAAGTAGTTTTATTCCTTACATCAATATTATTTTAAACTTGTGACTATACACATAATCTTACTCAACATAAATAAATCAACATTAAATTGAAGTATTATTTATTTCAGTGTGGTTTATTTTGAGTCCACTATATATATAACAAATTTCTGTTAAATTTTGTATTTATTTAATTTTTGTTGTTTAATGTAGGGAAAATGAGCATAGGAAACACCATAACCAACACATGTTTCTGTGGGTACTCACCACAATAAACACATGCTTTTCAGAACCTTGGCGATAGTGGCACCTAATTTTGATTTATTTTCTCACATATGATGTAGTAAAGAGAAAGTTATGTGAAGGTGTTCTCAAAATAATTATGTTGGAATTTTTATGGAAATATTTGTTATTTTGATATTAGTCTATGCGGATAAACCAGCATATTCCAAATTTCTCCCGAAGAATGGAGTGGTTGTGTGATATTATGTCTTCAACGAAAGATTTCCTCAGATGATATACATTTTTTGTGTTCTGAAACATGTTAGTTATAAGGGTGAGATGTCTATCCAACATACAACACTCCACACTGGCACAGCAAATTGCAACATTATATTTTTGTTGTCCACATCGTTATTTTTTTATGCAACAATACAAATACAATTCTTAATAGTTTTTGTAACCTTACCCAGTAGAGTAAGTGTGTTTAAAACAGTTGTTAAACAGGTTTTCTGAACATCATAATTGTGTATGTCACCGTTTTCTTGATGTCGGCTATGCCCTAACGACCCTGGTAGATATTAAAAGGTCTCCATTTGCTTCGCTCTTGTCAGTGTCTTGACCCTAATGGGTCTTAAAGTTGTAGATATGTGAAGGAGGTATCTCCACTTGCTATACTTATGTTGGTGATTCCGCTCTACTTGATTTTGTAACTATACAAGTAGCATATTTTCTTTGGAGATCAGTTTGAAAATATATTTTTTACAATAATTATGCTATTTGTCATTCTAGAGACTATTATATGGAGAATTGAAAAATGCAAAATTATAATTAATACAACTTGAATAACACATGTGATATGAAGGAAAAAAAATCTATTTGAAATAATTCCCATTTTAATTTGATTTTTCTGTATTTCAGTAGGGTTCTATATGAGAAGTCTCCTATATCAAATTTCAAGTTATTTTAATTTTTGTGGCCGCTATCAAGCTTACGTAAAAACTACGACGACATAAGGTTGAAAATCACTTTATCGCTTTCGTGAGGCTATGAAACATGAAGATCAGTAAAAAACAGAGGTTAAAATTTTTTTGCAGACATAAAATTTACCCTATACTATTTATACTGAGTAAATAAAAATTAATTAAATATATATTTTGGACATAGTTCAAGTTTAATCTTTACATATTGTACCATATAAAACTCAAAAATTGCTGTTTGTCTCACATACCACTTGTGGTACACATATAGTTGGAGAACAGCTGGGACAGGCTCATTTTGATAAAATTTGGTATGTGAGGTATTTTTAGCACATTCTTAGGCTTTTATTCTCCCTAATTTAAGATACATATGATTTAAACATAATATGAAAATTTAATTTTCTAGAAATTGGCTTTAATTGTTATGGTAAAATTTACTCAATTATCAACCCTTAAGAATTAAAACTAATTGAAGCACAGGTGAATCTTGTGCTTGATACTATGGTGTTATTAGTTTTCTCTATTGACTTGTCGTCCTTTCACAATCTTTAAGAGAAGGTTCTAGGCACATCTAATTTCTGATGTTAGACTGATCTTCACTTATAAACTCTGTCTTGCCCATTTTTTGTTAGAATTTTGAATAATTTTCCTAGATAGATGAAATAGTTTTTAGATTAATTTTGATGTGAGTCTTAATATGATATAATGCCGGAAAATATTTTAATTTGACGTTTTTCTGATCGAAAGTTGGGAATAATTTAAACTTAGGCAATTACTTAAATAAATTTGGAATTTTTACCCCTAGAGTTCATGGCGGTCGATTTCTGATTGAATGAAATATTTGAGATGCCTGTTTTGAATAAATTCCAAAACATTATTTGCTATCACTCCAACAATGCTGGTTCAAGTGTTAATAGTGTAAAAGTCTTATTAAGTGAAAAATTGAAAGAGCAGTGTCTTACAATGTTGAATATCTCAAATTTTGTCTAAACGATTTCTTTAAAGTTTTGGTGAATGGGAGATTTATCACCCAAACCTCCAAAATTATGGTTTACAAGTAAATTTGTAGAAAAAATAATGATAAACCTTAGTTGCTGTTGGGTTTAACTTTATTATTATTTTCAATTTATTTCCAAACCACAATTTTCTTTCACATACCGTTTGACACATTGGTTTGGAACGTATATTTTTAATCATATTTCACTAAAATTTAATAGAAATATCTTGTGCTGATATTGAGATAGTCGATCTTGTAAACTGATGTTCATCTTGGTTCATTTTAACTTTATAACAGATAACCCCCGACAGGTTTTTTTTTTTTGAATTGGCGGTAAATACCTTTTATTTACCATTTGGTTTCATGTATAGGTTGTGTGAGAAAGTTTATGCAGTGTTTTTGCATCATTAATTTTGTTTACTGTTAATGTGACGTAATAAATTATAGTATTATAAAGTCTAATTTCATAATTCTCAAGTGTATATTCTTTAATATAGTAGTATGACTAATTGTTGAGGGCAATCGTCAAGGGTTGTGCAAGTTCAAGCCTTGTTGCTGCTAATGAGTGTTCTATGGTCAACATTACTCTTTCTTCTTCATTTGACTAATGATAAAAAAAAAATGAACAACTTAAAATACTCTAAGTAATTACCTTATATTTTCAATCTGTTTTTCTTTTTTTTTTTACTGAATTTTATACAATTTGTTTTGTAGGTTGAATGTACACCAGCAGTAAAGAAATCTGTGTCAGTATTGACATTGGAATTTGATACAAAAATGTCTGATACCAGTCAAAGCGAAGATATAAATGATGAAACTGATAAAGAAATAGTAGTGGTAAAAAGTACCAAAAAGGAAGAAATAGTTAGGAAATATCTGGAAACTGACATTGATGCGATTGATAGCAGCAAATATTCTCCTGAAACTGATATGCCTCTACCTCCTTTAAAACATCCGCGCATTATAACTTTGAGTACTGATCCACGTTCACCGCCATCTAGTGAAGTTTTTCGCTCACCAATTCAAGTAGGTTTTTTAATTACATTGTCTTTATTCTTATAGGTCGTTCAATATTAAGATCATAAACGATACGAGATAATTATCTTATAAGCTCAGTTTTAGGGCTAAACATATTGTGTACACCAGTACAATAATGTCACCTATTGTAAACTATAATATGTATTATGCGATATGCTTGGCCTAACGTACAACAATTCAAGTAGGAAAAGCTGTCTAGAGGTACAAATAATGCTGAAAATTTAAGTTATGCATAATGGATTTTGTGGTGCATAGTTGACATCAAAACAATACCTCTATTCTTTTTGGGAACAAAAGAAACTAAAGTTGTGTTTAACCCTGTTACTTCCCTTCCCAGTATAGACATATCTAAGAGGTCTTGGCGTCAGTAAGGCACATTATTTTGACACCATATTTATTTGGCTTTTTAAGCAGATACTTTATTCTAAATCCATATCTTCCTTTAAAGAAAAGAACGACCATTTCATCAATTGTAACATGTTCGGATAAACAGTAAAATACGTGTGAATTTTTGATGACTTTGTCAAACAGCTACTTGTTTGTTTGTTATTTTTCTATCCTGGTAACTTCTATCTGACATCGTCAAACCTCAAGGGTGACAGTAAAATTTCTTAGCTTTTGAAGAACATCTTGGCATTGTAATAGTGCATCTTTTGAAAGCATAGACCATGGTTTTACTTTTTGTCTCATTATTACTTTTCAAAACTGATAACAAAAACAATAAGCCATTGAGATCATTCATTTCAATTTTAACTGTGTCTTTGTAGTTTGATTTATTTAATCTCACAGTTGCCAATTTGATATTTGTGTTAATAACCATTTGTTCAATATTTTCATGTAATTTCATCAAACATAAGTTCCAAATTGATAAATTTTCTGGATTATTCCTTAACCTTCTGGCTTGTAAAATTAGTCAGGGTAAACACACCTGCTAGAATTTTTTGGAAGGGTATTCATACTCTTTCATTTAGCTACGGTTCTTTAGTGAACTACGGTTAAGAGTGTTTGAACTCATTCTTTCTAAGATAGCTAGCAATATATTCAAGTAATTTTTTATCATCAAATGCCTCTACAGCATTATTGTCAAACTCACCTTGCTTAGTCAAAGTCTTCATCTTTGGTTTGCCTCAGCTTCACTATCACTTTCATTGCGGTCATCCTCAGACAGTATGAAATCGGAATCCATATCTGGGTTGTTTATAAGATTACTTTCTTCTCCAAAACTTATTTCACTCTCAAGTGAGTCTCATAACTCGCACGATCTTCAAAATCCCTATGACACAAACAGGTACATGTTTGCTGGTACTCAGATGATCCATGATTTTATTTCACTGAAAAATCTAAAATCTCTTAAACGATTTACTAATTCGGACTCATTTACTACATGTGGTGTAATATGAAACTCTCGTTATCAGAGACTAGTATGGAAACTATATAACTCAAAACTATCCGGCAAGCAGACCAGTAGTGTTATAAGTATTGATTAGTCATTGTAATGATTGTCAAATTAAACAACAAAAACCAGGGCTGCTACTCTGTCATTTCAATAGCTTAGACATAACATGTTTCGGTTACAGTAATAAATGGTTTGACTCATAAACTTTTATAATCAAAATTTGATCCAAAAAAATCTAAATTTGAGAATATGAAAATTTTATTGTTTCAAAATATTCGTACATACCAAATTTGATTAATTTGTAGTTCACCGACTTACAAAAATGATTTACTTGGGTGATCTTAAAGCAGAATTTCAGTGAAAAACTCAAAATCTATTTTGTTTTTTCCATTTTAAAATTTTCTCCTAAGTGTATAAGATATCAGATAATTTAAAAAAAGAAGATTTTATATTTACAAATCTAAACTATTCATGATTTGTTATTTTTTTTCAGGTTGAATGTTCTCCAGGAATGTTCTCTCTTTGTTCACGAATTGATAGTGCCAGTTTTGATATTTCTGATTGCGTGTCTAATGATCCTTCAGTTATCGTCAGTGAGATTGGGGAATCACCTTTAACCACTGTGCATAAAAAACCAGAGGAGTTCAAAAATTGGTTTGAAGATTTGGAAAAGAAAATGACCCAATTGTCTTCAACAGATAGTTCATTTACTTCTAGCCCAAAGCAATCACCGTTTAAATTTGCAGATCGTAATTTAATGAAAAAACAATTATTCCTGACACCAGAAAACAATAAAATTCCTCTGAATCTGAAGGTATGTAGGCCTATACATATTTTGGATAGGTCATTAAATGTTTAGTTTTGGTTACTCACTCCTAATTACCATTTAACTGGGTTGATGCTGTTGTAGTGCACTTTATTTATTGTTCTTTCTTATGTTGGACAAGCATTACTCTTATGCTACTTGGTTCCTATGCAATGTGCCTCACACATTGGAAAGCATATCCCATCAGATATGAATAACTTTCCTTTCCTTATTATAAAATTTCCTTCTTTTTTGAATTGATAATTTAATATATTTGTATGTATATCTTGTGATATATATGTATGTCTAGGATACTTAACTAAACTTATGTACTAGAAATAAATTAGATAAATTAAAAGTGTTACCAATGATGTTTAAATAATTAAATTCAAATGTAGCTCACTGGCATAGCTCAGTTTATAATTCATTATAATATAGTTTATAGGTTTGATATTATATATAAACAGAATTTATGATTAAAAAAAGAATTTTAATATCTCGGGATAGGCACTCGGCAGATCATGAACAAACTTGTAAATGACGCTTTCATAATTTTTAATTTGGAAAATTGTTCAAAGTTTTTATATATTATTTGAAATTTGTTATGGTTATTGTTCACTTATTTATCTTATTGACAGAATATACCAAGTTCTGTTAACATTGAGTTTACTATTTTTGTTCACTTTAAAGAAAACACTTGAACTTGGAGTAACGCTTCATCAACTGCAGTTTTCAAACGCCAACGTAAGGACGCTTTCTTGTACTATTCAAATCTTGGCTCTTTTTTTCCTCTTCTTCTATCTATGATTTTGTTTGCGTAATGGTCGTCTTGTATTTCAATTGGTTAGCTAAAATCACATGACTTGGGTTGAGATTATGATATTCTTATAAAGTTTTTCTTTTTATTAAACAATTGTTTAATATGTAAATTTTTATTTATTTATTCTGATTTATCTAATGTTGAAATATTATTTACTTATAAAATTTTGTTAATTTGCCGACCATTGAATAACTCTGGGTTCAAGATACCATTGCATATAACTGAGTTCTGTCGTCTGATATACAGTTCTAACATTGACTTATTCTAGTAATTATATACTAATATCTCTGACATGAATAATAGTGATTTACTGATAATTTAATTGTAATAAACATATTTTTATCGTAGTAGCCTACGATTATATTTTAATAATAATGTTTTTTAACATTTGACTGTTCTGTTGTCACTAACTGATGACGGCATGTATTCAAGATAACTGGTTTGTTTATGTCCCATATCTAGACAATTTGTTAAGATTGGAATTGTTTTATGTTTGGAAATATCAACTTCTGTTTACAGTGAAATAAAGATTATTTAAACTTTATTTCACTGCACAAGTGATATATCTAATCACCACTTGTGCAGTGGTTATTGTTACATCTTTGTGATAAGTTCTGTTTATGTTAATTGTGTTGTGTTTATTTACAATTGTGTTTTTCTGTGATTTAACTTATCAAGTTGAACTTTGGATATGGCATATGTCATATTTTACATTAACAGATTTCATGAAAGTTCCATTTCTTTTTATCCCAAGAATACTTTTTTAACAAGGTGTTATGCTTTCAATTTTTGTTTTCTAATAATATTATTTAAAATGAGGGTTAATGCAATTTTATAGTTGGTTTTAGACACAAAGAATTTTTTATTGCTGTACTAGGTACCGAAAGTTACTTAGAATTGAATAACAAAAGTTGATTTTAAATTTTAATACAAAACAATCAAAATAAATGAAGTTTTGCAGTAATTTCTTAAAATCTATTTACATAATTGATTTTTTTTAAATACCTGGTTATTAGAGAAGTCACACTTCCTCTCTCTTTGAAATAGGTTGGTGGAATGGTGTATCAAAGGTTCAAAGTGGTGGTTACAAAACTACTGGTTTAGAGAAAGTAGATCATGATTCTAAGGACAGAACCTTTTTCCAAACCTTTATAAAGTTAGGTACACAATAGTTTATTGCAACCGCTACAATACCTACATTTTACCACACAAAAATTGTAAAGAAATGATTTAGAAACTGTTAATTACAATTGTAAAAATTAAATAGCTTCTGACAATTTTAATCTGGGTAATACAAAAGAACAACATCTACTTTAAAAAATAAAATGGATTGAATTATAAATGATAAAATTTAACCCATAAATGTATTTTTAGTTAAATAAAAATTATGTAAAAATTTCTTGAATGTATGTTTTAGAAAAGTTGTATTTTGCCTGTTTTGAACATAGCTTTGTGGCTGCACATAAAATGTTTCGTTGATATATTAAGGTCAATTATTTGGACTAAAGCGTTTATTTTGATTTAAATTAAATAAAACCAGAACATACCAACTGTTATGTTAGGTGGCAACATAATAGAGAAATAAATTTCAGAAAAGTTCTAGGTTTAGTCTTTGATAAGAGACTAACTTGATAAGATCAATTTGATAGTATTTGTAAAAATATTTTCTTTAAAATCTTTATAGTAAGGAACAAATGGAATTAATAATAGGATATTAACGGTTTGTACATCTGCATTTCTTTGTTTCACATATATAAAGTTTCATATATCTTTGTATTGCTAATATAATACAATTGTTCCAACATAAATATTTTCTTAGTGCGTTTGATAAATTAAAATGAATTATTTTAATTATTAGTATTGTTAGTATTTTAATTATTATTTTAATTATTGTTTCTTTTAGCCAAGAACACCTCTTGGAAATGTTCATAACAATAGAGTAAATGCCTCGCCTAAAAACTTACTACGGGCCAAACAGTGGCGGGGTATTGAAGAGGAAAGGACACGAAGAGGAGTTAAATTGGACGATGAGAATACTCCTCCACCACTGCCTCCTCTCTCTCATGTTTCATCCGCTCCTGGGAAATTAGTTCGTAAGCGGAATATTGCTGATTGGGATAGTGACTCAACCATTTTTATTTAGTTCTAATCTATATGACAATTTTTATACTTTTTCATTGTGATTTAATTCCTTCCTGAAATTTTGTAATTTAAGTATAACAAGATCAATTATTTTTATTACTTGTTCATATATTATATATATTTTAATATCTTTTACATTAGCATATTAGTTTTTAATCTCTTGTTTTATTTATTTTTGGATATTTTGTAAATATTTTTCTTAATTTAGAATAGATATATAAGTTAAACTGATTTATAAATTTCGAGTAAAATAAAAATGTTTTTCTCTAATCTGAAAAAAACACAATGTTATAATTTAATATTATTTTATAGATAAACACAACGCTTCTTTTTAACTCATTAACAAACTTTATTATTCTGCTTTCAAACTTATAGTCTCCAAGAGTTGAAATAAATTTGTGAGTTGACAACAGTAAATCATATCCTTTATTGCTTAATTCTGTGTATGTAGCTATTTAATTGTATCTGTCCTATTTCTTAAGTTACAAAGTATAACATTAGGTTAGAGTTCAATAATAGGGCACATAGGCTATAGTTTAGATTTTGTTTGGATAGAAGACACAGGCTTACCTTGGCAAGTGGTCCTTGATATTATCTAATAGTCCAGAAGTAAAGAAACATAACATTATATCTTTTAGTATATAAAAAATAGACTTGTTTCCTTTTTATAAATAAATTAAAGATTATTAATTAAAATGTATTTACTAAAGTTTGCTTATTTCTTTTATAACACAAATATACACTAGTTTATATAAACTAGTGTAAGGAAAACATTTGTGTAATGGGTACATAAATGATAATCATGAGATGAAAGACATTCTGAACTAAACCCACAAAACTACAACTGTTCAACCCACATATTGAAACACATTATCATATACAATGAGCAGGGGCGTGCTGGCCCACTGAGACAACGCGAAATGTTGCTGTGTGCCCTCATGTCAAAGCACTCTCTTGCCGCCGGCCAAAAAACAAAATTTTTAATATACTCTTTGTAACATTACACTTACTGCATTCTTGTATTTACTTCTAAGATGCCACAGATGATTCGAAATGTTCACCTCTTCTTTCCATGCAATAATACAGCCTGTTCTGAAACTCACTTCTGACCTTTTTTATGTTTTTCCTGGCATAGCCCTACACGCCATTATTATTCAAATTCTAAGATCTGCTTAATCAACTGGAGGTGTTTTGTTCACTTCAGATTTTAAGTTTCCACCACAAAAAAATAATTTAAGGGTGTCAAATCAGGCGATCTTGGAGGCCACTCATTAGCGTTGACCAGGAAAATTGTTGTTCAACCTACTTCATACATTTCTGCAATAATATGGGGTGCACTGTCATGTTGATAGTAAACTAAGTTTTGAACATATCTGTGCTGTAAAAATAAGTTTAACATGGTAGGTAGCCCTTATTTATCGTGTTTTAGGCATCTTTTAATTTAAAATTGTCCAACCCCCCCTCATTATGAGACTTCTCCCTTAAAAGATTTTAAAATGTGTAAATATTTTCTTAGTTGTACTAATTGTACCACAAAATAAAAAACAGCAGTTTACTGCTTCTTTAATATGATCAGACAGGTGTGGAATTTAAGGTTATACCTACTTTTAAATATAACATTTATTATTTAATATTTATGTTTATTTTATGTTGGAGAAAGTAAATATAATAGTTTCGATAAACTATTATTTATTATTAATATTTCAAAATTATAAAACTTTTTAATAAAAAATGTGGAAATAACAATGTTTTAAGAAACCTTTTCTGTTACAACACTATTAACTCTATAAACCTATCCTAAGCACTCATATCAAGTCATTATTATTTGTTCCATAATAATAGCAGCGAGACCTGCAATATCTCCTCCTGGTACTTCTGTAAGTTGATCTAGTTGTTTGCAAATATCAGTGGAAACGTCTTCTTGATCGGGTAAAACTATGTTAACAGAAGTGACAATAACTGCGCTAGCGAGAAACATTCTGTTGCATTCTATTGGTAGGAAGTTCAACCTAAACAATACAAATGGTTAATGTTTCATTAATATTGTATATAAGATTATATTATGGTACTAGGAGAGATCAGACTTTTGGCTCTGTCAAAAAAACTAGAATATTTCTCATTTTCAAAATCATGCCATAAACAATAGAAATTACATTAAAATTCTTTTTAAAATGCACTCACGTCAGATAATTTTATCTTGCAAGTTTTGTATTATTTAAACCATTTATATACCCATTTCAAGATGTTTAATCTAATTTCTATTTTTATGACAAGAATTTCAAAATAAGAAATTATCAATAATTGTTGCATTTATAAATGAAATTATTGTTATTAATATAAAGTTGTATAAAGGGGTTGCTTTAATATTTGACTTTTCATTAAAAGAAACATTAATTTACACAATACGAAAACACCTTAACAAGACAACGTTTCACTATTAAATCATTATTCTTAGGTGCATTCAGCACACCTTGACACACACATATATATATATTTGTAGCAAATTACTTCTATTGGTGTGATTGATGGATATTTCCGTCTCTGGCTTTGGCGTATTCATGCTCAAATTCTAGAATTTCAGTAATATAAAATTTGTTAATAATAGTGCAAGAAAATATTGAAAGTAAAAGATATCACCTTTCTTGTTCAGTTCTTTCCCAGCAGCCTGTTGAGATATAATGTAACTTGTGGTAGATCTCCTGATGGTATAAGTAAGCAATATCTGTCACAGAAATAGAGATTTCATGCAAAGCTGATGATCTCGTTTCTTCACCAAGGTTTAATAACTCGATTAGAAAGTCTACATAGACTAAAGTTGTAGGTATGTGCACCTTTAAAACAATGATTGATTTATTATTATTTAAACTTAATTGAATTAACAGTTTGTAAAAAAATCAAACTGTGACTGATGTGGTATGTTGGAAATTTCTAGTAACTACTGAAAATCATTGGTAAAAATTGGAACTGCTAGAGTAAAATATATAAATTTGAATGAGTATTCAAAACGTGTTCTCTGTTCATTTAATGGCGGAACTTTATCATGAGGGCAAACTTCAATAACTGTTTTCAAAGTAAATTTATTAATACAAATATTTTTACATCAAACAAAACAATGGTGTAATTGAAAATTAATGACTAATCTGTCTATTTTATTTTCACAAATATACATTATATAGAGAAAGTTTTGCTGAGTCATAATAGTCAATGTTAATTTTTGATGGAACTCTCTATTTTGAGGTTCAAGGTCCCCCAAACTGGTTTTTGGAATGTTCTCTATGCAGTATTTTACAACCCACAGAGAGATAAGGGATTTTGTATGTAGTCATATTTTAGTGATATCTCTGGACAGTTTTTATCTGCTTTAGACCAAAACATATAAATTTAATTTTCACAAAATTGTTTTGCTCAAATTTAGATCCTAAGAATACAGAGAAGACAACATTTTTCACCATCTTGCAAAAGTGCCAGTACGAAAGTTGTTAAAAAAAAGATCATTATCAAAATCAAAATCGTCCCAAAAAGTATTATTAAATTATATCTTTGTATTTGACTTGTTTAAAAATTAAATCTATGGGCTTCAGTTTGAGAATTTTATATTGTTTGAAAGTTGCAACTCAGATTTTTTTCATTGTCATATACCTAGTATTTTAAATTATTTTTAACAATGGAGAGAAAATGTTCCAGCCACTAAACCCATAAGATTAATACACAAAGTCCACACAAATTTCTGGTGCTAACCATACATTTTAGTAACAGTGTTAACATACCTTCAAAATTTATTTTATAATAATTAGCGAAAACAGCTGACCAGAATTAAATCATAGGACCATTGAGATTTTATTTTAGTGTAATACCTGAGTGCTACCTACTATTCACATTTTATAATATACAGAAAACAAAATCATCTTAAATATGGTATATAACCTTATATATGTTGCTCACCTTAAAACCAAGTGTTCTAAATACTCTAATCTCAGAAGACAGTATGCTGTTTAATGTATACATTTTTTTAGCTTCTTTTAAAAATTGTTGAACAGCTCTGCCCCGAATAACCTATAATTTTATTTTATTAAAATGCATTGAAAAGTTTGTGTATATTTGCTGTAAAATTTACAAAGGTATATACATTTATATAGTAAATATGTATAATGTATAAATATAATTATATATGTATGTATAAATATAAATTTATAATGTATAAATATGTATATTTATATTTGGAATACTCAATTTTCATATTGAGCAGTTTGTTCCCTCATGTATTCAATTAGATGAGTTTCCTTCCATGGGAATGACATAGAAACAATTGATTAGTGTTACAGCTAAGATCCATTCCCAGGTTTATATTTCGACTTTTGGTATTTAAAAATGTATATATACTTGCTTGATATCCCTGACAATATAACAAATTTTTGTTTATTTGTGGATGCATTCTTTTAGCAATGTAATTTTATTTGAAAAGTAGAATGTGTGGAATAAAATTCAACCCGGTTCTTACTTAAAGTGAAATCATTCTTTAGATACAAATTTTCTCCTCTTCATTATAAAAAGAGATAACTCACTTTTGATATCCATTATATAAGATACACTGTACATTCGGAAGAATATCACTTCACTCATTATCATAATAAATCTATAGCCTTGTTTATTTAATATTTTGTAATAAATACTGTTAATCCTGTCAATACCAATTCTTCTTTTCTTTTTACCCCACTGCTTTTCACTCAACACCAGTATTCTAAGGGTGGGTTGAATAACGTAACTCCTTCATTTGTTTTAGTTTGTATTATTAGGATTCAAGCTTGCTACATTCAACTTTAATTTAGGTTTCATCACTCATTTTTCAACCTTACCCTTGTTATAAATATATGCAGATAGTAATAGTGCACATTATAAGATACTTTGAGTTGAGTACCATCTATAGGGAAAATATTTACTTATATAAAACCGTTTCAAATGACAGCTATTTAGACATTTTTCTAACCATCTGTACATCTATAAAAACACGTCTCTTTATCTGTAAACTATAAATTATCAATAGCCGCATTAGGGTTTTCATGCAATTTTTTTGACATATAGATAAAACTTTGAGAAACTTAAAATGTACGATAAAGCAAAAGTGTTTTTTTTTTTTGTTAAAAATAAGACTGAACAGATTATTTCAAGAAATAATTACAATAATGAATTTTTCCTGTCAATGTTGTGTCTATACTTTTATAATTTCAATGTTTTATTTTTTATATGGAACTGTAAATATTTTTGTTTTATATTGTTACATGTATATTAGGGTGGGCCGAAAAAACTCATTATTTTTTTTCAAAGTTGTTATAGCACGGAAAAGTTGCGAATTAGGAAGACAAACAAGTGGAAAAAAAATTATCAAATTCGGTTGACATCTTCCGGTCGCACACAGGCCCTAAACTTTTACAAAATATGTAAAAACGTCATTATTGCGATTAAATTTTTTTTTTTAAATTTTAGCTGTTTTTGTAATATAAAAGTTTACAACGTCTTCGACTAGAGCCTAAAAACATTGTGGTTTAATTAGGTTTAGATCAGTTGTTATTTTTTTGATTAATTGACTTTTTATTTAAATTTTAAAGTAAACAGTAAAATACACTTTACAAACACAAAAATTACATTTCCTAAATGAAAATTTTAATTCTTGGTTTTAAATCTTTTATAAACATGTTTTCTTTGATGGGAAAAAATAAAATCCTAATAGTAAAATTGTAATACAGTAGAACCCCTCAAACTCGACACAATGTGGACTTTAAGGTTGTCGAGTTTGGGGGTTGTCGAGTTTTAGGGAACTTTGGTATTTAATGGTTAGGTTTGCAACAAATACTCAAAATTATTTTAAATAACTGTACATTTATTGATTATCAATGATTAAACGTTTATTGCAAAAAAGTCCCTGCCTGACAACAAAAAAATAGTGTGTTCAATCACACATTAAAATTAAATTTATCGGTCGGTCAAATGAGATTTAAAAAGTGTTGGCCTTGTACAATAGGTTTAGTAAACTAAAAATACCTATCCTAATATGCTGTAATAAAATTTACAGTAAAGAACAGACAGTCCATTAAATATTTTTTAAGATTAAAACAATTTTATATATAAAAAAAAAAAAAAAAAAACATTAGAGCAAAGTTAGCATTGAAAAAAAAAGTCGCCGAAGAAAAAGAATGTCCATACCAAACACAGTCCAATACAAATGCTATAAATTGAACTGCTGATCGCATATAATTAAGAGTCAGATCATTTTTCTCACATGGTTAAGACCTTTATTACAAAACTTGAATCATAGTTCTACGACGCTCCGTTGAATTGTTATGACAAAAGACTTGCCGCTTACTTTAATGGAATCGGTGCTAATGACCGGTAGCATCCGGGTGGTTAGGCGCTTGGGTTCACAACAATATGAATGTTTTGACAACAAATGTTTAGGGCTGTCCTGGTCTACCTGGACCCTTTATCTTTAACTTTGGCCTCTACTATACAGTAGGATTAGAAAGTGGCTAGACAAAGAAGCAACCCTCTCAGCTTTATAAACAAAAGTAACAAGCCTCAACCTCCGGGCATCTGGCAGGCGCACATGGCGTAAAACAATGCAGTGAATGACCTTGGAAATCCCATGCTCCTTGTCACTGGCCCTGTCGAGTTTGACGGAATGTCGAGTTTGAGGGGTTCTACTGTAGTAATATTTACAATTTTTTTTGTAGATTACAGAGGGGTCTGTGTATCGATGACCGGTCGAGCGAGGTTATACCGTAATGAAGAATTGATTGTAGAAATATTTTTAAATGCAATTTATGTTAAACTATAAAAAATCCTATTAATGTTCATAAACAGATTATACACCTTACAAAATGCTTTGTACAATAGTACAAGTCGGGTGGAATTGCTTGTTTTCTCTGCCATGCCAACCAACTTACTCTCTACTAGACATCTCTGGTGAATTTGTTTGCTCTCCTATGTAAATACAGTGTATATATATTATGTCTCTGCCATCAAAACACAATTCAAATTAATAACATATGATAATTAACATACTCATTATGATTGTTGTAATAATTATTTTTCTTGTACTTGATATTATTTCTTATGATAAAAGAATATTTTTATTATAATTTGATTCAAACTTAATAGATGGCGAATAGTGAAAAAAGTTAGACACTGCAGCACAGTCGCTTCATATAGATTATGCTGGATCTTTTCAACAACATTATCTTTTTGTTGTAGTTGATGGTCTTACAAGGTGGATGGAGGTAAAATTGTGTGTACAAACTTCAACATCGAGCTGTACAATTTCAGTTTTATCAGATATTTTCAAGGCAGGGAATAGCAGAACAAGTAGTCAGCGACAATGCTTGAATTTTTACATCACATGAATTTTCTTCCATTTTGTAAGAACCATGGAATTAAACAACGATTAATTGCTCTTAACTACCCATGTACAAATGGATCTGCAGAGCGAGCTATACAGGCTCTTAAAAATAAGCTGATATGTATGTTTCAAGGAAAAGGTTCTTCACAACAAAAACTATACAGATTTTTATTAAAATATCATGCTCTACTTGAAAATGAACTAACCTCCAGAGCTTCATCTTGGCAGAAAGGTTTGAACATTTTTGGATATGATGATACCATAAAATAATATCTTAGGGAAATTAAAAGTCCAAATACCGCTAGATCATTTAATATTAGAGAGCATGTACTAGCAAGAAACTACAGAGGGCACCTTAAATGGAAATTAGGAATAGTGATTAATTGTTTTGGGAGACTTCACTATTTAATCAAGTTAGATGATGGCTATATTCTGAAAAGACATAAATCAATTAAGACCTACTAATGTTGAAAACCAGAAAAAAAAATTATAATAACCTCAAGCTCAAAGCACCCATAATGATTTCTTACGTAGATCTACTTGAATAAGATGACCAGTGGAAAGACTGAATTTTGGATTAACGGGGGAAGTGTTGTTATGTCTGTGCCAACCAAATGCAATTCAAATTAATAACATATGATAATTAACAAACCCATTATGATTGTTGTAATACTTATTTTTCTTGTACTTGATATTATTTCTTATGATTAAAGATGGTTTCTTATTGTAATTTGATTCAAACTTAATAGTACAGTATATTATATTTGTTTTAATCTTAAATGTAATTAAGATATTTAATAATTTATTATAATTATTAGTCAATTAAATTGGTTTCTTCTACGTCCCACAATTTACTAACCTGATCATTATCACTGATGATATATTTGGATGCAATTTGAACACAAGACAATAAACGTAGCAAAACTTGACTCTGCACCCGATTTACTACTTTATCCCATTGTTTTTTTGGATCCTCAATATTATTGTTAGACCATACTTTGATTGATAAATCTTTAAAATGATTATAAGAGAATCTGCAATTTAAAAATACAATCACTACAATGCAAAAACTGATTAATCTGGTAATATATGTACAATAAATAGTAAAAGTTAAAAATCTACCTGTCGAATAACTCTACAGCAAGATATCGTACATCTGGTGGTTGATTCAAATGTCTACAGACAAGAAATATAAGATGAACTACAATTGTTGGAGTTGCAAGGTATGGCACTGTTTGTACACGTTGGTTTTGATTAGTAACGTTTGATTTTTTCAAATATTCAAGCCAATTAACTTCCATGCTGCCTGTAATAAAAGAGAGACAAATGTTAGAATTGGTTTAAATAATTTAAAATTTTGTAGCAAAAGAGCATAGCAACCAAAGAGCTCTAAACTACTATGTACCTATACGTTTTCGTCTGTCATAATAGTTTGAATACATAATTTTATCCAATTGAAATGAAACCTGATACATGACCTACAGAAATAACGGAATAAGTTGGACAGCTCTGTAAAAGCTATGGTCATAAAATTTGGATTGATATATTCAAGCACAAAAATTATTTTATATTCTGCAAGTAAAATAACGAATTTCTTTATTAGAAAGTGAATAAAACAAATCTAATTTATGTTTTAACATCTGTTCAAACCAAACTGCTATTTTTTTATAGTTAACTCCTCACCACTATATATAGAATTCATACAATCACCTTTCACCCCAACCCTTAGAATAATTTGTCTTAAATATAACCATTTCCATGAGAACACACCCCTCATCAATTTCAAAATTAGGTGTCAATCTGAATACTCATTTTTGGGATAATTACATGTCAAAAATTATATTCTGAAAATAGTCCAAATGTATTCCTAGTGGCTCCAAAACATACAGTACCATCAAAAATGTAATTTGAAATTTTTAACACAATCACAATAATTTTCTTTGCATAATTAAAACAATTTAACATTTTATATCAAAACAACTTTACTATATGAGTTTTACATAATTTAAAAAACTTTTCTTTGTTTTGGACATTACAAAGCTCATATTACCTGTAAAAGGTTTTAATTCACGTTTTATTTCAACAAATTTATTTATTGGTTATATATATATATATATATATAATATTCTACTGTATGGGTTCATAAAGACATACTTTCTAAAACTCACCCAAGCATGTTTTGCTTTTTTTGACTTGTAAAAGAGTTCTTCTTTTTTCATCTTGCGAAAACCCATAGCAGCTAGAAGGTGGTGTTACTTGATCAATCCAAGAATTAGGCAACTTTCTCTGTAGAGAACAAAGTACAATATAATGTTGTGTATAGGCCTCACATAATTCTATACAAAATATAGGTTATCTAAATAATACACTGAAAATCTCATAAAAAGGAAAATGTTTGATTAATAGTAATTTTTACTACAAAGATGGTGGTAAAAGTCTTGATTATGTAATTTTTAGACTTTTTTAAAGTTCATGGATGAATTCTTGTTTTATGGTGTAAATAATGAAAATTTTCTTTTGTTTGCCTAATCCTAGAAAATAACTGGTGTTAATGGAGGTGAAAATGTTAATGGAATTTTAATATTTCCTTATATTATACTATACTAGGCTATACCATTTAGGAAACAATTTTCGTAAATATATGTAAATTGGTTAAAAATTGAAATAAATTCAAAAATTGTACTGGTATTGATCTTTGTATTTATAAAGCGTAATGGGAAGACAGAATTTTATTCAATGGAGTTAAATTGGAATTAAATAACTCCTTGAACCTTTAGCACTGTCATAGTTCTTTGTCCCCCACTTTCTACATTCCAACTTAGGTTACAATAGTAAATACCCAGCCATTGTTTGTAATGTATGCTATACCTTTTTCCTTGTTTTTGTAAAATACTTTGACAATGGTCTAACTAGCTATTAAACTGAGGTATTACCTTAAAAACTATCTTTTGAGCAACATCTTTATAAACTATTATCCATTGTACAACAATATAGTTTGTTACTACTTTGTTACAGCTAGCCAAAGCATTTTATTATCTGAGAAAACCCTTAATGTTACCTACAACATTAAATTATATGTATCAACATTAAAACAAATAATATATAATATAATTTATTTTATTTGTTATCAAATATCTCTAAGTACCTTACTCAGTTTAAATGAATTGTGCTAAGCTACTATAAATTTAGTCCCTATTTATTTTTAACTGAAATAGAACTTTGCTTATACCTTAAATTTAGTAAACCAAATTAATTTTAAAGTAAAATAATTAAATGTAGACCTTTAATGAGAAAGAAAACTCCATTTAACACTACTTATTAAGACAATGAAGTCTGTGTCACAAATATTAAACAGTAACAAATTATTAATAACATTTGAAAAATAAGCCGCTCCTCCGTCAAGTTGTATTTTATGACTTTTGGAACAAAACAACGTTGTCATAGTTTCGTAAAAAGTAGAATGACAAACAAAATCATAACTTAGAAAACAAATATTTGCATAGCTTTACTACATTTTATTGTAATGAAGTTTTTATAATTAATTGTATTTCTATTGTCTATATTAAATTTAATTATTATTATGCTCAGTTATTATTATACTGTATGTATAATAAAGGTGAAATCTGTATGTAAATTCATAGCCTGCAAAAAAAAAGACAGGCATAACCTAGCATCACCGAACAGCGCTACTGCCTCTGTGCCTCATACACAGATGGCGGCGAATCAACAGCTGATTTTCTACATAACTTCTTATAAGGAATTTCGAGTTTAGAGGTTAAGCAATTCGAAGTGCCGGTGAAAAAAAGCTTGAAGCGTATTACTAGATAGGAAAATGTCATCTTTTATCAGAAGGACTTCACGATTGTTGATTTCCTCAGAGAATTTGGTAAGTAGACAACTTATAAAATGGATTGTCAACTGTAAATTAATTAATTATAGTCTTCCAGGCGTATGGTATTGAAAGTTTCCTGTCCTAGGTCTATATAATTTGTTTTCCTTGTTTAAAGGCGAAAACCCTCTCGGTCATCATGCCTTAAAAGACTATTGTAAATCTATTGCCCCTCAATATTTCAGTATATTTGTTTTTCAAATGGAATAATATATACATACATATATATATATATATATATATATATATATATACACACACACACACACACAGTGTAATGAATATGAAGATTAAAAAGTTGTAAAACCATTTTGCATAATACAGGCTATATCACAATGTTAATATGCAGGAGAGTTGTCCCATCGATTTAAGTGCGAAATATCGACAATTCCTCTTAAAAATAGCTGTTTATCCATCATTTCGATACTTCTTAACGATGCTCTTCAATTTTTATGTTTCACAATTCATTATTTTTGTCCAAAAACAGCGATTTCAAATGACTTTTATATTATCAATTTGAAGTTATTTCAACAAATATTTCATAAATTTTAAGTAAAATCTATCGTTGTTTTATTTTTATTCCGCGCAAATAGTTCAGTTTTAAGAACTGTAAAACTAGATATAATTGATATCAATAATAATGATATTAATAAATCAATGATACCTAACCACACCTAGTTAAAAACTACAGGTCAAGGAAGGTCATTATATATATATATATATATATATAGTTCTCTTACAAGGTCTGGGTTTCAGAGACCTAGTCATCATGAATCTTATATCATAGAGGCATAATAATATCAACATGTATAAGTGAATGAAGTGGCATGCACCCTACCTAACCTTACCTATACGATTGAATATGTTACAAATTTGTCAATTTCTATGATTGTTAAGTAAATAATGAATTGTGAGAGATAAAAAAAACCCTGGCGTTGAAAAGGAGTATCGAATTGATTGAAAAAAAGCTATTTTGAAGATGAATTGACAAGATTTTGCACTTAATACGATCGGATAACTCTCCTGCATATTTATCTATCACAATTTACTCTTTTTAAAATTATTCGATAATAATGAGTTGTTCAGATTATATTTTATTATTGTTTGGTATAATTTATTAGGACATTTTACATCATTTGTGTGTTTAAAAATTAGTACGTAAATTTCAAATGTATAAATATACTCTCTTTATTAACTGATAATCTAGAACATGAAAACATAGTTGGACAGAACTAAAAACTGAAACTAGTAACATAAGAAAAGATCTCAGGACTAGAGTTGGGTTGAAACAATTATAGGCTATACAAAAATGATCAGGAAAACCACAAGTCAACAGCTATACATTAATGAAAAAATATGCCTACACCAAGTTCAGTCGATGATATATATACTGGCTACCTGAGCAAAAAGGGTTGTGTGCTAACAGGATAGTTATCGGTACCTAATGGTTTTTTTTCAGAGTGAACAAGCTTTGTCTCTTCTCTTAAGAATTTAGCACATAATCTTGTAGTCACACCCTGTAGAGAACTAACTAGAAAAATTTAAATCCTACTTAGATTAGATTGAAGGGAGAGGTTAAAAGGGTTTAATGAATCTTGGGATTGTGGCTATTGACTTAAAAGCCTATTAACACATTAAATGTGGTGGATATGTGCTCAACCACCTAGGCTGCTTCTGAGAAATACTGGGTGTAAGGTCATATCCATTGATACTCAGCATTCCTTGGAAATTGTGTGATGTCAGTTCTGTCGGCTAGCTTGTTATTTTTTTGCCAGTGTATTGAGAAGTGCCTAGAGATTAGTTTGACAATGTGGTTTCAGTTTTTATTCTAATTTACAAATTTATTACTAAATTTAATTGGTGTGCATAGCAGTGTACATATTTAGCGTTTGTAAATATAGTTTGCATCAAAGTCTGAACACCTCCTAAACAACCGCTCATAACATTCGCTCCATCATAGGTCTGTGCAATGAGTTTTTCTTCGAGTTTGTATGGTTCTAAGCTTTTCTTGAGTGCTTCAAAAAGTCCCGGACCTGTGTAGTCATGTATTTCAACAAAAGAAAGAAATTTTCAATATATGCTTATCGTCTTTAAAAAATTGACTTCTCCATGTTATATCTGTTGTCTCATCGGCTTGAACAGAGATAATATGTGCATTATTTAAATCAATTTTTAACTCTTCGAAATATATACTGTACATACAGTTAGCAACTCATTTTGAATATCATGTGACATATATTTAGAGACAGAAGCATTGGTTAAATGGTCGGCTAGTACTCTATCTAGATTACTGAGCATTGACAATAAATCTAAAAAGTTTCCACTATTTAAAGAAATATCTTTTTCATTATGTCCACTAAGAACTATTTCGTGAATACCCCTAAACTTTATACAATCTAATTTTTTGAAATAGTTTTAAGTAATATATTCCATATATATTTTTAAACAATATTCCATAACATATGACTAATTACATGATTTTTTTTTTATTATTTTTTTTTTGGTGCTATAGGCTACATAATAATAGCTGAAAATTTGTTATGATTCTATGTTTCTTAAATTATTATTATTATAAAATGATCATTTTAAAAATACATTACGTGTGAATTTAAGTATAAATGTGAAGTAAACACGAATTCTTGTCAAAATTCCTTTGTACATATGAAGAACCAATCATTCTTTACACACTTGATCTCTAAATAAATTATACATTTGAAACTCGGGTTTCTTAAAAAACGGAACAAGTAATCTTAATTAATGTTTCCTTCATAACTTAATGCTTGATAAAAGTGAGGAAAATGTAATAAAAATAAACAATATCTGTCTGGTTTTGACATTTTTTTAGTTTTACAGTATTGTGGGGTTCTAAATTTATCAACTGACTTTCACTTTGAGAAAGCATTATATGACAGATAATGTGATGTTGTAATATTTTAAATACAGACTAGGTTTACCAAATTTACTTTCTTACTGATTGTCTATATTAATAATGTATTTTCTGCTCCATTAATATTCCATATGAATTATTGTTTTATTACAGTTTCAAGTCAACAGATTATGGAAACCGTCTTCACAGCTTCTAACAAATAAAGATCTACACAGATGTTATGCAGATTCCGTTTTACCTAAAAGAGATGAAAAATCACAAAAAGGCAAAGGACCTATTACATGGCGATCATTTTCCATTACTGCTTTAATAGGTAGTGGTCTACTAATATTCATGTTATACGTAAAAGGAGAAAAAGATAAAGGTTTGTTTTTGTTCATGGTATTATAACACTTCAAGATATTTCAATGTACAATTTGTTTGTTCAGTTAATTTTTTTTTACAAATTTTATTATTATATTATATATATATATATATTTTACTTGTCATTTAGAGGCAAAAAACCTCTTGGTCATCATTACTTATAGTAAGTACTGTTTTGGTGTACCGTACTGTTTTAATTTAATACCGGGTTAAAATTTAATTTTTAGTAATATCGAGTTATAATGGCTTTTCTAAAGCATTTTAATAGAATAAAGCCGCCTGTGATGAAACCACTGTTGCACAGAATTTTTTACATTGTCATAGAGCTGGGCAGCTAGAGATTGATTCAAATACTGATAAAAAATTATTGTTTTATAAACTAAATTTGAGGTTCCATATTAATAATTAAATTACACCACAGTCCAGGTCAGATAGTATGGAGAGCTGGATAGACGAGGGCTTAAATGCATTGTCAGCAAACAGTTTGAATTAGGAATTTGGTATAAAGTTATACTTCACAAATTTGCATATGAATTTAAAGAACTTTTTTTTTTAAATTAGGCATATTTTGAAGTGCAGAGAGGTCTGTTTCTACAGATTTTCAAATATAATTATAGGTCAAGTTATATCTCATTTATAAAGTCTTTAAAAACTGAATATTTTGGCAAAAGGTTTTTTATCTTTCGACATAACAGCCTAAAATATCTGAAATTTTATCTCCATCCTGAGACAGTTTGGGATAATACCCAAACTGCTCAAGTCTCAAAAATATCCAAAAAAATGGCATTACGAAAAAATTGGAAAAGATTTTATAAAGATACGTTTTTTACTAAGTTAAAATATTCAGTATCGACAGGTTGACCAATCCTATACAATTCTATTCAAGGGTGAGAGTGTTCAATGATGAGTCATCTGCAGCCACGTGCAGGACTCAATTAATTAACTGACCTATCCCTCTGTCCCTACAGGAGAGATGAATCATTCGACTAAATAAGATAACATAGTAAAATTAATTTTGGATTATAAATGTTAAGAGTACCTAAATACAGTAGAACCTCTGTTAACCGGCCTCGGATTAACCGGTCCTCGGATTAACCAGCCTATATCGTAGTGTACTGGTTGGATGAGAGTTTCCGAAAATAAATTGTAATTGAAACACCAAAGCGGCGGCGATATCAAACGACTTTGTCTATAGCGGTATCCCATTGTCGGCGGCGTAAAAACACCGCTGCAGCATAAAAACACCGCGGCACCAAAATCAAACGACTTTGTCGATAGCGGTATCCCATTGTCGGCGGCATAAAAACATCGCGGCACCAAAGCAGTGGCGAGTCAAACGATTTTGTCGATAGCGGTATCCTATTGTCGGCGGCATAAAAACACCGCGGCATTGGCACCCGTCGGTATAGCAGACATACACCCACAAAAACGTTTGATGGACCGCTTTTTTTCCACGAATCATTTTAGTATACATTATAGAAAATATAACATTTCTTTTCAGTTTTCGGAAGTGTGTGTTGGTTTCGTTTGAGACGCGGTAAAATGTGTCAAAAGACTTGACAGAGGGGAATCTGTAAAAAAGCTTTGTAGTGTTTATTTTTTTCATGATGGATGTGCAGTATAATATACATAACATAATATATACGATACATTTATGTACAATAAAATGAGTTGCAATAACATCTTAATTGCATAATTCTTAGTGTTACCTGATTAAATAAGCTTTCATTGAAAGAAAACCGATTTTTCACGGGAACCTCGGATTAACCGGCCCGGGTGTCAGTCCCGACTAGACCGGTTAAGAGGGGTTCTACTGTATAGTTAACTGCATTAAAAGAATTTTAGTATCATTGTTCGTTTAAAAGTTAGAGTTGAAAAACCAAGAGATCAAAAAACCATAAAAATAAGAAATTCTAAAAACCAAACATGGTAATAAAGCTTAGTAGTGATATATTCATTTTGCAAAATAAAATTTTGAATTTATAAAGATTTCTTTGAGAAAAATGCTGTCAAAGATCACTCTTGCACATTTTTTCTCAAAACATCAACAACAAAAATGTAAGAAAGTTTCGGAGATAGTAAAAACAAAAATTGATAAAGGGAAACACTTTTGATAAGTTTGGTCAAAACCGGCCAAACCGATAATGAAAAACAAAAATAAAAAGGGGTCAATTAGGTTAAATCAAAAGTTAGCGGTTTAAAAGTTTAAAAAGATAAATTTTATGATACAGTTATCAAGACTCAGATAGTAACAAATACTTTGTTCAGTATAACAAACACACCGAACACAATTAATTCTCACAAAAAATACGCCTAAGGATCAGACGCGTTTCAACGACAAGAGTCCTGAAGAGGACGACCTTGTCGTTGAAACGCGTCTGATACGTAGGCGTATTTTTTGTGAGAATTGTGTTCTGTGTGTTGGGTGTTATACTGTATAATTTGTCTCATAAGTCAAGCTCAACTTTTAATATAAATACTTTGTTTGTTTATTACTAGGTGGGAAAAAGTTTATGTAATGATTTTGTACTATTTGTATAAAATAATGAATGCTTTAAAATAATGGTTAAAGTAGACTAATGGAATCATTATTAAATGTATTTTAAGTTATGATGACTGCCATTAGTCATTCATTAGCAATGCTATGTTTTAACTATTTTGTCTATGTATGTTTCTTGTTTTACAGCACTAGCAAAGGAACGCAAAAGGGCCTTAGGCAAAGCCTCTATCGGAGGCAATTTTGAATTACTGAATCATGAAAACAAGAAAGTTAAAAGTGAAGATTTCCTTGGTAAATGGTTACTTTTATACTTTGGCTTTACCCATTGCCCTGATATATGTCCAGAAGAGATGGAGAAGATGGCTTTGGTCATCGATAAACTTGGTAAGTACATTTTAAATTATTCAAAAAGTCTTGATATATATCCAAAATATGCTCACATTATGTTTCATAAAAATCCCACGCATATATGTATTAAATTTCTATACCACAAATATATGAGAAGGTGAAGAGCTTATTGTTCTTAATATCTTGAGAATTAAGTACGATAGAAAACTGTATTGAATTCAAATTCCTTGTAATTTTATTGACTGTCATTTCATGCCAAAAATTTCTATTTCGAGTACATTCAATTCAGTGAAACTGGCTAAAAACCTAATCAGATTTTTTTATTTTGATAAATTTCCGAGTCAAATTTGTACCAAATTCTGACAAAATTATATAAAACACTACACCATTTAACCAAAAAACCAACAATTGGACTATAATTAACTTACTATTGTGCCATGCCCTATATTTATGGGAGGAGCAGTGTGGCCTAAACCTACTTTAAAACTTTACTTTACATTAAAATAAGGCGTTAACAAGTGCCCTATATGACTTTATATAACTATACAATATAACTAAACAAATATTAATATATAAATTATATGTTTTATTTTGCGTAATATAAAATTTTGTATAGGCCCTAATTCATTGTTTACTATTACGTTATGATATTTCTTATTGTAGAAAGTTTCCCAAGTATCTATTGTATTCAATTTCGTAACATTTTTCAAAAGTTCAATGTTTTCGACTTTCAATTAATATTTTTCTTCTAAACGATGCTCTGCCATTGCTGATTTATTGGGCCTATTATATCCTGAATTCTACCTTTAGGGTTTCCTAATATTCTACCAAGGTTATTCTTAGCTGATAAAGCTACATTTAAATTTGCATATATGATTAATGATTTTTGATACATCTCCAGCCTTTAAAATTTAAGTAATTTTTGGTCATTCTTGGGTGAGTACATATTGTTTCTTTTTTCGTAGTTCCTTTTCCTCTTATTTCTAAAGGCAGATGGATATATTAAAAAATTCACTTGTTTTATTTCTAATTACTCCTTTTATAATTATTGTGTACATGATTTATAATTATATATAAAAAGTGAAGTGAGGTTATGAATTTATTTTTATGATGATGGTGATTATTATAACATTTCACATTTTTTAGTGCTATCGATTGGGTACCTTGTTCAACAGGTGAGTTGTGGCTTAATATGATGTAGCAAATACGTCATACAGGTATTATAATCACATATCGTATAATATGGTGATGCCGGGCGGACAAAGTACAGAAATTGGTTAATGTTGCAGAACAATGGGTGAATGGATTGTATGAGTGGAGAATATGTTTAATAGTACTTGTAGGTTTAAGGAATATGTAATTGTTTTTAATATTGAATTATGTAAAATGAAATTAAATAAAAAAACAATGGCATTCATGCAGTGCCATTCAGTTCATGGAGTCAGTGCAGTATCTTGTGCACCGACAACTTCTGTCAGATCTGGAAATATCGGTAATTAGCAATTCCAATTGACGGTACTTACGTATTAACGCCACCGCAGCAGAAGTTGCGCTAATGCGCATGCGCCAATAAAGAGCAAACTGGTTTAAGGGAAGCAGAATTCCATTTTTTTCAGCTTTGAGATTCATATACTTTCATTTTATGATTTGTCGCAAAAATTTTAGGCGTAGATTGGCGGCACTTCACTTTTAAAGCTCATATTTATCCATGATCTAATTTCAAATTATTAAATTCAATAAACTTACGAAAGGTTTGGCCAGGTGATTATATATATATATATATATATATATATATATATATATATATATATATATATAAGGTTTGGCCAGGTGTTTATATATATATAGCTACCTGGCCAAACCTGTAGTGATATATAATTATATCGCAAAGTAAGCAAATATTGGCGCATGCGCATTAGTAACTTCTGCTGCGGTGGCGTTAATACGTAAGTACCCAATTGACTAATACAAATAACCAATATCGATACTTTCAGACTGGAGGGGTTTAGTTGAAAATTTTGTAAAGAACACTTGCTCGTCTCCTCGAGGTGAGAGAAGTCATATTTGACTCTCTTGCCAACTTCAGAACTTCTCATAACCTGAACGTAGTTCGCTTCACATCAAATGGGCAGTATCATATAACAAACAGTTTTTTTGTTGAAATTACAATAGCTTCAGTGCTAAGCATCAGTGATATAGACACACCTACGATAAATATTTTATATAGTATATTTATTTTTAAATGTATTCAAAACTGTCAATGACAAAAAATATATTTTCGTTAGAATGTATTAGAAACTTTCATTTACTGACAATTAATTGATATTAAGACTTTTTAAAAACATATATTAAA
Source organism: Aphrophora alni (assembly GCA_963513935.1). Classification (NCBI taxonomy): domain Eukaryota; kingdom Metazoa; phylum Arthropoda; class Insecta; order Hemiptera; family Aphrophoridae; genus Aphrophora; species Aphrophora alni. Next base: position 29,236,522 of record OY740772.1, on the reverse strand, counting down.
AAGTATTAACGTTAACGTTTATTACATTCTTCATATCTATGGACTATGTAAACTTTATGTATCAGAAGGGTTGAAGTAAATTAATGTAAATTTGTATGAACTATAGTCATTTAAAACCCATTGAAGTGTATTTTTAGAGCAGACGATAGAGACTGTGGAAATTATAGAATAAGAGATTCATTTATGTTTTATTCTAGGGTATAAATTTGTAGAATGTTATATTGTTTGAATTCCAGGATATATTTGGTGTATTTCAGGATATAAGTTTGTAAATGTCATATGTATGTATTTCAGGGTTGGAGATAACCATTAATAAATGTCGGCATTTTGCAAAAGTCATGGTTTGTTTGTTAAAGTATATTTTCCTGCAAGTTCCTTCAAAATTATAAGTGTCGTACTTACTTACCGACTGGCGCCTAACAACAAAGAAAATCAGATTAAATAAAAATAAAAGTAACATAAATTCTAAATTTAATAAAAATTAAGTTAAAATAGAGAAAGTGAGAAAAGTTTTACATTATGTGATAACTTTATTATTTAAATACAAATTTGAATTATCATTATTGAATTATTTAAATTCATTAAAAAAAAAAAAAAAAAAAAAAAAAAAAAAAAAATTATTAAAAAGTTTATTTGTACAGACAAATGGCTGGTGAATGAAATTATCTACCAGATCTTCTTTGTTTAAATTATATATCTTATTGTTACATTATGAAATTAATATATTTTTGTTTGTTTTCATCTAGATAAAGAAAATTTGCCTTTGCCGATTGAACCATTGTTTATTACGGTAGATCCTGAAAGAGATTCTGTGCCTGTTGTTGCTAAATATGTAAAAGAATTTTCACCACGTTTCATTGGTCTAACTGGAACACCTGCTGAAGTGGAAAAAGCTTGTAAGGCATACAGAGTGTACTTTAGTTCTGGTCCTAAAGGCCCAGATGATGACTACATTGTAAGTAACTTGGAATGAATTTATTTTTAACAGTCAGTTTTTATTTACTATTGTGAGGAGAGTAACTTTGTTTAGAAAACTAACCTAACCTATTAGAATTAAAGATTCAACATTTTATATAATTTTAATTTATAAAAAATAAAGTTAACTCTAGCCTTGCCTTAGACTCATAACAGTGTTAGTGTTATAATAAACATTGTAATATGAGCTGGTATTTACAGCAATATATATACAGTTGCCTCTCGATAATTTGACACTTGATAATTTGAATCTCTCAATAATATGAAGTAAGGTCCCGGTCCCTTGAAAAACACTCGATTAATTGAAAAAAAGTCACCTCAGTAATTTGAAGTTGTATAGTGAGGACATCTTGCTCGCCAACGCTCTATAATTCAAAACAAAAAGTGTCATGTAGGGAAATTGAGCAAGGATAGAATAACTGTCCTTTTAATTTGTAATATGGACAGATCTCAGAAATTGAAATCACTTGTGATAGGAAAATCTCCAAACCACGCTGTTTCAAGGGAATAAAGTCACTCCCCACAACTTATCGCTCAAACAAAAAATCACGGATGACGACAGAGTTGTTTAATGAATGCTAACTTTGGTTAACAGTGATATGAAAAAGAAGAAATAAAAAATTTTACTATTTTTGGACAATTGCATAGTACATAACAACCCTTCAATATTAGATCACATGAAATTGATTTTTTTCCTTTCGAACACTACTTCAAGATTGCAACCGTTGGAGCAGGGAATTATTCAAAATTACAATACTCTCTACCACAGAGAAATTGTTTCTCTTGACCTGGATAGCATTGTAAAAGGTGAGAAGGCAAACATTACAGTTTTGACCGCAATAACCATGATTGATAAGGCTTGGAAAAATGTTACTCCTACAACCCTTTATAACTGCTTCAGAAAGTACAGGTTTGTTATGCAAACTAAAGAAAACGTGGAACAGCCATCAGAGTCGCAAGAATTGATGAATTTTATTCCCTCAGACTTAGAGTGGAGGTTTCTGCTTAACTGTAGTGAGTTGACCTTTGAAGATTTCGTCCATATTGATGATGATATTAGTGTCCATGGTGTTCTAACCGATACTGAATTGTTGATCTGTATGAATGAGGAAGATAGTGAAGAACAACCACCAACTCCAGTCACATGAGGGAAGCAAGGTCCTACTCCCTCAGGACAGAATCAAGTGATGACTTCTTCTCAGCTCTCACCATCATCGAAAATTCGCTGGACAATGATAGATGGAAGACGCTAACTCAAAAGAAAATCACAGACTACTATTTTCAGAAAATGACCTTTTCATTGAGTATGTTTTACATTTCTACTTACATACATAATATGTATAATAATGAAATTAATGTAAATAATTACAATATACTGTATTTACTAATAATATGTATAAATAATAATGTAATTGAAATGAAGTTAAATATATACTGTACTGTACACATATGTACAGTACAGTATGTGTAATTTCATTCAAATTCTCGTTTATTTGAATTTTTTCCTTTCTTCCTCTCGTTTATTTGAACTCTTTTGTATTTTAAACTCTCAGTAATTTGAACTTTTTTGATCCCCTGAGTTACAAATTATCGAGAGTCTACTGTATTTTCACGTCAATCTTGTTCTCAGATCTTAGGTGCTCGCCACGGAATGTTTTTGAAAAATATAACTCCTAAGAGGGTTAAATATGAGTTAAAACCAAAATAAAAAGTCTCTCCCTTTATGAATTACTAGAAGTTTATAAATATTGTACATAACGAAGCTTTTTGAACGTTGAAGTAAATGCCATGAACTAAGTATTTATATTTGTATGAATGGTTTAGTAAATATTGTATAAAAAACATATTATTTATTTCATACTTGTTTTCACAGAAACTACTTATTAAATTATACAAAATTTAACAAATAAAACTTGAAAATTAAGTGTTACAATCCAAATAAAGGTATAATTTTTTTTTTTTAATAATCCCTAATTCATTTAAAAAATTTCTTATAACTTAGACTGAAAGAAAATGTTTCAATTTTTTACTTTAATATTGAATTTTGTCAGATATGAAAACTATAGTATTGAAAAATTGGTGAAAAAACATTGCACAAACTTTGTCAGATGACCATATCCAAAACCAACTAGTTTGGCAATCCAACAAATACATTTTACCACTCTCTCTCCAAAACACCAGTTATCATTTAAAAAATGAAAAAAATAATTTTTATTTTGCCACAAACAAATCTTACAATAAACAAATACAATTAAATAAACGTTAGGTGAAATAATTCCCTTAGGATACACCCATTTAGGGATTTACTCAACAACAACGAACTGAAAAATATAAATGCTATAGCCTGCTCAATTAACAAATAATAAAATTACATCTTTTTTTAATTAAATACATCTCACCAAAAATAAAATTATAAATACACAGACATATTAGCAAATGAAACAAACAACCTTAGGAATTATATAAACTATAAACATACAAATAATTGAACTTATAATCTAGATATATCTTATTCTTATTAGGAACTAACTAAAATACAATATTATACATGTGTTCAAACCAAATCTTTCAGACAATTCCCAGTTAACTCCCCCCCCCCCCCACCTAAAAAATATGAATCATAGGTTTACTATCTCAAAATTGATTTAAATAATTTTGGTAAAATATTTACTACAACGCTTGTGGATAAAAATTACAGTTCAAGACAATGCAATAATGGCAGTAAGTATTCATTTTCATTTTCACTTTTATCACCGAAACCAGCATTTTCGGGGCAATAGTGACCAGGTACATTTCAGTACAAATTGATCAAAATCGCTTATTTTTAGAAAATAAATTTTTTTGTCTTGGTTTCGTGGCAGCTATCCACAAATTTTGAAGGAAAAAGAATTCTTGAAGTTGTGGCGAAAACATACAGACTGACAACATTCCAAAAACCTAATTTTAGATTTACCCTATTAACCTCTTGATGCCCACGCCCGTATATATGCGAGCAGACGACTGCCCTGCCAGCAGCCCACGCCCGCATATATGCGAGTTGGCGTCAGCTGTTTTATATCTCGTTTTTTTGCGTGTTAGCAGTTATACTGCTATGACGTATTTGGTATTGAACTGTTCAGCAGAATTCAGGGAAATGAGAGGTAATTTTTGTTTTAGTGCGTCTTAGTCTGCATCACTGCAATATCCGGTTCACTTTCGTTATTTCGCCAGCTGTCACTGTATAGCTGTGGTAGCTTCTTTTGTTGTTGTTGTGTCTTGATAAACAAACAAAATGTCTAATTTGCGTGAATGTGAAATATCGGAGTATTTATCTCGTGATTTTTTAGACAGTGATATTGATAATGACGAGATAATACGTAGTGTAGTGACGTGTTCAAATTCAGGGTTCACACTTTCTGGAAAATCAGGGAAAGTCAGGGATTCAGATAAAGGTCAGGGAAAGTCAGGGAACGTTTTTTAGAAAGTGCCGTAAATCAGGGAAAAAGGTAAATTTACTGACAGAGTCAGGGATTTTCAGGTGCTGTGCTCTGCTGGAAATTTTTGCGAAAATACCAGTTATTGTGTTTTTTAGTTATTGATGTCCTCAAGATCAATGGTTGCAATTATTGGAAGTAAGTCCCATGGTAAGTAAAATGATTTTGTTTATTTACTTTTTTTATTGATAGTTTACTGGATGCCTCAGTATAGATTGACCGGTCCGTGGCTTCGCATGCCGTCTTAAAAAGAGGCTACAATAATTGCCATAAATGGCTACATTTCATTTATTATTATTATTAATAATAATGAAGGTGTTAATATTTTTCTTTTGTTTTGTTTCAGGTAAATTGTTGAAAGCTTGAACAAAAATGGCATCGAAGAAAACCTTTTTTCATGACCTATGGTTGGACCCTAAAATCAACCCTCAATTTGCTGGCTGGCTAAGCAGAGGACCTAACTCTTCACAGGCTCACTGCGACATTTGCAGAAAATCTTTTGATTTATCAAACATGGGACGTCAGGCCGTAACTTCTCATTGTAAAGGAAAAACTCATTTGAGTTTAGTGAAAATAAAAGAGGACCAACCTTCTCTTAAAACCTACTTTTGTGCATCCACAAGTGTCTCAAGAGAAAATATTAGTATTGCTAGTACAAGTGAAGTTGGGGTTCAGCCATCTCATCTGGAAAGTGAGCATATGGAAAACATAAACAAACCTGAAACAATGAAACCCACACAGTCAGTTGAAACATTTTGTACACGGGATGATGTAACAAAAGCAGAAGCAATATGGGCTTTAAAAGTTGTATCAAGTAAGTTTTCATTGAACTCATGTTCGGATGTGGGAGAGACATTCAAACTAATGTTCCCAGACAGTTCAGTTGCTTCTAGGTTCAAAATGGGTGCTTCAAAATGCAAGTACGTTATAAACTATGGTCTAGCTCCCTATTTTTCAAATGAACTTAAAGATAAGTTGAGACAGTGTGATGACTATGTTGTCTGTTTTGATGAGTCGTTAAACAAGATTGTTCAAAGGGGGCAAATGGATATTTTTGTCAGGTTTTTTGACATCAATATGAGTAGGGTACGTACAGAGTACTTTAACAGTGTTTTTTTGGGCAGGGCGACTGCACAAGATTTACTAGACAGTTTCATTGTGGGGATCCAACCACTGGACCGAAATAATATTCTTCAAGTTAGTATGGATGGCCCCAATGTCAATTTGAGTTTTATGAAAAAACTACAAGATAGAATGAAAGAAGACAATCCTGACGGGAAAAAACTCATCAACATTGGGGTTTGTGGATTGCATGTCGTCAATGGAGCAATTGGGACTGGTATGCTAGCTGTTAAGTGGTATGTGAATGACTTTTTGCGTGACGCATATTATATTTTAAATGATTCTCCTGCCAGACGGGCAGAATACATTGAGCTTACTGGAAAAACAGTGTTCCCTTTAAAACATTGTAGTACTAGATGGTTGGAAAATGTACCAAGTGTTGACAGACTCTTGGAAATATTTGATGATTTTAAGAAATTTGTTGAATCAAGGAAAAATTTGAATACTAAGCCACTGAAAAATGTTTCAACACAGTTGAAGGATATTTTCCTAAAATGTAAACTAGCATTTTTCAAAAACATCTCCTTAGAATGTGTACCATTTTTAAGAAAATTTCAGACTTCAGATCCCCTTGCTCCCTTCTTATTTTCAGAGTTGCAAATTGTTGTACGTAACTTACTAGAGAGGTTTGTTAAACATGAAAAAATTCCACTTACAGTATCTTCACTCTTTACCCTAGACCTTCAAGACAAGACAAACTTACGTGATTTGAAAAACATTGATATTGGTTTCCAAACCAAAAGGTTTCTTAAAGAAACTAAAGCGAGTGAAGCTGATGAACATAAATTTAGGTTGGAGTGTCAAACTATACTTATCAAAGTGACAGAGAAGTTGCTATAAAAATGCCCTATAAAGTACAAAACTGTTCAAGGGTTGTCTTCGCTGGAGCCTAACGTTATATTCAACCAGGCAGAACAAGGTAAACTTAGATTGAACATTTTACTGGAATCACTCTACAGTGCTAATAGGATCACTGATATTGTTGCAGAAAAAGCCAAATCACAGTACAATATCCTGTGCAGTGAATCTCACAACACATTCGTACAACAATTTAAAAGCTATTTAGACTGTGCTAGTTCATCTTCAAGACTGGATGACTTTTATTCAAGTTTATTGATAGGTAAGCTAACTTATAAGGAAATTTGGCAAGTAATTAAACTGGGTTTGATCTTAGCTCACGGAAATGCAAGTGTAGAAAGTGGTTTTTCAGTTAACAAAAACCTGCTTGTTGAAAATTTACTTGAACATAGCTTAGTTGCCCAAAGAACTGTTGACAACGCATTAAGGTTTTATGAAACCATTCCAAAAATACCAATTACTCAGGCCATGTTGAGCAATGTCAGAGCTGCCCACAGAAGATATGAAGAAAGTCTCCTGGAGGCAAAAATTTCACAGAAAGAAGAAGACAAGAAAAAGGCAGAAAAAAGAAAAATATCATTAGAAATAAAAAAGCTTGAAGAGATAAGAAAAGTGAAGAAACTTGACGCTTTGAGAGAAGAGGAAGAAATCAAGTCTAAAATAACGATGTTGGAGAAGAAGAAAAAGGAATAACCTATTGGGTCGTGATGTCAAAGGTTTTTGGAATTTTGCAGAGACATAGACTTTTTTAGTTTAGTAGTTTACTAAACTACATACATTACATATACATTTTCATTGTATTCATATTATTTTAATCATATTTTATTATTCATATTTTTACAATAATATTGTATAGTTAAAATTTCAATTAAAAAATAATAAAAAGGAGAGCGATGGACGGCTATGGGGATGGTGGAGGCCGCTTAAAAAAAACTTAAAATTTTATCCTTCCTGTACATTTAATCGAGGGTCAGGGAAATTTGGCTTTTCCAGTCATGGAAAGTCAGGGAAAATCAGGGAATTCATGATCAAAATAAAAGTGTGAACCCTGAAATTGTGTAGTTGAAAATGTTCCTGGACCTTCAGGCGATGCACCGACGCATTCTAACCTATATGACAATCCAATTCCGTGCCCAAGTGTTGTAAATAGTGAAATATATAATTGTAATAAATATAAGAGTACTGAAAATCATGTACCAAAAACATATATAGCTTGTATATTTGTTCTTTTTTAATTTAATGTAAAAGCTACAATAAACAGTGTGAAAATCTGCATTTTTTACTTTTACGTTTGTTTACATTTTTGCATAAAAGTTATAATATTTTTTATGATATATGCCTATATATATATATATACATTTTTGTGTAGGGAATTAAATTTCCTACAAAATGTATGTAACGATTTTACAATAAAAAAAAATTATAGTTTTACTATAACTTTACTTTTGAAATTTCAATATAAAATTTAAAAAAATAAAAATAAAGTAAAAAAATAATAATAATTTGGCCTAGATAATGTAACTTTTTATACCATTTTCATATTCCCCTGTTCTTTCTGAACAAAAAAAAATATTACATTGATAGGTTTGCTTCATATTTAGATTTTATATGAATTTTCATAATAATGTCTGCAAATTTGCGAAAAATACCCGGGCTGGAGCTTGTATTATACTGATCATAAGTCGGGCATCAAAAGGTTAAGGTAGGAATAAGCCACTGCCTAGTCTTCTGGTCGCAATTAAATTTGACATTTTTTAGCTATTCCGTTATTAATTTTCTTCTTTTCACTATAAAAATTATGGTCACAATTTTTTAATATATGCTGTTACTTGTTCAAGCTACATATTCATGTCGATTATTTTCGAAAAAGAGTAAATTACATCATTTAAAGAAATGTTCTTGTTTTAAAAAAATCTTCCTTAGCAACAAATATTTCAGAGTGTGTGTTGGAACTATGTTGTTTGATCGTTATCTTTTAGAGAATGGTGTCTCTCGGGTAGTGTGCTGAGCATGACCCTGTTTGCTATGGCAATCAACATCATTGATTTTACATCAATGTATTGCTTTTAGTCGTCGAAGACTGAACCATCAGCCTTTATTATTTCTTCACGGAACACGACTTCAAAATATTGTAACTGCTAAATTTTGAGACCTATTATTTTGATCCTAGATTTTCTGGATTCCACATTTATCTGATTTCATAACACGATGTAATAAACACTTGACATGTTACATGTTCTCTGCGGTTCTTGGTGGAGAGCCGATAGGACTTGTATATGTTACGATTTTACCGTGCTCATATTTGATCGCAGATTGATTATGGCTCCATAGTCTACTCATGTGCAAGACCATCAGCTATTAAAAAGCTTGATTCAGTACATAACTCGGTTTTTCTTATTGCTTCTGGAGCATTTCGTTCCGAGTCCAATTTCAAGCTTACTTGCTATAAATATCATTCATAGGTAGTCTGCGCTCTTAACCGTACTATCCAGCATACAACATTGTTTTTAATAACCCTTTGACTGACACCTATGAATATCGTCAGAATTGAACTGCCTCATTTGGCATTAGAACGTTTAGAATCCTCGACAATTTGGAACTTTTAGTTCCTTTAATGAATAAGAATGCTCCATGTTTTATTCCTCCATGGCTTATTCAAATGCCAAATTTTGATTTCTCTCTGTCCAGGTTCATCAAGTACAACACTCCTATGTAGTGTATCGTCAAGAGTTCCATTATATGTACTTCATGAATACCCATCTAGTGAAATTACTCTGGATAATAAAGTTAGTTGTGCATATTACTCATCCGTTCGAACGTATATGTATGAATTACCCTCAGTTTATAGTTAATATTCTGCCGAACTCTTTGCTATTTTGAAAGGCCTTAATACCGTTCCATCTGGATTTCATCACTGTTCTGATTACAAAAGTGCTTTACAGTCTATCCAGGATATATATTCTAAGAATCGCTTGGTTGAAGATATCTTATGTTCCATACACAGACTTCAGCTACGGGACGTCGGTATATCGTTTTGCTGGGTACCTGGGCATTGCGGAATTTTGGGAAACACAAAAGCTGACAAAGCGGCAAAGGAAGCTACAAGTCAGATACCAATCACACAGTGTGTTATGGTATCTGATTTTCTATTGACAGTTCAAATTAAGAAGAAATTGTGTAAGAAATGGGAAAAAGAGTGGACAAATACAGAGTCCAATAAGCTGAAGGAAGTAAAAGATACTGTCCGTCCGTGGAATTCATCCAATGTGCCAGTCGTGGAGAGGAAGTGGTGGTTACCCATGTTCATATCGGTCATTCCATGATCACTCGTGGATTTCTGATGGAACAAGAGAATCCGCCACAATGCCCATTTTGTCAAGCTGTATTGTCAATAAAGCACATCCTCATTGAATGTGTTGGGTTAATAGGTGTGCGACGAACTTTTGCCCTACCTAATTCTATTCAGGCGATGTTGGGGGATAATGCTCAGATCCTCGATCGGGTATTGTCCTTTTTGCATCGTCTGAAAATGTTTGGTAAAATTTAAAGCAAATTTTCAATTCGAATATTGCAGGGCCTCTTTACAACTGTTTAATATTTTGTGTTTTATAATTAATTTTTTTTTTTGTCGTTAAAATTCTATCTATTATAATTTATCGTAGTTTGTAATTGTAATTGTTAACTTTTTGCAGGAGCATTTTATAGCCTTGAAATATATTATGTTGTTTTTATTTTTGTTTGTTATCTAGTTTTTGTTTTGTTATTGTTTTTAATGTCATTTCTAAGTTTTTAAGGTAGAGCATCTTCTTGCCAAAATTTTGAAGGTGTTAATGACCAAAATGGTTTTTTGCCTTAAAACACCAACAAAAAAAAATTTGGAATGTTGAAAAATTTGTTTTGAAAAATTGATAATAAAAAGTGATAAATTTTCCAATTAAATTTGTTTTTGAAAATATTAACTATTTATAAATGTAACAAGTTCTATGTTTTCATTTCTGTAGATGAGAAAATAAAATGTTTTATTCCAGATGATATTTTGTAATAACAATAAATGTTTTTATGCTTATTAATATGCTACATAAAATAAACTATTGGTATGTAATATAAATCAATATAAATTTCACAAAAACAACTCCCCACTGATTTCACTAAATAATTTCCATTTGTTGGTAGTATTTCCCATATGTTATGAAGAAATGTATTTAATCTGGATACATCTCTAAAAACAATATATTTTGGCAAATTATCTATGGCAGTTCACGCCCTAATTGTACTGGAAGGCCTAGCCTTTGAACATCCCCTTGATTCTCTTCATTTTAATTTTTAATAATTTGGTATAAAAATATTCTAGAACATTACAAAGAAAAGTGACTACACCATATGACAAAACATTAATAAGTATTTGTTCAGTTATAAAGTTTTATACTGAGTACAAAACCTTCTCATATGTCTTCTAATGATTCAGATGCTAGGGGTACTAGACTCACTTTTAAGTCTATGTCATTGGATTAAGAGACCTCAAAACAGACATTTCCATGACAATTTTATATATATATTCACAAAGCTAATACTACTTAAAACTAAAGTACAGTAAAAACTCTCTAATCCGGATTAATGTGGCGCCGGCCGATCCGGATATCAAAAAATCCTGATCTCGGGGTGGCTATTTTTATATAGTTAAAGTGGTTTTAAACGTGAACAAAACGTAGCAAATTTACGTTTTTAGCGCTATAACGCATTGCGCTTACGATAAATTGTAGCTTTACCACAGTATTCTAAAAATTAACTATGGTTTTTCAAATTACTGTAATATATAGACGCTATATTTTAACTGTACTATTATGTAATTTGCCGTAGTTTGCCGGTACGGTAACCGGTAACAAAAGTACCAAAAACAACAAAAGGTAGGTTAATTACATAAATATTACAATAGCTATGTTTAAAATTCTATTTATTTTAAGCTGAATGAGGTTCAGCATAAAGTACACAAACAACAATTAATTAGGTCTACAGTGTTAACTAAAAATATTAAACGAAAAATGAAGATTAGAAAATTAAACAGTACAATAAATACGTATAGGATTGTACACGTGATATTTTGATGAACATATGATAAATGTTAGTTTTCATTACAGTACAGTAATTTGTACTCACATCAGTTTTTATTAAAAAATGATGTAATGGTAGCTTGCTTGGCTCGTTGAACACACTTCTTAGATGTAATATCTAAGAAAAGATGGAGATCGTCCGGTGAGGATTCTTCTTGTTCTTCCACGTAGTCTATCAGCTGTTCAAGTGCTTGAAAACCCTCGCAATGAGTCATGATTTGATTACGCACAACCCAACCGCTTTCTTCGACATTCTTGGAATCAGAACCGCACTACTGCCCAGTGCCCAGCTCAAAATCATCGTTCACTACTATTCGGCCCGAAAATATTATTTTTGTATAGAAAATTGTATTTTTATTATTTTTTATACGATGGCATACGACGACCGGATATCGGAGTTCCCGGATATCAGAGATCCGGATCGGAGAGTGTTTACTATTTGTACTATTATTTAGTATTAATATTTTACAGAAATTGTTTTTTATTTAGTAATTTGAGTTTTTTCTTGACTTTGTTTTCAGGTTGATCACACAATCATCATGTACCTGGTTGATCCTGATGGAGAATTTGTTGATTATTATGGACAGACACGCGATGCAAATCAAGTTGCTGATAGTATTATGTTAAATATGGCAAAGTACAACCAAGCAAACAAGAAGTCGTGGATTTCCAATCCTTTTGGGACTCAGAATGTACTTACTTCCTAGGCCTGCTACATCATCTAGTGAAGTGGATATGTGTGTATATATAATATGTACTTATTTTCCATTTCTATTTGCTTCATATTTGAAATGTGTTTTTTACCAGAATAATGTCTTTTTGTAACTCCTTGCAGCTTAAATGTACCCGTCTACACTTTTTGTTTGTAATTTTATTATTAGAATGGTAGACATTTTCATCTCATATCAGTGCCTTTTTATATCAGTAATAAAGTACAGATTAGATGAAGTTTTTTAGTTAATTCTTGCTGATTATCACAAAATGTTGAATTTTACATTCATCACAACTTGTGTACTAGTATTTTACTGTAATTATACTATTTAAATTTCTTCAAGTGTTAAAATGTACAGTTAGATAAAAGTAACTACAATTTAGCTGTCATTTATTTTTTATTCTTCCTCTTTAAATTCTACAATTTTATTAAAGTGTCTCGGTATTTTTGTCAATAGCTATTTCTATAAATCTTAAACCATTTCAAATCATTACCCTTTTGTTTCTTTAACATGCATATGTGTTGCCTATAAAACTAATGAGAGTGGGAAAACACTATAACCAAGCAAAAAATATATGGTGTCAATCATGGTTTGAACCCCCACTCAGGAGGTCTTCAGTTCAATGAAATAGTCACTTATCGTGATCCCTTTACCTTTTAAGACGTAGATCATCGCTGGACCCATTATGGTTTTTTTTTTTTTTTAAGTAAAAAAACAAATAATTTCCATGCTGTTTGTATTTATTTAATTTTTGTAAAATAGATTAAATCAATAAAGTGTATAATTTTTCTACAAAATATTGTTTATTTTTTCACTACTTAGAGAGGATGTATTTTGACATTTCTATGTCAAGATTATCATGAATTTATCAATTTTGAGTTTAAAAAAAATATTTCACTAAATGTTTCCATGTTTGTCAATTAATTTCTCAGAAACTGTTTGATAGATTTTCTTCAAAATTAGCATTTAGGGCTTTATTTTCCACCTAACTATATGTGTAAATATAATCGTTAAAACTAAAAAAATTGGGGTTCCAGAGTTGTGAAACACACAAAAATTTTAATTCTTCAAAACACCTCTTAAAATTTTGGAACAAATTTTATACTAAGGTTACAAAAAAAATGCCAGTTCAAAAGTTATCAGTAAAAAACTCAAAAATCTTTTTTTGGAACAGTCATAGAAGGTTTAATTTACAGGTACCAAAGACTCTACTGATTTTTATGAAATACGAAGATTAATAAACAGAAATCAGTATGCCAAATCACAAGTTAGTGACTATTACAGTTCGAGAGTAATTTATAAAAACTAAAATAAATCTGGATAGCTATTATTGGAAATGTAATTTCAGTTAATTATGTCTAAGACTTTATAACATAAGAAAACCAAGCAGGGTCTGTATTTAAATAAGAACAATTACAAGTTTACTAGAACCAGTTTACAATCTGAGTGAAGCAAATGGAGGATTTATTAAGAAAAATGACAACATTTCATTCTGTCAAGCACAGTTGAAATCATTGACGTTACGTATCAAAAATATGCGAACTTCACCAATTTTATAATTATTGGAATATTATTTATAACGTTTTGTAGTTGTTTTTTTTTCCATGATTATGCATCTACGGAACATTAGCTTTCCAACGGTATTTTATTTATTGTGATAGGACGATTCTAAGTGGGCGAAATGTTGAATTGCAACGACGGATGGGTCGTATCGGGTCAGTTGACATGTGAGGGTTAACATGCATATGTGTTGCCTATAAAACTAATGAAAATGGGAAATCACTATAGCCAAGCAAAAAATTTATGGTGTTAATCATGGTTTGAACTCCCACTCCGGAGGTGTTCAGTTCAATGAACCTTAGTCACTTATCGTGGTCCCTTTACCTTTTAAGACGTAGATGTGTCAAGTACTAAACACATTTGTGTCAAACATGAAAATTGTGAGACTCACAAGGACCAAGTAGTTGACACATTTGTTCCAGTAAAAACTTGATTTAGAAATGTAAGAGCAAAGTATTAAATTATGGTTTCTGTGTAAATTTACAAAGTTGGTGTATCATGTATTACTAATATTCTATTAGGGTAACTCGCAATATAATTTGGATACAAAAATAACTTTTTGTAGATCCGACAAAATGGTTAGAATATTTATTTTTAATTAATTAAAATAAAAACGGCACTTAATATTATTCATTTACCAGTATTTCTTATTTTGTAATAAGTGCACATAACCTACATTTTTATTTAATATATTTTCTGTATTAATAGTATTTTACCAGTCACAATTTACTAGTTGTAATATATAGTGTAGTAGCTAGTTATTATTATTTCAATTTTGTATTGATATTTAGTTATTAAATAAAGTAAAAATGAAAAGGAGTTTTCTTTTTAATCTTTTATTGACAAAATTAAACACCAATTGGTTCCTCAAGTTTTTGATCTCTTTTAAAGATCCTTTTAAAATTTTATTTTTGTTTTATCTTTCACCAACTACACAATACGCTATCTCACTTTTTCTATAGTTTGGCCAAATAGACAGCAAATTATCAGAACAGGAAACCAATTTTTTTGTGAGTTTTTATAGATTTTACAAAAGTTTATGCTGCACAGTGGTGTAAAAATATGAATGTTATTTTTGTATAAAATTCATTGTTCTTCAATATTTCTCATAACTTTTTTTTTTTGTTTAAATAAATATTTATGAAAACCATCTTTTTTTAATTTTTAAATCTGAATTCTTGTCTTTTCAGAATTACATTACAGCAAAAATCGATTTTTTTAAATTGCTAAATATGTTGTTTACTTAATGCAAATTTTATTGCACTGAATTAACTAAAATGACATTTTACAAGTAAAGTTCTTGATTCAAATGATTGTATAATCATTAAGGATCTGAAGAAAGTAATATTTCTAGTTTATTCTCTGGAATTTAATTCACAATAAAATGTTTGGTAATGATTAAGAGCTTTACTTTCAAACATCCTAACCACAAAGTTTTCTATAACAAATAGTTTGAGTTTTATTTCTCCTCTAGCCATTCACAAAGAATCCAAAATACTAATTCAAATTTTGAATGAGTAACAGTTTTCTTGCTCAACTTAATTTCTATTTTAAGTTCAAATTTAATCATAGACTAAAATATGTTAGATCAAACATAAAAGTAAATTTCTTGTACTGTATTGCTGTAAATTAATGTACCTTCTCAATAACTATTGGCAGAGAATATTATAACACGTAAGCCTAGTTGTTTTTAACACTACCGCTTGTAATGACCGAAACCTAAATCTGCCAGCTGCCAGAAATAGTGGGTACTCCATTTAGTTTTTTATCAACATGGCTTTTAAGTTTCCTGTCAATTTCTTGTTGAATAGTTTTGTCAATAATTAGTTATCAAATCAACTAAGGTGTATTAAGAAATTATGGCGGATAAGGGGGTTTAGGTGCTTTGATATAACAGTTTTGGTAACAGTATATGGTGGGTCAGTTCAAAATCTTAATCTTTTGTTAAAGTTCAAAATAAAAATACTATAGGCAAGCCCAATAGACCACTTGGTGTAACAACCAATTCTCTAGATATCAAAAATAAGGGAGGGGTTGGTTCTTCTAAACTCCTTCTAAAATCACCTCAGGCATCTCCGAAACCTTTAACACCTGACGTTCTAGTCATTGATGTTGCTATGGAGACTTACAAAAATTAAATTAAACCACCTGATGGTTTTTCAAGTCTGGCAGGTGGTAAGAATACTACAGGTCCAAACCCTTTATGTTAACGAATCCATTATTGTTATTATTTATATCTTAATCATAAAATATGGCCAGGAATTTAACCTTAGATAGTGTGATACAATGAAACACTAATGGAGTGAGAAGTCACATCAAACATCTTAAGGTTCTTGTACGTGATACATCCTCTTTAGTCATTTGCCTACAAAAGACTCACCTCCATCATCAACCCCACTCATTTAGTTTGAGGGGGTTTTCAGTTTTTCATTAATTTTGTCACTGCAAACAGAGCTAAAGGAGGAGTAGCAATACTTGCCCACAACTTCATCGTATGTGAACCTTAGGAGTTCATTGCAAGCCGTAGCAATAACAATCACTACACCATATATAATGACAATTTGTTGTTTGTTCTTGTCGCCTAATTTCAGAATTGTGGATGTGAAACTAATCGACCTGATCAAACAGTTCTCTACCCCATTTTTTTGGTGGGTGATTTTAATGGTCACCCACTATACTCGGTGATCTTTGAGCCCTACATTGACAGGAAAGTTTCACTGCTAAATTTGTATCACCTATTTATAATAATAACGTTCCTATAAATGAATCAGTACAGTCTTTTATGCAAGCACTCCGTACAGCAGCGGACAACAACGTTCCGAAAACGTCGATGAGACCACTACGTCCACCAATTCCATGGTAGAACGACAAATGTAGTGACGCTCACCCTTTATTATTTCTTGACGGAACACAACTTCAAACTACTGAAACTGCTAAATATTTAGGCCTATTGTTTTATCATAGACTTTCTTGGATTCCACATGTATTAAATTAATGGAAAACTAATTTTTGTCCAAAATTTGTGGTTTATTTAAAGTTATACATTCATGATTTTTTATTTTTAGACACCAGGGTTGTGCTTTTACTTTACATAATAATACTTAAAACATAATACATTTGATACAGAAAACCTTATACCGGCTTCAAAACAATAATATTGTCATCAACAAATCTATTTTAAATTTCATTACCACAGAGTTATCAAAAATACTTAATAAATATATAAAAAAACAAAATCACAAAACAAATAATACACAGACATGTTTGATAATTGTCATACATGGAGGTAATGAAATTTCAAACAGAACTGATGTTGACAAAATGATTATCTCAAGATCGGTCATAAGAAGGTTTGTTGAGATACCAAATAAGTTGTAATTTACATATGTATATATGTAATTACTTCCAACATACTTGCAGAATACAAGTATATTTAGAAAGGAACTAAAATTTAATTTTGATAACATTTAAATAGTTATTATAAAGTTCTTCAATCTGATTCTTCACTGCATAAGACAATTGAAATCTGAAATACAAGAATGAAAAAAATAAAATAAATGAATCAAGTATTTTATGTCGTAATAGTAAGTATAATACAAATTTTAAACTTAAGGGTCATCTTTAAATGAATAATTACGCTAAATGTTTGATTGTTTGAACTCTGGAAATTTGGGTCAAGAAAGTGAGCAAACAAGGTGCACAAAACATTACAAACTCCAAATTCTAAGCTTGTCTAAAGAAAATCGGCTAAGTATATTTGCCAACATTAGGGAAACTAATACAGTACTTCAAAAGTTAAGCAACATTTTAATACAAATAAACATTTAAAGCAATTTGTTTTAACATCGAGGTGGACGAAAGAGTTTTAGAGTTGGTTGTTGATTTTGTAACATAATTACTGTTTCTGTATCCATAAAGAGGGAGTTTTGTCCACTTTCCCCAAAATCTAAATTTTGACAAAGTTTTTATTTTAAAAAGTAACAGAGGAAGTAATCTGATTTATATTATTAAAGAAAGGAAGACTATAATTTTTCAAAGAGATTATGTTTGTATTATTTTGAACTAACAAAGTCCAAAAGAAATAACATTTAGAGCATCAGTTTGCAATTCACACATAATATTCAGTCGTTTTATAAACTGATATAATCATTCATCCTAAGAACGAATGGTTGATAAATTCATATTTTCACGTTTGATGAAGGGTGACTCACGGAATGATTACATTTTGGACTAAATCAGTTGGTTGATGTGAAAAGTGATTGTTATGGCATTATCATTGCAATTTGGTGCCAAGTAGGTAGTCGTAGATTGATTACATTTTGGCCAAATTGTATGTGGAATGGTTTCAAAACCAAACCACAGGTATGTGTATATTGTGGAGTAAGCAGTGAATTTCTTGGATATAATTGAAAAATAGGTCAGAATTAGAGAGAAATTTCTCTCGAATGTGCAGCTCCAAGAAATTACTTAGACATTCAATTCCAGGAAGGGCCAACCAACCGCAACACATAACAGCTCAGCTCCCTCGCTTAGCCTCGTTATCTGTCCGTCTTATGCTACAATAATTTTTGGGGATACTACAGCTAGACCAAGCATTATCTGCTAGAGGTGACAAGAAATTAAACTTGGCAAATTTCCTTTCAGAATGTAATTTCTAGTTTTCTTATTTTGTTTCTTAATCTATAATTATTTATTTAATTTTCCTGGAATGGTGGAGAGTCCCTAGGTAGTTCAAGCAAAGTATAGGTTGAGAACTAGAAGACAAATCATTCTTTTCTTTTATATATAGTAATTATTCCTTATTCAGTCTACTTGTTTTATTCGTAAAAACTTATAGGGAATAATCCACTTATTCATTCATGTATTGAATATAACACACATTTTATATCATTTCCCATTGGACAAATTAAATGTTTTATATTTTATTTAACTAAAACAATAAATTATTATTATCTGAGCTTATTTATGAAAATATTGAAACAAACCTGTTTAAAGTAAAAATATGCACAGCTCTAATGGAAGTACCGGATTTTAATATTTCTGTTATCAGCTCTACTGCTTTACAGATCCCATAATTTGTGACCATTTCATCATCCTCCATTGACCTAATTTCTGTCAATATTTTTTGTGGTATTCTCACTTTACAAAGATTCATAATTTTATCCACAGAATGAAGACTCTGAAAATGAAACAAACTAAAAGTTATTTGGCATAAAGATACAAAATTTGAATAAAAACAGATAAAAAGTGTGACCCCCTCCCCCCATCCCCTTATATTTATAATGTACCTGTTTCTCTTTTGTGAAAAATTGCTCTTTTATTTTAAAAGGTGTATTTTATAAAAATAATATTAAATTTTTTCTTTAGAAAAATTTGAATAAAATTCACAAATAACTTAAAAATTCAAAATATTAGATGTAAAAATGTTGTAATTAGTTTACCAAATAACAACTAACTGATATTCCTCTTTAATTTAGAAAAAAGTAGGCTACAGATTATCTAAGATTAAGGCCGGAAGTAATTTTTGATTTTAATATTAATTGATACGCCAATTCTATTTTTTAGGCTATCAGTTTAATTTTTTTTATTGGAAGTAAATTTACTCCATTTACTTTTCAACGTAAACAATTTTGTTGTTATTCTACTCAGAAGCAGATTTATGTTAGAATTAGGTTAATCTTTACCACTATCTCTAATATCATTAATATTTACCATTCAAATTTAAAATTGATTTGAAGTTTATCAAATATATTATTTGTACAAAAATTACAATTAATATAATAAATTACAGTACATTGTTTTGTCAGAATTAATTTTGCATAAAATGAAAAAGGATGTACTAGTAATTTGTTTTAAAATATATTGTTAGGACCATTGTGTTATATACCCACTATCTTAGTTTTATTATAAGTATCTTAAGTAATTTATACAGAATCATAAAAAAAGGTGTCCATAATTTCTTTGTAAATAACCAATCTTATTGATTTCAGTGCCCTACCGTTTATAAACATTGGGAGTTTCGTCATTTATAATTGTGATGATTTTAAATAATATGGTGTGTGCATGAGCAGACACTTTTGTGCCACACATTAGTCATCATACGCCAGCAGTAGTCATTTTCTGTGTTAACAGAAAGCTCAATGTGTTTTATTATTTGCTGAATTAAAATCAGTTTTTTTTTTACATCATTTTCAGCATACTTAGAGACAAGATCCACCAAGAGCCAAGACCATTTCAAAGAAACTAGAAATCTGGACATCAAGAGATCTCCAGACCTACCACGCATATCGGAAAGTAATGTCAACTGTTTGACAGTCATGCTTATGTACCCCTAAAATGTCTAATTCAACACAGGTTGGAATTTTGCAGTCCTAAAAAAACTGCTCAGAATGTACTTCATAAATGTTTGAGATTGTATGCTTACAAAATCCAGCTTAAGCATGAAATGAAGCAAGCCCTAAAAGAGTTGAATTGCTGTGATAATGCTGAATACAATAGCTGTTGATAAAAGTTACTCTAAGCAGATTTTTTCAACGATGCACCAAGTTTTCACATAAATGGCTGTGTTAATTATCACAACTGTATCTGAGGGATTTGGCATCCAAGCCAGTATGTTTGTGATTCTACTGAGACAAGTGTATGGCTGTGGAATAATGAGTGATCGAGTTGTAGGCACATTTATGTTTGATGAAAAATCATTACAAGTGTGGACATGTTTGAACTTTATGTTTTTCCAATAATTAATTACATAGAAAGAGAAAAGGAAATAAGTATCATTTTTCAACAAGATTGAATCCCACCCCAATTACAGTCTCAATGTACGGGAAGCTCCTAAATGAGCTTTCTGTCTACTAACAGATTTCCTGACTGTTGGATTGGAAGTAATGTTCCTGTTTGGGTCATTAATTGTCTATGCTGAGAAAATCTTGAATCTACATGTTTTAAAAAAAGAGAATCACTGTCGCCGTAGTGACTATTACTCCTATATGATCAAGCATATCTGGGCGGAGATGAGTTTTGCCAATATGTTTGCCAACAAGAGGGAGGGGGAAGTGTTCATATTGAAACTTACTATTATTTTTTGTATCTTTTAATAATATAAAAATAAATAAATTACCTGAAGCTTATTTCACCCCAAAATCATGGATACCTGTTTTGATGACTGTATATTTCAACAACTTATTAACCAGAAGTTTTTTTAATTTAGTTCTATTTACAACTATTTCCAGGTGATTTGAACAATGAGTTGTATAATTTTTCAAAAACATGAAATGTCTATTTTTAGAACATTATGAATTTTATGTAATTCTTGGAAATATTGGATACATTCATCAAAATAATATTTTAATTTTCAAAACTTTATAGTCTTTTTTGATAATTTTATATAAGATTTCAGAGTAACCTAGGCTTTTCTCAATGCACAAATCTATAGCTGTTAATTTAAAACTTATACAAATAGATTTTATATACATATAATATTACAATTTACACATTATTTGTTATTTTGCAAGTGTATAAATAAGAAAATATATAAGAAAAAATAGCCTCAACACTAAAAATTTAACCTCATATCAATTATTTCATGTAATTTTTAATATTGATAATTAATTAAGATTTAGTTTCATATTTCCAATCCATATTATACAGTCATCGCTCGATTATCTCTCATAATATAGGGTCACGCATGAGTATATGAATGCTTTTTCTAGCTTATATTGAAAACATCAAAAGGAAAAAAACAGCTATGTTGTAAGTTAAAAATAATTAGGAAGTGATAAAGTTAAATATAGTAACTTTAATTACATGATAGAATACAATGCATAACAACCCAATTAAGGACTAAATTAGATGTAACAATAGAAAAAATGTGTTCTAAAAAAATACATACTCATGGTTTTGTATAAATTATATTATAATTAAAACATCCAAAATCATTCCACAAACTTTTTCACTTACCCTCAAAACCAAAAATAAACCAACCACAGCTGTCAGTTTGGTATATGTTAGTCAAAAAATTTAAATGAACCATGAACACTGTTTTTGGTAAAATATTTAAATAGAGCCTAAACTTGATATGTGTTATCATAAAAACGTGTCCTCAGCGTAAATCACTTTTTTATTAAAATCAAACTTTCAATTATAGCAGTCATCGATAATTTTGGTTTTTGCCAATTATTATTCCAGAACCTTAATATTATTTTACTTGTGATTTTGCACAAAGATTTAGGTCATTAATCTTCACATTTAACTAAAATTTGAACAAAATCTGTTACTACATATTTTATAACAGCCTCATTAGAGCCGATTTGAGAAAATTGTAATTTTGTGTATTTTTCTTAGGGGCAGTTGCCCCCAAATTTTGAGATATAGAAAAAAGAAAAATACTTCCCAAGATATTACCAAAATATGCCCTTATAACCAAAATTGATTAAAATCCACACATTTTTAGCTGTATTGCACACTTTTAAGACTTAGGAAACCTAAAATTAATATATCCATAAAAAGCACGACTTCGATTTTTTACCCTCACTTGACTTTCTCTATACCATATTATACAAAACGTATATGTGAGACAGGAAAAAACTAAAAATTGGAAATGTACGAGAATAGGTAAACTATTGACAAGAAAGACACATTATTTGTGTTTATTTTTGATAATCTCTTATTTTTTAATAGAAAAACTATTTCGCTACAGTACTTTTTAAGGTTTCTCAAAACTAACTTGTCTGTCATCCTGTTCATCAAGATATTTAAGGATCTATATGAACCAAACCAGTTCAGTAAGTCATTACTATCTATAGCACTTGAACATCTACTTCTCCTTCCTCTGTTGACCTTTATTTGTATACCAGCTGGTTGTTGTCAGTTATTTATGACCATGTTTATTTTTGACACAAACCCTGTCCACATTTTTTCATTTCCTTACACATTACAATTGCTGTAAGATTCTGGATGTATTACTGTTTTATTATTATTATTTTCCCCCTATCTTGATAATTCCGAAACATAGATTAGCCGGCTACAGACTAAAGAGACTTGACTCTAATGGGTTAAACTTTGTGTGGTTAAACATCATTTCCAAAAAAGAGGGAACCAAACTGGTAACCATATGAACTAATTATTGTTTTGAAATTATTTATAGTTTAAACTATTTTTAAAAGAATATATTTGTAATGTATATTCGAAGGCTATATATTTGAGAGCTATAGTTTAGTAATGTTCAGCATTTTCATATACAGTACTGGTATAAATTTACAGTGAGAGAAAATGATGTTAGATTCTCCCATGGGAGGATTAGTGTTAGAGGAAAATAACAATATTTAAAATTATTAAATTCAAAATTTTGTTGTGTGTGAATATTTCAACAATAGTTCACTAAGAAATATATAACTTTTTTAGTAAACTCTTTAATATAACTAATTTAGTGTAAATAATTGATAGGCTTACTGGTTTTTAGACACGTCCTGATATAAAATTCCTGGTTATAATATAGTTTTTCTATAATAATTTCACTCTGTTAATCCAAATCTTTTCTGATTTTTTTTTTTAATATGAATTATTTTATTAAACGAATTGTTTTAATTATTATTATCACTATACATAAAGATAGTTATTAAGAGGAAAGTTTTTAATAAGTGTAAAGAAATAGATTTTTTTAAAATTGAAACACAATATATTATAAACTAGCTGTACCCGGCCACGCATTGCTGTGGCTCATCTGGTTAAATGGAAAATAAATAAAAGACATAAATAAAGACATAAATTAAAATATGTTTATTTAAACAATGCTTGTGGGTACACAATATTTTTTTTAGTTCCATTGTTTGTGTATATATACAGATTATCTGGTTAACGTAGCAATCCGTTTCTAGATCTAAGCCACACAATTCTAAATTTTGGCCCTGAGCTTTGTTAATGGTAATTGTAAATGCCAATCGAATTGGGAACTGAAATCTCTTAAATTTAAATGGCATGTCTGTTGGAATTAAAGGAATGCGAAGAATGAGGACATCATCATTTTTGTAAGGTCCTGTCAAGATTGTTGCTTCTATGACGTTGTTTATTAATTGTTTCACTGCAAGTCTTGTGCCGTTGCAAAGCTTTGGCTGGTTGATATTTCGCAAGATGATTATCGGCACACCGATTTTCAATTGCATTAAGTGTGGTGGCATCCCTAGCAGATAGAGTGAATTTAAAAATTCTGTTGGGTAATTATTTGCTTCATTTGCTTCTACAACAGTGTCGACGGACTTGTATGTGACTACCTCGCTTTGAATTTTAGTCTGAATAATATTATTTAGTTCGTAGACGTCTTTGTTCTTGGAGGCAAGAATAGCTCGTTCACTCAGCCAATCGCAATTCTTATAATTGGTTTGAATATTGGGAAATACTTGAACATTTTTATGTTTGAAATATGGAACCAATTGAAACATTTTTTTTTAATAAAAAGCTACACTATCCCAGAGTAACATAGAGTAGGATTCATTTTGATAAAAACATTTTTTATATTCCATATTATTTGTAAATTTATTTTGAAAATCGTAAAAAAATCTTTGGGCATTAAACCCAGTGTCTAGCAGCTGTAGTATCAATAAATAAACAACATTATGAAAAACTAAAAAATTACTATTGAAAGATGAAATTTATAAATATCAATAGAAACGTACTATGCCAAAGATGTGCACAACAACATAAATTATGTGTGTATGTTGCCATTAAGGTAGGTAAAATAAATTAAATTAATATAATTTTAGGTTAGGCCTAGAAAGATGAACCAATACATATTGCTTGAATGTACCTAAATTGGCATTCATTACCATAGCAGCCAATTTAATAAAATAACTGATGAAACAGTTGATTCGGATGTCCAGCTAGTACAAATAATATTTTTAAGTTAGGCCTAGATTGAACCAACATATATTTCAACACACACAAACCAATAAAAGCTTGCGTTAAGATAATAATATTTAAAATTAAGAAAACAATATGTTACAATCTAATTTAAAAAAAAAAAGACATTAGAATTTAATAGTAGGCTAGGCCTATTTATAATATGGTAAATGATATATTTTATAAATTGAAAATTGCCTCTTTTATTTATAACAATACAAAATCTCTGTCCTAATTTTATTAATATTCCCGAGAAAATAACATTGTGTACAATAACCTGTTTTAAAAAAGTTATTATTTATGTAACATTTAGATAAGTTTTTATTTAAATTGTAGGCCTAACTGTTACAATTTTATGTTTTGTATTTATAAAGATTCTTTAATTTTAAAATAAAGATATAAATATTGTCTTTTAAGTGTTTTTTATTTCATATTGATATATTAATTATCTTAGAAGTAATTAATTATATAGTTATGTTATTATAAAATTTGGAAGTGTAATACAGTTTAGATTATAAAATAAATGGGTTTTTTGAATTGTAGGCCTAGTTGTTACAATTTTATGTTTTGTATTTATTAAGATTTTTTAATTTTAAAAGAAAGATAAAAATATGACCTTTTAGGCCTAATTATTTTAAATTTTATATTGATAAATCAAATGGTTTAATATAGTTATTAATATTATAATGATGAAAATAGGTTATGACAAAAAATGTTATTTGAGTTATTGTAATTTTTTTATTTAATCTGGTTTAACCAAATGAAAGACGGTGAAAAAATACAAAAAATTATTTATACTCACGAAATTAATGCTATAGTAAATGTTATTGTACTAACGGAATGTCTTACAAAATAATTGATTTAAACATTTGTTAATACAACAATACATTTGGAAACATTGAAAATATTTAATATAGTGTGTTTTGTTTTTACTTCAACAGATGTCGTTGTTCACAAAAACCTATCTTAAAAGATAGAAATCCAAATACATACAGTTGTTTGAAGTTTGAAATCAGATGATAATGGAAATAAAGGAAACAGTTGACTACAGCTGTTATTATTATAGTCCATAAACATATGTAATGGCGCTTGCATTTTTGTTAAATATTGAGCATATTTTTTGTTGTTTTTATGTTCATTAGATGCTACAGTTTTTCAAAAAGTATATAAAAACACTCGTGGATTCGAATGGAATACTGTGTCCAAATTTCAAAGCAATCGGTAAAGAACTTTCTGAGATTATCGATTTTGAACAAACGCACATTTACATTTTTATTTATATAGATAGATAGATAGATTAAGTATTAGAGCCTTAATTTAAAATCTTCTGATGTTCTATTTAATAAATTGTAATACTATTATTTAGGAAAACTGAACAGTCCATAAAAGCATCCATATTATAGTCTTAATGGCTTCTAAATATACACTGAAAAAAATTATTCAATTGTTTTTTTTTCAACAAAGGCGTACAGAGAGATTGTTTTTATAAGTTCATTGTTCTTATGCAATCTTGTTTATTTTTGGGGGAAAGATGAAATGTAATATATGATCCTACTTATTAAAGAAACTGTTAATAATTAATATATTTAAATATGATTTTACATTATTCAATTAAAATTTAGAATGTTGAATAGGGTTAAATAAATTCTCTCAAAGGATAAAGAAAAATATCTTATATTGATATAAATATATACAATTTCTATTCATATCGGCGAAGAAAGTCCCGCGATATTCTTCTCCAATCACAAACTTCTGTGGGCGTGTATTTTATAACTAACGTCTTGCTTCTAATGGTCGCCATCTTAATTCCAGATTTTCGTTCATATTTCGACAGATTATGTCTTTGTTATTAAATATTTATATGAACTCAGGTGATGTTTTATATTTAGAAATATCTACATCGTATTTCTGTATATCTCATTTTGTCTCTAGGTCTTCTGTATTTTTATAATCGGCGAAAGATCGGAGTTATATTTTCTATTCGGTTATTTTCCAAGTTGACCTTTCACGTCTAGATAAAAACAAATTATTTAAGTTTTCTTGTCTTTAACTGTGTATTTTTATTTTTTATGGATTAATCAAATTCTTAGGCGCAATTTTAATATAGGTTTTGATTTGTTTTAGATTGACAATTTTCTGGATTAGTTATAATTGGGTCGGAAAATATTAGATTTAGAATTTGTTTTGATTCGAGTCTTATCTTTTTGCCGCTAGGCGCGTGTATGTTGACGTTTAAAATTAAATGAATGAAATTGACTTTTTTTTCTTTTTGTATTTAATACCCTTTAAAATTAAAATTTCGCAAAATCCTTTCTTAGTGAGCGTCTATGACCTCATACAAATATGCCTTTAAATTTTGGTATGAATATCTTTGTTGGTTTTTGCTCTACGTTGATTCTCTGTCAGTCATTCATTCAGTCAGTCAGGACAAAGCCGTTTATATATATAGTGATTAATGTAAAAAAATTAAAATAGTAAAACAAAATTTTAAACTTAAATACAAATTAACACACAAAGAATTTTACCTGTATAGGCATTATTCCTGGAACTATAGGAACATTTATTCCAATTTGTCGACAATCATTTTCAAATTTTATAAATTCTTGTGCTTCAAAAAACATTTGTGTTATAACAAAATCTGCTCCTGCATCAATCTGTAACATAAAAACCATTTTTTTTTTTTTTTCAAACAAATTTTATACAAAAGTTATCTGTGGACATACTTAATATATTATACTTGGAATTGGGCAATACATTAGCTGAGCCCCATTGTCATGCAGCATTTTCTATATTTGAAAAATATTATAAATTTAACCCTTATGGAAGTTTACATTCAATATACTAGTGAATTGAAAACCATACAGGTTAAAGAAACACCTCACACTACTTTTAGACATAGTTTCTGCATGGCAAAAAACAACAGGTGCAAAATTTCCTAGTCAACAGGTGCAAAATTTCCTAGTCAACAGGTGTTGTATCCCTTTATTATAAAAAAAAAGTCACCTGTAATCTAAACCATATGTCTTTTGACTTTACTGGCTTCGTGAAACCAACCGCTTTCCAGCGTGAAAGGATTTCAAATATTAGAACACAGAAAAAAAACACTGGGTTGTAGGGGATGTAATTGATTTGTCGGTCCCAAAATACCATCTGTATGATCTTACAAGTCGAAAAATCTACTTCTATTTCATCCTTGATAGTGATGAAGTGTGCCTCGATTCCGCAGAATGTAGCTTTGATTTAGGTGTTGTGTGAAACACTCATGTTCACTAAATTGTGTTAGACAGTCCAACATACTGCCCTGCTATTTCATTTTGTGTTATTCCATAAGCATCTTCAGCACCTAGCATCCATACAATTTCCAATACTGCAGTTTCTCATAAGCTACACAATTTTCTAAAGAAGTGAAAATGAAATTTGTGGAAAATCCAGAGAAAGTGATGTAAATGTTCAATTGTCTGTTCTCACTAACCTTCTCTTCAACTGCATGTACCAAATCATTTAGAAAGGTGGTTGTTTGCTCTGTTCATCATCATTCACATCTTTCATTACAAATTCACACTCGTATCTGTCATTTATATTTTCCATAAACGTCACACGTTAGACATTCAAGTTTAGCCGGTTTAATGTTACTCACATTCAAAAACTATGGCCATCTTGAGATATTTAATAATAAGTGTGATAAAAAAGTGTGAAGTTCTAAGCATCACACTTTTTTCAATTCAATTTTGTGCCTAGTAAAAATAATTGTTTCGGAATAATTTATATACCATTGTTAAGGTAATATTTCAACCTTTAATAATCATATAACCGAAAGTCCATATAACGAAAGGTAAAAATGTTCTAATTTTATGAGTTGATGTGTTTTGCTGGTAAGGAGCCCACGTAATGGAATGTCCCAAAATAAGAAAATTTGACCTCCTTGTTCATATAATTTTTGTAAATGTTAATACTTACACAATTATATTACAAAACTTTTGTATATATCTTGGAATTTTTTTTTTTTTAAATTTGTTGTATAGTAAAAGCTTTTTGATGGAATCTTAGCTTAAATTGCACAAATTTTTAAGCCCTACATACTAACTCAAATTTTTTAATTTGCCTTTATTTTTATTACACAGATGAATTTTGGGTACTTTCTGAGAAAAATTATATATAACAAGTAGGATTTTTGATATTTTTTCTATTTTTAGTGAATTTTTTTAGCTATTTTCCACTTTTTACATAAACATTATAATTTTTTTTACCAATACATATTTTTTTGATAAAAATTTGTTGTATGGTAAATGAAATTTTGGATTTAGTTATTGCACAATTTTTTGATTCCTGACCTTCTAACTCCAAAATCTTTAAATCTAAATTTTCAATTACACATATAAATCTATCCACCTCTCTAAGAAAAATGATATATAAACAAGTTGTGTTTTGCATATTTCTATTGTTGGTGAATTTTTCAATATAAGCCTCATAAAAATTAATCTTTCTACATGTAAATTTTATAAATTGATTAATTTTTTTTATCAATATTTATTCACAAAACTATATTTTATAATAAAACTTTTGTATACCTATTTTAAAGAAAAATGTTTTTAATTTGTTAGTTTTTGGGTAGTTCCTTCTAGGGGTTATATATATATATATATATATATCCTTCTATATACAAAGGACAGCAAATAAAAAAAATAAACAAAAATCACATTCTTCAGTGGATCAGCTGCTTACTAAGACAGATAAAGGTTTTATAAATTATTGAACATTTAAAAGTATCTACCTTTTCTTTGAGATATTTTAAATCATCCATATAAGATACACATTCAGGATGCCCTGTGGGATAGCCTCCAACACAAATGGTGAATTGATTTGCAAAATGTTTTCGAATAAATCTAACCAAATCACATGCATATGGGAAATCACTTGATGAAGAATCCGCTCTTCGATCTGGAAAACAAAAACTTAATAGAAAATAGAACGTTATAATTAATCTAGAATATAGTACCTACAAAATATATTTTTTTCAACAATTTTATTATTCACTGAACATTCTTTTTTCATTTCAGTACTTTGCCACACTTAATTTCCGATACAACAATGAAGTTCATTACTTACACAACATGGTATAAGAGTAAAATGTTTTAATAATCATCGAGTGTCTTATATTAGTAACCTCTTTTATTTTACGCTAACATTTTTAAAATTTCAGATTATCCCCGGGTGGGTTTTCTGTGGAATAATTAGATTATATATGAAAATGTTAATTATTGAGTGAATGAATGTGTTTTATTATTAGAAACAACCAAACTGTAGATAAACAACACTTTACAGAAATGGTCAGATTGTTTGCCATTGTAGCATTTAATAGTAGGCCTATACTGGCAGTTCCATTAATTAACTTAATTATTCCTTATAACCAAATACTAATAACATAAACTTAAGAATGTACATATCTAGTATATTCAGCCTAACTTACAAAATTAGCAATCCTGGTTTCATATATACGAAAATTTGAATAAATAATTTGAACTTTTTAAATTAAAAAGGTATTGAAACATCATTTTAAACTATTTTTTGAGCTCTAAATTTAATATAATTAGAATTACAAAACAATTAATGAATGAAGGATCACTTGCCAAAATAAGATATTGTAATAACCCCAGGTGGAAGAGAAGTAGGAAGGAAGGAATTGACAGGTCAATGGAAGAGAGAGAATTGGCAGGGGATCAACAAAGACAAGGGTGGATGGAAATTGAATACCGGATATCTCCAATTTATAGTTTGAATTAAACATTGGTCAGTATGTACATATGTGGTCTCCTTAATCCCAAAACTTGAACTTATAAATTTTTTTTTAAAATGTCTCATTCCACATGTCCTCCCATGGATGAGTGTGGCAATTCCAAGGTATTCTAGCTAGATCTATATAATTTCTTTTGCAAGTGTTGGGTAAGATATCAAGTCTCTCTTGACCAACTTTTAGTTCTTTTCTGACCTTGATACTATTTCTTCTTTTTTTAAAAATCAATGATGACACCAACGTTGTTTTGCTTTTAAACAACAAAAATGTACACCTTTGAAAAATAAATAATTGTATTCTGGCATACAGCTCCCAGCAATCTGATTTGAAACTAATAGTTTGTGGCTAGAACAAATGTTGAATGTATTTATTATATTTTCTTTAACTGAAATTGTACGCTTTTCAAGGTTAAATGTATATTTGAAATAAATAACATAGCCTAGATTTTTGAGATTTTAATTTTAATAAAATACGCCATTTTAAAATAAAAAGAAGGTTTAAACTATATTTATTTTAATTAATAAAGACTTACCAAAGGAGTTTTTTGAAATATTAAAATCGTATATTTCCAATCATAAGTTTTAAGTCCGTCAAAATAGTGAATATTCTGAACTGAAAAATATTTGTACAGGGGATTCCTCAGGGGAGTGTCTTAGGCCCGATCCTCTACCTAATATATACCAGAGATATCTCAAGATGACCATACAATACGTAATTATGTACTTCGTTTCCCGATAGGCCTAACACACAATCTTGGCTGTTGAAAACGACAGCATTCTAAACAAATTACAAAGTGTAGTAAATAAATGTTCTAAGTTGGCTAAGTTATGGTGTATTAAACTAAATGAAAAAAACTTTAAATCATTACCTTTACGAATAACAAAATTGATACCTCTTGAGGTGGCGTTGCAAGAAGAAAAAGGAGAACATAAAATAATGAAAGCTCCTCGGACGCAGATCTGAATTATCGATCTCAAATAGACTGCTAATTTATGAACAGATAGTAAAACCAGTTTGTACTTATTTCATTTACCTTTAGGGATTAAAAACAAAAGTAATGTAAATATAATCCAGTCATTTCAGAATGTTTGAGTCCAAATTATCGTACTGTATGTGCTTTCACGTCTTGAGTTGTTTTAGAAAAATCGCCGACAATTCGTTCATTGGCAAATATAGCCTATACAAGTCTACTGTATGCACGAATTGCTCCATTTAAAACAATGGTGAGCGATATTTTCAAAAGTAAGTGTTACTTTGAATATATGTGTAGTATTTTGAAAACCACTTAAAGCATTCTAAAGATCAGGTTAAGAACAAATTTCACACTTCCGAGTCTGGATCTTATCGGAAGCAATAAGTCATAAAATATAGTTAAACTATCTTAAAAGAAAACCCTCAATCACCTATAATAAAATTTTAGTTGATTGGCCTAATGGCTAACCTACAAATGGTCTTGTTGAAACTTCGTTTGATGTTCTTGTTAACTTTATTAGCCCTTAGGCTATAAATATCAAATTCTGTGACGTAGTAGTGAGCCCATGATTAATGAGTAATGACCTAATTAAAGGCCTATGACTAACAAGCTTAGATCTCATTATAGGCAATTTAAATTACGAAATTCAACCAAGACTGACGAAATTTAAAAATTCCGATATTTTTATCATTATCTAAACTTTCTTACATAATATCTGTTTCATCAGATTTGATTTTATCTGCTTATGGTCTATAATAATATTCTTCTGTTTATCACTTTAGCTGATTGATTAAGTAAAGCCTCTCTAGCAAAGTTTCATTTTTTTAAAGAGTTTCTGAAATATTAACAATTTTAGGTTATACATATTTTTGAAAAAAATTTAAAGATAGATTATTTAGAATACATAATATATGTCAAATGAACATGTTAGAGTAGCATCGCATGCCTATAAATGGATGAAATTGCCGGCATAATATAAACATGTATACCACTATTTAAAAAAGAATTACAAAATTTTGGTATATTCTATAAATTTTAATATTCATTAAACGCCCATTTAAAACACCAAATGTGGTAAATAAAGAGAAAAATACTACTTTGAAGAATATTGTATAGAATTATAAATTCAGTACAAATTTATTACGTTTAAAAATTTAATAATAAAATTAGTAAAACACCCAGTAAGAAAAAAGTTTCTGTTTACAACTAGTCTCGATTTTTATGTTCTTAATAGCTCGAAACAAGATAATAAACCAAATTGATTTTTTCACAAAAAACGCTGGCCAATTTTTATCGTACAACATTGAAATGGGATCCAATTGTAAGGGATTTAATTAACTCCCAACTTAATATTAGAGTGTTTTTATTAGAATCCTTCATTTTTAAGTGAATAGCGAAAATATAAAATGAATTGGCTTCTTGAAAAAGAAACGCTACAGATTAAAAAAATTCTCCTTCTAAAAATCAGATTGTCGTGATAAATCGACAAAACAAGAATCAAATTAAAAACAATGTTATTAAAAAGATTGTCGATAAAACACCAATCACTGGGGGAGAATTAAAATTTCAATGATTTTGGTGGTAGCGTGTGGCTTGCTTCGTATAGGCTATTGGCTATTGTGATAGTTATTTACCATTATATGTGATCACAGCTGTTGTAGTAAATATTATGCTTTAACTACTGAAAAACCATCCTTTAGTTTAGCCT
Organism: Aphrophora alni; assembly: GCA_963513935.1. Classification (NCBI taxonomy): domain Eukaryota; kingdom Metazoa; phylum Arthropoda; class Insecta; order Hemiptera; family Aphrophoridae; genus Aphrophora; species Aphrophora alni. Next base: position 29,203,351 of record OY740772.1, on the reverse strand, counting down.
CACCAGTGATCGACCTCTGTGTCTGGTACCCAAATCGTGGGAAGCATAAACTGTTATATTTTATTCCAATTCACAGATATTTATACACAAGTTTTAAGACTTAAAAGAGTGTTGTAAATAGTAATGTATTGTAGTAACGTCTTGTCTGGTCGCAGTTGCATAAAATTAGCTTATAACTCACCTCCACGCAGAGCAAATATATTCCTTATGCCTGCTTCTTTTGCTAATTTTAATATTTCCATTACATGTTCTTTTTTGAGTCCAGTAGCAGCTAAATGAAGTAAAGCCTCTACTCCATGTTGTTGTATTGATGTTGCTGCTATTAAAGGTTCCAAATGGCTAATATTGAGATCTCCTTTCAAATGCCATGGAATAGACACAAACAGCGGTTGAATTTGTGTTAAACTGAAAGATTAACGAATGTATTAGTGACTGAGAGTTAAATTATGCTTAAAAACATGTTTCAGATATACATAGGATCAGAGCATAGAAGCGAAGGGCGTCTTGTTCAGGATAGATACCTTTATTTTAGTTCTAAGTTTGGACGACGTCTCTTCCACTAAAAGCAATACAAACTAAAGTCTGTCTCAAGTACAGTAACTTGATAGCAGGAATAAACGTAAACACATGAGACAGCATTTGACTGTGAGTATTGTTAGAATGTTGTGTTTATACAAGCAGACGGGGTATTCTACTACTGACCGTTCATTGTTTAGTTGAGAGAATGAGCCTTGTGGGCGATCCTCGCACTACTACCCATCCTACAAACGTCAGGTTGTTATAGCTTTGTAATAGAAAATATGTGTGAAATAATGCTTGTAAGTTAGGATCAATACATCCAGTCTTTATTTTTAAAAAAATCCATTAATCAGTTTGGATAGGAAACAAGATGGGTTTAATTTTGGTGAAATTACATTGTATATTAAATACTTTTAAAATAAAGTACAGTATATTACATGTATTTTGTATATATTTAATACAATCTTAACTTAATTACTACAATGTTTCATTCCAAATATGCCGAGTAAAATATCCAATTGGATAATTAATAATACAACTAATAATTTCAGAAATTATTATTTAAATTTTTTGAAACATTAAAAAATAAATAATCCTCTTGCAGATCAATTATGTGTTAATAAATTAAATGCAGCAACAGCTCACGTAGAGCCTATACCGGTAGGTGAAGTAAAAATTTCTAAAATATCACAAATATCTTCCTTTTTCGTCTTTAAAGAACAAGAAAAAGGAATATATATATATATATATATATATATATATATATATATAAATTACCAAATAACAAACAAACCTTATATCATTCTCACTCGCATTCTTTATCAAACAGTGAAATCATTTCATCACACTCGAAGCACCTGAGATCACCCTAGGTTGACCCATTTCAAACTGGGCATGGCTTAGAATTCAACGCGTTACACAATCGCGACGATAAAAGATACATGGCAGTTCTGTGTTCTAGAATAATAAGCAATGGTTGATCTCTGTCTTGTACTTTTTTGAGGCAATGACAAGGTTTTTATTTTTATTTTACAATTACATCGGCATTTCTGGGCATGTAAAATTGTTAGTATATTGAACTGATATATAGAAAGTATCAGGAGAATAGAAATATACATACAAAACTAATATTTGTTTTTAATTTCTAAAATTTACCTCAATTTTATTGAAAGAAAATCAGGTATATAAAGTTTCCCTTAATTACTTTATGAGAGTTTTTTTTTTTAAATGCAGTTTTTAAAAACAAAAATTAAAAACTCTGGCATAAAGAGTTTGATCAATACGGCATTCAAATCGGTTTACCCGTTTGTGTGAAGAAACGTTACATTCGGACATTCTTTAAGGATTTGGTCTTGTATAGGTTCAAAGCAAAAGATTCTTTCAAAATTTTAAATGTCTACAAATTTTGAAATATCTTTTTGTTATTTAAAGACGAAAAACCTCTTGGTCATCATCGCCTTATGAAAAAAAGAATATAAAAGAGAGACCACCTTCCCTAGCTCTGTTATATTCTAATTGCGTCAAAGTACTGGAACATAACATTTTTACGAAATAGTCTACGTTTTGTTTGTGTCTTTATAGGTTATATTTTAATAAAGTCTGATCAAAATCGTTATTAGAGAGGAATTTTGAGTTTTGCTTCTACACTAAAACTCCATGGTTCAACAACTCGTGAAGAACACACTGCTAGACGCCATTTTATTGGGATAATATGTGGTTAGCACATCGTAATACCTTCTCAACTATAGTTGGCTACTAATTGCACCTTCCCAATGTTACTCGCAAAGCTGGGTCAACCCGTAAAGCTTGAGAAGCCACAGTGTTAAACTAGACCAGCCAGGGTTCTGATCTTTCAGTAGCTACCTTCAAATCCACATTAATTCTTGACGTTACAACTTGCTGAGTCACTGCTATCACTGTCCGCTTTGTTTTTCGACTGATTTTATTTTACCTATGTATACGTAGGCTTTCCGGGAGAACTCTGTCGAATTATTAAAAATATTTCGGTTGCGAAAAAGTATTTTAGGATTAATTTTCATTTAAATTATAATCAGTCATCCAAATAAGACAATCATATTTTGACTTTTCGGTGTATTATATTTATGAAATTATAATTTTAAAAAATGTAATCAGAATCTATTTAAAATCAATCAACACCATTCTATACACATTATAATGCTTTAATATCCTATACACATATTGATATTTTCAGAACTAGTTAAGTGTTTTAACACAGTTCCGAGAAATGTTATAAAAACAAAGATCCCATAGAAATTGAGTAGCACCATAGAAGAAGGAATTAGAATAAGAAAGTCACAGGTATAGGCTCTAGCGTGATACAAAATATCCTTAGTTTGGCTACTGGACAACAGAAAGCGCTAGTAGCCAACAGGGCTTGTGATACAGTAGCCAAGCCTTTTTGTCCCGATGCTACTAGCGCTTTCTGTTGTCCAGTAGCCAAACTAAGGATATTTTGTATCACGCTGTTTAACATGGGCTGTGACTTTCTTATTGTAATTCCTTCTTCTATGGTAGCACCCAACACAATTTGTTGGTGTCTGGACATGACGATTTGTTTTGTGTTGTTATATGTTTCTGTGATGTAGTAACTTCATAAATTTCCATTGAAAACAAAATAATTCTCCATTTTTACCTGCTCATTTTGGTGCTAGGCTAATCTTTAGCGTTGTAGAAATTTACCAAGAATTAATGTTTTTGTCGATAAATGAATTATCCTTAAAGCTAAAGTAATAATAAAAAATCATTTTGTTTGTCAATAAAAAAAGTAAATATTTTTTATCCTGTAAATGAATATTCTGTAAATTAACGGTTTTTGGAAGTCATAATGTTACATTATGACGTTTATTTGTGGATATCAATTTATGTACAATGTTTATTAAACTTTAACGTGTCACACGTTTCTTGTAGGCTAACACCAACAAAAAAAGTTGATGAAAATAAGTACAAACTATAAAAATCGGCGTCAAGGCTATAGCAAAACAGAATTGTAAAAACCAGTTTTTTTTTTTAAAGTCAGAGATTCTCAACACATATAATAAAAATATGTCATCAATTGTTTACCATCATACACAGTCATATTATTACATATTAGAAAGTAAATACATGCTCTCAATAATTTAAATTTAAGATTAATAAACTAAATTTCAAAATTATAATGTTATTTACCTTTCTATTAATGGTGTAAAATGTCCATTTTTTGTCGCTACAGGTAAGCATTCGACGGAAAAAAATAATCGCCTATTTTCAGAACATAACTTTTGTAAAAGATAACTTTTATCCATTTTTTTCTACACTTTAAAATGTCAAGTTCAATTAGAACATTAAAACGTTAAATAAATGTTGTGTAGTAGCCTATATCTCTGGCCTTTCTGCGTTATTGATCTCATGACCGGCTCTATTCAATAAAATGTACAAAAAACATTATATAAACTTTCCCACTCACTCATCCTCAAAAACAAATAAAAACAAACCAAAACTTATCGTCAAGAAAAATCTCATTTTGGTAATTTTCAATCAAACAGTAACAATAAACCATGTGCGACGACTTTGAAAAAAAAAGAAAGAAGTTTTTTCTTATGAATTTGCACACGGGTTTGTATCATTAATATTCACATTTCTTTAAAATTTGAACGAAATTGGTGTAACCGATTTCGAAATATTAGGTATTTTAAAGCCTAACGGTCATGGTCGATTTGTTGTTATTTTTTTGTTTGGGTCCTTAGAGGTTATAATTGAACAACATCTTATTAAAATCGTTGGAACCGATTTTGGGAATTTTGTTGTTGTTTTTGCAGCTATGTAAGTAATGAATTTGTAAGTTACGAAAAAAATTTAAATAAAGTTCCTGAGATATGGGCAAAATATAGCCTCATAGCAAATTTGGTTGAAACCTGTTCACAAGTTTTGGCTTCTAATACGACAGACATAATTAAAAATAATATTTTTTTGACTTTTAGTGACTTTTTAATTTTTTTAATTTATTTTATTTTTTTAACAAAACGGACTTATAATACGTAAGTGGGAAAGTAAAATGACATTTGTAAACATTTTTTAAAATTTGAAAATGACGCTTAAGCACGATTTTTCTCTACCATTTCATTGGTGAACTATAATAGGTTTGTGTGTGTTTTATTATTATTTGTACAAACCTACAAATAATAGAACTACTCATGGTATTAAATAAACGGTGAAAAAATATTGCACTAAATTTTTTCACGCCCGAACACTAACAACCTAAATATAAAGTATTACCCAAACATTGCAGTATCGAGTCATCTCTCAAAACTTTAAAAAAAAAACAGCAGACTCCGTCGTAGAAGGTCAAATAACTCAAATTCGGCTCTAGCTATTTCGATGAAATTTTGATGACATGTGAAGTTTTATGTCCAAAAACACGACAAATTGCACGTAAGAAAATATTATAATCCAAGAGTATTTTGAGAATTACAAAAATATCTCATTTTGTAATGACGACGCTCAGAACTCATTTTTGTATTTTGCAATTTACTCAAAATTGTAATTTTGTCTCTTTGCAGTTCACATTTCATCGAAATAATAAGCGCCGAATTAGAGTTATGCGACCCTTTGTAACAGAGTCTGTGGTTATTTTAACTATTTGAATGCTAACCTAACTCACAAACAGGTATTGCCGATCTATAAATTTTGTTTATAAAAAAATAATTAAAATTTTTAGCGTCAATTTTGAAAAAATCTAAATTTTTAATTTATCCTATAGGAGCAGCCACTCTTAAACATTCAATTAAACATTGTAAAAACAATTTAAGGCTTGGAGATTAAGACAAAATATACCTATACACGAAATTTCATCAATAACGTATTGGCACAAGTTTGCAGGGGATTCTAATCACTTGTAGACGACAGACGGACATCATTCCGAAAGTTAATACTCTTCGACCTCAAAACAGATTTTTCCATAAAAAAAATTTAAAAAATAACACAGAATTTTTCATCCATCATACATGTGATGAATGAAAAATTCGTATATGTGAAAATTGTATGTGAAATAGTTAAATAAAATTGTAAATAAATAATCCGTTTTACAATAAAATGTCTACAAATTAAAACAGAAATTATAAAAATACCTTTTTGTTTTACAATTAAAAACTTTCAACATGTGTAACACTATCACTCAACCAGCCACTATTTGTACACTTTCAAATCACTGCATACTACACACCAAGATTTTAATAAAATTAATAACGTTGACTTCTAACAGAAGGAAGCGAAACTACGAACGTACAAAACCACGTGGTCTTGTCTACGATCTGCGCCTGGCCTAAATAACGCGCCAATGCAGCTATCAGTGAGAACGTTACGAAACATATTTGCAAAGTTGTCAATACTGCCAAATTATAAACTTAATTTTGTTACTTAGTTCAAGAAGAGTTCACTTGATGTCGCGACAATCGGACAATATTCATAGCAAAACTGTAGTGCAACAATTAAGTTGGCATGGATGCGTGAATAAATTGTGGAACAATATCTTCCGACTTGTGGAGTTTCTAACTACAGTATTTAGGACGGATTTCTATGTGTAAAGAAGTCCTCGACCCGTGAAGTAGCTTGGAGCAGTATTCGGGAAAGTTTTAAGTATAATGTTTAAAATAGTTGTTACACGTTTCTGTATTTGCTTCAATCTTGTCGGGTTCGAGAATTCATAACTGTCGTTCGTATCATGACACATGTCCTCCCCCTCCCCCCTCCCCTGCTCGTTCCACACCGGGGTTTGATAGATTCTTTCTCCGTATTTTGAAAGAAAATACAGGGGTAGGCTATTCGAAAAGTCTAAAATTCATAAATTTACAACTAAAGAAAAAACACGGAAGATTATAAGTGATATAATGCAAAGAGCTCTGGAGAGAAAGTTACATATGTTCAATTTTAAAAATCAAAAAGAAACATTTTTTATTGATATGTAAGTACATTTCTTATTGAATAAGATACTCGAATTTTGGTTTTTTATACAAAATGTAGGCCCTACCTACTCAAAATAATGGATTAAATAGTTTAATTATATTCCAAAAATTGAAACCATCTTCCCCAGCCCTCAAATATTTCCAGTTTGGTTTTCATACATACAGCCTAACTGGAGGAGCCATTCCACATTAATTCTGGGTTTTAACTATAAAAGATTATATAGAGTGGCCACGAAGAGGTCGCTTTTGAATTAATATGCCGAATATATGGAACACTCTACAAACTTGATACTTTACAGTTATGTTACATGGATATGTACAAAAGTACCCAATAGTTTCATGTTGTTATGGTCAATCAAAAAACAAAACAAAAAATGGCGAAATAACAAAAAGAACCATATCTTCTGGATAGAACCACTTCCTCCCACAATGCAATGCAATTAAAATATGGATTGGCATCTGTTCAATCTCGATCAGCTGTTCTTTTAAGACACAACAATGAAACAATTTGGGAGTTGTGTTCAATCAGTTAACATAGAAAATTCACTTAGAAAAGTTTCATCCGTTACTGGGATACCAAAGTCGTCAATTCAAAGATATGCCAAGCAGTGGCGTAACTACATTGATTGCCCCCCCCCCCCCCAAACGAAGTCACAACTTGTCTGCTCTAGATGACCCCTCTTCAACCATTAAGCAATCCCACCCCACGGTCTTATGTGTAACTACTACTTGGTAGTAATTAGATATTATTTTTACTTTAAATTGAAATGAAAGTAAATTAATTTAAGTATAGGACATTCTTTACATAACCAAACCATCTGTTGGTAGCATTGAAATTAAATATGCCAATGCTATGAAGTATCACACTCAAAAGAACATGCAGACTTTAAGTTTAAATCAATTTATCATCTATAAAAGGGAAAGAAAGACTGCAACTTTAAACATCAAGGTTTATTATTTACAAAAATCTTGCAACTAGTTATAATTATTTAAAACCTCTTGTTTTCTTCATGTGAAAATACTTGTCGGCTAACGTGTTAAGGTCGATAGCAGGAACCCGTTCAGGTTCAATGTTCAAAACTGGCAGAGAACTCAGTCTGGGGTTAGACATCGTATTTCTCAAATAAGTCTTGATAAGTTTGTACGGGGCGCCATTATTGTTAACTGCTAGTAAACAGATTGCGCAACCATAATGATTACGGTTTCAGATTTATGATCCGTGGTTATATTATTTATGGAACAGTTTTATTAAGATAAATTAATGAAATGTTGATCATTATTATATTTATTTTGATAAAAAATGTGTTAACTACATTAAATTTTTTGAATTCCTTTAGGCCTATATATTTTTTATATGCCTGGGTCGCAGCGCCCCTTGACCTGCCGCGCCCCCCGCACTGCGGGAGTGCTATTTACGCCACAGCAAAACAAAATAAATTTCATAAAAAAAAATTTCATTTAACACAAGACATAACAACCCTTATTTACATTGAACATATGGTATTACATCCTTTATTGACGTTGAACACATGATGAAGTGTATTTTTGTACTAAAGTGTTTTGTAATGAGTGAGAAATTTTGCACAATGTTTTTGCAACGTTCTAGTTAAAATACCAAACAAAATGGATTCTGTCTACGATTAGGGTTAGATAGATTTTAACAAATACCCTAGACATTTTAATTTGAACCATGTACAATAAAAAGTTCATGAAAATTAACGGCGGAAGTAGGTCGTTCCAAATGAAAATAACGCTCTCCGCCTGTAGTCGTCTTACGGTCTTAGAATTATGTAACAGTGTAATATGTACTTAAATTGTTATATTGTACGTTTTTACAAGGCGGCCCCACAGGGAGTTTACTATGATAACCTATTACACTCCTTTTTGATACAAAATTAAGCCTACATTAAGATAATATTTAGTTACGTAATTTTAGTATATTCGTATCGAAATAAACTATAGAGGCCTAAACCAGAAAAACAAGCTTAATTAATATTTTATATTTCTAAACAAAACAAACTTTAAAATGTTCCTTGCTAAATTAGTAGACAAAATGAACCTGCAAAGTTAAAAATTTGAATTAATTTCATCTTTATTTACGCAGAGTGAATTTCGTAAATAAAATAAATAATTGTTTTAAATCCGACCTCAGGTTTTTGCGTTGATGCGGAATATATACCGCATGTTAAATAGGCGAAGTCCCGGGACGGCTTAATATTTTTTTAATCATTACAGATAGAGCAACAAAGCTTTGCACATTGTTAATGAACACCTAAATCTATTTTAGTACGTGGACCTTTCCAGGGGAACGGACATCAAGGAGTAAGTAGGAAATCTTAAACGAGAGTATAGGTCGAGTTGTACATCGAATTAAAGGCCTTTATGAGTAGAACACAATGACGCAAACCCGACCTCAAAAGGTTCACCCTAGCTAAAATAGCGAGGGTTTTAAAGTTCATATTAAATCAAACAAGGAAAATGGATTAACCATGATAGGCCTAAAAGAGAAAGTTGTTTGTGACTGATAGTGGGTATTCCAGCAAACAAGAAACATACTTGCTTATGTAATTGTTATTTGCGGCATTGTACTCTACTAATAAAGACCTTTAATAGAAGCAGAATTTAATTTGGAGTCGAGGGGTGCTATTGAAATTTCAAAAATTTATATATATTTTCATCTAATTTTAAGTAAAAATGTTAACATTTAACATTAAAACCTTGAAAAAAAAAACAACTTTGAAATCTCAAAGGGTTTACGAGTAATTGCAGTTTAAAGTTTTTTCAAAAAAGATCAAACATTTATATAACCTATGATATGGGTATCGAAAGATGCAGAATTGAAAGGAGAATAAACCCTGAAAGAAACACTTTGACATCTCAAATGGTTTGAGTTATTGCAATTTATATGTCAATAAAAATACCAGATTTTAACATTTCACGTTTCGCCACTTGCAATCCCTTTTTAAAACGCCTGTAGCTCCCTAACTATACATCGTAATGATATGAAATTTTACACGAGGAAAGAAGAAAGTTCAAATTTTACTCTGGTGTTTTCAATTTGAAAATATCTTTTATAGTTTTTGAGTAATTAACTCGAGAAAACAGCCAATTTTCAAACTTTGCAAAATGGTAAGGGTACCCCCCTTGCAGTTTTTTTAGGCGAAAAAGTGAGATTTTGATAGTTTTTATAGCTTAATTTGATGTACATATCAACCTATGCTTACATTTAAGATTTAGTTTTGACTCCTTGAGGGACGTTCCCCATTGGAGGTAAAGAGCCAGTGAGCAGTCTAAAAAATAGTTTTTTTACACCAGATATTGATTTGCAATATCAATGAGGTTATCATTTCATAACCTCTACCTAATTAAACAATATTAAACTGTTTTCAACATACCTGACAGTGTAACTGATATGAACTTTAAATCCACACTATTTTAACTAGAGTGAACCTTTTGAGTTTTGGGTTTGCCACATTGTGTTTTACTCATAAAGGCCTTTAATTCGATGTACAACTCGACCTATGCTCTCATTTAAGACTTCCTAGTTACTCTTTGTGGGCCGCCCCCCTGGAAAAGTAGCGGTCCATTGAATACGTACTAAAATAGGTTTTGGTGATCATTAACAATCTGCAAAGCTTTGTAGCTCTATCAGTAATGGTTAAAAAAATATCAAGCCGCCTTGGGACTTATTTAACACATTGTATAACAAAATACTACCCTTTGAAAGTAACTTTCATAACAGACGTATATAAGGTTGAAAAGAAGAAATGAAAGTGGGAATGTTCAGATTTTTTTTATCAGTTTTAACAGTTGAACCTATCTGTAAATCATTTCTACTACTGCTTATTACACCAAACTTGTTGTTGTACTTGTGTCTGTAAATTACTATCGTGATGGAAAATTGGCCTTTGTATAATTTTATCGTGCAAGTTAAGTGAAATCTTGTTTTAACTCAACCATTCATCTGTATTTACTTTGTTCGTTGTCCAAATCGTAATACAATTTAAGAATGAGTGAAGGTCGTTGCAAAAAGACTGATCGATATATTTATATAGTTTTAAAAAATAATTTCGTTTTAAAATGGGAGCCATTCAAAATAGTTACTGCATGGATACGGGTGCTTCGACTAGGAATACAAGCACTCTGTTTTAAATATAATATTAGTGGTGTGAAGTATTTTTAATAAAAAATCAAATTTGTACCGTTTTCTAAAACTTTTTATTATTATCTGGTTTGTGAAACCTGTAACCAGGATCACTGCACCTAAACCACATGAGGTTCTCTGTGTTCCATAAGCAAAGTGCAGAGGCTCTTCCTATGTAGCTAGTTTCAGGATAACCTTCACCTAAAAATTGGTGTTTCAGTGATGCCTGAGCATCGGACTCACAAAGAATGTGAAAGGGTGACTCTACACCTTTGACAGCACAGATCCTTCACTATCCCATGAAGGTTGAGGGTGTTATGTTAGTAACAAGGCAAACCATAAAGTTCACTTCTGACCTGTCAAGACTTAGTAGATTTTTGTTGAGATTTCTATCTGAAATCACATTTTTGTCTGTGCTCTCGATCTCCATCTACAAGTTTTTAACCCTTCTTTGCATAGTGTAACTTATGAGTAATACAAAGTTTATTAGGACGATGCTGCTATCTCTCGAGTATTTGGGTAACTAACCAGTGTTACTCAACTGAAACAACATACATTCATGCGTTTGTGTTGAATTCCATCCTAATAAGGTTATAAACTAATAATACAATACTCGTGGAGACCATTATGTGGAATTGTGCTTGTAAGAAGACTAGTTTGTAAAGATTTTTCAAGTTATGTGTAGTATTTTAAACAATATTTTATCAAATGTATATTACATTTATAATAATAAAACTGGTAAGTTAATATTTTTTAAATATTGATACATGCCTCCATATTATTTATTTATTTTTTTTTTTTTGATGAAATAAATTAGGACGGAAGATACGAAGTTGTTTTACTTGGATGAGAAAGATGAACAAATAACTTATCTCCAGAAATCTGTTTGGTTAGTGTGTTTCGGAAAATGAAATGGAGAACTAGATCGATTACTACTCTATTACAAATAAGGCATTATTAGACAAACTTGAAATGGTTGTGTGTATAATTCAACATCAAGATGTAAAAGGCAATGAATATATTCAATTGTCTGAAGTTTTTGAAGTTCCTCAAGATATCTCTCCTTCAGAAGATCTTTCTTTACCCAACGAGTTAAAGACAAAAAAATAAAATAAAATAAGGAAGGGATGGAAAACCTATAAACTGTTTTCAAAAATCCTCCTCTTTTTTGGAGTCACAGCTTCCTAGAAATAGGAACAAGGACAAAAAGACTTCAAAGGTAATTCTGAGGTGCCTGTTTCTATTATAGAATTGAACAGCCAATATTAGTTTAAATACCTTTTTACAATTTCATTTTGTATACCCAAGAAAGTTTTCTATATTCTATACAGAAAAATTCTGCCAATCCTTGTGATCTTATTCAGAACGTTGACAAGATCTTGGGAATCCTAATTATATCATCAGTGGCCAATTGGACAAATATTTGAAATCTGTGGAGCTCGGTCCTTGATAACGAAATACTATAATGAACCATGGGAGTAACTTTTTAAAGAAATATAAGGCACAGTAATACATTTCTATGACAACATATAAAATAAAAGCGTAGATGACACCGAACGTGACCATTTGTATATAATTCATCCAATCATTATTGAACTAAATCAACAATTTTTATCACTTTCATTGAAGAACAAATTATTGCCATGGAAATATGTAATTTTATGAGACAATACACTCTGGAAACCTCACAAATGGCGTTATAAGCTATTTGTTATATGCAACAATAATAGATTTTCTTATAAATTTGAGATCTACACATGACAGGATGAAAAATGTCTGAATAAGCAGATCTTGGTTCAACTGGAAATGTAGTTGAGAGACTCACACGAGAAGTCAATGACAAACATCAATTATACAATATATTGTGACAATTATTATTCAACCATCCGGTTTTTTTCATATTTGTTTGAAAAGGCCATCTATGCGTTGGAAAAGATAGAATCAAAAATTTCCCTTTTCCCCCCAAAAAAAATGTCGAAACCTCAGAGGTGAGGCTGATGAATTCACTGTGAAAGTATATAGATGGATGTATATAGCGAGACATCATATAAAAATGAAAACTCAAAATTGGTATTTTCAACTCCTTTATCATATGGCGGATATGGCAGTGGTAAATGTGTGCATTGTGCTAAGAGGGGAAAAAGTGAAAAAATTGCCCAAAAGGCATTTATCGACTTGACTATTACATTATGTCAATTTGTGCGAGAAATACAAAGTAGAGAGGAAGACCATCAGCAGCAGAGAAGAATTGTTAAAACTTCTGCTGCAAGACTAAGATAGAACAATATAAAGAGAACACAAAATGTGAAATGTGGTAAATGCCATGTCAATTTGTGTTTTCATGGGAAAAAAAATTGCTTTACTCTGTTTTCTACAAAGAAAATAATAGGATTATATATGTAGACATTTATGTTGAAAAGATGAGTTTTTATACATTTTGGATGATTAATAGTAATGTTTTTATAATACAAAATGTTTATATAAAGTTAGTTTTGGATTATATGTTGTAACTTATAAGTAACAAACCTAGTAGGTACTTCATTTTTAGTACCTAATTTCACGATACAACAAATATATATATATTTTTTTTCTACGAAAAATAATGAGAGGATTTGTTTCACTATTTTTCCCTTTAACCTCTTTGTAAAAAGTCATATTTATTTTGAAAATTAAAAATTCCGATGAAGAGTTATAAAATAATACACTCATCACTTATGATGATTTAATTTATATGAATTAAAACCTTTCGAGTTTCATGGGGTTACAAATCTATCAGTTAACTGTTTTGTTACCTGGGATTTTTCAAATAACTTTCATGTAACTTGTATTTATGCATTAATTTGAATTAGTGTAAAATATATCCTAATAATAATAGCATACATAGAACATAGCAACAGCCAGGATAACATACCTAAACGTCAAACAAATCTTTTATATTTGTTGTCAGTAAGAAGTAGGGGGGAGAAGGAATATCGTGAAGTCATTTCCCAATATCAATAACACATAAATCACCTTGAAAATAATAGAGAACACAGTGTTATGGCAAATTTTGTAAACTCAACTAATGCAGCTCATTGTTACCTCCAGTGAATGGTCTATATTAGTTTATTGTCTGTTGTTAAGTCATTTGATTTCTTAGGTATTGCTGTAGTATACAATTGTTGACAGAATCTGTTTTCTATGTTGGTGGATGATGGAATATAGCAAAGTAATATAGATACAGTATATAGTCTGTATACATAACCAGTACAAAATGTGAGCAAGTTGAATCATTGAAATGTATTTTAAATGTTCATGTGTTGGAAATCAACATCTCTTAAATGTCTTATATATACAAGTATAAGGCCCAGTTCTACACTACAATCTCTTAACAACTGCCATACAAGTTCCTGATAAGTGTAGGAAATGTGTTCTACAATTTCACTATACTCCTGATAAAGTCCTACGCTAGTTGAGGCGCCCGTCATGTAATTATCCTGCAGATAATGTAAATTGGTTATTTTTGTTATGCTCCTATGTTTTTTATAACAATTTCTTTAATTAAAATTAAAACAACAATTTTTTTTAGTATCAACCACAATGTTTTAATAGAAACTTGCCGACCATGGTTTCGCTAGTTAAAGCATTGTCAAGGACTTATACAAGAATGAAACAATAAGGTTCAGTACACAATATATACACATTATAACAATAGCTGGGTTTTCCCTTATAACCTAGATGAGAAAGGTAGAGGAAGGGAGTGGAGAGGAGGGTCAATGACTTGACTTGGTTAATGGTTTCAAAAGTGGGGAATTACTTAAATCTAATTGTTCATTTAAAACTAACACATTTTTATTTTTAACTAATCTATTAATTTCTAAATTTTCCAGAAGGTTGGAATACCACCAAGTACCTACGGTCTCTAGCATAAATAATTTCTTTAATATTTTAAAGATGAAAAGATGATGATGAAGACATAGTACAACCATTCTTTTTACTTTGCTAAAACATAGTCTTTCCACATTTTTTATTATAAACATTTCATATTTAAATTAGAGGTTAGGAACCATTCGGTTTAGACCAATATTCTGAATATTGAATCCCAATATTGGGTTGTCCTGTCAATTCTTCCCAATTAGCATCTTTTTTCCTTCACATCATTGCACATGTTAATTATCTAGCAGATAAAGTAAATTTGTTATTTTTATAACAACTTCTTCAATATTTTAAATGATGATAATGAAGAAATAGTACAATCATTCTTTTAATTTTTATAAAATATAGTCCTCCCTCTTTCTAATTTTAAGAGTTTCATTTTCGATTAGAGGTTAGAAACAATTCGGTTTGAACCTAGATTCTAGATCATTTCCTTTCTTTCTTCTGCAAGAAATACAAGCTCAATAACCAAAAATTGTTAAATACTTGCTGAACAACATTTTCAACTAGGTAACGTAACCTAAAAAATAAATATTTCTCCATATAGTTCGTTTTTCAGTCACCATGGACATTCCCAATTGATTTTTGACCAATCAAAAGCTTGGAAGTAGTATCAACTTAGTTCAAATGTAGAACTGTCGGATAAGTTGCTTTAAGTTATTTCTGCCAGGATAAAAGAGCATTTAGAATGGAATATTCTTGTTGGGTGGACTGTTGGTAGGTTAAAGTTATTGGCTGGATGATAACTAACCGGAACTTTATCATGAGATTATAGAACCGAGCTTTAGTCAATAAAACTGGACTTGAATGGTATAAATAAATATACACTTATATAAATATAACCTTCAGGAAATTTAAAAAAAAATAGTTCCAATTTTCAAAATTCTAGTTTTATTACAACAGAATATATAAATATACAAGTTAATTAGGCAATACATATATGTTTTCAATAACAATTAATTTACAAATGCTATTTACAAATAAATTAGATGAATATCACTTGAAAGCATTTAATCATTCTAAAATAAATTAAGCAATAAAGCTTTATCAATATAATTTGTACTGAGCAAAAACATTATTTTAAAAGTAATATATACCCTTCTTTTATAATTTCATCTAAATGTACAGTTATTATTTTTCAATGTTATTTCAAACATTTGCAGCATCATGTAAATGTTAATTATTTTCCATTTAACAAGTGAGGTAAGTATTATAATGATTTGAAAATTTCATCATCAAATTTTACATTGATCTTAACTGTTTGAACTCCGAGAAATAGATTTAGGACATTTTTGGTATGATCTGACTGTGACAATTTGTCACTCGTTATCTCAAAGTCAAGATTAACTCAAAAGTGTAATTTGATCCAGAGTAGATGACTTTTAGATTTTTGTCTAAATTCCCTAGTGGGTGAAGTAAAAGAAGTGTGAGGGTAAAAAGTGAATGTCACACATTATCCCAATAATGCAATGACTAAAGTCTAAATGATTTAAAATTTTCAAGCTTGATACATAATGTATGTCACATGGAATAATGTACAACACATATTATTCACTTAAATGCTTAGCTTTAGTTAGATATTGTACAGGAGGGGCCTATTTAAAATAATAATAACGAAAACTCCAATTTATACTTTTAAACCAAGTGAAAAATCATTTTTAGATTACCAGAAACATTGAATCAATGAGAATTTGCCAGGCAGAAGCACCCATATCTCGTACCATTCTCACCAAATCCTTCTCTATTGCATACCACATTAAATCTATTGATTTTACATCTGTTGTGCTTTGTAGGGTTTCTTATATAAATGTATATGAAAGATTTTTCTCACTGGAGTGCTTAGCCCATAAAACTTCTTGCACTTTTTAATCAAACAGATTAAATTAATTCATTTAGCCTTAAGATAACAGGTTTTTGAAACTGAATCATTTAATAAAAACCACACCCTCAACTTGTATGCATGAAAAGTTATAGTAATAATAAAGAAACAAAAGTTCACTGAGTCCTATTTACAAAAAGAATAAATAACATGAACTAAACAAAAATATGAATCTATAAAATATTTAATAAGATTATAAGATGGTCAACACATTCGCTAAATTGTTCTAATAATTAAATAAACATTTAAAGGTGGAAATGAAAGTGTCCTCACATTTATTATAATACCAAATATATAACTGATAAACTGTACACAAAATTGATAATGAAATAAAATTTATTGTATAATTTTATTGATTTTAAATAATAAATCAATGTTGTAATAATAAATTTTTACATTTATAAGGTAACAGTAAAAAGTAGATTGAAAAATATATATTAACAAAATGAGTTTAACTCAGTATAACCACAGTATTTAAGAAAAATGAAATTGTAGTTTGAAATTATTTTAAGACAAAATTTATACGATGAAAAAAAAATGTACTAAAATAAATTTTGTATTACCAATTTTTTTAACTAAAATAATAATAAATTATAAAATATTACTTTTTTTTCAAAAAAATTTAAATTTTGTTAGTATATACTTAAGTTTAAAAAAAATGAGTAGAGTACAGTATTCAATATTTTAAACTATTTTATTATTATACTGGGTTTCGAATGAACTAATGATTTTGGTTTTTAATAGTTATAATAAATTCTATACAAATAATTCTAAAAACATTTTCAAGGTTTAAAAGTAAATCATCACATATTCTTTATCTATAGCCAACATTTCCCAATGATTGTATCATTTATGCTAATTATCTCTGCTAGAAGTAATTGCATCCAATAACAAAGCTCAAATATTCTTTGTTGATACATGTACAAGTAGACATATTTACGTACACAGGATGTTTTATTTCTCTTTATTCAAGGCTTGGATAAATTCTTCTAACTTCTCCTGAATCCTTTTCACACGTTCTGTAAAAAACATACAATTTTATATATTAAATATTTTATTCACGGACGAGTGCCTAAAAAAAGTGGCATCTAGATAAATATGGTTGTTTATCAGTAATAATACCATTCTAGTAGATGAGAATTGATGGTATTCTTATCCGACGATTCGTTTAGAACAAACATAATAGAGTGAACTTAGAACTAAAATGTTCACTATACTGTAACAAAAAAATAGTTGATATGTCTTAAGATTTGTTGAACTCTCTTAGAAATTATATGGTGCAAATTTTGGTTCACTGTATATAAATGTTATTTTATTTTTCCTTGTTGTTTAAAGGCGAAAAAACTCTCGGTCAACAATGCCCTATAAAAAAAAAAAGAATATAAAGACCCCCTAGCACTCAAATAGCAATTAGGGTCAAAAGTGAACAAGAGTTGGCCAAGAGAAATCTAATAGGAAAGATAAATGAGAGGGACCTAATTCAAGACTACATAAAAAAGGGTGTAGATATACTCAAGATTTATAAGAATTAAAAGGAAACTAGAGTTATATAAATGTAAGGTCACTTAATTTGGTATGTACACTAAGATTTAAATATTGTGGGGCAAGTTCTTTAACCAGAAAAATCATTTTGTAAATTTTTAAATGGTGGCAGATTAAAAATTTAAAAAATCTTTTCCAAGAATAGTTTTTAATTTGTAAATCCATTAAATTCTCACAATAGCTTATTTTGTGTATATTTAAAATCTACATCTCATAATGTCAAAACGTGTTTTCTATGGTAAAAATAACAGTTAGTACTACAAAAATGATTTAAAACAATCTCAAAGTTAGAAAAAAAAGTTCTACTACATAAAATTTCACTAAAATTGATAACAAAAGTAACATTTTAGTATTTGTTGAATATGACTAAAGAAATAGTCACAAAATAGCGACTTTTACCCAAATTGGTTTTCAAAAGTGCCTTTTTATCCAGAATCAACATGAACCTACATTTATTTTGTAGAATTTGGGAATCAGCATATATTAATTCCAGTGGCGTACCCTGGTGCTTAACGGTGGATAATTAAGTCTACGCAGTTTTTTATAAGCTTAATCAATACCGGATACTAATTTTTAATATAGTTGTTGTTTGACATATAGATAATGTATTTAATGTCAGTAAATAAATATTATTTCATGCATAATTCATTTTAATGGGATTTACCATATCAGAGAATGAAAATTGTTAGTTTCTTATAATATAACTAAATGATGCAAAAAGAATAACCTAACATGTAAAATCTGATAAAACTATCACTTAAACTAATAATCCCAAACTTCTTTATTTGGACAAGAAATTTTCAATCACTATACAATAAAAACAGTCTTTTAATCTCAATTTGTACAACATTTAAAGAAAGAAGTAGAAATAATGAGCATAAAATAGAATCCCTGCCTCTCAAATAATGTCAGATTCGGAAGAAACAAGAGTCTGTCAAAACAGTTCTCACAGAAAAATGAAAAAGAAGAAATCACCCAAAATCAGATGAAGAAAAGTCCTTATCAAAATAGATGATACAGCTAGGGACCTTGGGATTGTCATACTCGTACTAACTATCAGTGACCCGTTGAAGAGACAGTAAGCTAGATTACTACAATCATGTTGACCTCTTTTAGTCCGCAGCTCTGTTTTGCACAATCTTCCTTGGTTTGTGCTATTTCTGAGCTCCAAAAGTATTTGTAATATTTATCATCCTGTCTGTCATTTTGTAGTTGACAAGAAATGTCATTCACTTTACGACTATGATAAACAATATCTACTGTTGTCTATTGAATGTTGTACAATTCATGTGTGTAGGAAAACAAATTTGAAAACACTTTTAACAGAAACATTCTATTATGAAAATTGGCCTTAAATTATAAAAATTATGTTGTTTTCATAATAGCATACATATCAGAATAGTTTTTTTTTTTTGAGAGAGAAACATACATGTTCACTCTGTCTAGAATTGTAGAAACATAAAACATAAAAATATGGTATCTTATAATTACAATAGCTTACAAAAACAATCAATGTGCTAGACTGGAGCTGCACGCAAGCCAGTGGATGGCCGTTCCATCCCCACCACACTACATTAATCAAATATGAGCACGGTAAAATCGTAACATATACAAGTCCTATCAACTCCCAACCAAGAACCGCAGAGAACATGTAACATGTCAAGTGTTTTATTACACCGTGTTATAAGATCGGATAAATGTGGAATCCACAAAATCTATGATAAAAATAATAGATCTCAAAATTTAGCAATTGCAGTAGTTTGAGGTTGTGTTCCATCAAGAAATAATAAAGGCTGATGGTTCAGTATTTAACGACTAAAAGCAATACATTGATGTAAAATCAAATGATGTTGATTGCTACAGCAAACAGGGCCACACTCAGCACGCTATCTTGAGGGACACCATTCTCTAAATGATAACAATCAGACAACTGAGTTCCAACACGTACTCTGAAATATCTGTTGCTAAGGAAGTTTTGTATAAAAGCAAGAATGTTGCCATTTATACCTCATGATTTTACTATATTCAGAATTCTTCATCCCCAAGCCATACGCTGCAACCAGTGTCTGACATAAGAAAAAGACATTTTGTAAGGCAAATTCTAATGAAACCAACTGATCAGTAGATGATCAACCCTGTCTAAAGCCACACTGTTCATTACAAAGCAGCCAGTTATTTTCGAGGTATCAAACAAGGAGCCGAATGACCATCTTTCTACAAGCTTGCAAAGCACACTAGTGAGAGAAATGGGATGATAGCTTCCGGGATCTGTTTTATCTTTACCTGGTTTAAGAAGAGGAATTACTTGTAGCCTACCAACACACATTAGAAAAACATTGCTCCTCGAATATACTTAGCTGACTATTAAATTAAATTGTACACTAAAATTTAACCTCTAATCAATACAAATATACTCTAGAGTTGACATACAAAATAATAATAATAAATAAAAGGGTTATTTTAGGATGCGTGGCGCACACATATCACATATGGAATACAAACTGCTGATTAATTCCAATATAGACATCTGGAATAAGCAAACACACAAAAACTATCAAATAATTTTCTATTTTATCATGTCATTATATCAGATCCATGGTTGATTTTATGTTATTTTCTTAAATACAATAATTATCTAAATGTTTGAAATTAAAAAAAATATTATTATTATTGTGAGCATCACTTGTGAAAAGTTAATAACTAATAAATGAAATAAACACTTAATTCCACTACACCAGCTTTATTTCAATGACTAAGTCGTGTTTAAAATACTGTTGTAATTAAATAAATCTGTTGTTTTGTTGTTTATTGAACTATTTGTATTACTTAAGCACAAACAACAATATAATATAATTTGATAATTCCTGCAACCGTGATAACAATAGTGAAAGTCTAATAAAAATTGTAACATAAATTAAAGCCATGCATGTATACCGGTAGAGCCTGGATTAAAAATGTTCATCAGCACAAACATCTTAACAAAAGAATAACATAATACAAATAAAATAAACTTACTCAGTTCCTCCGCTAAAGTAACCCGTCGGCCAGTTAGGAGTTTTTCTTTCTTCTCGGAATCATGACTGTATTCTTCTAAAACTTCTTTAATTTCTTTATCCAATCTCTGAGCTGTAAACAAAACAAGACATAAAACAAATGAATGAATAAAGCAACATTTGTAATTCTCCTTTTAATCATCTGTGAGAATTACATATGAACATCTGAGTTTAAAACATGTATACTTTAAACACATTTTAACAACACAATTCAAAGTATACAAAATCTATAATTAACATACATCAATTTTGTTAAATCACATAGGCCTATCTATTAAAATATTCACATAGGCGATATTAAAAGAAACTTCTTCTTAAAAATTATTTCTTTGATTCTATACAAAAATAGTATTAAAAAATATAAAATTTTGGTAATTGTTAAATATTTGGACGTCACCTCAAACATGACAAAAAAAGGAAATTAAAAAAGTATCGGAAAAGTAAGAAAAAAAAAAAAATGAAAGTACGAAATACACGTATGCGTAGGTTATGTACACTTAGCAATGGGAATTCGTAGGTAGGTCTACTACATCTGAACATAGTCAAGAAATGGTATAAACTGTGTATAGACCAGTATCGATTATCGATTACACTAATTCGACATTACAAATAGGTTTGGCTAGGTGGCTATATATAAATCGTGATTCAATAAGAATACCAGTTTAAAAACACTCTATATTTATGAAATGTAACATGTTGCAACATCAATATACATCTGGCATATGTCCTCTATGACTACATGTGTAACTCGATCAATGAAATGTTTTATAACTTTCAGACAACAAATGGTCTCCTTGAGTTGGGCGGTGACATTGCCAATCCCTTCAGTTGTGATATTGTTCGAGGATTATTTTGATAAACTTGTGATTTTAAATACCCCCAAAGGAAGAACTCACAGAGGGTCTCGCTGGCCAGTTCTGATCACCGCTGCGTGAAAGGACTCGGGTCAGAAATGTATTCCTCAACAAGGCTATCAAATCGTGTGAGGTATGGTAGGTAGCGCCATCTTGTTGGAACCTTAATTTTTCAATTACACATTATTAAGGTAAGGCCATAAAAATGTTTCAACCACATTCCTGTAGAGTTGTCCATTCACAGTCATGGCATTTCCATCCTCATCTTCAAAAAGTAAGGTCCGATGACCCCACCACCCAAAATCCACACCACACAGTTACTCTTTGCGGATACATTACCTTGGGATGGGTTACGCAAAAATAATTTGTCTCCCAAATGTGACAGTTGTGTTTATTAACGTAGTCGTTTAAATGAAAATGTGCCTCATCAGAGAAAATGATTGTCTTTGCAAAATTGTCATTGATATGTTGTCTCTCCAAAATCTATTCAACAAACTGTCTCCGTAGCAAATGGTCCATTGATTTCAGTTGTTGAGGTAACTGAATTTCGTAGGGCTGGATATGGAGATCCTTTGTGAAATTCGGTGAGGGAGCTATTCGAAATGCCCAAATGTTGTGAACGACAGTGAATTAACTTTTGTGGACTCAAAGCAACACTGTTACACACTATTGCGATGTTCTGATCAGACCGACTGGAACAAGAGCGCACTGGTGTTTTGATATCTACAACTGAACCTGTTGTTTCAAATTTATTCAATTAGTCTAAGAACTGTTGACCCATTAGGTGCATTATGATGACCTCGAGCCGTATGAAACTTCCGTAGAGTTTCTGGATAACACTTACCATATTCGTAATGTGTTATCACAATTAAAATTCGTTGTTCAATTGTAAAATGTTCCATGATAACTAAAATCATAAAATACTGATTAACATAGATATAAATAAAATGTTGACATAGCTTAAAATTTAAAACAGCCGTTCTTATTGAATCACCCTATATACAGATCCGGCGCGAATGTTGGCACTTGGGCTATCGGTAGCAAATCGCTACTAACCTGACTAAAAACATCAGTACTACCGGCAGGTAGATACACCAGTTGCATATTCCAATTGTATGTTTTTAAACTTATGTCTGAGGTCTTTTTTATGATATTATAATTACCTTGACACATTAATAGAGCTTAGAATCGATCTCATTTAAAAAAGGGTGATGTATTTTTCATTGAAAGGATGAGTCACATT
Source organism: Aphrophora alni (assembly GCA_963513935.1). NCBI lineage: Eukaryota > Metazoa > Arthropoda > Insecta > Hemiptera > Aphrophoridae > Aphrophora > Aphrophora alni. Next base: position 29,180,245 of record OY740772.1, on the reverse strand, counting down.
AGAAAGCAGCATAGGAAAATATCTTTTTCTTCAGTTACGCCCTTCACCCGCCCATCGCGCTAGGATTAGTTGAGGAGTCAGCATTCATGCTGGGATCAGTAATACATATATATAGCCACCTACCTAAACCTATAGTGAAGACTCTTTTTAAAGCCCGTTTTAACACGGTATGCCTAAATGATAGAAACAACATTAAATGGAAAAATACGTTTTAATATTAACATCTCATAATACATGTAATGCAAATGCATCATAAGATTACGTGATGATCTTGATATTAAGTAGTCATTTTTCAAGTTAAGAATTGTCATTGCTATGTGTACATAAGCTACGCATATGTGCATTTCGTACTTTTCAAATTGAAAATTTCAATGAAATACAAAATCTGAAAAAAACATTTTTTTATATATTGTTTTTATGCTTTCTGGCACTTTTTGTAACTTCCTGTATTGGCCTACATACTTTTCGGATAGTTTCGTATTATTTATATATTTTTATCTTTGAGGTGACATCCAAATAGTTAACCATTACCCAAATTTTACTTGTGTACCCGTAATGTGTGTTATTTCACAATTAATAATTGAGATTCAAATTCTATAATATGAATATTGCTTCTAGAAAAGATTAGGTTATCTTGGATTTATTTACATATTAAAATTAGGGTACACAATATTACAACTGGCTGTCAGATAATAAGAAAGATCTCAGAGGACCTATAAAGAAAATACAATAATCCTAAAAATGTATATTGTGCTTTGTACAAAAATTATTGCCAGTACAAAATTATGATTGTAGTCTTTTTTGTGTGTTTAAAATTGAATACTTATTAATGTTTGACGCTTTGATTACAGTATGATCAATAACATTAAAACAAATATTTACATAAAAGTTTTGACAGCTGATTAAAAACAAATTTTAATAATCAAGTCACTGGAGGCGGGGGGGGGTTATGTCACTGGAGGTTATGATATAATTTGTTCCCTATTCAGATCTACTCTGATTGAACTACAAATATTCATTGTCAAAATACCAACCTTCTCTGTTCATGACCTGTTGTCTAAGTGCATTCGAAGTCACTTTCAGCATTTGTTGGATTCTCCAAAACAAGACGACGTCAGAGCATTCAACCTGGATAAATCAAGTTAACAGTCAGGAATATTAAAAAATAGACACACGGCAAAATAGTACATATAAAGAATTAGAAGGCAATTTTAAACAACAATAACAACGAAACAATTAACAATGTAAATCAAAATCTGAGATCGTTAGATAGCTTTTCGACAGTGAAAGAAAATCAGATACTAAAAATAAAAACCATTATAAGCTAGATAGTGACCCAGGCACCTCTTGCATTTTGATTTGGAGCTTTGATTTTTATATCCTTTAAAAATAGGATTAAATTAGCTGAAAATACAAGTACAGTAGAACCCTCTCTAATCCGTCACCTTCGGGACTGGGGGCATGGTCGGAACGCAAAAAAGGTCGGATTATCCGAAAAAAGTCAATATTTATTACATATTATATAAAGAGATTTTTTTAAAGTGAAATAAGTGATATATAAACTTTTAAAAGTCTATATATAAACTCTGCAAGTACTATAGCAAATCAATAGAAACAACAAGAGAGATGACACAGCACTGAAGCGGGATGATATAGCACTGATTTGGGAAAGCGATAACAAACCGGATGAATGGCGCCAGACGGGCCATGAGTCATCGACAAGTCGGCACAATATTGCGAGCTCGAGCACGGTCGGATTAACCGGAGTAACAGACCACCCGAGGGCGGATTAGAGGGGTTCTACTGTAAAATGGTTACTAAAATATAAATAGAGGTGGGGTGTGTGAGCCGAGGGTTTTTAATCAAACTCAAGCTTGAGCTTAAATCAAGTGACTCGAGCTTCCGTTAAATTTTAGATTGAAATATAATCATTGATAACCTCTATCTTTTGTTTTGAAATGGGCAATACAGAGAAGCCAGTGTGAAAGGAAAGGCGAAGTAGCTGTAATTGACAGGAAATAAACACTATCGATTCAACAAAAAGAATACAAAATTCCTATAGGATAAAATTAGATTACAAACCAGTTTCATTCACATAAGTTCTTATTAATTATATTTTATTATATAAAAAAAAAATTATGGATTTGTGGGTACAGATTTTTTAATTCAAATCAAATATAAATTTTTAAAAAATCGAGCAAAGTAAAAGAAAAACTATGGGTTTTGTAAAGAATAGGATTAGTATTTTCAAACATATGAAATTACTTAGTGAAAATTCTGTTATATAACAAATTTAATTGTGTATAAAATCAGTATTCATAAAAATATATTGTCAAAAAGTAAAATTATTGATTTACAATTGTGGAAAACAATTTTATATAAACAATTTTGGAAAATTAAAAAAAAAAATTGTCAGAGTAGAATTAACACTTCATAGCAGAATTTAATTACTTTATATAAAATTACATCTCATGTGTGAATTTGTACGTTCTATTTAACAAAGCAAGGTTCAAGATGTTCTATCTTGACTGCAAGCTAAGTCAAAACGACATAATCAGTAGCCTTAAGCTTAGATATAAATGAGGTGGGAGAACAAGTTGGCGATGATCAGGTCTATGCATTCAACACCAAACACTTTTAATTTACACATATTTTACAATTTCGTATAGTAGGAAAAAGTACGGTTTATGACTGATAATAATACAAACTACCGGTAATTGTTAAATGACTTTTAGAGTGCAATTCTGATCGTGGTTTGATCATGATTTGTAAAAAAAACTAACTGAATAACTAGAGAAACAAATAATTTCTTCTTCCAGAATAGCATATAATATTATTAATTTTGAAATAAAAAAATAAGCTAGGATTGCCGAACTGGAAACCAAACGTCCTATTCCCCGCTTTTCAATATTTTCCCATTTTTTAATTCGTTTTCTTCTATGTGATTTTTTAGTGGCACAATATTACGTAAGCCTTTGATCCCGTATCCAATTTTAACCTATTTTCTGCTCTAGCTCAGTTTTATAAAATCACCCAATTCGATTTAGATACAATGTAATTAACTCATCCACTGGGAATAACACTAACTTTTTAAAAAAATACATCAAAATAACTCTCTAGTATGTGTCATCATTTAATAACCAATAGACTGATTGCACTATGAAAACATAACAAGTACACACATGTATATTTTCCAATGAAAGTTTTTGTATATACCTACAAAATTATATAATTAATAGTATAACATTTCTAATAACTTAAAGTTAATAATGTGCATTATTGAAAACGATAGATTACATATCCGTGTTAGCTCTGCAATAGGGAGACAGCTGTGATACCACTTAATCCTGCCTCAGAGTGTATATTAGGAGTCAGAAAACATCTGATCATCAGAAAATATCACCAGATCCAATAAAAAATCTCTCTGTATAGCTTAAGTAATGTAAATGTGGCGAATGTTTTTTTAGAAAGGCTTCGATTATCAATAGTTAAAATATAACCACCCCAAAACAGTGGGAAGATTAGTTCACAACTTTTTATCATATTCAACATTAAAAATGAATTACAGTATTTAATCATTTTACCTCTCCTAAACAACTTATAAATGTGAAAAAGTAAAATCTGTTTAAATTGGAAGTTTTTTATAGTAATAAGAATAAGAATACTATGGAAATACAACAAATATGTTCAAGGTCATTAGTTTTCCCCACCACCGCAAACAGTTAGTATTTATCTGTGTTGGTATTAAGCTAGATCCATTGGACTGTTGATGCTCTGTTTCTAACCTTCCTTGTCTGCACTCTCTTACTGTCAAAAAACACCTGTTTTTATGCTTCTTTGAAACATCTTGCTTATTAAATTTTACAATCGAAGTGATTTTAAAATAGGGAATAAGATTGTGAGATTGGAATAGAAAGCGAATATTTAGCCTTAAAGTCCAATTTGAAATATCCATCATCTTCCTTCAAGGCATGGAACAATTAACCACATTGGGAGCTAGGGTCTCAAAAAATTAAAACCTTAATCATAGAATACTCTCAGAATGTGAATCATACTATACCCAACACATTCTTGGAGAACAAAAAACAGTTCAGCTATCAAAAAATGTTTGGAAACTGGCTGTTAACACATTTCTTACAACTGAGTCATTCATAGTAAATGAATTAAAGTATTTTGTGTTGTTTTCTGTAATCTAATCATCAGATGAAGGCAAGACTTTTTAATCACTCTGTAAAAATTAATATATATCAACAAACATTTGCTACATAGATGATATATTGAGGTTATAAACTCAAACAATGTAACAGAAAAGATTAATTCGATTGAGATATTCAACAAAAACTTACCTCTGTTTCGAGTCCTTCATGGTAAAGGAAAAATCCTTTCCGACAATCATACGCTCTAGCAAGACTCTGTTTGAGAAAATGCCTTCTATATACAGGATGCCATGTGTCTTTAATGAAGTCATTATCTACTGTAATGTTATTCCTCAATAAGTTGTTTCGTATTGTTGTCAATTCATCGAGTGTTAATGTATTCTTGTGTTTCTGTAAAACAAAATATTTTTACATGATAGGTTTGTAAGTTAAATAAAGAATTTTTTTTACATCATCGAAACAAGAGTTATCAAAAATCAATTTCACCATGTACTGATAATTGATGGAACAAATATTCCTTTTAATAATATTTAATAACTTCAGTGACTTTGATTATGGTATCGATATTTGTAGATTCCCTAGCTGATCAAATAAGCTATTAGAGGATGTTTTTATTTAGGCAAAAAAACCCTCGCAGTCTCAATGAAATACCTCAACACAAATTAACATATATTATATAATATAATATTTACTCTATGTCAAATGTAGTCTTTGTTTTACTATACTTTAATTATACGTTGCTATGTTTCATTGACACAGGCATCATCATCAGGCTAGTTATTTATGTTCACTTAAAAACTCACATTTTTACACACTTTTTTAACAATTTAACACTTGTTTTCGTACCTTTCTTGTACACATCAAACATATAAAATTTTACAACATGTTAACACGTATAATTAAGGTATAGTACAACAAAAACTACAATTGGCATAGAGTAAGTATTATATTATTAAAAAATTAACAAATCGTATTACAAACTAAAAACAATAACACAAAATTAACAACACAAAAACTAGTTAACAATCATAAACTTTGATAAAATTAATAAAGAACAATGTTAATGTAATATAGGGGTCTAAACAGGCTCTGCAAATAATTAATAATGATAAACTTTGATAAAATACCATATAAAATCTAATAGATATTACAGAGCTTTAAAAGGGCCCTGCATCAATCAAGTCTAATTATTTTATATTTGATCAAAAATTGTTCAGGCTATACAAAAAAGAAAATCTCCTATCAAAGATCTCAACATTATCCCCCAAATACGCCTGAATTGAATTGGATGAATAAATGTCCTACACATCTCTCAGTACAACACAATTATTGAGAAGTGCCTAACCGTTAAAACACCATGACAGAATTGGCATTGTGATGGATTCCCATGATCCATTATTATAGGAGCTGCAGATAAAGAAACTTTTTTAAACCGTTTCAAATGAGTATATTTTTGAAACTCTAAAATCTTATGTTTTGATAAGAAACATATGTGCCAAATTAAATAAATCTGTCTCAAATTCAAACTAATAAAGAGATTTTACAGGTTTGTTGAAATTTTTAAGTTTGTAGTCAACATTTTTGATTTAATTTTACCTTCAGATATACATAATAACAAATTTATGATAAGTTAAAAAAATCGATATTGACTTTTTAAAAGAAATATTTGTTTTGAGGCTCCCCAAATCTAAAAAAAGTAATTTTAGAATTACAACTGTCTATATCCTGTGCTGTGAGCTGCAGGCAAAATGAGTGAACCAATTTTGAGCAAATTTGTATACTATACAAAACATATGGATAGCATTGGATACAGATTTTTCAGCTACATACAGTATGCTATTGTAGAAGACCGGACACCCTATAAGTGAAATATTATTCTCAATAAATATGTAGCTATTATGCTATTTTGAAATTTACCAACCATTTTTTTTCCATTGTAAGTTGTCTAAATAGTAAAAATATATATATTTGTGTCAATACATATGTGTGTGAGGTACATGTATCAGATTTCTTCAAAACACAAATCTATTTTTTATATAACAAAAGGAATAAATTTGAATGAACGCTTAAAACATGTTCTGGTAGTCATAACATGGCTAATTTAAAAGTTCCGCATCTCAACTTCCCACAAGGACAATTGTAATAAACATTCATTATTTCCTGAGCAAACTTACAGATAAGGAAATATATTTAACAATATGAAATTAGTGGAAACTACTAATAGTATGAGAAAAACCCTAATAGCTAATTATAAACTCAACATATCTACATTGATTGGTTGTACTATATATTCATTAGAAGAAAAAAATATCAAAGAAATTTGTATAACCTTTAACCATAGTTTCAGTGGTTTACTAAATTTATGTCCTTAATTTAAATTTTAAAGAACAAGGACGACGAAAAAATAACTTAAAACTGTTCAAACTAATACTACTGTATCTGTAATAAACAACTTCTAATAATATAAGTAAATATTGAGCTAAACTGTTATAGTTTAGTTATTGTAGCTAGTGCATCACTGAAGATACGGACTTTGTCGTCGAAACGGATTTGAATGAATAAAAGTAAATATGAATGAGAATTTTTGTTCAAGTTTTAATTTATCAAGCCTCTAGAACAACGCTCATGTTGTTTCCTCGATCCAGACATGATTCATGTTGTGGAACACTCCACTATAAAAAAGCTTCCATTCACTACACTATTGTTGACAAGCAAGCGACACATGTAGATATCAAACTGTCTTCAATCATTTGAGTTCAAAGTAGATATTTTAACAAATTAATTTTTCATAGTACCAAGATACCATTGCATAAGAATTTAAATCAATAACTGTTTACCTAATTAGGTTGTGGTAATTTAAATTTACTCATTAAACAATTTAGAAAAGAAGGGTTTAAAATGGTCTCCAATTTGAAAGTTGTAGTAGATTTTTCTAAAAAACAGTTCTCTGGTTAAAAACTTTCATTAAGTTAGAGAAAATCGTTAAAACTAATTCAAAGAGCCACAAAGGACACAAAAATTGTTTATGTTTATATATAATTTTGAAAGAATATTATTTCTGGAGTCATGAGGTTAAATAAAGAACTAAAATTAATAATCAGTTGCCTTATTTTCTGTCATGAAGAGATTGCAATATGTTATTTTCTATTGGAAAAATTCCTAATAACATACATAATAAATTTCAATATTATATCCTTACATAATCTGAATATAAAATCTTTTCAAGTTCATTCTTGACTGAATTCCTATTGCTTTGCTCCTCAGTTGAATATTTCCAGTACAGCCAACGATCCTTAGTATTTGGTCCCGTCAGGTCAGCCAATAGTAACTCTGTTGCCTGGTAAACAAGAAAAATAAAACTATTATATCTACAACTAACAATTCTACTTCCAATGGAAAGTTAAACAGATAATCTTAATAGTTGTTTTTGTAATAAATAACGTCTTTTGTTTTTGTTAAATTTGTTTTAAGGACCTCAATAAGATAGAGGTCATTTGGTATGTAGTGGCGCTTAACCTTCATCAGGCAAACAGGTTCCCATCACTTTTTAGTGGTGGGGGAAGCGAGTGAGCTGGTGTTTCGCTGTCCTTTTGTCAGTGCATTTCTAGACAGTGTATTACGAACAACGTACAACATTAGATATTGTTTAGTTAGTAGTATAGTGATTTGTGAATGCCTTGTGTAGTGTTGTTGCTTTTGTAATTAATATGAAATTGAACCAAAACAGAAGAAAAATTGGTGTTAAGAAAATTATTCACAGCCAAGCATGAGAGCTCATAAACAATATTTATAACTTTATGAAAAGGGAGGCACAAGAAGGTCCAATATTATTGACAAAGGTGCAAGAAAGAGTTGCCTAGGCCACAGGGGTTAGGATTATTCAACGAATAATTAAAGAAAATAAAATAAATAAAGAAACTCGGCAACCTTTCTCAACCCCTCATAAACGACGTCTGAGGGAAAATTTTAAATCTGAATTAGATGACTTTGACAAGTGTGTTGTTCGTAGGTGTATTAAGTTCATCTTACTCACAAGCAACGTCCAACGCTAAAAAAAGTACTGCCAGTTTTAAAAGAGAAAATTGGATTCAATGGGAGCTTATGTTCTCTTCGGAAAGATATCCAGGAATTGGGCTTTAAGTGGAAAAAAACTTGACAATAGAAAAATCTTAATCAAAAAACCTGATCTAAGGGAAAAAATAATCAATTTTTTGACAACAATAAAGCAGTTCAGAAAAGAAAAAGGACAATTGTTTACACTGACGAAACCTATGTACTACAACGGAAATTCGTTGTATGGGGTTATGTTTTGGTCAAAAAAGAAAAATATCAAAAAATAATCCCAATGCAAGGTATGGATGTTTTGTAGAACTTTTTACTGCTTATAGCCGGTCGGTGAGATTGAACTATGAAATGGTCCAAGGTCAACTCTTGCCGGCTTGTTCTAACAGTAAATTCCTATGTCGGCGGATTTTGAATTGAAAAATCATTTTTTATGAATTTTGAAAATATGAAATAATAATGTATAAGGATATGTAGTTGTAATACAAGTCGTATGCAATACATATCTAGTACTGTTATTTCATATTAACTAACAGACGTTACGGCATATTTAAATGAAGAATTTAAAAATTTTCAAAATTAATAAAAAATAAAAAACCTTGGTATTTCTGAAAATAAAATGTAATTTTAAGATAAAAGTATTCTTGCTAAAATTTGGAAAAAATTGATATTTAAAAAGTTAGCAGAAAAGGTTAAGTATAAAAGCTAATAAAAGTAAATAAAAATAAATTTTGAGAAAAGGATTGTATAGAAGTAATTAAATAAATAAAGTTATATTATAATTAATGATTAAAAATTTAAATTTGATTAAATCAAAAGAGTTATGGTTTTCACGCTATAGTATGAAAACGAAAAAAGATAAGAAGTGGAAATTTTGCAAAAAGAAGTTAAAACCTAATATCTAAGAGTTGTGTAAATTTCAGGAAAATCAGTTAATAAATAAACCCCAAACCCAAAGGTGTGAAAATACGCACGGGATTACATCACTACCAGAAGTCGCAGAATTATGTTATCACGGCTAGTGCGTTTAAATCACGAAATAAACAAAGTGACAAAGTTTGAAAACAAAAACTTTAAAGGTGTAAGAATTAAAAACTGTAAATTACGCAAATTCTTACGTAAGCTATTGAAGGCGAATGAATAGTCCGAGAAATGTCATTCGAAGTGCGGGAAATTGCCGCGGTCGAGAGCTACAGGACACCGGTTACGTAAAAACGCAAAAACTGTTAGGAAAAGTGTTATAGACAATTAAAAGGAAAACAATGAAGATTTTTACATCGGCCAGTTACAAGTTGCAGGGTTTAAATGTTCAAGGATAAGTGACGTAGTTGTAGGCGGAGCCAGAATACCAACTTACAGCAAAAATAGATTAAAGGATTAATTAGAACAAAGTGATTAAAAAGGACAATTTAAAAACGGTAAACGTAATAAATAAATTAATAATAAATAACTGAACCACCTACACCAAAAATAATCAAGAAATTGCATAGAAATACACCATAAATGGAACTATCGTATCGGTCCAGTGAGGGAAAAAAATTGGTATCGATATACGATAGTTTTTGGCTATAAAAAGAGCCGCACGAATCTCATAGAGGTCTCTTCTGAAAAAATTGTTAGAAAAGGTGCTAGGGGTGACTATGCCCGAGGCTCTCTCGTAAAAAAGTCGTTGAAACAGGTGCTAGGGGTGACTATGCCCGACGGCTCTCTTGTAAAAAAGTTGCAGAACAGGTGCTAGGGGTGACTATGCCCAAAGCTCTCTTGTAAAAAAGTTGCAGAACAGGTGCTAGGGGTGACTATGCCCGAAGGTCTCTCTTAAAAAATAGTTTGAACAAGTGCTAGGGGTGGCTATGCCAGTTTGCCGACTCAAGATTCTCAGTAAAGAAGTTTAAGTGTTACGATGCCAAAGTATTAAAACAGCGTCAGCGAGAGCGATAGGAGGTGATAGATTCGAACAACCAGCCAGCCTTCTAAACTCCATGGAAAAAATATAAGACAACTTTAATCGCTAAATTCAACCAACCAGACACCAGAGGACCATCAGCATCTCAGGACTCAGGATCTTCAACACGGCGGACAAGGTCTGAGAAAATCCAAATTTCCTTTTTTAAAGGGCAAAATTGGCCCGATTTTAGAGTCTCACTGATTTTCCTGAGATAATTTTTTTTTGTGTGTAATTAAATAAATGTATTAAAATAGAAATGTCAAACTCATGTGTGGATAAAAATCTTTTTCAATAAATAAATTTGATAAATTAAATAATTTAAATTCAGAGATAAATAGAAATTTTTATATAGATCAATTTTAAGAAAGTTATAAGTGATTGCCTTCTGCTCAAAAGAAAAAATATTTTAGTTGTTATCCATTAATTTTATTAGAGAAATTGTTTTGAATTTTATTTTGTTGACTTATGTCAAGCTTATTATTTCAGTTGTTTTTGTTTAAATTAATTAAAAGAATTAATTTTTTTATATATTCTCTAAACTGTGTTTTATTTAGAATTGGTCACACAATTATATGCTATATTTTCAGGTTTGTTATTATAAAAAAGGGTAAAATATATTGTATCAAAAAGGTATTCCTAAGGACACACACCTACGAGATTAAAATTCGAAAATAAAGTAAATTCGTGTTCTCCCTGAGAAATAGGGTAATCTTAAATACAGTTACTGGAAGTCGTAAATAAAAAGGGGGGTACCGGTAATTTGGGGCAACTCAAATTATCGAAGAAGTTATTCAATCCAGGCCAGCAAGATAGTAAGCCAAAAACTTCCAGTGGATTGGATAATTTATTCTTTTTGTCACGCGAGAACGAATCCTGTAGGCTAAAAATCTCAGGATTCGAGACTATTACGTATTAATAAAGATAGGGGGCGTAATTAGTCTGACTCTAAAAAAGGTAGAGTTTTTTCGTTGTAGTACATTCGTCACACACAAAACCTTATTCATGGTCAGACAACTCTAAAGCAGGGCTTCATATTCCGATATCTAAAGATCAATATGGCATTATTGTTCATGCAGGAAGTGAGAAAGGGTTTGTTTCAAATGTGTTGTTAATTTTCAAATCTGGACAGAAGAGTTGTGATTACCATGAAGCAATGAACTACAAAAATTACGACAAATAGTTAAGAGAGACATTAATACCTAAGAGTGTTCATTATTTTAATAACACATATAATTAATGTCACAGTAAGGGAACATAGCTGTAAAACAGCTTTTGTCAAATGGTTATTCATTTCAAAATACTGTATAGTTAGTGTTGATAAATCGCGGAATGGCGTGAGGCAGGCATTCCAGTGTACACAGGTAGACACTTCTCCTCCCGGACTGGCCTCCCCACTCCAAGCCAGACCGCCCTCCCTCCAAGCGCCACCACATAATTAGCTATACTGTGTTGTTCTTTTCAAGACATATTTTGTTCTAGTTTAGACATATTGTGTTTTCAAACTATTGCCAAATATCATGTTGAACTCTTCCCATTTTGAAACCTGTAAATTGAATAGTAGTTTAAGAAATTTAATAGCAGGTTTCTATATTGATTTTTCCATAGAAATTTTAAAACCATTGGAAAATATCCTGAAAAATTAGTTGAGAGATACTCATTCTTTATTTTTCTTTTAAGATACAAAAATTATGTACATCTTGTAAAAATTTGAAAGTAGACTATATCAAATGTAACTCTAGACTAGGTTATTGATAAATTGGTAGAGATAATTTTGAAAGATAAAGTATAAAAGAAAGCGAGAGAAATAAAATAAAACTATAACAGTTATATAATTACTAAAATAACAACTAGAGGACCCGTGCTGCTCCGCAGCATTGAAATTAATAATTTTAAAAATATAAAAATTACTTAACTTAATAATGGTGATAATATTCTAATCAAATAAGTAAGCCTGCCAGATGTATACATTTTTATTACAGTAATACAAAAAAAAATATTAAAAATGTATTTAAAAATTAAATGAATAAAAATAAAAATAAACAATCATCTTTGGCCTTTGTTGCTGTTCTCCACAAACAGTACAACCATGGTAGAACGTTGATTTATAATTTTTTTAACTGGAGTAGGCAGTTTACGTCCGTACGAAGGACGGATAACCGGCTAGTACCTCATTAAAAAGCCAAAGATTAACTGAATAAAAATTCACATAATTTTTAATGAAAATGTAGAACTGTAATTTAAGTCAAATTAGAAAAAGTCAAATTTGTCCAATATAGAGGTTCATTCCTCGCCTTAAACTTGTCCGATTTCAATAATCAACATTTCAAATGAGAGTTTATTTTTATGAGTATTTTAAGACCAAAATATGTCAAATAACTTCAATAAAACTAGAGTTATGGATCATTTATTAAAAAGGCGAATCCTTTAAAAATTAAAACCTGTGTTATTTGGAATCAAGCAGTTCGCTTAAAGTTCATCCTAGCAAAATAAACCATAGCTCAACTGAAAGCCTGTAATTCACTGATTGTTCTCATAACAAAACATATATAGTAACATAAATTATGTTGGAGCCATGGATCTTTATTTAAAGAAAACCCTTGAAAAATTAAACTTTGTTGGTTGTCCACAGTCGTTCGCTTAAAACTCGTCCAATTTCAATAATCAATGACTTAAAGCCTGTATTTCACTGAAGGTTCTTAGACTAAAATATATAGCATAATTTAATAAGAATTTGAAGTATGGATATTTAATTAAAGGCAAATTTTGGAAAAATGTAAATATATGTTAGTTTAAAGATCATAAATCGCCTAAATCCTGTTCGATTTAAATTATTAATAGCTCAACTGAAAGCCTGTAATTCACTGACTGTTCTTATACCAAAACATATATAGTAACATAAACTATGTTGGAGCCATTGATCTTTATTTAAAGAAAACCCTTGAAAAATTAAACTTTGTTGGTTGTCCACAGTCGTTCGCTTAAAACTCGTCCAATTTCAATAATCAATGACTTAAAGCCTGTATTTCACTGAAGGTTCTTAGACTAAAATATATAGCATAATTTAATAAGAATTTGAAGTATGGATATTTAATTAAAGGCAAATTTTGGAAAAATGTAAATATATGTTAGTTTAAAGATCATAAATCGCCTAAATCCTGTTCGATTTAAATTATTAATAGCTCAACTGAAAGCCTGTAATTCACTGACTGTTCTTATACCAAAACATATATAGTAACATAAACTATGTTGGAGCCATTGATCTTTATTTAAAGAAAACCCTTGAAAAATTAAACTTTGTTGGTTGTCCACAGTCGTTCGCTTAAAACTCGTCCAATTTCAATAATCAATGACTTAAAGCCTGTATTTCACTGAAGGTTCTTAGACTAAAATATATAGCATAATTTAATAAGAATTTGAAGTATGGATATTTAATTAAAGGCAAATTTTGGAAAAATGTAAATATATGTTAGTTTAAAGATCATAAATCGCCTAAATCCTGTTCGATTTAAATTATTAATAGCTCAAATGAAAGCCTGTAATTTAGTGAGTATTTTAAAACCAAAACATATCAAATAACTTCAATAAAACTGGAGTTATTGATCAATAATTGTAGGCAACTCCTAAAAAAAAAAAATTGTGTTTTGTTGGAGGTCTACTGTTGGCTTCAAATTCAACGTAACTACATAAACTATGGCTCAAATGAAAGCCTGCAATTCACTAATTATTACTCATACCAAAACATATATAATAATGGATCTATCAATCGTTAATTAAGGATAAATCTTGGTAAAATTAAAATTTAAGTTGGTTGCCCACCTTGCTTTCGCTTGAAACTCATCCATCCAATCTCTATAATTAATGGCTTAAATGAAAGCTAGTACTCCACTGAAGGTTCTTAGACAAAGACATTGTGGGTAACATAATTTAAACTGGAGATATGGACCTTTAAATAAAGTCGAATTTAGGAAAAATTCAAATTTATGTTTTTTGGAGGTCCATAATTTGCCTTAAACTCAAAAGATTTGAATGATCTCCATCTCACATGAAAGCCTGTAAGTATTCAATGAGTATTTCAAGACCAAAAGTAACTATGTACCTGTATTAAATCCCGAGATATATGAAAAACAATCATAAGACAATGCTGCAAATTTGAAACTCCCATAAGACATGCATGGGGAGGAATTTTTGTTCGAGTATAAGTCGAATTATGCGGTAGATAAATGAATGCGGATGTTTGATGGCAAATCTGGGCGTGCATATCTTTAATTTAAGACCTTAATTATGAAAATCGGTTGGGTAGAATTGCCGAACGGACTCGGAAAAGAAAACCCGTTATTTTTTAATATATAAGATACTAATAAATAATAAATAAGATATAATAACTAATAAATAATATTATAATAATAATTTCAAATAAAATAAACAATTAAAGGAATACAAACTTGAAAAGTAGTTATCCAATATAAACATTCATTTTAGAATGAAATATACTAATCTATTTATTTGTGTTTATCTTCTTTTTTTTGGTTGGTTATTGTGGAATTTTTCCTATCATACTTTACTTTTCGTTCCCTTAATATATTATCAATTATTTTAGAATTAAATGTATTGAACTGGGCTATACTTTTAATACTATTCAATTTAACATGAAAATATAAACAAGCAAAACTAAAACATTATAAGCCCCAATACCTTTCATTATCTAACTTTCATCTTTGACAAATTATGTGAGCAGTTATTGTGAAAAACTATATAAGATGCATTACCTCTCTGTTCTGCATTCTGTAGTGGAAAAATGAACCAGTATATATCATATACAAAACATCTAATGGCAATATACTATTAAACAACTAAATATAAGAAAATATTACAAATTTATTTATTACCTTAAGTTTTTCTTTGACACTAGCTTCAAGAAACTTGACAGCGGAATCCCATTGATGTTTCTCGTTCACACTGCGGTCTTCTAACGTATTTAACTGAATAACTCTAAGTACTTCATTGGCCTAAAACAAACACTTCTATTTATTTCATTTTCTTATTGATTTGCAGTGCTAAAAATATAAAAATTATCATGATTTATATAGGGTTGAAATATATAATCAAAACATATAAATTTAAAAGTCTTACAGCTGTGTAATGACCAGATAAAGATAGTTATGATACTTATAAAAGTTACAAATGCTTGGCCTACTAATAAACATCTGCAAAAAACTGCTTGAAACATTGGTTTACCAAGAAGCTGCACAATATAAATTTAAAAACTGTTATTTACCATTTTTTTTTTTTTTTTTTTACTTTTTCATAAATATGTAATTTAGAAAATGTATTGTGACAAGTTAAATAAATTTATATTGAATTTTTCATGGAATTATCATTTCAAAGTCCCCCCCCTCCCAATTATGAAAATGTGGTTTTTGAAATCTAAACTTTATACAATTAAAGCAAAAAAATAAAAACTTTATCATTTTCATTTGGAATGGGAGACCGATTACTATTTTTTACCCAGGTAAAAAACAAGTGTTTGTTTACTTTGTAATGTAAGTGTATCAGTTAAAAAGAAAGGGAACGTTGAACATCATTTCAACACTGTTTACTCATCGACTGAAAAGAGGATTTCCCACTGAATTCTGCTTTAAGGGAAGAAAAAGTAATGCAGTTAAAATATCAATTAAATGTTCAGTAATCTACTTTTTTCAAGACATTAGATAAGAATAAAGCAGCAACTGAGGCATCATTTCGGTTTTCCAAAATGATCGCTCAAAATAAGAAACCATACGAAGATGGTGAGTTTATCAAAGCTGTATTTTTAGAAGCTGCTGCAAATACATTATTTGACAATTTCAAAAACAAATCTGAGATAATGTCTGCTATCAAATCTATACACCTTTCTGCAAATACAATAATGAGACAAGTTGAATCTATGAATTCTGATGTAATTTCACAACATAAAACTGACTGCCATTGTTTTTCCTTACAACTTGATGAATCACCTGATATTGTTGATACAGCAAAGTTAGCTGTTTTTGTAAGAATGGTTCTTGATGATTTAAAAATAACAGAAGAGCTGATAAAAGTTGTACCACTTACATGAGATTCTGTGGAACAGGACATATTTTTAGCATTTAAAAGCCTTATTGACTCGAAAATATTTCTGTAAAGAAGTTGGTGGGCTTAGCAACCGATGGAGCTCTCCGATGATAGGTGGGGAGAGATTCATTGCCTTGTGTCATAAAGACAAAAGCTTTTCGAAATTTCTATCTTACCATTGTATAATACACCAGCAGTCACTATAAGGAAAGTTCTGAAATATGAACAATCTAATGAAAACAGTTGTAAAAGTAGTAAATAAAGGTGAAAAAAATCTCATCCAGGGAGAAATGAATACAAGCACTTTGCCTGTTTGAAGCAAACAGTCTCCTTACAACAGCAAAGAAATCATCGCAATTCTTTTAGATTTGAAAAGACAATTCAATCAATACTTTCAAGACTTCAAAATCATTTCAATTGTAACTCAGTTTGTCAACTATCCTTTTACAAATGCTGAAGAATTCTCCAACTATGTTATGGGAACATTTTGAAGAAAACAACGCTGCAATGGAGATGGCACTGATTGACTTTCAAAATGAGCTTTCATTAAAATCACTCGCTTCAAGCTCTGAAAATATTTGGCATCTTGTTCCTAAGGAAAAATATCCAATTTTGGTTTAGGTTGGTCTACGAGTGAAAGCAATGTTCAGCTCCACAATTCTGTATAAGGTTTCTTTTCTAGTATGAAGTTTATAAAAAACAAGTACAGAAACAGATTGACTGAAAATTTGGACAACTACATTTGAATAGCAGCTACGACCCAACATTAAAAAAATTGGAGAACATAAAACTTAGGGAATCTCAAAACAGATATATCCACAAAAAATCCACTTAGATTTTGAGATTTGGGTAAAAGATGGAGTGCTTACTGGACTTCAATTGTGTTTTTATTGTTATTTAAGAGTAATTTTAGAATATTTAACAGTAAATAATTGCTGTTATTTTGACAATTTACTTTAAATGTATACAATTACTACTCTTACTACACTTTCAAATGGTTTAAGGTTAATGAATGCAGAAAGTACAGACCACTAATCGGTAGAATTTTTAGTAAATAATTGAAAATCGTAGAAAATAGTTATAATAGTTAACTAACTTAACCTAACCTGAATCTCCATAATAGAAGTATTATTACTTTAATAAAAACTTTAATAACATTAAAAGAATTTGACATATATCATTACAATACCAGACAAAAACAACAATACATCTTGTATTAAATGTTGAGCTTTACTTATGAGAAAAATTATACAGTATAACAAACACACAGAACACAATTCTCACAAAAAATATGCCTAAGTATCAGACGCGTTTCAACGACAAGGTCGTCCTCTTCAGTGATACACGAGCTACACCAATCAAACTGATTTATAACTGAGTTATAGTTTGATTGGTGTAGCTCGTGTATCACTGAAGAGGACGACCTTGTCGTTGAAATGCGTCTGATACTTAGGCGTATTTTTTGTGAGAATTGTGTTCTGTGTGTTTGTTATACTATACATCTTGTCATTACAAAACACACAACTCATATTGTAATTATGAGCAAGAATCTAATTATACAACCATAAATCTTTTTAATCGTATGCCAGAAGAGTTATATACTCTTCATGATTTATAACATTTTAAACAGATCTTGAAAAAGTTTTTCTTGGAGGAACTTTTTAACTTTTTTGTAGAGTTTCTTGATCTTTAACAGGCTATAACCTAATGTATGTATAGCAGGCATCAATACTGTTTACTTTATGTGTTATGTTTTTATGTATATATTTATTATTAGTTTAAGGTTTATTATAATAAAGTGACATATTTGATACCTTATATAGGCGCAATGGAAGAAAGAAAAAACATATTTATGATTGCATATTCATAGTGTTTACTTTACATGTATAAAGCGCTCTGTAGTTTATTTTTTTCTTGTAATAAATTTGTCTTTAAAAATTTATATTTTATAATTCTCACAATAATCAATGAAAAACGTTAATTATCTTCAGTAAAATGTAATAATCGGAACATATTTCAAGTATCAAAATCTGTATAGTCATGCCATCGTGCTAAAGTAAATAATTATTTAAAATTTATCTTCCAGTAAAAATAAAAGACGTGTTACCACTCTCATATCAACAAATTATAAATACTTATTTCTTAATACATGCGATAGTCTCATAGGTCAATGACACAAATGATCCATAATAAGCAAATATTGTTTCTGGTCTTGTATTGAACAGATCTTGTTTAAAGGCGATTTTCTCCAAGTTTGTACTATAAAGATAGCCTTCTATAATGAGTTCACCCACCCTAGTTCTAGCAGTGAAGATTTGTAATTTCCTGGAGACTCCACTATACAGAATTAAGAAATTTGGTTTAAGCTGTATAGTAAATACTTTTCTGTCTTTTAAACTATTTTATTCCAGGTATCCAACCACTCACCACAACATAGTTTCTCAATCTATTAGTAGTACGCATTAGCTGTCATTTTTAAAGAATGCTTAGGCTGCATCAGTGCTGCCTTTTTTTTCAATCTCATCACACCTTACATTTCCTGAAATCCCACTAATGGCCAGGAATCCACTACATTGCTAATTAGTGAATTCTGTAATATTTTGTAATATTTTGCATGTGTACAAAATATCTAGTTGATTTATATTTTACTAATCCCCACAATGCTGATTTTGATACATACTTTTTCCATTTTGAGTTCTCTGCCATGTGGAAGGGTTATATTATGTTGCTAAAAATTCATTCTGGATGCAGCAGCTGAAGATCCAAAGTTCAATTCCAGGATATAAATACCAAATCCTGAGTGTGGTTATTTATATTAAAGATAAATCTGTATAAATATGGAGGCAATTAATCTATTTTTTATTGTTCGTATTAAGCGGTGTCAGCTCTAAAGTGAAGGGTGGACACGCTATGTCATTGTTCCCACGTCAATATTTATAATGGGATGGGAGGACTCCACAGCCAAGGTGGTATGGGATTAATTGATGAAATTTCCTGGGGGTAGAACAGTGCATATATTTCCTTTCAATTTCTGTAGTTCTGTACCTAATTGATTATCCGTTTGATTCTAAGGTTGTGTTTAGATGTTTAGACAGACGTAGTGTATGTAGGAACATATTTTTCAGATGTTTTGAACAGAGTTTTAGCTAATACACAATGGCAGTGGCTCAACATGCAGTTCAATCTGCATAGTGTTGTTGGATGCAATTTTTGACATCCCAAATATATTCTCAGCTGAGCTCTGAAGAACTTCAAATTTTTGTACATGAGTTCCATCCCAAAAGCCTCACGCCCATAAGTAATTTTATGTCTGATATATAAAATTGTATACATGATCTAAAAGTTTACATGGGATATAAAGGTCTCAATGATCTGCTGCCAGTTCAATTTCTATTTGTAATAATCTTCAGTAAGTTGATCCTCTGGAAGGCCTCAGCAAAGGTTATTATGACATGATGTGGTTTCAACAGTAGTTTTTCAACATATTATAACTATAATAATAATAATAAATATAACATATATTTCTATAATAATAAATAAAAACAAGCGTTACCTGCTCACCTTTTCTTCCCATCGATGCCTACTCATCACATCTTCTACGACAGAAGTTTTCAAATTATCAAATAATTCATCATGATTTTTATTTAGTTTTCCTCGTTCAATGAATTGTGAAAATTCATGTCGAAGAGCTTCCCAACCTGCTTCTACAGATTTCTGCGGTAATTGTATATCTGCCCACTGACGTAACTTAATATCCACCGTTGTGTTGAACATTTCTAGAATAAAAAATCATATGAAACATTAACTTGAGTTGAGGGGGAATGTTATGTAATTATCCTTTTTTTATTTTTAGAAAATACAAGAAATTTTACAATTTAATTAAGATAATAATTTTTCAAAAATGAAATAAGCAATAAGAATGATTACAAAAATTGTTTTTCACATAAAAAATTTTTTTTTAAAAAGATGAAATGAATTTAAAATATTTCAGTACCCGCAGCCTTTTACTGATAATACTTTCTTTTTGTGATATTTGTGGATCACTGACGACAATTATTTTGCTATCTATATGTGCAGATAAAATAATAAAATTAGGTATTACAGAGTAATATACAATCTAAAAGTAAGAAAAACTTCCAAAAAACAGCTGCCATTTTGTAATTTACAAAGCTTTACTTTTTATGTAATAAGATTTTTCAACTAATAGGAAAACCAAACTTGAATATCAAAATTTATAAAACTTTGGTTACTAAATCAATTATTGATTTCTTCTCCAAATATTTAGTTTATACAGCTAAAAAAAGTTTTATTAGCAATATCTGTCTTAAATTTTATAGTAGATACAGTAGGGCCTCAATTATCCAAGCTAATGTAGATCAGAGGACACTTGAATAACCAGAAACTTGGATAACACGGGCAGACAGACCGGCGAATGAGAGCGTCCCCCCCCCCTGGATATTGAAATCAATGGTAGTGTTTGCGTTTTCGGCAGCCAGTCTGTGTTACGGGCGTTACAAACACGTTTTGGGGTTGATACAGTAATAAATAAAGACGTAAAATTGAATTAAAATATTGAGTTCACTTTATTACGAAACCCACAGTACTGCACTGTACTAAATATTATGTTCATAATATAAAAAATACAGAAATATGCTGTACTGAACAGCAAATAAAAATACAGTTTTTGTAAATCAAAATTCTAGCCTACCTAAAACAAGATCAATGAAGAGTATGAAAATACACTTAAAGAGAGCTAAAGTATTGAAAACTGTTTTGTACTGGTACTTTACCAATGAAAATTGAATTTTAAAACTAAGCCTACTTCTTGAAAAAGTTTATCAGAATTTTCTGCTTTACTGAACTGGCCCGCTTCTTTGCAGCACAGTAAAATAGCGAGTAAAATGACCAAGCGGTCACCCCACTCCGCTCGCTTGCTACGGTACTGTACAGTGTACAAACACTCGGTTAAACTAGAACTCAGTTAGCCGGGAGTCATATAATCGAGGCCCTACTGTACATTGATATCACTGGTAGTACACAATTATTAAAAGCTTCATGTAGTACACAATTGAGGGAGCTAAATGTGAAATGTTAAGTCAAAAAATAATTTAAAACATCATTTTACCAATTTTTTTTTTTACCCAAACAAACTTGTCTAAGTTATTGTAAAACTAAATATTTTGGGTATAATTTGAAAAATTCAGACAAAACTGTGATCCCTCTATACTATAAAGATCTAAAAATAGTATATTTTATTTAAAGTATATACTATATCTAAAAATTATAAAGATCTTTTTTAAATGTTTTATAATTTTCTAAAATTTCTAAGATTTATAAGTTATTGTTTGCTCATGTTGTTGGCACTAATATTTTTTAAGAAAATTAAAAATATTTTCCCATGTTGTGCGACAAAATTATGAAGGTAATTACAAAAAGATATTTAATTATCAATGTAACAACCTTACTGTGAAAATCAAATTATATAGACAAATAAATATACAAACATTTACAATACAAATTTTATTTATGACTCTTAATCTCAGGTTATTCTGATTCAATGGCATTTGTTAGTTAATTAATTAATTAATATATATATATATATATATATATATATATATATATATGGACAGGAGACAGGATTACCTTAAAAAGTGGTCCTTGGTATTACCTAATAGTACACAAGTAAGAAATCACACATAAAAAAAACTGAGAAGTGAGTCTTCTTCTTAACTCTACTGATTGAGAAAATGAACAGTGTTTACGAAATATTTCAGAACTATAGTGTTTTACCTTATGACTTAGTGTTTTCACCAAGTTTTCAACAACAGAATCGACTTTATCATCAATCTCACAATCATCTTCATTCATCACATTTTGCACAAGTTCATAGTCAGTTAATATCTCAAAACCGGCATCATATTTTCTATTCTTAACCATTCATTAATATCGTTCATTGATATATCTTCTCCACCAGGCATATTTTCACAAAGTTGCAAGATTACAGTTTCATGATTGTTATCCTCCATATCGTTTTCTTCCGTAGTTTCAATGTTTTCTGGATCAGACCACAATTTATTCCAACCTCTTTGGAACGTTATCTTAGAAATCTCGTTCCAAGCTTCTGTCACATTGAAAATTGCATTTTTAATTTAGCTCATCATCAGTGGAAACAAGCTTTTGCATAAAACCTTTCCGGTATCAGTGTTTTATTGCTTCTATTATGCCCTGGTCTATAGGTTGAATCAGTCCAGTCATATTACAGTGCCATCAATAGCTGGCAGAAAGTGACAAATGATTTTTCCATCATCACTCTTCATTTCAGTGTGGATGTGTAGGCACATTGTCCATAAAAATATTGCTTCTTGTGGTAATTTCCTAGACACTAAGTGTGATTTTATAACGGGCACAAAAGTTTTATCAAACCAGTACTGGAGTATATACTGACTCATCCTGCACTTTTCTGTGAATAATATGTTACAGGTTTGGATGTAAATGTTTAAAAGCCCAAGGCTTTTTTGAAATGCCAATAACAAGTGGAGAGTGTGTTCCACTTGCATTCATGCAAACCATAACAATAATACGGTCCTTTTGTATTTTAAATCTCTGGGCAAATTTTGTTAAAGAAGTTAAAAAAATTTCAGGTAGGGCTTTCCAATCAGGCCTGTTTCGTCACAATTATAAGCCTGCTCTTTTACCTATTTTCATTTGGTTATTTCTTTTTTTAACTTATCTCGTAACACTGTTATGACGGTACTATTGGCACTTGAATTTATCTAACCATCCTATGCTCGCTTTGAAGATGGATCCCCATCAAGCTTCTTATTAATGTCAATAGCCTTAGCAATTATAATAAGCCCTGAATAAGGAATCCCCTGACTGTGAGTTTTTTTCTGACTAATTAGTCTTGAAATGTGGACAGGGTTTATCTCCATTCCCTCTTGCCTCAAATGCTAACTTTTTACTTCCTTCACATGTCACACATTCAGTATACAGTCAAGAATTTGTTTTGAGGCTACTATTTGTTTGTTTTTATAACATTTACTTGCGAGTATATTTAATGTTTATTCTATTGTTCATTTCATTCACCAATGTGGACAATGAAATTTATTGTTATAAAACTATATTTAATTTTCGTGGTTAAAAGGGTGACAGAAAATTGAGCTTTTATTGTAATTTATTTTCATTTATTTATTTTTTGTATGCAAATAAAAAAAATAAAAACAAAAACAGACCACTGTTATATTTTTATAAATATTGCCTGAAAAAAATATATTCATTCAAATACCCAAGGGTTTTTCCACGTACATCTTAAAACATAAATAACAATGTGACCAGTTGGAGGTTAATTACAGTTTTTGTATAAAAAATAAAAGTCAAATCAACAAAATGAGAAAAAATATAGATTTATACAAAGTAACCCTAATTAAATTATAATATATCCAATTTGCAAATACTCACTTGAATCCCCAGTTTGAGCAGCTGGAAGATAAATATTCTCAAAGACGTGTAACGACACTTTGTCCCAAATCTTCGACATTAACAAGTCTTCCCACTGTTTCACAGAAACTTCACTTAGGTTTACTACTTCATCTAGAATCTCTAATCTTGCTTTCTCAAACAGTTCATTACGATCCAACTCTCGTAATCTAAAATCAATCACATAAACATATCTGTAAAAACTTTCTCCTATACCCATTCACAAAACCTGTACTAAATAAATAAAAAATATTTATTGTCACCTCCACAGTCCCGAGTTTAACAAAAATAAAATTAGTCGTACTTGTAGTAAAAAATTGAAGGTTTGTGAACCAAATCAATCTGAAAAAATGTCAAATAAAATAAAATTATGGTTAGCATGTAATTTGTAATACAAAACAAATATGAATATGATCAAGATTTATTTTGATATTATACAATGACCAGATTACTTGATTACTTCAATTTCAACATCAGCATCGAAGGTTAATTAATAATAATATTTTTTTGCCAATCACTCTAAATTTCAAATTTAAGAAGGGGAGGGGAAGAGATTTTTTTCTCGAAAGTTTGTGATTTACATTGTAAGTTGCTTCTGCATCATTTCTGGTTTATTTGTATTGCAACTATGAATTTTTGAAATTTGAGTTCTTACCTCTCATTTATCTGTACTCGTATACTTGCTCTTAGAAACTCATTCTTGTAAAATTATTTTTTATTTTGATGATAGAGCAAAATATTTGTATAACCTAAATCTAAATCTATAATACTAATTACAATTTATCAATAGAAATCATTATCATTCTTGAATTTATTATACCATTATTAAAAAAGAAAAAAGAAAACTAATTGTCTGTTGCAGCCATGTGCTATTCTGAATCTTAATCATTTTCTTACTTATGGAGTTCCCAAGTCCTCGTCTAAATATTTTTATTCGCAAATAATTCATAACTTTTTATTCACATCTTTTTTATAACCCTTATTCAACACTTCCATATTTTGTCTAACAAATTTCTGTCCATCTCGCATATGTTATCAAATGTTGATTCAAAACTGTACACATCTAACTTTGACTAAAGACCAAAAATGATTCTCTGAATCCAGCTCCTATCCAAGTAACTGACTTCACTAAACTCCCTACCAAGTAACACGCTCTTACTCGCCCACTCCAAACATTTTTCTCAGAATTGACCTGTTTGGAATATCAAATGTTCTTTGTTAATATACTGATCCACTAAATTGTTCATAAAAGTTCACTTTTTATTTATTTATTCCTTAATTATAATACATTTTTATTTACATATATTTTTTCATTATTACCTTTGAATTAAATTATTATTTATATATTATTGATTGGTTGGAAGATGTCCCATGCTTTAAGTAAATAAACAGTCCAAATAAAAACTTTCTCACGCACCCATTCATTATCTAAAATTCAAAATCTGTGATCAAGATTAATTTGTTTTATTTTTTGCTAATCACTCAAAATTTCAAATTATCAGATGGGCAATACATATTCTTGAGATTTTGTTATATATATTTAGAAAATAAACAGTGCAAAATACAATATACAAACTTTTTCATACACGCATTCATAATTAATCCAAAAAACTAATCACTCACAAAAATCTCAGTTTGGTAGTTATCAGTAAAAAATTTAAAATAAACCAAGGACTTAGTTTTAGATTATTTTAAACAATATTTATTTATATAATGAAATAAGATCTAAAATTACTTTGTTTGTATCATAAACTTATCTTAGCATAAATGTTATAAGATAAAATCAAGTTCAAGTGATGGTGATCATGAAGGTTAATATGATTTTATGGAAATTATTCCTTAATGGTAATTTTCTATTATTTGGAATTTTGCAAAATGGTCTGGGTCATTAATTTTCACATTTTACCAAAATTTGGATGAAAACAATAGATTCAATTTTGAGAAATTACTTCTTTTATAACAACCCCATTATTATTTTTTGTTTTTACCGTTTCCAGTCACAAGTTTTAAAATGGCTGCAAATTCAAATCTTTAAAAAATACATATCTCAGTTACCTTAGAGATTTAAAAACAAATTGATGGGTTCCACCATGGTATTTACCCAGCTCCATCATACAATTTAATACAAGCAGATCCTCTAAATGTAATGCCCAAAAGTTGGTCTCTTAGGCCTTGTAGGAAATGTTAAATTTTATCAAACAATAGATAAGTTAGGAACAAAAAACTGTTTAAAATGGCCTCCATTTTGACATTTTTAATTTCGTTTTCCGAATTTTAAAAGTGTTTTATATCAACACAATAGACCCCCCATTTTATAGACCAAAGTCATGTTCCTATTTTAATTTGTATGACCTCTATTATACTTATGTACAGACGACAATAATGAAAAACAGACGACATGCCGAAAATCACTTTTTCAGTTTCCTGAAGCCATGAAATGTGAAGTTCAGTTAAAAAGCAAAGTTCGGAATTTTATGCAATTACCAAACTTATCCTATACATGTATAGTAAGTCAATTTAAGTTCCTAACAAAAAGCACATTAAATACATTTTTAAGTATATTTATCTGGTTTTTAGTTTAAAAAAATCTTAAATAAACAATAAAGCCTGTATAGATAATATATTCAATTTTTAAAGATATATTTTTGTTATCTTCAGCTTAGAATGAGATTTTCTAATCTTCTTCCAATTTGTGAGGGGGAAGGTGTATCTTATTAAAACCAAACCTGGTCATTTCATTTATAGTTAAAAATGTTAGCCACAATCTAGAAGTAAAAATACAATATGATGTTTTTAATTATTGAAAAATAACAATGTTCCATTTTTATGACCTTAGAAAATTAATTTTCTTCAGAACAGAAGGATATTTGAAAGTCCATAATGTATTATTACAATACGGCACTTTTATAGATATTTAAACCTTTTGTTATAGGCCCTACACATTAATTTGTCAGAAAAGTTTATCTATACAAAGAAATTATTTTGAGTTGGGTAAAGGCGTTTCACACTTTTACTTACCTTGGGAAATTGTTTTTCCATTCAGTCTCCAGGTTAAACCTTGTGGCTTTAAATGCATCTGCTTGTTGCTCTACTGTCTCTTTTACCATTTTCCAAAAACAATCAGCTACAGCTCTGCTGAGGTTCCGTGTTGTTGTCTGCCCAGTTACTGATGCATTTCTGAAAATTACAAAATTGAAATAGTTAAAAAGTGAATAGACTATTTATATATTTAATAAAATTTATATATATATATATATATATATATATATATATATAAACTACACTTGATAGAAGAAAAATAAAAATAATTATTGGAAACTAAAACCTAATTTCCAAAAACAAATGGTTTCACTTACAAAACAGTAGTTGATGTCACTTGTATAAGACTTAGGTTATGAATTATTTAAGTAAAAAACTGATGTTAAATTCAAACTCAGTGCTTGAAAAACATACAAATTACATTGAAAAATATATAAATTTTGTAAGTACAAAATATTGGAAGTTTAAAAGATTTTTTTTTAGTACACAAGGGTTAATTTCGTACGTAGTGGTGTCAAATTTGAACTCCATGCTTAAAAATAAATAACTTGTGATTAATCAAAATTAGAAATATCAACATCAAATATAAAAAGTGTTTGTAATAATTAAGAACCAACCGATATGTTCACCTATTTTGTCAAAATCTAATCATTCTGTAGATTTGACCAAACAAAGCACCAAACTTTAAAATTTTGAGTCATTTAAACCACCTATTCTTGAAATAATGATTAATCACCCATTATTACCCCCAATTTTTCAGCAATTTGGGACAAAATCTAATCAATCTGGAGACAACCATCACATATCAAACTTAAATATTTTCAATTAAATCTTATCACTGAATAATAAATTTTGATTCTTGAAATACTACTTGAGAAAAGTGTCACAAATTTTTTTGCACTATGTTGTAGATAATATGGGAGTTTTAACAAATTAAAAAAACTTACTGGAACAGTTTAGAAGTCCGGAAAAACTTTTCCTCGTAATCTTGAATGTCTTGAATAGCATCGTTTTTCTTCCCCCTTCCAGTTACGACAGCAAAGTATCCTAAAGCCTTCATGGGAAACAAATTCCCTGACAATATCTTCTTGATCTAAAATAATAACAAAACATATTATTTACCAATTATAAAATATAAAAGTTATAAAGTTAATGACTATCATTATATTTTATTAATTAAAAGCATAAAATCTATTTTACACAAATTCTATCTTCTAAAATATAATTCTCACAGGGTTTTTTTTTTTTTTTTTTTAATTGTGTACCTTCTCCCTTTTTTTAGCCAACTTCAATCTTTAAAACATTGAAAATTAAAATCACTTAATACAACACCACTGGAAAATATTTTTATTCAAGTAATTCAGTGGAGGCACGAGTCATTAAAAGCGAGAGCATAAAATGCTTATCCAATAACATTTGATCACACATAACGAGAAATTTTTTTGTAAAATCTTAATAATCGAATGAGATGAAATATAAATTTGTCTTTAGTCACCCTTCCTATCAGACGCTAAAAAAATAAATAAACACTATAATTCACACAACAAAACACAACATAGTACTGAAGAAATAAGGGTACTTGTTATTATAGATCGGGTAGAAGCGGTTTAGATAGGTCACGTTATGATAAATATGTCAATTATACTTCCGTTATCTCGGTTACCGCTCGTTTCATAATAATGCGTCTGACTTCCAGGTACAAAGGTCGTTCAAGGTCGGCTGCTCATTGTAGCCCATTAGTCTAGTTCTGTTACTGCTGTTAATAATGTGTGTGTTAGTAATTGCTCTATTTTTCACTGTACTGTTCAGTTTTAATTATGAGCGATAGTGTTTTAATTTGGGATCTACCTAAAACCGAGGAAGAGACTGAGAATTTTTTACAAGATAAAAGTTTATTGCCAACTAATAAACAATGTGAAAACGGACATGATATCCATCTGTATTCTGGTCAAATTGTCCAAATTGGACAAATAACGTCAAATTGTGTAGTATACAAAGTAAACTCTGTGTTGGGTCATGGATAAATAATCCCTGAAAAAGGTGGTGCCTATAACCGACAAGTAACGAAATAAGAAACAAGTTGTTTATACATCCCACATCGCAAATGTATGTCATAGATTATTAATTTTAAAGTAGTTAGTAAACGTTTAATAATCAAGTACTAGAGTCAAACAAGTCATAAATTAGAGTCAGTTTGGGTTCAATATTATTCAAGTATAATTTAGGGCCTGATTAGGATTTTAAAGGAAAGTTAACTTCAGTTTCATTCCCTTTAACAAATTAATCTTTTGTTTAATTTCAAATTCCTACTCTCCTAGTAGAGGTATTTTAATGTTGCTTTTGTAGTATGATTAGACCGAGATTACTGTTTTATATGGATACATATTATCAAACATTAACATTTAAATTACTATACTGTATTTTTTTAAATTATTAAATTTTCGAAATTGTTAGAGGAGATAGGCAGTATTTCATGCTCCCTTCTTTTGTATCTCTAACTTAAGTTTCTGATAATATATAATTGCAGATAAATAATGGTTTGATCTTACAAACACTGTCTTCTGAATATATACTCACTATTTTTTAAATATTCCTTATTTAAATCTAACTCTTTTATTAATAAGCTTATCATCTTGTACTTACACGATCTGGATTATTGAGATTGTCTTCAGCAAGATCGACCTTGGTTAGTACGAATATTGTACGTTTGCCCTGGGGATCCATTTGCGAGACCAGATCGGTAACGTTGCTTCTCTCTGCGTCTACTGAACCATCTTGAATACAAAGTATAATAGCATTTGGGTTTTCCATATACATTCGAGACATTTTTCGTATTGCTTCACCAGTATCACTGGCCATATCTTTGGTAACCGTCTATAAATAAAACACATTTAGTATATACAATAATATTTAGGGTAGTTAGATCAAAGTAAAAGGTTAAGTAACCTATAACCAAATTAGTAATATACAATTGCTTTTACAACCTTACTCGTGAGAATGCTGACACCCACTATGTGTGTGTTATATAATATAAACTTATTAATTCCCATTGTATTATGTCCAATTGTATCAGATGCATGTATTAAAATTTGCCGGCAAATTCTTAAAAAGAAAGTATCTTGAATTAATTTCAAGGAAGAGCTAATGACTAGATCCTCATGAACCAAAAAGCTTCGTGATAAACTCTTTTCACGGATATCAGCAGTATTTTCTTAACATTTATTCATTTCCTAAATATTAAATTAAAAACTTTATAATATCAGAATCAAGATTTTGGTAGAAAATTTAATAAGGGTACTTGTTCTTTATTCACATTAATCAAAAACTCATACAGAATAATCTTCAACTGTTTTTTAAACAGTTTGAGAAATCTGAAATGAAAATCACAATTTTGTTTTTTTTTAACTGTTTTTAGGAAGAAGTGTGTTTAAAATAAAATATGAAATTATTTTTTTAATACAAAATTATGATTTTAGTTGAAAAACATCATCTATGGCTTTGTAACAGAACTGAGATGCATCCTACAGATCAACTGCAGTACATGTTCAAGGATATGAATTCTATATAATACGTGTATGAAATATAAATGTAGTGATAGTTTGATTACATAATCAGAGTTAAATTCTTATTAGAAATTGACCAGTTAAAAACTAATAAACTAAGCTTACAACATTTTAATAATATAATTCGTCTTTAAATTTAATAATTTTCTAAACAAATACATCTATAAATTAATAAACATTGTTCAATATTTATTCCAACTAAGCAGATAGATTATATCTATGTAGGTAGGAAGTAGTTACACAAAGAGAATTTTAATGATATTACATGTGATATATTTCAAGTGGAGTGTATTTATAGCAGGTGATGATGACCAACAAAAAATACATTTAACCCACACAGTATACGGAATATTCCACCAGGCCTAATTTGGCTGAAACGTAAAATCAGGAATATTCCGCTGGCACATATTTAAAAGCATAGCAATAAATATAGTTTGTAAATTGGTTAGTAGGGGGTAACACAACACAGAAACTGTATATAGGTGGAGACTAAGAATCATTTTGTGAATATAGTCATATCATGATTCGACAAAATTATGGTCCTTGGTAATCTACTATCTTTGGAATATCACTCAAATGTTCGAAGTGTAATATTCATACTAGTTGTCACCAAATAGCATAAGGAAGGTGATCTGTTGTAATTACTTTCAAAAATTTATGTGAGCCTACAATTTACATAATAATACTCCAATTGGTAATTTTTTCATTTCATATTATTTTTGTATGAAAGATGAAAGAGAGGGATCTAACCCCAGACTACTTGAAAAAAGATATAGATCCAAATAGGGCTCTTAGAATTGCCACACCCGTACTCACTATAATGAGCCCCTTAGGAAAGTATACAAACTTATATAACTTTTTAATGATTTGCATAAACTTTTATTTAGGTCATTACATTTTATTTAAAAAATCTACTAATTTTGGAAAGTTAATATGTTTCAAATAAAATTTCCAAAAAGAGGTGCTAGACTTCAGCAACTGAAGGAATGTTTTATTTTTCTGAAATCCAGGAGGAATGGGGAATCACACCTTAATTCATTCAGGCAATGAAAAATGTGATATAGGAAACAAATGCTTTTAAGGAACAGAGTTAGCATAAACTTGAATTGGATGGTTAATAATTTGTATTTTAATGACAATCACAATGCAACTTACACTTATGATACCAGGAAGATCAACCAAAACCATCCTATGTAAACCAGGTCCTTTGACAGTCATTGAGATAACGTCTGTACTAACGGTCTTTCCCGTTCTCAGCACACTTTTTGTCATACGTAATTCTACCTGAGGAAACAGATAATATTTACCGAAACATAAAAGATACAATAATTTTCTTTTAATAAATTCAGTTGCCAAAAAATCGGCATACTAGTTCCTTATTCTTTATAGAATAAATGTACTGTTTTAACACTTTCAAGCCTAAGCTAGAGTATAACCCGACCTCCTACTTGGCCTGAATGCTCGGGCAGTTCTATTTAATTCTATAAATAATTTGCACAGGCATATAATAATTAGGTTATCGTACCGTGTGTTGTAATTTTTCTAAACAACTGATGTGCATTTACCACTGCAAACCTTTTTGCGGATATTTATGAGTTACAGTACTGAAACTAGACACATATTTCAGAAGGATAATATCGTTTTGTCTTTCGTTAAGCCACAGACCACATACCGGTACATTTTTTAAAACAACTTTTTATACCAATTATTAACTGTTTTTGATATATATATTTGTGATCTTTTATTTGCATTTTTAAATATATTTTTACTTATAAAGAGTGATATAATAAATAAATAAAAGCATTTCAACATAATTCAAGGCATTCTTCAAAGTGTAACAAATTCATTGATAAATAACATAATTCTATACTTTAATATTATTTAGAAAGTATACGGTTAGATCTTTAAAATGATATATAAAACTTATGTTAAATTTTTTTCTAAAAACCATATAAAATGTCCATGTTTCTAGGCCAAGCGTACTCATGGAAAACCAAGTCTGAAAGTTAAGATTCATTTTTTTTTGTTTTTTAAGATGGCATTTTTCTTTAGTATTCAAGCCACTTCATGGAATAATAATAAAGTTACCTTGTTTTTTATCCATCACATGACTTTTATTAATGCTTCTTTGACATGTGTGGAGCTTTTACTCAATCATCAGATCCTTCTCCCTTCTGAGATCAACCACATAGTAATATAAAAGATAAATAAAACACACACAAATTCTTTTGTTAAATTCTACAATTTATTGGTCTAGCCGGCTATGGTTTCGCCAGTTACGGCATTGACGAGGCTTATACAAAGACTCATCATGTCTTTGTATAAGCCTCGTCAATGTCAGAACTGGTGAAACTATGGTCGGCTAGACCAATAAACTGTAGAATTTAACAAAAGAATTTATATGTGTTTTATTTATATAACATGGAATTCTATCACCGTCGGTCATCAGTATAAACAATATAAAAGATAAATGATTACCAACTCAAATAAAATTCTGTTAAAATTTTACTTGGAACACGATCTCAATTCTATGAACATCTGGTTTAAGATAAATGGTTTTCTACTAAATCCTGACAATATCCATCAAGTAAACTTTCGTACAAATTATGAACATCAGCCTTAAATGATGATAGCCATTTAGATACCTAAATAGATTGTATTCAATTTCTTGGTGTTAATATAGACAGTACACAATAATCACCTTAATGAAAAACAAACACAATATTTAGTAAATTCTACAATTTATTTGAGTCTTGCCGACCATGGTTTCGCCAACAACGGCATTTACAAGGCAGCTTAACAAAGACTAAGGAAAAATATAGAAACTAACATATTATTACTACAAAAGGAAGAACAGTTACTTAGCTAGGGTAGGGGAGGGGGGGAGGTAAGAGCAAGGGAAACATGTGGTCGTACGGAAGACAATGGTTTTAACAACGGTGAATTTGACAAAAATTCCACCTGATCATTAAGTACTAGTTTGGAGTCTTTACAAAATATTCTCTTAATCTCTAACATTTCTAATAAATTTAATTTCTTACTTTTAACATTAACATGGAGAATCTCAAACTTAACATGAAGATTTGTAAGTACATTCATGAATTAATTAATGCTAAATATCTATCACAAAAACAGAAACTAGATAGGCTTGTTAAGGAACATACTGGATTTAAAAACATATCTTCACATATTTCAGAACCTAAATTTTACAATAGGGTAGTCAATTTATCAGATGTTCAGTTTAATGATGTAGAAACCGGGTTGTTGTCCAAAGGTTTTAAATACGCACCTGTATCACAACCAGATGCGTCTCAATTTGAAAACCTAGCTTTAGACTCGGATTTAGCAATAAATAATGATATTACAACTAAACACATTTGTGCTAATATAATTAAAAATAATTTTCTGGCTTGTGATAATACCAAATTTAGTAATAAAGACAATAGAGTAATTAAAGATATTAAGAAAAAGTTAGTTGATAACAACCTGGTGGTAACTAAAGCAGATAAAGGTAATTCTATAGTTATTTTACCCTCAGATAATTATTGTAAAAAAGTGGATAATTTGTTAGAAACCAATTCGTTTGTACAATTAAAGAAAGACCCAACAAAAGAAAAAACCAAAATTGTTAAATTGACTGTAGCTCATAATAAATGTATTTTTAGTGATTTTCATTCTAAAACTCTTCCTGTAATGAATAGTATGGCTCCCAGATTATATGGTTTGATTAAACTGCACAAACCCGATATTCCGATCCGTCCAGTTGTTTCCTTTGTACAGTCCCCTTCATATAATCTGGCTAAAATTTACCAATACCTTTTTAAAGAAAATTTCACAATTTCAACCTAAATTTGGATTAAAAAACTCATTAGAATTAGTAAATAAGATTAAAGATATTAAAGTGCCTCTTAACGCTAAAATTGTGTCATTTGACGTTAAAAGTTTGTTCACAAGTATTCCTGTCAAAGAGTGTTTGAATAGTGTTGAAGCATTATTAGATCATACCAAAGTTGACCCTTGCACATCTATAGAATTGATTAATGTAATTAAAGTATGTCTCGATCAAAATTATTTTAAATTTCAAAACAAGGTTTTTGCTCAAATCGATGGTTTGGCAATGGGGTCTCCCCTATCTCCATTGCTAGCTGAGATTTTTATGGACAAATTTGAATCAACACTCTTTGACAGTAATAACCCATTTAACGCCAACATTAAATACTGGTATAGATATGTAGATGATGTTTTGTGTTTATTTGAAGGATCTGACCGCCAGCTTCAATTACTGTTTAATTATATGAATTCTATTAATGAGGCAATACAATTCACTATGGAAATCGGTTTACAAAATCAAATAAATTTTCTAGACCTCACTATAAAAATTGAAAATGGTAAGCATAGTTTCAGTATTTTTAGAAAACCTACGTTTACTGACAATATTATACATTCTACCTCACAACATCCTTTTAGTTACAAAATGGCCGCCTTCCATAGTATGTTGCATCGTCTCATCAACATTCCTATGTCTAATAACGATTATTGTACGGAATTAAATTGCATAAAACAAATTGCTTTTAATAATGATTATGATGTTAACCTCATAGAAAAAATTTTAAAAACTAAATTAAAAAATAAAGCTAAATCACTTATTTTTCCAACCGTAGAGTCTAATAAATTACAAAAATGGCGTAGAATTAACTATATTGGTAAGGTTAGCTATGCGGTTGGGAATGTATTAGAAAACGAAAATCATTGTAAACCAGCTTTTTATTGCAAAAACAATTTAGGAAAAATGTTACTAAATTGTAAAGATAAAATAGATAACATGCAAAAAAGTGGTGTTTATAAATTAACTTGTAATATCTGTAATGCAGTTTATGTAGGCCAAACAGGCCGTAGTTTTAAATGCAGGTTAATGGAACACGAAAGAAATTGGCGGTTGGGTCATAATGAATCTAGTTTTTCTAATCATTTAAAAACTCATGTAGTGTCTGATTTTTTGAATAATGTTAAGTTTGAGATTCTCCATGTTAATGTTAAAAGTAAGAAATTAAATTTATTAGAAATGTTAGAGATTAAGAGAATATTTTGTAAAGACTCCAAACTAGTACTTAATGATCAGGTGGAATTTTTGTCAAATTCACCGTTGTTAAAACCATTGTCTTCCGTACGACCACATGTTTCCCTTGCTCTTACCTCCCCCCCTCCCCTACCCTAGCTAAGTAACTGTTCTTCCTTTTGTAGTAATAATATGTTAGTTTCTATATTTTTCCTTAGTCTTTGTTAAGCTGCCTTGTAAATGCCGTTGTTGGCGAAACCATGGTCGGCAAGACTCAAATAAATTGTAGAATTTACTAAATATTGTGTTTGTTTTTCATTAAAATGGAGTTCTACCAAGTACCATCGGTCAATAGTGTAAATCGTATAATAATCACCTTGTTAAATATTCAAAGTGTACATGAACTAATTACTAATATGATGATTATATTATGTGTATGTCTATTCTCAACTTTGATTTGGTATATTGTTTTGAGAAACTCAATTAATAGGAGTAATTATACTGAGTTAAGAGTCTATAACACTGTCTCTTTCAAATTTGGTATATTTTAAATAATTTCTTTCTCAACTGTAAGCATAGAAAATACAAAATGGCAAGTGACAAACCATAACACAACTTAACAATTATAACTTGAGTGCACCCCTATTACTAAAAGAAAGTGCTTCAAAATACATTTCCCCACTCCCATACAGCAAATCAGGGAGTAGATGACTTCAATGTGTACGAAATCTAGCTTTGCGGCAATCGTTCTCAGAGATGACTACATATTTTGTTAACAGAGGGTTCACATACTCGTGTGTTCCCATGGATTAAAACCAATGGTCACAGCCTACTTCATTAGTAGACAAATATTATCAACTATCAATAATTTATTAAAAGCCAATCACAATACCTGATTTCTGAGGTCTTCCAAGTCTTTTTCTTTCGTCAGATCATATTCCCTGTCAGAATCTCTGAACTGTGCAATATGATAAGGCCCTTCGCTTAGTGTTACTTTCACTGGAGCTCGTGTCATCATTTCACCAGCACCTCTGTTTAACATTAAAGAAAATAAATTAATACTATGGAATATTAAACACAAATATAAACATGTACATATATTTAAAGGTTAGCAACTCGGACAGCTGCCTAACATTCAATTTAAGGTTTAGAATTATAAAATTGTTTGACTTTTCCAGATTATCCATTTCCCTATTTTTTCTTTAACCCTTCATTAGCAACTAATTGTTGTGTAAGAATTTCGCACAGATTTTCTAAAGTGTATAATTTTTTTGTCAACAAATTTACATACTAGGCATCTTTCTTTCAACATTTGATTTCTATTTTTTAGTTTTCAAAACAAAATATCTCCCATTTTATAACATTAAATGTTATTTATTTTTCAAACATTCTTTTTAGGAGAAAGGTACTTGAATGTTTTGTTAGTTACTATTTTGCAATTTGTAAAAACACTTCATTTTTAACTTTATTTATCTTAGGAAAAAGGAGAAAATATTTTTTAATTAATAATTTATGTTTAACTTATTTTTCAGTTGACTTCAAAGTATCCAACCACAATAATATTCATTGCACTGCTACAGTATTATTATTACGTAAATGTATTTCCATTCGTTTTATTTTAAAATACAAAAGAAAATTATATTTTATACAAATTAAATATTTTAGAAAAATAGAGAATGAATTTGTGATGCTTCTGAAAGAGTAACCTAACACCACAAACCTGGGAAATATGCGAGCTTGAGCTATCATTTCTAATACAGATGTTTTCCCTGCACTCTGATCTCCAACGACAACCACTCTAGGCAGGTGATCTTGCGTCTGATAGCTAGTATCATACCCCGACAACTCGTCCAATACATCTGAGTACATATCAATTAGTGATTTCTGAAAACAACAACTTTTGCTACATATGATCATAGTAATTATACATAAACTATTTAAAACATTTTGTTTCATTTCATCAGATTCCTGCTAGGGTTCATTCGCTACTGCACTTTTTATTAAAAAAAAAAAAAAACTGTGTAAAATTCGCCACCATTTGTATGACAGTGATCGTCTACAAAAATCACATTGAGACAACATATGACTTCAGCATAGCATAAAAAAGCCACCAAATGTTGTATTTACTTATTTTGATAAAATTGTGTAACAAGCATTCAATTAAAATATTTTAAATGGAGTTTACAAATTACTCGTGAAATACAACGAAAACACCATTCAAGAGTCATTATTATTCATTAAAAAGTCATACATCATAAAACACATTACAGTAAAACCCCTCTTAACCGGTCTAGTTGGGACTGACACCCGGGCCGGTTGCCCGTTTGGCCGGTTAATCCAAGGTTCGCGTGAAAAATCGGTTTTCGTTCAAAGAAAGCTTATTTAATCAGGTAGCGCTAAGAATTATGCAATTAAGATGTTATTGCAACTCATTTTATTGTACATAAATGTATCGTATATATTATGTTATGTATATTATACATCAAACATGAAAAAATTAAACACTACAAAGCTTTTTTATAGATTCCCCTCTGTCAAGTCTTTTGACACATTTAACCGCGTCTCAAAACCAGTCAAAGACAAAAAGAAAACTGAAAAGAAATGTTATATTTTCCATAATGTATACTAAAATGATTCGTGGAAAAATAGCGGTCCATCAATCGTTTTTGTGGGTGTATGTCTGCTATACCGACGGGTGCCAATGCCGCGGTGTTTTTATGCAGACGACAATGGGATACCGCTATCAACAAAGTCGTTTGACTCGCCGCCGCTTTGGTGCCGCGGTGTTTTTACGCCGCCGACAATGGGATACCGCTTTCGACAAAATCGTTTGATATCGCCGCCGCCGACAATGGGATACTGCTATCGACAAAGTCGTTTGATATCGCCACCGCTTTGGTGTTTCAATTACAATTTATTTTCGGAAACTCTCATCCAACCAGTACACTACGATATAGGCCGGTTAATCCGAGGACCAGTTAATCCGAGGCCGGTTAACAGAGGTTCTACTGTATATACAATTAAAACTCAATATCGGTACATTACAATTAATAATAAAATTAATCAATAAATAATAAATTAGAAAATATTATTATTGTATTTGCAACTCCTAAAAAATCCTCTGATTCAGCACATTTGATAATCCATATAAAAGTTATCATATATCTCCTTAAAACTATGCATCGATCACAATTTAAATAATCAGATATATCGCTAAGATAACTATATGCCAATTGGTAGTCTACCAAATCCATTGCTAATATTTTTATGGAACAATTCAAGAAGAAGGTCACTCACTCTTCCGGGATTAAAACGAAAACATGACTTAGGTATGTGAACGATTATTTTGCCTATTATTGCCATTTGGCATTGTTAAATTTTTTTGATTTACTTAAAAATACTTCTGTTTCAATCTCTCTAACTATTGAAAATGAAGTTAATAATAAATTGCCATTTATGGATGTGTATGTTGAAAAAGTTAGAAAAACTTTTTTAAGACTATAGTTTATACAAAAAAAAAAAATATAGACATTGACCAGTACCTAAATGATTTTTCTAACCATCCTAATACCACCGAGGAATAAATAGTTTATTTGTACTAGACATACCTATTAATATTTGTTCTGACAAAGATAGTTTAAGCCGAGAACTAAATAATTGTAATAAGGATTACTTAGTTACCAATGGATATCAAAATGTAATAATACGGTTAGTAACGAAAAGAAAATGATAAACCCTTATTGTTCATGTCATTCAATTATGTGCTGGGATTATCGAAAAAAGTTAGACACATTGGGAAAATGCTAGGAAATATAAATTATGTACTGCTTTCAATAATCAAAACATTGTTAGGCAAAATTTTATTAAAACCAAACCTAAAAATGACACTCAAAATACTAAAAAATGTATTTAAAGTATTAAATATGAATTTTATAGGCAGTATATTGGTGAGACAAAAAGACCTCTAAATATAAAAATCAATGAACATAAAAAGAACATGTGATTAGACTTAGTACAGAAATCAAAAATAAGTTAACACATTCGGGGTATTTAGCCAACCACAAATTTCACAAGGAAGAGGCAAAAGGAAAAAAAATGTATAAGTAAAGTTGAAAATTTTCAGATTTCACCACAAGGTGTGAACCACTCGAAGATCACTACAAGATCATGAACCAAATTCCTGAAAAAGGGAACAACAAGAAGTTCACCCTGATAAACCATTAGGTAAGACACGGTTGTTGTTAGTTGATCAGTGATTGTGCTTGGTTAAAGTTGATGTTTTTATTATATATCTTATTGTGCTGTTTGAAATTTGTATTTCTTATTAATTTTAATCTCCTCATCACATATGTATATAATCTTAGTTATCTTGATAGCTCAAGACCTAGTTTTAGCCATGGTTTTTTTTAATTTACGTTTCCATTATAGCTCTAGGCTATGTTGCCTTTTTTATGTTTATTATGTTCTAGTCTGTGTAGTCTTAGTTATTATCTTATGTTACTAGTTTTAATTTAAGTTTCGAGTATGATGGGGGGGGGAGCTGATGCTGGGGCAAGGTGGCCCTTGGTCCAGTTCCAAGACTAGGAGCCCATGGCGGGCCAAAAGATTTTCTTGACAGTGCAAATAGTCGTATTAAAATCTCAGCTCAAAAAACCTAAGATACTGTAACGATATCATGATCCCAATTAAATTAAATTTCTATAAAAAAAACATCAATCATGAAATCTAAAAATAAATTAATTAAATATAACTTGAATAAAATAATAAATATAGAACCATGTTAAGAAACAAATGAAGAGAAAACGGCAGATGCCGCCTGTAATAAAAAATGTACGTGTTAGGTTACAATAGCACTAGGATTTCAAGAACCTTGAAGTCAACACGTGTGTACATAACGGAATTCTTAGGGTAGCAGAGTTTTTACTAGAAAAAAAGAGAAATCAAGGGAAAGCAGCATCATAACGGTATTTTAGAAAAACACAAAAAACGCAAGTAGAAAGTAGGTCGGCCAATCGGAGACGCTCCAAACTTAAAAAACACAACGGCAGAATTCAAAAACAACCAGTAGGAATTGCGAAAGTTCGTAAGCAGAGAAAGTTGGTAGAAATCCACAAATCAGCGAACAGGGCGCGAAAACCAGTGTTTTAGAGAAGGAGTATTAGAAAATAGTTTGTTGAAGGGAGTCTAACAAGGGTCGCCGAGACGTAAGGACGCGTACACAGCTAGAAGGCGCTGTGTACAAAAGAATTGGTTTTTAACAGCGAAATAAGGGACTAGAAGTCTCTTTATGAAAAGTTTCGATAAGTTTAAATTAAAGTAGAATCGAAGTAAAGGAAGTTTTAAATTAGAATAGGAAGTTAGATTTGGAGTTTGTGGAGTTGCTTAATAGAAAGGCAGATCAGGAAAAGGAGGTTAAATTCACAAGAGGCAAAGGAGACAAGTCATCGTAGCACAGGCGCTGTAATTTTGGAACGACTACAGGGAAGGAGAGACAGATTTTGGGACGACTTCAGGGAAGGAGAGACCTATTTTGGAACGGTATCAGGGAAGGAGAGACAGCGTTAATTACCAACGAATAAAGTGTTTAAGCAGTGTGGTGTTTTTGTGTTTTGTTTAATAAAAAAAGTAAATTAAAGTCATGTGTAGTGTATAGTGCTAACCGATCGAGAAGAAGGACCAACCAAACTGATAAGTACAAAACCAAATTGTTAATCATTAAATTCACTTAGAATTGATTTCACTTTCAATTGAGCCATTCAAAAAACCCAAGACCCGAGATAAAGAGATTTTGTTGTTTTAAATTAATTGTGAAAAACTGAGCTAGCCGAGATTAATAAAAAATATGATCAATGTTAATAATAAATTAGAGTATTAAATAAAATTTGTAAAGAAAAATAATAAATTAAAGGAACTGATAAATTGAAGGTACAGATTTTAACAAGAGTTAAAATAAAGTAAATTTTGTATTTTAACATATCTATGATAATTAAATTTAACTTTAAGGAATGAATGGAGAGTAAATGGTTTCATTAGATAAGTAAGTATTAATTTCATGTACAGTATATGTTTATTGCTGTAGTAATTTTATTCTTTTAAAAAATTAAAAGAAAGAGTTTGTTTATCCAGGTAAATGGTGTTGTTTATGAGTATAATAATCATAAGTTGTTCCTTTTTAGTAGTGTTGCAAATAAATAAGTAAATCTAACATCTTAAATATTAGATTGACACGACAACGTGTGACTTTTAAATAAAATAATTATAAATAACAACTTCATTGATATATTTGGTCGCACAACGTGTGGCAAGATTAAATTAGATTAATAAAAACAAATATATAGCATTTGTAATGTTATAATACAAAGCTAAATGACAAAACTTAATCATAACTCATAAATCACAACTACTCATTTTTAGTTGACACAACAACTCTACTGTTAGTATGAAACCTCCCAAAAGATCAATTGATGAAACAGACTTAAATAATCTAGAAGCTATATTACTTGTAATAACTTATTTAGCTGGTTATTGCTGTTATGTTGATCTAAAAAAACTGAAATGTAATAATTGTAAATAAAACTTGACACTAAGTAAAACAATTGCTTTAAATGAAAAGGCATATGATTTGATAGAAAAACTTAGACCATGGTGGTCTTTTATGTCCACCAACATCTGTAATAAATTTTATAATGATACCATAATTCCAGTATAAATAAATCACCATCTCAGGGTAACGTACCATAAATCACAAGTCCGCCACCAAAACAGTCATGTTCAACAAACCTTCTCATTACATAGCCTATTTACATTCATAGACCATAACATACACATTAAAAATAATTGTTCATTCACTAGATTCATTCACTATATATTTTTTTTTAATAAACAGTGAATATTATTTATTTATTAAAGTGTGTGCTATTCATATCAAAAGTGAGGTAAAGGAAATAGAGAAAAGAGGTTTCATTAAAGGAGAGGAAGAACAACGTGAAAGCCATTGTGAGGATTCTTGCTAAGACAATTAAACTGGACAGTTTATTTAAATTTACACAGAAAATATTCAGTCATATATTTATAAATAATTATACAAGAAGACGCAAACAATAATCAGACATAACTAAAACATTAAGAACTTCTTCAAATTTTATTTTTTAAAACCTACCCAGTAATTATAGCTAATAATAACTACAAATTGGTGAGCGACTAAAATTTCATTTAATCCTCACAAGACTCACTACAAATAAAACACCATGAACCAACAAATGAGACATTAAAAAGAGCATTTATTTAATTATTAATACAGATCATTACCTATTGTCAAATCAATCATCCATCATATCATAAATTCACCACGAACCATCACCCATATAGATGATTATAGCATCACCTAATTTTGTTAATTTTAAGTTTTCATTAAGTTTTAATTGAAAAATTGTTAATCCCTTCCTTTTTTAAAAAATATTATATGTATGAGTAAAAGCTAGCCGAGGACAATTCTAAATCCAATTACATTAAGAACGATACCCGAGATAAACATTCCGACTAACTATTGTATTTAATATAGAATTTAATAGGGCACATAGCCTATTAGATTGGTAAGATTTTGTATGACAGGAGACAGGCTTACCTTGGAAAATGGTCCTTGGTATTATGTAATAGTACACAAGTAAGTCCTTTTCTTACTTGTGTACTATTAGGTAATACCAAGGACCA
Organism: Aphrophora alni; assembly: GCA_963513935.1. Classification (NCBI taxonomy): domain Eukaryota; kingdom Metazoa; phylum Arthropoda; class Insecta; order Hemiptera; family Aphrophoridae; genus Aphrophora; species Aphrophora alni. Next base: position 29,137,147 of record OY740772.1, on the reverse strand, counting down.
TTTTCCAAGGTAAGCCTGTCTCCTGTCCATACAAAAATTGTGGGGGTTAGTATGTCAGGAATCAAAAATGTGCAATAACCTAAGCCAAAAGTCTCAAAAAACATATATTATATATTTAAAATATTTTCTAAATTTTTTCCAAGATATATAAAACTTTTGTGGTGTAATTGTGACTAAAAATTGGTAAAAAATTATATCAATTTTAAAAACGTTTATTAGAAAAAACAAATTTTTAACAAAAAAAAAGGAAAAAAATACCTCAAAAGTTTTGAAAAATTCACCAAAAATAATTACTTTATTCAAACCCAACTTGTAGCATACTATTGCTTAGAAAAAGTTTCATAAAATTGTTCCATATTGTTCTAATAAAATAATTTCAAATAATAATAAAATGTAAACTAAGAATATTTGTCTGCACTTTAATCATGTGAAACAGAAAAATATTATGAATTGTATAAACAAAACACAAAACAAATAATTATAAAAACCACAAAATACACTCAAAAAACTATTTCATAACCGCACTATGGTACTACTGTTACAGAATAAAATGGATAAGTTGTGGGCAAAGTTAAAAAGATTACCGTCTAGGAAGCATAACTTTGAAGGTATAGTACGAACAAACTGATATGTCTGATGTACAAATAGAAAGCTCTTATCTTCGTCTTTTCATTAATATAGATCTTCAAAAAATTGAAATATTACTATTCGATATTTTACTTAGATTACTATTGTCACAAATGGGACTGTAATTAAATAATTATGATTTAATTATTATCAATATTTCAGCTTTTATATGAAATGAAACAATTATCATTCTGTAAATCCGATTCAAATAATTATTTATCAAATTATATCTATTTACTGATACGAAATACATTGTCTATATTGCAAAAAACAACTGTATTAAAAATTATTATCCTGTATTAAGCTCATAAAAAACAGCCTGAACTTAATTATAGCACATCCACCATCAAACACTCGTATACACTGCCGATACCTTTCGCCAAATGCTGCTAATATCCTGAGTCAATTTACTATCCAAAACCAGACCTAGTAACTTTTAAGACTAGACCAATTCGATAACATTCTCACTCAACATGAAGCCATTGGTTCTGGTACAAAAATTCAAAGTTACCTGCACTTTATGTGAAGACGAAGGTGCGCCTCGTAATAACAATTGTTGTCTTAAGTCTTTGACTTCCTTTTCTAACCTCGTCACTTCCTTCTGGTAGGACTTTTGAGTTTCTTGAAGTTGTTTTTGAAGTATTTCTGCCTTTTGCTCTGCCGCTAAAGTCCAACAAAATATTTCATAGCATAAATAAAATGTATTATTTAACAATTTAATTTAAAGTTTGAAACACTTCTTAAAGTTACAACTATATTTTGTAACTGTTTCCATAACCATCCACTCCACAATCATTTTTCATTACATGAGGTATTTTGCATAGCAAATATTAACATACTATGTCCCTACTTTTGTCAGGTTTTAGATATTAAGATTTGAAAAATAACTTTTTGACATGAATTATTTCAGGCCAAATCTATAAATAATGCCCAATCACGAATCATCTCTACAGTCCAAATGGCTGAACCAATTTGAGTACAGGTTTCTCAAACTTTGTCCTTCCGAAATATAGTTGGGATATACTAAGTCTGATTTAAAAAATTGAGATTTTAAATCCCATAAAAATCTAAAATATAATTTAAAATGTTCAAATAAGAAATGTATCTACTTTTCACTCAGATAATAACAGAATAAAAGCATGAGTAAAAACTCAGAAATAAAAAAATAGTATTATTTGTTACAAGATCAAACTCGCTATTCTGATGACTATTGATGTTATAAACAAATATTTGACACTTTCTCAATATTTTAATTTCTACTTGAAAATATAGCGTATTAGTAATTCTTAAATTATATTCCTGTTTGTTTTATATCTAATTTTGTAAGTAATAATTTTTAAGTGATTTAATATTTACGAAAAAATTTTACATTTTGGAAACTTTAGAATAATTAGCCGTATTACACATATTTTAATATAAACAGACTGAATAACTCTGGTTTTTATTTAAAACTTAAACAGTTCTTTTTACATTTATAAAATATGACAATTTGTTTAATAAAATTTAATTTTTAATTTCTCTACCAAAATTTTATACTTCTGAATCTAGATAAATATATTTCAATAACAGATTATGAAATTTAAAATATATAGAATTTAATTTAGTTCCATTTGGCTAATTAATGCTTTTATTAATATGTAGTGAAATATTAACCTAAATATCATCTCACTGTAATTTTTTAGATGTGCCATTTACTGATCAACACACTACTAAATAATGTTGTTTCTTTTCAAAGTTTATAAAAACATTTATAATTCTGAAATCAAAAACAATAAACTTGACAATTCTTTATAGAAGACCAATATAAGAATTTTTTTTTAATTGTAGGTTATCTGGATGTTATTATCGCACAGCCCAAATGCCAAAACAGATTTTATGACATTTTCAAACTTGGGTGATCTAGTTGGCACTGAAAAGCTCAATTCTTAAAACCATGAGCAAAATTTTGAAAGAAAAATATGGTAAAACACTTTGCCACCTGTAACTATTTTTCTCTCATAAGAAAAACTAAAGTAAAACTAAGAAATACAAATTTGTTTTGCACTTTCTCAATTTTTCCGCAATGAATTCGTTTGAATCTTTATATTTAAAGTACAGTATTAGGAAAGCAGTAATGTTATCATTGATATTACCCGTATTATAGACTCTGTAAAATTCTCTAAGTGTTTTTAAAAAAATGAATTAATTGTAAATATTTCATAGTTTTAACTTAAAACTGTGGTAATCCTAAACACGTATCTAAAATCACATGTGGATTGATGATGTTAAGAATGTCAAGATCATTTTTTTTCTATAAAAACTTTCGCATTTTTTAAATGTGTAAAATATTTTTCCACTATATAAGAAACACTTATCTGATTTATGTTTCTACTGGTGTACAATTTAATTGTTACTTGTAAAATAAGGACATACTTACACAATAAACATTCAATTGTATATAAAGTACAAAATTAAATAACTGAATTTTGAAAAATATTTTATTCTTCTTGATAAAAAACTTACCCTCTCTCCTCTGTTCATCCCGCGACTTATCCGATTGTGCATTAACGGAAAGTGCATTTAACCTGTTTTCCAATTTTGATCCTAAATTACAAACAAGAGAAATTTTAACGTTTAATTCAAAATGTGTGGAAACTGGGAAGTGAGAAGCTCGGGTAAGAAATGTAGGATAGAGAGAGAGAGGATAAAGGTTTTCATAAAACAAATCCAAAATATTTATATTAGACTTTGATACTAAAACTCTGATAAAATCATTTATAACACTAAAAAAAAAAGTGATCAAACTTTTTTAAATAAAGTAACACTTTGTATAATGTAAATGAAAATAGATGATATCTTACCTATGCTACGACAAATGTATTTTATGGTGATATTATAATAGAGATAAGGAAGTAAACTTTGTAAAATATTAGTAGGTCTAATTAATACAATATTCATAATTAGGCTTTATTTTAACAAAAACAGTGCATTGGACTTCACATTACAATCCTTAGTGCATGAAAGGAAAAAACATATAATAAGGGTTAGTTTATGAAATAATTAGAAGAGTGATAAGAAGAATTAATCACTAGATGCTAAATGAAATAAACAACCCAAAATAAATAATAATAAATAAATAATCTGTATAAAGAATTACAACCCAAAAAATGAACAACCAAAAATGAAAATTGTTGTTACAAATTAAAAACACCATATTATACAATTACTTAAATAATAACAAAACCATATAATAAAATTGTTTTTAAAAAACTTCACGTAATATCAAAAATAATAAGTTTTTGACAAACATTATTAACATCAAAATTATTCTCTCCCCCCCCTCTCTCTCTCTCTCTCTATATATATATATATATATATATACACACACACACACACACACACACACACACACACACAAGGTGTCAAAAAATCTCCAGACAGTTTAATAACTTTTAAACTAGAAAAGCTAGAAAGTCAAAATTTTAGAAATGTTTTTGGTGTAAAAAAAAAACTATTTTTTGGAGTTATAAGGTAAATTAACCCCCCACTGTCAAAATGAGGCAACTCAAAATTTTCAAATGTAAAACCTCATCAAAAATATCTCATTTTAAAGGTCTTACTTTTAAATAGTAAAAAATAACTGTACAAACTAGAGGTTGCAGCCAAATGGCTGCTGGTCAAATATTTAAAAAATTCAATTTACGTCCGAAATAATTAAAAAATAATAAGAAGACAAAATTACTACAGCAAAAAATGGTTTAAAACTCAACAAAATAACAATACAGTTTTTACTGCAATAATTAGACTCATTATTTTCCTTTTCAAATATAATCTAATGCAAACCATATTTTTAAAAAATAATTTGACCAGCCGCTATTTTAGATAGCGACCTCTAATTTGCACAAATATTTTCTATTAAACAAGACCTTTAAAATGAGGTTTTTACTCGATGGCACTTTACATTTGGAAAGTTTGAACTACTATTTTGGAGTGGGGATGAATTTACTTTATAAATAGCTTTTCTACACCAAAAAACATTTCTAAAGTTTCAGCTTTTACATCTACTGTATATCCATTAGATTAATGAAAAGAGGGTAATAGCATAAGATATAAAAAAAACACTATCAGCAACTCGGTTTGGACCTGCCATTTTTGACAGTTAACTAGTTAATTGTTCACTACAAATTCATAGGTTGATTTAAGCGTTAATAAACCAACTGTTTTATAACATTTATACTGACAATCATATTTTGTTTAATAGATAAAATTCTTGACAAAAGAATACCAATATAATTTATACAATGTACACATGTATATTTAATTTACTTTGTCACTTGTAAATGGCCAGCAAAGATAAAACTGATAGTGGTAATAAAATCTTCTTTTTTGTATTTATTTCACTGTTTTTCGTTCTCACATAATATACACATTGATTTCTGATGTAAAAAAACAAAGAAAAATATGAAGAGGAGCATATAAAAAAATAGTTTGTAAAATTTAGTAGAAAAATATAATTCATAATATTCATCATATTGTTTAACATCATTGTTAATTTGTTTTTTTGCAAAATTTCTATAACAAATAAGATATGGCAGCCTACTGCAAAGTAAGACTCAGGCATAGGATTCTGAAATGTTCTCCAATCATATTATTGTAAAATAGGTTTTATTTACAAAATTGTATTATATATAATGGATGTTTATTTCTGTATGATTCAGTTCAAATTTGGTAAACAGGTAGCTTTTCACTATTCCTTGAACTAGTTCATTCACCAGAAAAATCAGTTAAATAGTTTTAATATTAAAGCAATTTTGGCCACAATTTTGAAACAGTTAAAAAGTTTGTTCTTTTTTTACTCTTTTTTAACTTAAGCCTGTTAGATTTCTGGTACCTTTGTTAGAGTGTGATTTGCCAAAAATTTTAATAATTTATCACAACACAGGAGGATTTTTAATGTGATCAGAATATTAGCTTTATTATTCTGTATTTAATTATATTAATCCTCAACACTTTATGACGAATAACAATTATATTATCATATCAATTGTTATTTTGAATGACTGCACAAAATTAAAATATGAAATTCAAAATTCAGGTAAGAGGTAAATAATGTTAATAATATGATTAAAATGTGAATACAAACTCAGCATGTCGCTATTAAGCTAACATGATAAGATAATTTTTTTGTTTAATGGTAAATTTATTTTTGGATAATTGACGTCCTTGATTAATATGTGTAGATCGCCAAACTGCACAAAATGAGTTAATAATTGGTTAATGTGGTTCAGAAAATTTATAATTAGTAATAAGAAACTTCTGAAAAACGTTTTAAACAGCCACCATTTTGAAATTGGAACACTTTTTTGTAATTAATATATTAACAAATACAGTAAATCAAGGGTTTACCTGTGAAATTCAAATAAATTTCCTACTAAAACTATTAAAGGGTTTATTTATAAATTTTAAGTTATGTGATTAAATTTTATCTTGTTCAATAATAAAATTGTCATACTAAAAACATTGGATATAAATTTTCAAGCTGAACACAATAAACAATTGAACATTATTAATTCCTATAGGTGAATTTTATTCTTTCGAAAATGTTTAAAATGTCCGGCATATTTTAATTTACTGACCAATTTTGTTGACCAAGCTACTGTAGTAGTATGCAAAATCTAAAACAAAAATTGTGTTTGAAAAAGTGGCAATATTTATAAACATGCATGCATAATAAGAACATACTAAACTTTTTGTGTATAAGTCCTATTTTGATGGTTATGGGACCCAAATTTGCCTAGGAGGGCAACTGCAATAGCTATATTTACAAAAGACATTTAATTTTTTTTAAACTAGTTAGATCCTTAGAGGCTGATCAAATTCAAAGCGCTGATTTTTAGAAAATAATAATTTTGTATTTTTTTCTTATTGCAGCTACTCCCAAAATTTGAGTTATCAAAATAATGTCCTAAGACATGGCCAAAATATCCAGACATACTAAATTTGATTAAAATTGGTCCGTGTATTTGGGCTGTAGAGAAATGCACAGACAACAGATAAACATAATTCCAAAAACCACTATTTTAGAATCAGTATACCGCAAAACGGATATATCGGCAAAATACTTGACATGTGATAAAGTAAAAAAGTTCAACAAATTTCAAAATAATGGCCTATTAAAATCGTTTTTCAAAAGTTTCTCATAACATAATATATATAATTTAATACCTTATTTTGTCGTCCTTGGAAATTTGCACACAAAAGATCCAAGGTCAAGATCACAATGATAATCACACCATTAAAAGAAATTCAAGTCTTTTTCTGTTGGTGCATGCCAAATTATTTTTATTAGTTGGTATATTGTTCAAATAGTTCATACTATAGTGTTAAAATATCAAACTTTCCACAATCAAAATGTTTGTTACTTTACAAATAAACTTCCCGAGTGAATATTAATTAAATTATTGCATTTTGTTAATCATTATTTTGAAGCAAAATAAAAATGTAAACTTACCACCAGCTGATGAGGCTGCAATGCAAATTTTAAAGTTTTGTAGAAAAACCAAAATACATTTATTATAACAATTGAGTGGACTACATAATATTTACAAATACCTACAAACATTTGTAATATGATAGTTCAATGCTTATCAAATATTTTTAAATTATGAAGAAAAACTATTAACTGAAGAATATTCCTAGGTATTTGTGAACAATATTGTAGTCGACTTCAGACTATGACTAAAGTATTTGTAATTTATAGGTTAAAATATAGTCATTTTTAATTTGTCACTGCACTATTTTTATTTGTGTAGAAAAAGTTATGTGATGGGTCAAAAATCAATCTTGAATTTTTTGGGGATATATTCATTTTGAGGTCCTTTAAGTTCAAAAAATTTTGGACTGATGTCTATCTGTCGTTTGTCATATCTACAATACTCTATGGTCCATTTTAAATTTTTTATTGACAATTACCGAAAAGACATTTTTGTTTGTGATGATTAATTTTGGTGTTTTTATCTGGTTTTAGAGATAGGCGAGTAGGAGAGTATGACTGTGTAATGTGTTTGTACCATTTATTAAATTTGGACCTAAAAAAAGATAATTCTGTAGGGAAATAGTTGTTTTTTATGTTTTTCTTGTTTTATTCATGCCTATCTCTACTATGGTTGAAATGATTTTTAATATTCTGTTTGTTCAATAATCTGATTACAAACTTCCTGAATTTAAGTTTTGTCTTTTTATCAATATTGTTAAATAATTAAAACCGTTTAACAAGTAAAGATATCACAGAGAAAAGAATCTACACAACATTACAGCCTCCATTCAAGCTGTTCAAACCTCAATTATTTATATTTGTGCATAATGTGACACCAATATTTTATAAATGTGTTTTGTTCAACTAACTTTAAAACAAAACTTCAAGAAACCAAGCAAAGAATAAACAGACCTGGTATAATTTTGTCTAATTTGGTCCAAATACCTTCACTGTCGTTTTGACCTAAGAGAAGAGAAAAAAACTTAATAACACACCAAAATAAAATGAAACAAATAATAAATCTAATAATAAAACAAGATAAAAGATTTATAGCTGTTGGTGAAGAAATAATAACCATTGCATATAAACAAATATTCCTACAAGAAAGGGTAGTAAGATTATCTTGCGTTATTAATGATATTAAGATGAAAGTTAAAAGTAATTGTTATTACAAACATCACAGTTCTAATAATTTTAATAGATTATTAAAATTATAACAAATTACTGTAGGTGTAAATATTTATTAGGTCATTGCATTATTTTATAAATTTAGTTTAAGGACAAATACAATTTAAAACAAACACCTTAATCCTCAATAGCACATGTAGTTTTCTATAACAACTTGTGATTTTTTAGTATAACTTTAAAATCAATAAAAACTTTGTTACCAAATTTTATCAATTTAGTTACTTAGTAAACATAGTATATGTTGTGATTAAAGCTAAACTCCATAACACAATAGCCCATGAAGTTTCCTCCAAGAGTTCAAAACATTTAGAATCATTGAAAAAGTCCTGCGAGCAATGAATATGGAGGAATCGCACGCAGTAGTTGACCCTTCTAACTGCGAACATAGTGTAGCGATAGCAGAGGGCGTGGGGGGGGGGAGGGAGCGATGACTCACACTGCCTCGCCGCCCTGCTACTGTCACTCACTACAGTCTATTAACAGTCAGTCGGCCAGTGCTTCTTCAACTTGCTGGGTGAATTGATGTTGACTTTTTCGTGTTTCTTAGTGTTTTGATTATCGTGTGCAGTACTACGATGAGTTCTAAGGGGAAACATGTGGTGTTATCGTTGGCCGATAAAATTAAAATTATCAAACAGTTGAACAAAGGTGTCTCGGGTAAACATTTAGCCAAGGTGTACAAAGTGAGAACATCAACAATATCGGACATTAAAAAAAAATTACGTAATATAAACATTGGCATTGATTTTTTTATTTTTTTATTAATAAATACCGTAAATGTTCTCTATTGTGTTTTGTTTACTTTTTTTCCCTAAAAACGGCCTTTTTTCAAGAAAAATCCAATTACTGTATCCGGATTTTTGATTATCCGGATCGGGTCCGGTCCCAATTAATCCGGATAATTGGAGTTCTACTGTACTGTAAAGCAGCACCGATTTAAAAAAAAAATTCCCCTTCCAATTAGCATATATATAAATCATACAGAAATGTTGTTTTCGAAAAAAATTTACAAAGTACAAAAATGTTGACAAATCTGTATTTCTAGTAAAAAATTATTGGGGTTAAAGTTTACAATTACTTATTGTAAAGTTTAAAAATGTGATGGTGATATTTTTTGTTTGTTAGAAAATACTGTTACCACCAAGAATTCAAAAAGCTTCTCAAAAGAAGTCCAAGTTGATTTTAAATGTCAAGGGTGTAATTTGGGAGGATAAGTTCCTGAAGCACAACAATGAACCGACATTATCATAAGGAAATTTTGACAAAGCTGAGAGAAAATTTTCAAACAATAATTATCAGAACTGTGTAAATATGCTTTCATTTTTCATCAAGAAAATACGCCTGCTAACACAAACAGTCCGTGAGACAATTTTTAACCGACAAACATATTATTTCACTGAGACCAACTCCATGTTTGTCAGACTGAAACCATGTGACTTTTCTCTTTTCCTTAAAGTGAAATCTAAGCTTAAAAGAAGATATGTTTTAGTAGTTAATGCAGTAATGAAGGCAATGGCTAATTATTAAAACAGCTGACAGAAACTGATCGTCTATATGCCTTCGAAAAATAGAAAACAAGACTGTATCAGTGTGAAAATACGAATGGACACTATACTAAAAAAGGAGACAAGCATTACACTGTTAGTTGAATTGTGCATTGGTCACCTTGAATTAGAAAATTTAAAAAAATTAAATGAACTTATAGCTAACATTAAACCAGTAATAAAAGATGTTAGTGCAAATGAAACAAAATGATTTAATATTAATAACTAACAAAAAAACAAAAGTCTGAGTTCATAAATCAAAATATTAATAGCCTATTAGGATTTACAATGAACTAATAAACTATTCAAGTTCGTTATTATGTGTTCAATAAGTCTTTTGATGATAACATTTATTTATTTATTATTTTGTTCAATATTTCACATATTGAAAAATGGTTTATATACACAATAATTAAAACATCGAATGTGAGTCACATTAATCACTTCTTTTTGTTTATGTTTATCGTCTAAATTATGTTTAAAAAAACAAAGAAGTATTATTTCTTCTCTATTTATAACACAAGACTATTCATCTTGTAATCTTTCCCCCGTTCCTTCATTCCATCCTTTTCACCTTCTTTTACGTTTCTTCCTTCCACAGAGATTTATTTTAAATCTTAAAGTCATTTCAAAAATTATGTTTATTTATTGACAGATATTGTTTTTTTACATCACTATTTAAAAGTAAAGGATGAAATTAGTTTTCATTACTGTTGAGACCGTAAATTAGTGTTATATAATTGGTATGAATACAATTTCATGAGGATATTTTGAATATTATCATTAAAAATTCTTTAATTAATGAATGAACGACAGTGAATGATCAATTATTTCAGCCCTAATGATACCTATAAATTTTGTCTCATTACAGTGGCTATTACTCGAAGATTATTTATTTTCTTATACAAACAGTGTTCAAATGTAAAGAGGAATTTTCATGGTTTGTTCTTGTACAGAATTAGGTAATCATGATAAAATTGACAAACACATGAATGTTTGAACTTGTCATTAGTTGTGCTAGTTCCTCTTCCCATCATTTCTGTCAGTTGTAATCAACATGTTAGAGCAGGAGGTATTGTAATGATAGTGTTGCGCAGCGACTCATTATTTGATTTTTGACAAATCAGTGTCACTCAATTTCTGATTTATAGAGACTTAAAAATCAGTTTGGAGACAAGTGTCCCTTTCAATCTACAGTGTACGATTGGTGTAAGTCATTTAAAGAAAGTTGGGTAAGAGTTAAAAATAAACCACATGTTTGACAACTGAGAACCATAACCAGTGAAGATAAACTGACTAATGCCGATACCCTAATTCGAGACAATTTGCGAATCAACCAATGAAATCTCTGAGAAACTTGAAATAAGTATGGTAGTGTGGAAACATTAGTTAAAGATCAAAATTTAAATTATAAAAGCAAGAGTTAGGTGAATTCCCAGTCTTTTGGAGCCTGAACACAAAGAAAAAAGATTAGTGCAGTCACACAACTTCTGCAGAATCATGAAAAGGATGCAGACAAAGGTGCACTACTTCACTCTAAGTCAAAAGAGTAAGCATGTATTGACGGCACTCAACTCACTTATGCCATGGAGAGCCAAAACACCATATTTTCACCTGAAAAATCATGACTCATTTCTTTTCGGTTTCACAAGAAATTCTTTACCTTGATTTTCTCATAGAACAAACAACTATCACTGCTGAATACTATTCAATGATTTCAAAAGAGAAAGTGAAGCCAGCAATTTGTTCTAGTAGGAGAGTTCCCTAGAGGAAAATCCTACCTCATCCTCGATATAGTCCAGATTTAGCACCATCGGATTTCTACCTCTTCGGGACTTTTTTTAGAAGGTAAGAAATTCAACTATATGAGAAGTTATAGCCGCTGTGAAGAATGGGTCAACAAGACTTCTGCATTAAGAAAATCCTGAGCACTAGAACAAGTGTAATTGCAGTGGCAAAGCACAATATAGAAAACTAATATGTAAGTCAATAAATAATTGTAATAATAAAAATATCATAACGTCATTGCATTCAACAAAAAAAGTTTAGTTGATAAATTCCTGTTTATATTTGAATACCTCTTATAATACTGTATTATTATTTTTAACATATATAATTAACTATTAACTTCTTGTCCATGTTGTTTTGAGATATTATCATTTTAGTTTAACTTAAGTAACCTTTAGACTCCTTTTATTTCACTTTAACTTCTTCTTAGTTAAACTAGATTTTCTCGTCTCAGTTTAGACGCATTATTTTACTTCCTGTATTATACTTTGAAGTTCACAAATTATAGTTCAATCACAACACATATTCACACTGTGTTGTCTTAGATCTGATTTAAATTCTGAACTTGCTCGTCTACTAACAACTTTAGAAATTTAATTTATATATAATTATACAATTATTATTGAACAATTTAGATTTAATAGTTATATCTAAAAAAATTAATTTAATTAAAATCGAGAATAAAATGAGCCTATCTTTAAATTTATATTATTATTTATTTATAGATTATATTTTATGTTTTGGTTTTAAATTTATTGTTATTGTTTTAAGTTGTACTATTACAATTGTATTCTGCAATACTTCCGATTTTAAAAAACTGATTATCCTTCTATACTATTCAATTTGTTATCTCAGGAAATACAAGTAAAAAATCCAACCCGTACAAACAACAAAACACAACTTACTTTCACGAGCACGTTCTCTCTCTTCAGCGGCCATGTACGCTTCATCCAATCGTTTATCAAACCATTCCTTCATTGACTGATACTGAGATTCTCCAGCAGCACGTAAACGTGGATCTACAACGAAATTTTTAAATTTCTACAAATAAAAACTGATGATTTCTACAAAATTTCGGACAAATCATTTCACTAGAATTCAACACCGTGATTCTGATACCGTTGCTTAACAAACGTTGAAATGTTATCTCATTTTCTAAAAAATAACCATTGAGATTGATTTAATATTTGTACCTTATGTCCAGCAAATTTCTATTGTAAGTCTACTCCCTAGAGGTAATATTTTTGGATGGTAAAGAATGAGACCTTTCATACTGTGGATAATTTAGCAATACAATAGTAAGAACAAATGTATTATTGCCTCCTTATTCACAAAGAAACTAAATCTATTATACACAATACTGCTTACATTACTGCTGGATAAAGAAAGTAAGAGTCCATAGCTAAATAATGTAGGAGCTAAATGTAGTGCCAGAGGAAATTGACATACTACTTTGCTTCTAGAAGAGTAAGGATCATCTAGAAGAAGGTTGACTCACTCCTGTCTTTAGGGAGGAGAATGAAACTTCTAAAGGAAGTTCAACAAGATACTGTTGAAGAATAGAAACTTCAGATAAACTAACCACATGTACACCCCTGGAGAGAAAGTTAAATTTAACATACTCCTATATATATATATAGTGGGGGGGAAAAAGTAGATTACAGAAAATTCAACACACTCCCTTGCTTGCGACAGAAGAAGCTGTTACCAGGCGATTATTATTTTTATAAAGAATTGAGAATTATTGGAACCAGTTTGGTAACATGTTTAAAATAAAGGAAACAATTTCTAAACAGTGCTGAAATTTATTAACCCGTTAAAAAAAATGACCATTCACAAAGTAAATATCAGCCAACAATTAACCAATTAACAATTACTTATTAACAAACAAGTTTTTCTTAAAAAAAAATTGCATGCCTTTAATAAAAGTTATAATTACTTTGATCTTCCCCCCCCCCCCCCATACAACTGTTACAAATGAAATTTTTAAAAAGTAATATAAATTTATTTAAAAAAAGAATTTAATTATTGACAATATATTTAACTTCAAAGTGTATATTTATCCTAACATATTTTCATTATCAAATTGCTTATAAATTATTACAATTTATTTTATTAAATTTCTTAAAACTAAGTTGATCAACTAATAATAAAAAAAAAATTAGTTTATTATATAAAAGGAAAATTAAATTTTATTGACGTCAATATTTATTTTAATTTTGAATAATAACCCCTTTGGGGGAAGAAACACAGCTAAAGTTCTTTTTGTTAACATGAGGCATATTTAAAAAAAAAGATTTTTCTTTTGTAAGTTGAACTCTTATGGACTAGGAAGTGCTGAGTTGTGTTTCAACTTGCTTTTAGTCCTGACCTTGAACAAGCATTTTTGCTGCACAAAAAAGTGACTTGTTAGAAGAGGTTTATGCAAACTTATACAGGTTCTTTAACAAGATTTTTTTTATATATAATGAAGTTAGGTTGAAATTAATTTTTTTTAAAAAATAAAATATTATCACAATTACAAAATGTCTTGAAAGAAAATTACAAAATAAGTTTTAAGTTTTTTTTTTTATTAATAAAGAAACTAATACAGCTCAGTCTTTGTCTGAGATCAAGAACTGGTACAAATCGCAAGAAAATAGAAAAATAAAAGATTTTAATTAAGAAGAAAGATTGACTAATTAATTCTTGGTTTTATGACTGTTTTAAAGATTATAATTTGATTTTGTTAATTTTTAAATAAAAAAAAAGGTTACTCTACTTTTATAAGACATTATGTTTTTCAAAAGAAATTACTGACAATTCAAAGAAAATTAATCATGATTAAACTATTTCTAAACAATACATAACTGCAATTAAAGTTTAAAGACATAGACATAATTAAATTAAAATGGTCAATTTTAATTCTGTTACCTGGAGTTGTGTTTCAAAAAGCTTACGAGCTTTTGGCGTCCAAGTAAATCATCGAGGAAGCCCACTCGGTGAGGTTCGCAATATACACTAACGAGCCTTATTTGTACATGCTTAGATTTAAATTTTGAAAATAAATTTTGAACAGACGCCGAAATGAATTTAATGAGAAGTATTAACTTGAAGTTTTACATTATTTTTTCTATTGAGAATCGACTAGACTGCGTTTGAGGCAAGAACTGAACTATCTTAATCAAGATTGACCGGTCAGAGTCTAGTTGGCAGATCGGCCGATATCGCTTTCAAAGCCGCTCACCAGGTAGTAGCATCATCCAGGGAGGGTTCACAATGTTTACTTTAATTTAATCTGCCTTATTGGCAAGTAAGATTTTACATAAGTTTAGGCTCGCCTACCATACGTCAGACAACCGAGGACAACCATACGTCACGGAAGATAACGCAATCTCATTGGCTAGGCCTAAAGATGTCGACTTTCAAACGTATTTTAAAGTATTTAATGTAAAAATGTTAGAAATAAATTATTTTAGTTGGAATATAGAGAAATAATTATATTACGAGATCGTATAAAATTAAAATAAAAATTATCATAATATAAAAATCTTTACATATCTTTCGGATTAAATAAAAAATCTATACAATTATGACAACGAATTTGTTTCATACCGTGTATTAAGATAAGTGAACCCCCATAAGCCATATTGGTTGAGAATTTCAATAAATACGATCAAGAGACTGGATAAGGTCGGCACGTTAACCTACCCTGAGATTGTTTTATATATATATAAAGACAATATAATTTTTCACTCGTGCTCTTATCAGACAACTGTATTTCGATTAATATTTAACTTATATTTTGTTTCTAATTCTTGATCGTTTGTTTGTATTTTTTTTATTTTTATTTTTTGATATAATAAAAATTAATTTCATTGTTGACTTTGTAAACCCATGTCTGTGTTCATTTACCATTGAGAGTAAATCGCATAATTAAATTGATATAAATATATAAATATATTGTAAGCTCACCATACTCACATACTTGGAGGAAAGAAAGATACCACACAAAGGTTAATAAACTCTCTCATACCAGGAGAGAAAAAAGAAGATTCTAGAGGAAGCTTAATGCTCCAGTATCTATTAAAAAGAAAGGGAGATTCAAAATGAAATTTAATATGCTCCTGTACCTAGAGAAAAGAAAAGGAAAATAAACAATTCAAATGCCTGCCAAAAAAAGAAGAAAGGATCCAAAGGAAGCTAACACACTCTTGTACCTAGAAGAGGAAGTTCAACTTGTTAATACACTTCAGGGAAGGAATGAGCAATTCCAGAGGAAGCCCAACACACTTACATGTCTACGGAAGAAAGGCACAATTTTTTTTATAGGTAAAAACCATCTCGATCATCATTGCCTTAAAAAAAAAAAAATTAAATAAATAAAAACCCCAAGTACTAGAATAACATCAAGGTCAAAAGAAAATAAGTTTTGCTTAAGAAAGACCTTATAGGAAAGATGAAAATGTGGGATCTAACCTACGACATGGATTAAGAAAGATGTAGATCCAATAATGATACCTCGGGTTCACTCATGCATAATCACTATATAAATGAGCTCAATACATTCCCATACCTGGGCAAGGAAAAACGTTTCCAGAAAAAGTTCTTGAAGAGTGACTTATTCCCTGTAATGTTAAATACGAAAATGATTGTTTTTTAATTTTGTTAGAAATACTACAAAATTGAGATGAATATACATTTTAAATAACAATACTAAGTAAATATATTTTACATATAAAAATAATGAGGTATACAAAATCAATACATTATTGTTTAGCTTAACCCTTTGAGTGCCACAAGAAAATTTTCATAACTGGAAAATTCGGTAACACATCTAAAATGCACACTCACCCAAAAATGCCACAGGTATAAATGGTTTTTTGGAGAACTTTGTTTTTTTTTACCTCACAAACCAAAAATATTTTATCTATGGGAAGTGTGCTATTTTCTATCTATATACTGTTTTCTATAAGTGACCAAATTTTAAAATTATTTGGTTGAAAACCAAACTCAAACAAAAAACTTTTATCTCAAAACTAACCTATCCTAACCTAACCTAGGCCTATTTTGTTTACCTGATGTACTAGGTTGATCTAAGTTTAAATCAATATCACTATCACTAAACTGATTGTCACTATCACTTTCTGGTTGATATAACGGGTCTAGACCACTGTCATCCCCAAATAAAATGTAACAAATCATCTTCAGAGGCTAAAGAGTCATCGTCTGAATAACCTAAAAGTAATCTGACTACTTCGCTACTTCTTAGGTTTTCTTCCGCCATTTCAAAGCAATATATTATTCCAAAATACTACTTTAAACTTGTAATAACTAAAATAATAACCTTCAACAAACAAATAATAAAATAAAACTAACAACAAACTACAAAAAAACTGATGACTGTAGCGAGATAATAATATTATCCCACAAGGACAATATCAGTACACTTCTAAACTGCAAATGAAAATGACAACAGCTGATTTTGTGCAACTGTGATTGTTGTCATCTGTTTAGTTAGCCAAAATAAAAATTTTTCCACCACTGTTTATCACTGGATATACCACAAAGCATTTTAAAACACCGAAATACTATATTAGCAGATTACAAATTAATTAATTAAACTACGAAATACGCAGTGGCGATGGATCGTCACCGTGGCACTTCTCGCACAAAAAAATGGTGACGATAGATTGTCACTGCGGCACTTCTCGCAAGAAAACATTGTGACGATAGATCGTCACCGTGGCACTCAAAGGGTTAAAGAATAGTTGTTCCAATCCATGGGCGTCATCACCAGTTCATTATTGGGGGGGACATATGCCGGGGGTCTGGGGGTATGGAAATTTTTTTCAATTAAACTTCTCAAACATCGTTTTTATGCAATTATTTATGCGTTTGTAACAGAAATGTAATGATAAAAACCCTAGTAAAGACAAAGCCCGATGTTTACCTTTTAAGGTTTTAAGTAAATCATTCGTTTTTAGCAAAAATATTTTGTATCTCAAATATTGGGGGGGCACGTCCCTCCCGGCGATGACGCCCATGTTCCAATCATAAATCTTGGAAGACTGGGGACATTAGATATTGTAAGAAAAGTAAAACAAAAGATAGAAACTTATAAATAAATAAACTAATAATAACCCGCTAACATTACCTAATAACTTAAAAAATATAATATGGAAAGAACTGAATACTTGTGGTTATTGTACAGTTACCCACGTTACAGCATACCCACGGCCTTAAAGTTATCTAAAATTATAATAGTAACCTTTCAGCAATTAACAGTATAACTCAAATGTTTCCAGTAAATATGACACCAAACTTAAAACAAACCTAGGAAGATCAAGAACTTTACAACTACAAATATTTAAATATATGAAATGACAGAATGATGGCTCTACATTAAAAATGCCTTCATTTCAAATATTATATATATATATATATATAGCTTTCAAGAATATATTACTTTTGAATAGTCATGTTCACCTTATTTTATCAGTTTATAGCAGTCCTTGGTGCGACAGCTATTTCGCCATTCACCGGTGGCATTTTCAAGATTGAATTCACTTTACATTTAGTCTTTACAATCAAATCCCACTGTTATAACACATACTATCATATAGTATTGTGTACAAAAATATACATGTCAAAAATTAAAATTAAAATCAATAAAAATTTTCTTTTTTCTTCTGGGATACATCTATTCGTGACTATGTCTGTTTCAAGCTTGAAAATCCCACCAGTGAGTGGTGAAACAGCTGTTGCAAGAAGATAACAAAGGCCCTGCTATAAACTGATCAAATAAGATAAGTAAAATTAAATACAAGCAGACCATTAGGCAAAAAACTGTAAATTAGCTATGTTTAATTTACTTTTTGTTTTAACAAAAAATAAATCATTTAAACATTTTAAAACTGTTCAGATAATAATAAAATACCATTTATATAGTTTATTCGGACATTTGTCATCATTTATATATATTAAAACAAATACACAACGTTTTGAAAATATAGATTATAGATCAATTCTCGTTAATAAGAGATAAAAACCTAGAAATATACCTTATTTTGGAACTAAAATTAAAGATAGTAACCTAAGCAACTCAGAGCTAAGGTAAAAAGTCAAAATAATATACAAACGTGATCAGCTAAAAACCACAAGTCTTCAGAACTGTACGTGATTATGTTAAACACCAAATCGAATCAAGATCATTGTATTACTGGTCAAATAACAAAATGGTTGTAGTGCCACCAGAATAGTTACCTGAAGATATTATCGGGATGAACAACCTTTTGACTGTAGAGAGTGACCTTGTAAAGTTAAAGTCCTTTATACTTTATAAATTTTAAATATCTGCCTTACAAATGAAAAGAAATCAAATTATTTGTATCTGAAGGACACTTTGCTTTAAATTTGAAATAAATAAAATCGATTACAAGAATACTTCATTTTATTTAACATAATTAGTAATTTAATCTACAACAAAATAGTTACATATTAATTTGATTAGTATTGGTTTGAAAGTTCAAATAGGCCTTTGGTCTAGCTCAATTTATTGAATATAGTTTCAACACAAGTTGTTCTTAAATTTAATGGTTGTTTATTATAATTATATAATAAATTTGTTTAATATCTCGGGGTAGGTAATCAGCTGGTCATGAAGAAACTTATTTATAACACATTCATGATTTTAAAATAAAGAAATGGAAGTTAAGATTGACAAAGTTAGCCGGTTGTAAGAATAATTCAAAGTTTTATATCTTTTAAAAATGTATTATTGTCACTGTTCACTGCATTTATATTAGTAATATTAACTGAGTATACCAAGTTCTGTATAATTGTCACTGAAATGAACACATTATCCCCTTATAATACACTTTAAAATCAGAGTAACATTCGTCGACTGTACTCTTCAAACGTCGGTATGCTATTGTTTTTATGCAACTCCTGGCTCCAAGTTGAATTAGCCGCTTTGGTTTCTACATCCTCTCGGTTGGTCTGGCTACGTCAAATGGTTTTGCGCTCCTACTAGTTGGATGTGTGACAGAACTCAATGTTGTCAAGAGTCTACTACAATTTTATAACATTTTCATGACTAATGCATTTTGAGTTAAACAATTATTTGATATGTAAATTTGCATTTGTTTACACCATATTTCTCAGACGTCATAATATTATTTAGTTAAAGAATTTATTAATTGCCGAAATCATGGAATAACTCTCTTTTGGGTGAATTTTAAAATAGTGGTCAACTCTTATCGTCTAATACTTAATTCTAACACTAATCTTTTAATAATTACATACTAATATCTTTGACATGAAATAATGATGATTTACTGATTATTTAATTATGATAAACAAATTTTTGATTTGTACATCGCTAATTTAATATCTTTGGTACTGACAAAGATGGCTGGCTTGTTTATGTTTTGTATTGGCAATTGCCTTTGAAGTTGGAATTAATTTACACTTGGGAATATTCAATTGATGCTTACAATAAAATAAAGATGTTTTGAATAAATAAATGATATATCTAATTGACATTTGTGCAGTGATTAGTGTTATAGCTACATGATTTTTATCTAGACTAATTAATTGTGTTTTGTGTCTAACTAGGTCTAAATCTAAATACATGATCTGCAAGTTAGTTGTGGAAGTCTATTTAAATTTATATTACCATTTTGTATTGATCCTAATATATAAATGTTTTAGAGATTATTTGACGAGGTTAAATTCTACAAGTTGTTGAATTTCTACACATTTTAACCTAGGCTTATTGATAACTTTTATTGAAGGTTAGGTTTGTTGGCTTACTTTTGAATTGGTTTGTTTAAATTATGAATTTAGGTTTACTGATAGGCTTCCGAGTTATAGGGTGATTGATTTTAATACAAGATGGGATTTGGACCATTATACTTGTAGTTATGGATTATGGTGAATTAACCAGAGAAATTTCAACTTTACTTAAAGTAGAAGAATTTATTGGATAATGGTGATTTGTCCCGCAAATTATTGATATAGTCTATTTGAACATTGGGCATCTTTTGTATACAAAAGATGCCCAACCTACCAGGCTACCTTGGCTATTTTTATGTTTGTCAAGTTCTAGGTTTTTTCACTTGGATTACAAGAGTTGACCTTTACTCTAGAAAAGTCATGGATTAGTTTTAAATATATCAATGTTCGAATAAATTATATCAATAATATGAACAATCCATTATTATTCAATGACTTCAAAAACAGAATAACATTGTTTTGTATTTCTTGATTTATTTTTATGTATAAAAATATTTTTGTCTTCATATGAAATTGTATAGGAAATTATATAAAATGATCACTGATGTGTTAATATCATAACGTAAGAAAAATAAGTACAAAAATTGCATGTTGTAACCATCAGGTTACAAAAATAATACACTAGAGATTATAGGATGAATTAGATGTTATTATTATAATGTAGCAAAACTAGTTTTCTAAACTTTACAAAATATTCTATTTTATTTACCAATTTCAAATTCTGTAATTTTGTCTTTAAAGGAGAGCATAGAACCTCTAAAAGAATCAATTTGCTCATTATCAGGCATAATCGATTTCAGCCATGTACCATCTGGCATGCTATCCCTCCATTCTTTCAATTTCTGTGAACAAAATAAATTAAAATTTGTATAACTATTCTGTATTATTGTTATGTATCTATTATGATATATGTACAGAAAATAGAAAATATAATGTCAAGGAAACTATCAAATGTACTCATTTAAATTAAATTCTAATAAGAAAACATTTACCAATAACTTATTTTCTACCAATGAAAGACTACTAAGATTGTTTAGTTTGACTTGTGCAATGAATTGGTACATGGTTAAGTATTTTTTTTGAGAATTCACAGTTTGCAATAATATTAATTTCTCAAAATTAATTTCGCAATTAGTGATGTATAGCTTTTAACTTACATTTTGAAGTGTTAAACCACCACCAATAGCTCCCCCTAAAACAACATATCGGATTTTTAAAGCTCCTTTTAGAATATGAGCTATAATCATTCCATATCCTCTTCTAGAATTTTCCTGGATTGTGCGGGAAACTAAAAGTCTAGGAGGACGTGGACTCCAATGACTAAATTTTAAGTTACTATGTTTGATTTTTAATAAGCTTAAAAGTGGTGCATGTATTCGTCCATTATATTTCCGGGCGACACACCAACTGTAAAAAAAAAAAATAATAATAAAATACATAGGATTAATATAAGTAACAATTTAAACTATAATGAAACCATAATAGACAAATCCTTAATGAAAAAAATACAAAACTAGTTTTATAGGTTTATTCTAGTTCTTGGTCTATAGATGACACTGTTTCTGATGAACTATTAGCATCATCTCTACATCTCTACACTAACTTGTGTTGGTGGCCTATCTGTGTGTTCAAATATTATGATAACTTTAGTAAATCTTAATTGGTTTAATGAAAATTGACACAGACAATCCACATCTTGAGTTTCTTGGACAGTAGGCCTATAAAATGCATAAAATGTTGCAAACCTCAAAAATCACTAGGGGGTATTTGAAATGATAATTTAAGAACTTCTTTTATTTAAAGTCTACAGAACATTTTCTAAACTCAACTACTGATAAAGAAACTTTTTAAAAAAGATATTCATTTTAACATTAATTTTCTCCTGCTCAATAAAATCTTAACCAATTTAGGAAATACTTGGTACAGATAGCCCTTATATTCTATTACAAAGCACTTTGTATAGTGCATTAAAATTAATAACTTATAGGCACAAAAGTGAGTTAAGCTTAAAATTTTATGTGTAAAATAGATAAAATTCTTGCTGCATGATAAATTGAGTAAATCTCAACTTTAAGATGATTTCATGACATTAGTAAAATATAACATATTACACTATAGAATCGATGTCTAATAATTCCAAAAGAAAAAATGTCCACAAAAATTCTAAACATCTAAAAAAAAAAAAATTCAGTATTTATCATGTAATTTGTCGTATGCCGGCCACCATCTTCTAACTTAAACAACTGATGTCATGTGTTTCTCTATAAAATATTACATGTTATGTAATGAAGTATTACATTATTTTATTAAGTCTCTACGATCAATTTGTTTAAATGTATTCAAGTATAATGCGAATCCACACTTCTTGTGTTACTATGGTTGTTTTTTATCAATGTGATTTTCCTTAATAAGTATTGAATGTTTTTATAGATATAATATCATATACAGGGAGCGACAAAAATACCTGACGGTTTTTAAATAAGAATAACTCCAATGTTTATAAACATTTTTGCATATTTATTATATATTAAGAACAGTAAAAGACGGCAATTAATAAAAAACATATATGTAACAATGTATAGTCTCAAAAAACATGAAACATAAAGGCTACATTATTTAAAGATAACGTCATTTAAGTGGTGGCCATTCTTCAGCGTACATTCCTCAAGTCTCGCAGCAAAGCTGTCAAACACTTTACTCAGCATGTCCGTTGATATAGACGTAACCACTTGTCTAATAGCTTCTTTTAAGTCTTCTAGTGTACGGGGTTTGTTTGCGTACACTTTCGATTTGAGGTAACCCCAAAGGAAAAAGTCGCAAACACTCAGGTCGGGGGAACGAGTGGGCCAAGCGATGTCACCATTTCGAGAGATGACGCGACCTCGAAACTTCATCCTCAAATAACCCATTACAGCATTTGCTGTGTGGGCAGTTGCTCCGTCTTGTTGGAACAACATCTTCTTCAAACCAAGACGTTTTCTTTTAAGTTCAGGAACGAAGAAAGTGTCCAGCATTCTCAAGTAACGTTCTTGGTTTACCGTAACTGTTCGCCCTCCTTCCTCAAAAAAAGTACGGTCCGATAACACACTTCTTAGTAACCCCGCACCACACTGTGACTTTGGAACTATGCAGGGGGTGTTCATGTAACTCTTGTGAATTTGTGTCTGACCAATAGCAAAAAATTTGTTTGTTGACATACCCATCAAGATGAAAATGAGCCTCATCACTCTTTACAAGAATTGTTTCATCGTCCATCAAATCAATCATTTGTTCAGAAAATCTCTGGCAATTAGCGTACTCATGAGGCTTCAGCTGTTAAACAATTGCAATTTTATAAGAGTGAAAGTGTAGCTCCTCGTGCAATATTCTTCTCACTGACCGGTCGGACATTTGAAGAGCAGCAGCTTGTCTACGCACAGGTCGATGCGGGCTAGACAGCACGGCTTGCCTCACTCGATCAACGTTTTCCGGCGTTCTCACTGACCTTGGGCATCCTCCAGGCTTTTGTTTTAATGCTGAACCAGTTGACCTGAAGTTGATGACCCACAACATGATGGTGTTACGGGATGGAACTTGTCCCACATGAAAATGTCTGCGAAACTGACGTTGTGTGACAACAACAGAATCACCACTTTTAAAATATGTCTCAACGACGAACGCACGATGCTCACTGGACCACTGCGCCATGGCAACTGAAACTCCCTCGAGTGGCCTTAAGAACGCCGCGCTCCCCACCACTCCCACACGACTGCCTTACTGTGCACGAACAAAAACCGTCAGGTATTTCTGCCGCTCCCTGTATAACCTTAACCTTACATAACATGTCCCAGATGTAAAATATTTATTTGATGTAATTTACAATACATAACCAATCTTAATTTAACTCGATAAAATCAGCTGTGTACATCCACAAAATTATACTAATCAAGTAAATGGTTTTACATATTCAAAATTACAGAAATTAATTATACAATGAAAATATTTTATATCTAGAAAAAGTTAGGTAAGGTTTTATACAATATTATAACTATGAAAACCTCTAATAATTAGTAAATACTAATAAAGAAAAAGCTGATGTTAAGACATCGTACTTCGCACAAGCACAGTAGTAACTGTAGATAACCTATTAAGAATTCAATGAAAATCGAGATCCACATGTTGACGATAGAAATAGATAAAATTGTGGATTATAATTTGTACATAGCTTAAAATATTTTTAAATAATGAAGATATTAAAAATGTAAAAAGACAATACACACTGAATTTAATCATCTTTAAAATGATATTATTTCATCCAAGTTCAATAAAGAATGGCATAAAAAACTGCTTTAAAGTGGAAGCATGTCCCAGTGGAATTTGAATATAGTTAGTTAGGAGAGCTAGCATCATTTTTTCTCCTTTTCACTCCTGCTAAGCTTTAAGGCTATCCCCATTCTACTGTTTAATAGATCAATTTGTGTAGCATAATGTTATATCTGATTAATGATTCTATATAAGTTATCAGCTGTTTGTATTATTATTCACATGTGTATTGTTGTTCCTATTGAAACTTATTGTATTAGTGAAATATAATGTTATTACTACAACTGAGATTGATTATTTATTTGTGATTTCAGTAATTTTATTATCTTATATATTTTATAAAAGTACACAAAATGGCGACAAGTGAAGATTTCTCCGACTTCTTCTTCGACTTTTGAGATTTCTCCAAAAAAACACTCAAGGTAACAAAACTTCAGGAAATGTTATCCAACACAGGTTAGATTCTTATGATGAAAACAATGAAAGTTTCAACACTTATTTACAAAGGCTAGACAATTATCTAGACCTAAATAATTTAAAAGAAGATGACAAAGAAACTGACAAAAAGTGTGTCCAAGTCTTGATAAGCTGTTTAAGTCCAAAAAATTTCCAGTTGCTTACAGAATTAATAGCACCTAGTTTGCCTAAATCTAGATTATTTAATGACCTTATTAAGTTATTAAGGGACTATTTATGTCCTACTCCAAATGAAGTAGCAGAACAACATAAATTTTATTCTAGAATTCAATATGAAGGGGAGAATATAGCAGAATATTTAAAGGCTCTTAGAGCATTGACACTAAATTGCAATTTTACATGTGGGCATTGCAAATCAAATACTATTGAGGTACATTTGCGAACACAGTTCATAAGGGGGCTTAAAAATGCTGAAATTCGTGAGCACTTACTCCGGGAAAGGGAATTGAATTTGCAAAAAGCTGTTGATTTAGCTTTAGCCATGGAATCTTCCCGACTTGGTAGCAATCAAATGTTTTCATCTGCCAACGTAAATAAAGTGGCTGCTAAGATAGCAAGCAGTTCTGAGTATCCACGCATTTCTCGAAAAGACCTTATTGGTAAATGTTTTAGGTGTGGCAAAAGTAACCATAAAGTAAATAAATGTAAGTTGAGCCATCTGATTTATTCTAAGTGCAGTGTAAAAGGACATATTGCTTCAGTATGTCTTAATATAAATAAACCTGTACATAAGAAAGCTTTTCAAAAACAGACGGACATACATTGTGTTGAGAGCTTGCAGTGTGCCCAAGAGACTGGGTCGATGCAAAATCAGACCAGCGATTCTATGTATGATTATGGGGCAAATTTATTGGAGACATATGAGTAACATTCCATGATAAACAGTTCTAAGATAATTGGAAAGTATATGCTCACTCCAATAATAGATAATATTCAATGACAAATGGAATATGATACAGGTGCTGCTGCTTCATCTATGTTCTTACACAACTTTAAAAAATATTTTCCTTCCAAAGATATTCGACAAGTTAATAATGTTAAGTTGAAAACTTATACAGGAGAGTCTATTCAACTGCGTGGTGTAAGTAATGTTCAGGTAAATTTACATGGTAAAACCATACGGCTGCTTGTTTGTGATAGATAATGATGTTGACAGCATATTTGGCCGAGAATGGATTCGTGTTTTAGATGTTTCAATACATGATATCCATCAAATCTCTGAGGATACCAATCAGTCCTCAAATTTAGGAATCAGTCTCAAAAATTTAAAGATAAAACACATGCTAGATGTGCATGTACTCCTCTCTTTACTGATACCATAGGAGTCATACCAAAATTAAAAGGAAACCTATTACTGCATTCCAATGCTAAACCAGTTTTTATAAAACATCGTCAACCTCCTTTAGCTTTGAAAAATAAAATTGAGGAAGAGCTCAAGGAGCTAGAAAAAAATGGTTTGATATCAAGAATGGACAGTTCTAGCTGGGGAACGCCTATTGTGCCCATATTAAAGGGTGATGGTACTGTAAGGATCTGTGCCGATTACAAAATTACCGTTAATCCACAGCTGCATTGTGATAGATACCCTATTTCTCGCATTGAAGACATTTTTAACAACATGAGTGGAGGTAAATACTTTACAACCCTAGATTTAGACAAAGCCTACTTAGCCTACATCTCCAGATGGATTAAGAGAGCACTGAAATACAAGCAATTTCAACACATTGGTAATTTCAAGGTCAATAGATTAATGTTTGGAGTTAACAACGCCCCCAGTATTTGGCAAAGGTATATGGAGTCAATTTTGGTAGGTTTAGATGGTGTGGCTGTTTTCTTCGACGATATAATTATTCAAGGAAGAACACTGGAAGAAGCTAAGATTCACACCGTTCAAGTTCTTGAGCGGCTAAAGTTCTTGGAGAATGATCTCCATTTAAACAAGGCAAAATGCAAGTTTTTCTGAAAATCTGTCACTTACCTAGGGCACATAATTGACGAAAACAGTTTACACAAGACTCCTGAGAAGGTTGAAGCTATTTTAAAGTCTCCTAAGCCCGCTAACGTTACAGAGTTGAAGCAATTTCTCGGAATTGTCAACTATTATGGTAAGTTTATTTGGCTAATAAACTTCATCCGTTGTATGACCTTTTGAAGAAAAACAAATATTTTAATTGGACAAAAGGTTGTGAAGATACCTTTAATATGATAAAAAAGAAATTGCTGCTGATACAGTATTAGCTCTGTTTTTATCAGATTTGCCACTTTTGCTTGCCACTGACGCTTCACCACATGGTTTATCAGCCATTCTCTCCCATCGAATGCCAGATGGTTCAGAGAGACCAATTGCATTTGCATCCAGGACATTGAGTAAAGCCGAGTGTAATTATAGTCATATAATCAAGGAAACCACTGCTATATATTGAGGGGTTTTCAAGTTTTTCCATTACTGCTACGGATGTCATTTTACCCTCATTGCAGACAATAAACCTCTTTCATCTATTTTTCATCCTTCAAAAACCCTACCTCCTCTCACTGCCACTCGAATGGGTAGATTATGGTATTTATCTGTCAGGATTTGATTACACCATTCAATATAGATTCAATATAGAAAGGCTTGTGACCATATCTTCACAGATCAGAATGTGGACTATCTTTCTAGGTTTCCAGTTAGTGACAATCAAGAAGCCTCATTCGAAGACTCATTGTCTGATAAAGCTATTTTACATGTACAAATTGTTTACCAGTGACTGCTGATCAAATTAAGAAAGCTACTGCCTTAGATAGAGAATTGAGTTTAGTTTACAATGTTTTACAAACTAACACATAATGTTGACAAACATATTTCAAGGGTCAACATATATGTTGACCCGAATATTTCAAGGGTCTTGAAAATGAACTAACACTCAATAATGTCTGTATATTTAGAGGTATACGTGTTGTTATTCCCAGTTCATTAAGGAAACCAATACTTGAAGCATACCGCTCACACAGGCATAACAAAAATGAAGGAGCTAGCAAGGCAATATTGCTGGTGGCCTTCAATCAACTCTGATATAGAACAGTATGTAAATTCATGCAAACCATGTGCTTTAAACAAAAATAACCCCTACAAAATTTTTTCAGCCTTGGGAGAAAAATATATTTCCCTGGGAGCGGATACATATTGACCATGATGGGCCATTTAAAGGATGTTATTTCCTGATAGTGGTAGACTCATACAGTAAGTGGCTTGAAATTCAGGAGATGTCAAGTATAACTAGCGATGCAACGATTCGAGCTCTAAGAGAGATATTTGCAAGATTTGGCATTCCCTGTGTTATAGTAACTGACAATGGTTCTGCATTCATTTCAAATGAATTCAGACAGTTTGCTCTAAGCAATGGAATTCTACATAAGAAAACGGCTGTGTATCATCCGTCTTCCAATGGACAAGCAAAATGTTACGATCGAACAACTAAGCAGAAACTGAAGGCCTTAACTGAAGAGCCCGGAGCTATTCACACCAACCTATGTAGGTTTTTGATTCAAAATAGAAGAGTCATCAATATAACAACTGGGAGAAGCCCTTCCGAGCTGATGTTAAAACATAACATCAGAACTCGTATAGATCTCATTAAGAGCCAACCAATTTTACAGGATGAACCGCATGGCAAACTGAGACAATTTGAGGCAGGAGATAATGTTCAAATACGAAACTATGTAGACAAAAATGAAAAGTGGTTATTTGGAACTGTAATTTCAAGAGTTGGTACTTGCAAAATATGATGTTAGTGTGGGAGGGAAAACTCTCAGATGTCATATTGATCAAATAAGACCAACCTTAGTTAATCCAGAAAGGAATTGCAGCACCCCTTTTGTGTATCCGAACATTCATGAAAGTAAAAGTCCAAAAACACTTCAAGGACGTTTAAGGGAGACAGAAACTACAAAAATCAACAACCAGGAAGATGCACAAATTATACCACCCGTCACTGTCATTACTACACCAGTAAGAAAATCTACACCAAACCAAAGTGAGACTAAGATGCCCTTGGTTCCAAGTAGATCATCAAGAACTATCAATAAACCAGAAAGATTGGATCTGTAAACCTTATCTTGGGGAAGATTGTTATATTCTATATAAGTTATCAGCTGTTTGTATTAATAATTCACATGTGTATTGTTGTTCCTATTGAAACTTATTGTATTAGTGAAATATAATGTATTACCACAATTATTGAGATTGATTATTTATTTGTGATTTCAGTAATTTTATTATCTTATATATTTTATAAAAGTACAACACATAATTATTTCCTATCACTATGACCCCAATGAAAGGTAAATCACAACCACAATGCAAGGAAGCAAGCTACCCAAAAAGCAATGAATTTTTATTATTTCTCTGACTGAGTAGTATCTCTGTTTACAGTAGTTGTACATTAGCATATACTGTATACATATTGTGTGAAACCAATACATTTAATGGTTTGAGTGTATGCTGTATTCCTAATCAGAGCACTATGGTGGAACCTGAATTTTGCAATAATTGTTTTAAGTTGCACCATTTTAAATTGAAAAATAATTTTTTTTAAATATTGCTCAATCTAGGTGTAATGAATCTCACTCCTAAATTTTATACCGATGGTACACAAGTTTGGCAGTAACTGTGTAACTAACGCACAAACAAATGTATAGATGAAATGCCAAACCAGACATAGGCCTAATTAAAGCAGGACCTTGATATGCTTAATCAATTATTTATAGCTTAACCTCTTTTTTTTATATGTAAACAACAATGGTGCAATATATAGATAAAAACAGCTAATCTTTTTATACTAACACAACCAAATAGCCTATCCATTGTGTAGTTATAAACCTCAAACAGACAAATACTAATTATATATCAATGTATAAGGCTATGTAAAACTTTGCACATGCACAGTACGATTGCCATGTAAATTAAGAAGAAAGTTAACCACAGATCTTCTGTATACTAACCTTTTAAGCAGTTTATCTATACCTAGTAAAATATAAGATATCTTTTCATTTTCTTCGTTGATGTAAGATAACAGTCAAAAAAGTCACATTAAATTAACATTTGATTCACTTTTTTGATAGGTGTTCAACAACTTTTGAAGAGGGAAAAAAAAGCTGAAATAGGCTAATCTCTTTCATAATCAATTAATATTGAAATTAAACAAAAAGATATGATTAATTTATAAATACCATCTAATTATATGTAGGCCTAATTAACATCATTGATTTAGACTGGTTGGTTTCATGTAGTCCCAACAATTACAAATCAAAAGCTACTAGGAGAGGTTAGGTTCCCTCATTTTTATTTACAAATTACAACTATTATTTATATGAAACACCATTTACATATTATAGTTAAACATAATTTATTTATATTTCCATAAAAACCAAAATGCTCCTGAATATGTATAGGCCTAGTATGTATATATAAATATTGACAGTATATGGTTATAGTCTATGTCAAATCACCAAACGTTTCTTATAACAGTTTTCATTTCCAAATTTTAAAAAAAATTTGTTTCTTTTTTTTAAATAAGCTTAGAAGTGATTGTTTATTAAATGAACGTAAATTAGTTGACAGTTATATGATGTCTCACCAACTTCTCTTTCAGCATCTACGAAACATTATTTGCTGCATAATTTTCAACTACAACTTTCAATATGGAAAACTCGTTCCTGTAAAAAATAGTTTTCTTTTAATCTAACCTTAAAATTTGTAAATTCTTAAAAAGAAATTGTTTTACCACCTTGCGGTTTTGGTAAATATGCATGAGACATCTCCGATTGATTTTAAGTGTGAAAGCTCTGCATTTCGTGTGCAAAATTGTGTTACTTTGATACTTTCGATCATTGTGAACAAAACTAGTGGTTTTTTTATCTCACAATTAATTTACAGCGATTTGCATATTAATTAATTTGCATATTTACAGCGATTTTTACTAAAGAAGTTAAAAATTTCATAAATTGGAGTGGAACTCTTAAAAAATATATAAGAAACACTTCAAATTAGGTCTGTAAAATTTCTTCCTTTTACCTTTTTTTTTCTCTACATGGCAGACACCGGTATGCCACTTACAAAATCCTACAATATATACATATAATAAAAACAATGTTTTTACGGTAATTATGCACTGTACAACTGCTAAAACTAAGTTAAGTTACCATCCACTATGAAAAACTATGGTCAATACCACATTACCACATAACCTTAAAATTATTTCACACTTACCTAAACTTCCCACGGATAATTTGTTGCATATTTCCAAACAAACACTTCACTATTTAATTACTAATGACTATACATAACACACTTTAAGTTTCTGGGGTAGATAAAAAACATTAACTACTTAAAAACCGGCTAACATTGAACCGACATTTATTTTTAATTTGCTTTCGGAGTTTCAGAGTTCGGAGTCGGACCGGACTTTTATTTGACTGTCACAGATGGACAAAAAAGTAAGTGGGTCCATAATCAAAGAGATACCTAAACCACAGATTATAGCACTATATGAAAATACCAACACCATAATACTGTATATTGTAAATGAAAGATATCAAGATTACTTTGGTTTAGAATAGGAACGGCTGCTAAGAAATTACAAACTCAGTTCCGTTCAATCGTTCAATCTAGTTTAGCGATTGGTTTGTGTATTGTAATTGTATTACTGAGAATGATTTTATAGTTTTATTCCTGATTTACTAAAACCAATTATTTTTCTCCTTCATTTCTGACTTTATTCAGGTAATCATGTAAACCAATCTTTACATTTTCTTGTGATATACAACATAAACATTTCATATAGTTTAGACTCTTTAGACCTACAGTGTTATTTTCTTTTCTATACAGGTTAAAAGTTAAAACTATTCCCTCATTTGTCCTGACTGGACCAGACATTTTCAGGTCTAGCAATGAGTGCTCTTATGAGACAGAGTTTCCAAGCTTGGAAAATATAGAAATGTTTGAAAATGGAACTGAATGGGCTGTTTAAACCACTAAAAAAAGAAAAATTGCTAATACCATACACCAATTAAACCATGGAAGGATTAAATCCTAAAAATAAATTAGGTAATTTGGAAAGTCAGGCCCCTATAGTTATTCACCAAAGAATAAAATATAATGACTAATATATACACAGGACCCTTTGAGGTTATGTTAATCTCAAAAAAACAAAACAAAAATCAACCCATTTAAAATTGGTAAAATATTTTAAACTTGTGAAAGTTTTATTGATAGAATCATTAGAAAAGGAAGAAATGTATCTATAATTTGTACTGATAGATTAGGAGCAAATAAGATCTTGGATTCAGATGTGTTGAGGGATTATCTGGTCTTCATACCAGCTCACAAATACCAAACAATTGGTGTCATTTACATAGAAACTGATGTAGACTCAGCTAACATTGTTAATTAAATAGTCTCTCAGCCCACCTCCTATTTTAAATGCAATCAGAATGAAAAAGAAAGGTTAAAATGGTTTTCAACTCATTCAATTAGTAAAAATAACATTTGAAGGAAACAACTTTCCTGATGAAATTAGGCTAAACTTAGTCATATTGCCTGTAAACAAATATATTATTCCAGTTAAAAACAATGTTTTTCTGTTTTCCTTCGGACATGTTGGCAGATCCCCTTGTAGGGGTAAGCAACTTTGCTCGAATTGTGATAAAAACTCAAAATGCATCCATTATGGAGGACCACATAAGTCAAATACTCCCCTGGAAATTACACTGGAGCCTACAACTACTTTAGGAGATGCAGTCAAAATGGTGCTAATTAGTTTTCAACAATTAAAGAAATGGAAATGGTAGTTTAACCTCTTCTTGAAAAAGCCGTTAAACAAATCACAACTAAGTTTACAACATCAGGGATTTATTTAGTAAAATCTAAAAACTGGGTATTTAACATTTATTCAACGTACCGGTAGTTGTTTATTTATTAATGTTAAAGTTTCATAGAATATATTGTAACAGTTCAATAATTATGAATAATTTATTAAAATAAGTTTAGTTTAATTATGAAAATAATTTTTTTTAATTGTAGTTAGGAAATAGTTTTTATTTTTACTTACACATTTGAATTATTATGTGCTCCAAAAGTCCCTCTCCAAATCACCCACCTTTATATACAAGTTTCAATGTTTTGAATTTGATATGGGATTAAGTAAAATAATCTATATAACCCCTGTGTAAAAGATTCTTTATAGCACTTAGGTAATTACGCAACTGTGCTGTCGCCTCATTGCTCAAATAGTCCCCTAGTGCTTTAAAGAAGCTAATTACAAAACTTGTTAAAACGGCTTCTTTAAAAAACAAGTATTTCACCTTATGGTACTGATTTGGTATCCCAAATTGTTATGAATGACTAATCCAATATTATTGTGGTAAATATAAAAATTCAGATAAACAATTAAAAATTCTACCAATCTCTCTTTATAATGCAAATAATCATAAGAGGTTAAAGAAATCATTGTTTCTAATGAGTTTACAACAAAGCTGAAGGAAAATTAATAAATATAAATATTTAAAATATTGACGACTTTTGCAACTTAAGTTAAATATCTCTCATTTATAGTACATACCGGTATAGTGACACAAATTTAGAAATGGGCAGTATAAATATATCTTCACATCTAAACAAAATAAAATGAATTAGCCTACAACAGAGTTCATTTCTAAACAAATGAAAATAGACATTGTGTTTTGTGAAATTTTTAAAAAAATAACCTGGTAATAAAATATTCAACCTAAAGATATCTTCAACAAAAGAAAAATAGACTACTTTGTTATTTTATGAAATTAGAAAAAAAGAAGTTTGTCAAAAATATTAAACATCCCCAAATTATAGCCTACCATGCTATTATAAAAGTTGAACAAAAATTAAAGGAAATTCCCAGTCCACAAAGTGTCATTGTTATGGTCATATTTTGTGCATTAGAACTATGTCCATTAGATCCAAGGATGTGCTTGTTTATATTGGAACAACACCATTATTCCCAACCTACATGTATTAATTGTATTGAACTTTAAACACCAAACAATAAATATCCAACACACCAACTTAAAACCACCATATTGAAGTCTTTTAATAACAACCTTTAAAGTAATTTCTATGATGATGTGCCTACCTATTTGCTAGTGACCTGAACTATTAATATCA
Source organism: Aphrophora alni (assembly GCA_963513935.1). Lineage (NCBI taxonomy): Eukaryota > Metazoa > Arthropoda > Insecta > Hemiptera > Aphrophoridae > Aphrophora > Aphrophora alni. The sequence goes on along the minus strand of OY740772.1, from coordinate 29,102,754 downwards.
GCTTTGTGCCTTCATAGTCACAAATCCAAATGGAAATTATCTTTTTGTTATATCTCAAACTAATGTATGGACCAGGATTATTTTTGTGAATGATATGTATTATCTATTCTTACCTTTTTTTTAGGTCAGTCTACAATCCTAATTATTGAACTTTTAATTATGTCATTGAACAATAAACTGTAATCATCAGATTGCTTCCAACAGAAGTTTCGTCACTATGTAAAATACACAACACAAAACACAATTTATGTTAAAACAAGTTTTTTTTTTCATAATGCATGGTATTATAATAAAAGTGCAACATTTTAATCACACTTTCTCCATTAGATCCCATAACGGATTTTTGTTATACAGTATCATGTATTGTGGAAAAACTTTTGTTTGTTTTAACATATATCGTGTTTTTTGTTGTTGTTTTTACATAATAACAATGCTTATTAGCTAATGCAAGCAATATGATGATGATAATTTAATTATTGTAACCAGTAATTAAAAGTTAAATAGTATGATTACAGACAGACCTATAAAAGTAAGAATAGATAAGTACATATAATGTTCTATTAACATTTCTACACCAAATAAAACTGTCTAACTTTTTATCCTCATCAGTTAATTTAAACACCCTAACATTTTAGACAGTGTAGTATACTATTTAAAAATTTCATACAACCAATATTTCCACAAACATTTACATAACTAGACTCTGAACACTTACTACATTTTTTCATTCAACCCAAATTAATATTATTCTTTAAAGAAATTCTTAATAACTGAAATAGTAAACTGGGATGCCTTCAAAAACAAGGTCTCTTATTACTCTTAGCACTTATATTGACCACTATTGTATTGAATAAATGAATGTGAGATGGTGCATAATTTACCTCTCACAATAATTAATAGCCTAAATCAATAAAAGTAACTATACGTAAAACTCATTCAAACATAAAAATGCAAATGATATAAAATATGTGATTCAAATTGAGTCAACTGAGTTGCCGTGAGCTACTAATATATTTTGAGCAAACCAACATCAATTTTGCCTCTTTAGCATGAATTAAAAAATTTTTAAAAACAAATTTAATAAAGTCAATTTTTGTGATATTTTCTTGACATTACATAACTCATATTAACAATATAACTGAAACTTTAGAATAATTTACTAGTTTAAATTTAGTAGGAAGAAAATCTCTATTTTTTGTAAATGGAGAGCTTAATAAAATCATTTATAAAAAATAATCAACACTCAGTTGCTGTATTTGTAGATATATGGCACTGGTTTTCAACAGAATTTGACTTACACACTAATTTAAATTATTATAGTAAAATTTAGAGGCCTTTTCTTTCAAACTGGATGTTTTGTTGTTCCTCCAAAATCTTCCGTTTCACAAATTAAGTACATTAAACCAGTAGTTTCTTAGGGATCAGTAACTGGGTCCCTCTACTTTTCAATATACATTTAATACAATCCCATCTCCCAATGTCCTACACAGATAACACGACAATAATCATCCGAGATCACAATATAAACAGAGTTTTACCAATGACTACATAAATACTATAAGACACGACATAGGATAGGGAAATAGTCTACGCTTTACGGGTGCTGTTCGTCACAAGTTTGACACACAGCTATCAGAAAGCGCTAGCAGCAGGTGCTTGACTGTACGCATCCCACTTGGTTGAGACTGTACAACTGTTGACCTCTCTCTCACAAACCTTCTCACTTACTTCCGTCAGCATAGTCAGTGTTGTCAGTTCGTGCGCTGAGATAAGCGATTCTCGACCTTCCCTCGCATCTCTGGTCCCATATGTGGCATCAGTGCGTTTTCTCTTACCTGCCTGAAACATTGTTTGACCGTAGAGCCACCTAGCGCCAATCACATCAACTTCAGATTCTCTAGCAGAGCGACCTAGCGAGTATTGGTCAACTCAAGAATAAGCGTAGAATATTTAACATGGCCATGTCGTGTCTTATAGTATTTATGTAGTTATTGGTTTTACTCCTTCTTCAGTCATGTATCAAAAAACTGTCAATTTTTTTCTCTAGAAAGTACAATGATCCTACAAATTCAAAAATATCAATTAAAAACTAGACCAAAATGTTGTTCGGAAAGTAAAAAACCATAGTTTGACAAATTGATAGATACCATTATGTCACTTACTTACCCCCATCATAGAGTAAATGTAATGCCCAAAACTTGATTTCTTGGGCTGTATATAAAGTGTTAATTTGTAGGCTATAGATAAATAAAGAGGTAAGGTAAGTTTTTTTTAAAAGAGTGTTACAGAGGTTTACTAAACCTCGTAATTGTATACATGTATATCATTACTTGACATCAGCCAAGTCCTGACTAGCCTCATATATATCTATATATAAAAGTCTCCACTCCGCCTAGATGGGCTTCAAAGCTGTACACATGAGACCCAGCCCTATCGTAACTTATAACTATACAAATATCACATTTTATTGGGAGATCAGGGTTTGAAGTGACATTTTTAACAATAATTTTGCTATTTGTCATCATAATATAGAGCTGAAGTTGTTACCATTACATGTAGAAATATTAAATTAAAATCTGCAACTTTTTATTTATCTAATTTAGGTATGTTATAAATTGAATAACATAAGAGATATGAACAAAAAACTTATTAAAATGGCTGTCATTTTGAGATTTTCATTAATTTTGTTTTAATTTCAATTGAGTACTATATCAGCACTAATGCTAAACTTCGTGTTCCTATCTTAACTTTGTGCGCACTACCATGCTATGTACAGATGACAATGAACGGACAGCATGTTGAAAATAACTTTTTCTCTTTCTTGAGGCCATGAAAAGTGAAAATCGGTCAAAAACAGAAGTCAAATTTTTTACAATTACCAAACTTCATATACAGTACTGGGTAAGTAAAAAAATCAGATTCATGTATTAGGCCGTGGTTAGCGTATTTCTGGTAAAAATAGGTTAATTAAAAATTGTCATTAAATTGCTCAGAGATTAAATTTTTGTATGCCAAACATAATCTGTTAAATTCGAATTTAAACCATATAAGTATCAAAATCAGAAGAACAAAACTGTATGTTGGTGGGTAAAAAATATACAGTTATATTTATGAACTTGTACAAAAAATGTATTTAAGATTTATAACAATATACACTGAACTTATTGTAATGTTTATACATAACTTGTAAACAGGAACATTATTCTCCCTTCTTCTAAAAATAGACTGTACAAGATGTCATAAATATACAATTTATACAGACCTTATATCTAACACTACTATATTAAAAACAATATTTTACACACCTCAATCATATCTACAAACCTAATATATAATGAACAACAGTAATAATCTTTACTATAAAAGTTACATAAATATTATTGGAAAGATACAAGATTTAAAAAAATAATATTAGCCATGTGTTTATTATGTCTTTTGTAGAGTAGTAGGTCATTCTTTTTTTTAAAGTACAGTTGGTTCATGAATATTTAACCTTTGTGTTCTTAATAATATTAATTTTGATTCACAATTTTAGTCTATAAAAGATTTAATTCATAATACATACTTCTCGATTGGAAGGGCTTATGAAATATATGCCTATACCTACAGTACAAGTTTTCTGCATAGTTTTTATATTACGAATAACTGCAGGTGTTTGCTGCTAGAACTACGTCATTTACACAAAGAAGCGATGATCACAAGCTTTTTCATGTATGTACAAGAAAATTATGGCTTTATTATTTTACAATACTCTATTACCAGAATATATCTAACACCATAAATTGTTTATCTGTTTATTGGTGCTTTTATTTTGATTTGATCTGTTGTGAAATTTTACAACTGTTCATTAAATATGAGTGACGAATGGAAGAAATGTGTTGACGGTATTTGTAATTTTTGTTACATTCTTTAAATTTAAGTAATAAGAAAGTAAAAACAATTTTTTAATTTCACAAAAGAGATTTATTGAGTGACATATGTTTTCGCCATTAGTGGTTAAAAAGTGTGCAAATAGTGAAGTGGGCTTCTGTTTAAATGTAATTTAGTGTTTGTTTTGTTTTGATTTGTGAGTGTAGTGTTTTATACTAGGGAAATTTTAGTGAGTTTCAAATTTAGATTTTATAACTGTATAACTATGAAAATTATTTAAAATTGAATAGACAGCAAGTGTAAATTATGAACTACATACGATTTCTTATCAGGCACTTTTAATGAACGAATTTCAACCATTTGAACTTCCAGAAAAAGACATCATATTTCATTATGATAAGATAAGTGTTCATCATAAATCTGTTCATTTAAAATCAACAATTTACCATTGATTTTTAGTCATTATTTAATAGTATTGTAACTATATGTAACAAATGTAACAATATTTGTAAACAACTGACATCTTTTACATCAGAGATTTCACAATTATTGAAGAACAGTTTTACTAGATGTGAAACACAACAATTAACAATTGAGACTATAAACTCTGAATTAGAAAACTTTTACAGGGTTTTTAATTCTAAAAGATAACAAAGAAAAACCGAGTTGTATAATATTACACTAAATCAAAATCAGCATATTCAAGACAATGTACCGGAAGAATGAAATTTTAAAAAATACAAATTTTCAATTAAAAACTTAGTCTGAAAATCACAACATATAGAAGTAATTAAAAATGAAATCACTCACGAATTAACTGAAATACAAAAACAAAAAATTGCAGACCTTCAGGAGTTTTCAAACTATAAATAAGAATTTTCTAAATCAACAAAATGTAATAGAAAAGAAACATTAATTCAAAACAATAACAATGTAACAGCCAATCAAATCTTCAAGCAAAAACAAACCAAATCTTTTAATATATCAGAGAGCCATGAGAGAGGGTATTGTAAAAATTTGAAGATCTGTTTGAAACTACCTATAGTATTAAAAGCATTTTACAACCAAATGCTCCACTAAAACAGGTTATGGCTGATGTAGATATTATGACAGCAAATTTGAACACTGAGGAATTGCATATTGATTATAGGAGGGACAAATACAATCGATAATTTCTGTCCATATCAGTTATTACTGAGTTAGGTAATGGATAATATTAGACTAAGAACATTTGTAATTATAACCTCCATACCTCACAGATAAGATAGATTGTGTATAAAACACAATTCAATGATGAGAATGGTTTTTAAGGAATATGATGAGGGGGAAATTTAACTAAAATTTATGGTGATTAGATATAAACTCTACTTAATAGAACTTATTATAAAATACATAGGTTACATTTTAAATGATAAAGGAAAGCTGACTTCTGGATCATTTAGTGAAACCTAGAAAGATTCATTTTTTACCAACTTCTGATTTTATGGACAGTAGTTGCATCCTTCATAACAATTGATGATATATTTTGCAGTTCTTATGAAGACATCCACAACAACTTGGGAACCAGCAATCTGGATGCTTCGACAGGTGTTGAGGTCATGATGTCTGTGTCAAATACAGATTTTAACTTCCTAGTCCTCAACTCCATCATGTTATATGATAAAACCAGAGACTAACAGGACGTAATTACTTAAAGAACACCTCACCCACAAAAAACTATTTCTATAACTTGTAACTTGGAAGGGTATAATATAGTAAATCAGTTTTAATTGACAAAAAAGAATGCTTTGTTTTTTAAATGTTTTAAATCACCAAATGAATAAAAACAGATAATTTTTTCCAATAAACAATTTAGTTCTAACTAGTTGACATTCAATGATTAAGTTATTGAAAACTATTTTCAGTTGTTACATGTTTACAAAACTTCTTACCACTTAGTTACAAGACATGAGGGCAAATGCTTAGTGCAGATACCAAACAAGAAACTAAGTTCACTTAATCTTTAATTTACTATTTGAAGACTACTAAAATAATATATAAAATGGACACAGGCTATTAATCCAGCATATTCAATGAGAAAACAGATGAAAGCCGTTCAACTCCATGTTGTTTTAATCTAGGAAGCATATTTTTCACTGAATTTCAATGAAATTTGTCTTTAATAAAAGAAAATTAATTGTAGTTTACATTAAAACTGATAAAAAATATATTATGAATGGTTCAACAGAAGTAGACTGTAATATCATGTATAGAAGCACAATCAAGAAGTCTGCAATATGACAGCAAATAATTATTACTTCAATATACACTCAGTTTGCCGCTATCACAAAAAAAGATTGAAGATTATTGTACGTGTTTTATGTTTATTTGTTGTGTGTATGTAGTATATAAATTTGAACATAAGTAACATACAACAATCTCAATCAACAGTCAATGAAGATACATTGTTGTCAAATATTCAGCAAGTGGATAGTAATGTACTTTATGTTGATAACAATTTTTATTTTAGAGAATAAATAGTGTTTTTATTTTAGTATATTATAACTGAATCTGAAAAAAACTATATTATAATTATTAATGTTTTACTACTCCAAACTAAATAATATTATTGTGTTATTTTAACTAATAGTATAGCAAAAATTACCCAATTGCGTGACTGGTTGACTTTAGTTAAAAGTGGGCCAATAATCTAATTTAGCATCATATCTTCTTCCACTTTTGAGAACTTATACAAAATACAATGAATTATTCAATGGCATTAAAAAAACTGTGGAATACATTTTTTAATATGTAATTTAAAAATTTTCCCTCACTTTATCCAAAAGTTTAGAAAACAATTTTTTGTTTAATTTATATTACATTAACTATATTTTTAAATTCATTATTTAAAAAAAAAAAATGTTGATGTTCACTATTTTGACCAAATCTTTTTACCCCTTTTTACACACTAACTTATGTCAAATTGCATCTTTGTTCTTAGCCTTTCATTGATTCCATCGCCTTTTTTAAATCGACATATAATTTGTCATCTGGGCTTATTAGGATTCAAATAGGAAATATTATTGTTATTATATGTTGTACATCTAATAAAGGTCATATAATAGTATTGACCAAATACTGTATTTCATTGCCTATATTATGATGCTATTGGACTTGAAGGCAAGGCCACAACGGTTTCCTACTGCCATCTCCATGAAGTATTAGTCTAGTCACATATGTTCAGTGTTATGAACGTTTGTGTACATATAACAACTGAAGATGAAACATTATCGTCTTGGTACAAATGAAATGTTTAGTGCTGTAAAATTGTGTTGTTTTTTTTCATTTGGTGACTGAAGATTCCACAAGTGTTGCTCATTTCAAATGAATATTTTTACTATTTGTTATTTATCATTTTCAGACCAAAATAAAAACAAAAGAAAGAATAAAGGAAACAACAATAACCTTCAACACATGAACTTCTCAGTTGGCATTATTCTCAACATCTCTGCATCAGGTAAGAGGGAAATTTTTGTAATTGTATAATTTCAATAATTTTCATGCTATGAGTTTATAGCAAGTTTTAAACAACTACGAGAAAAAAATAAATGATAGTAAATATTTTTATGTAAATATGAATTTAAGTAATCTTCCCGAAAATCTTAAATAAGGCTCAAATAATTAATATAACAAACTTGTAATATCCTTTTAGGAATTTGTTTTTTTCCCAATATTTATGAGTATGAAACAAGATCAATCAAACTGGATTTGAAAATCTAATTGTAAGCTTTCTTTAAAAATGTCAAGTTTATACTTGGATTCAAATTCTCGAGTTTGTGGTCTAGTTGTATAACCAATCACGATAGAAAATTTATACTGCTGGTGACAATACTAACTAAATTTTTGACCCAAAAAAATTTAATTATTATTAACACAGCAGCCATGTTGAGGCTACAGCTATCCAGCTAGACCACTTGAAGGCCAGTGACTTGGTCAATTAAAGAAAGCATACTAATTATAACAACAACTTTTTAGTATAAACCACAAATTTTTATACTAAAAACTTTTTTAATTATTAAAATGGAATATCACCAAGTACCCATGGTCTTTAGCATAAGTAGTTTGAAAGCATACTACTAAATTTGTGGAAATTTTACTGAATTAATATATCTTTTTAAAACAATTAATGATTTTGTGTACACTAAATTCAGTCTTTTAAAAATGAAGAGAGAAAAACATTTACTTTGCTCTATTTAACAAATGTAAGTTCAACAATGCATGTTCTAATTTCAGATTTTCCATTCTTTGTAAATGAGCATCTCTGTTATTTTCTATCTCCATTTTTTCTTTTACTATCTGTAATCTGTTTACTTCTTTTTTTAAGTTACTTATTTCTTCTTCATGCTTAATCATATCTTTTAAATAATGTATCCTTAGTTTTAGTTCTAATTCCGCACACTTTGACTTTAAGTCTGATAACGTTGGCTCTTTGTCGGAAGTTGGCCTGGGTATTTGCCTCCTTGATTGCATTGGGTTTACTTCAAAGAAATCTGAAACAAATTAGTGGAAATTTTAAATTAAAAATATAAATTAGCTTTTCATATTCTAGTATGTTTATCGTTGTCAACGGGTATATTTTACTATTTAAATTGAAGGCGATAGCAGTTCTATTGATAAATTTTAAATAATGGCCCAGTATATATTCTACAAAGTTCATTTTCCCCCCATACAAATATATACTGATTTTGAACAACCTTCCCACTGTTGGTATTTGGTTTTAAATATTTTTCTTTCTTAAAATGAAACTTAAACAGAATTTTACTATTGTCTCATATAAAATAAAACCAGAACTCTCAGTTATAATGCTCTAACAAACTTTATATCATAATTAGTTTTGACCATTTTAGCAATTATCTAATTACACAAATATCTGTAGTAAAATATAGTTTGTTGTATTATGACAATTTATTGTACTTTTTTTTTTTTTTTGTATAATGTTAGATACAAATCAGCACAAGCTTTAAATCTGTTCTGAGTCTACCCAAAACTCTGGGACTAATAAATAATCTTTATTATAGAGTTTACTTTTAATAATTTAATTGCAAAACACAAACAAAACTTATACCCTCACAATTATCATGATTTAAAATTGTCTTCTTCTTTCAATCATAAATCTTAAGTACCTATTTCAATATACCCATTACACAGTTCTGTTATAGTAAAACACATTCTGTCTGAGGTTTTTTAAAAATTAATGGTATAGTTCTCTGCACTCAGCCGATATCAATGTATGAAAGATTAAGCTCATTGTCTTCATGAAACCGCCGGAAAGATATTAGATGTTGAAATATATACAAATCACTGAAAAGATGTTGTGGTTGGGTGGCTATTGTCATGAATCAGCACAGTACCCCATGTAAGTATGACACAATTTCTCAGCTGATTTGAGATAATAAGTCCACAAATAAAATTCATTGTCTATCCCAAAACAGTGTATACCTGATATTCTTAATGGAAAATGTCTGTTTTAATGGCAATGAAGTGTGTCTCCATTACATGGACTGTAACTTCAATTCCAAGGTTGCATCCAACATCCATTTCTTGTCAAATATGACTCAAAAAGTTGTCGCATTATTCACGGTATCCTGTCAGAGGTTCCATGCACTGTCTTAATGTGTCATTTTGTGTTATTCTGTGACCCTATTTAGTACCCAACATGCACATAATTTCATGAAGAAGTGAACATAAAATTTGTCGAAAGTGATGTATTGGTGAATTCTATCTTCTCTTTAAAGGCAGTCACCATTGATCAGGGGGTTCAAGGCAGTGGGCTCCATTCATCATTACACACATTTTCGCATCCTCCATTAAAAAGTTGCACACTCCTTTGTAGCATTTGATCACTCGTTGCATGTTTTACATAAATGTCAAAAATCTGATGCCAAATTTCAGTCAATTAATGTCCCCCATAACATTCAAGAAATATATCACAAGACTGAATTTTATATATGGTGAGAATATTGATATTCTTAAACATTATAAACACATACCAAGATGTGTAGACCCTCGAAAATGGTGTTAGTGTATAAATTTTCCAAAGCGTAAAGATGAACTACAAGGGATTCCATTCTTACGATACTTTGCGTTTAATGCCGAGTCACCAAAAGCCTACCTGTTTACACATGTTTTGTGTACCTAACTTTGTGCTATTTCTACATCTGATTGATTTGACTCATAATAGTAATAAATTACTCAATTATTTACAGCTTTGTGTATCGGTCAGCTATTGCAATTTAAGTGGCAAATCAATGTGGATGATATTAAATATTGAGCCTGACTTATGAGAAAAACTATACAGTATAACAAACACACAGAACACAATCCTCATAAAAAATACGCCTAAGTATCAGACGCGTTTCAACGACAAGGTCGTCCTCTTCAGTGATACACCAGCTACACCAACCAAACCACAACTATTTAACAACTGACTGTCACAGTTGTGATTTGGTTGGTATAGCTGGTGTATCACTGAAGAGGACGACCTTGTCGTTGAAACGCGTCTGATACTTAGGCGTATTTTTTATGAGAATTGTGTTCTGTGTGTTTGTTATACTGTAATGTGGATGAAGTACATAATTGTTTTCGTACAGATAATGTGATCTATCTATGTAATAATAATAATGAAGACTAGTTGATGGTTAAAATAGTAATGAAATTGTAGTGGAAATAAACAATGAAAACATTAATATTTTTACACCTGATTTCTGGGCCTATAAACTGTCAGTCAATGCTATATCTTGAATGTCTTTTAACATCAATATTTGCTCGTAGTCAGATCTTCTCTACACACACCATCGTAACAAAGTCTTTGCCGCTGATACAGCTTCATCACAGTTGACTGTGATTCTTACTTCTGAGGCCTCCTGGATCTTGTCGTTAACAGGTTCTGTGATAATTTTATCGTGTGTGAGTTCAGCGGTAAGGTGAATCTAAAACCTATGTTTGTAATTCTTTCACTGATTCTTGTGAAATTTTCATAAAATTACCTTGAGGTTGTTAGCATAGCACGATGAATCAATTGACAAGCATGTCGGACTACTGAGCATGTCTGACTATCACAAGTGTACTGTACAAAAATAGGCCATAATACACCATGTATGGGGCAAAACATAGGCAAGTTCAATTTGACATGAAAAAGACTAGCTCTAATATAACTTTCTTATGATTTTTTTAAATTCTACTCCAAAACGTCACACTAATTATTTAGTGATAAATTAACAAGTTTATATGCCTCTTAGGGGATGTGATTCTAGTTTAAACATTAAATTACTATGATCTGATATACAGTAGACTAACGTAAGTTCGGCCTCGGTAAGTTCGGTCTCCGCTTAGTCCAGCCGGCTCTCTGAGCATGAGGTCATGCACTATACGCGCGCCAGCCAGACGCGACCTTAACTTGTTTATTATATTCTTTTACGCATCGATTTACAAACAACACGATCCTTACCCGCGCCATCCAGACGCGACCTTAACTTGTTTATTGTATTCTTTTCCTATACGCATCGATTCACAACATGATCATTACGCGCGCCAGCCAGACGCGACCTTAACTTGTTTATTGTATTCATTTCCTATACGCATCGATTCACAACACGATCTTTATGCGCGCCAGCCATACGCGACCTTAACTCGTTTGTTTATTATATTCTTTTCCTATACGCATCGATTCACAACACGATCCTTACGCGCGCCAGCCAGACGTGACCTTAACTTGTTTATTGTAACTTTTCCTATACACATCGATTCACAACACGATCCTTACGCGCGCCAGCCAGACGTGACCTTAACTTGTTTATTGTAACTTTTCCTATACGCATCGATTCACAACACGATCCTTACGCGCGCCAGCCAGACGCGACCTTAACTTGTTTATTGTATTCTTTTCCTATACGCGTCGATTCACAACACGATCCTTACGCGCGCCAGCCAGACGTGACCTTAACTTGTTTATTGTAACTTTTCCTATACGCATCGATTCACAACACGATCCTTACGCGCGCCAGCCAGACGCGACCTTAACTTGTTTATTGTATTCTTTTCCTATACGCATCGATTCACAACACGATCCTTACGCGCGCCAGCCAGACGCGACCTTAACTTGTTTATTGTAACTTTTCCTATACGCATCGATTCACAACACGATCCTTACGCGCGCCAGCCCGACGCGACCTTAACTTGTTTATTGTATTCTTTTCCTATACGCATCGATTCACAACACGATCCTTACGCGCACCAGCCAGACGCGACCTTAACTTGTTTATTGTAACTTTTCCTATATGCATCGATTCACAACACGATCCTTACAAACAATAAATAGGCATTTTTTTAGATAGGGATTGGTTAGTTCGGCCACTTTTAAGTTCGGCCTAGGGTGCAGTCCCGAGGTGGCCGAACTTACGGGAGTCTACTGTACTGCTTTAAAAAAACAATATATATATATATATATATATATATATATATATATTGCCAGAATAGTATATTTTGTACGATTAAGACATACAAGAAAAATTTTACTCAAAGGGATAAAGTAAGTAAATTAAATAGTTATGATTCTGAATAGAGCCTTGTCTATCTACATGAACACAACATGTTATGTAGATTAAAAAGTGTTAAATCCATGAAACAGCAATATTGCATTGCAAGCCATCAGTATAATTAAATAAATTAAATATAAGTACGAAATATATTAACTTACTACAAATATCATCAGTTAGAATGTTTTCAATGTCCAAAGCCAGTAAATCAGCTATTCCTAATATGTTTGATAAACCCTGAAATTTTTCAGTATTTGTAGATTTATCTGCTTTCTCTCTTGAAGTGTTTGCTACCTTCTCTGTTGCAACATTTTTAGCAGGTCTTCTCTGATGAATGTTAAATTTTATGTCTGAAGAATTATCCGCCAGAGGGTCTTCTGTAGGTTCCTGATCATCGATGAAAGAGTCCTGCAATTAAATAAGCATGAAGAAATGTATAAAATTATTGTTCTTTAAATAATTTACTTTAAAATCTTGCTAGCTGGTCCTTAACAGAAATTATGAAGTAAACAACAAAATACTACATTGAATTTAATTTCACTCTGCAATGCAACATATATCTTTTAAACTTTTCTACATTTAATCTGACTAAAATTGATTTACTAAAATAGGAACTAAAATTAAGTCAGATCCCACTGTAAAATTGATGGCAATATTCAATAACAGACATAACTGTAGAAACGATAGCCCAAACTGTTCTCTCCAGACAAACGTGGATATCACGTTTTGAAGTTCCTAAAATTATAACAACAGACAGAGGTCGTCAACTTGATTACCAACTAATTAGTCACCTAAATAAATCTTTAGTCATTTATCATATAAAAACTACTGCTACTAATGGTAAAATTGAACGCTGGCACAGATATCTCAAATTAGCTTTTAAAGCACAACTTACTGAAAACTGGGTAGAAAAAATGTCATTTGTTTTAACAAGACTTTGTTCATACATCATACCAAACTATGATACTACATCAACTGAACTTATTTATGATACATCAATAAGATATCCTGTGTATTTCCTTGATGTTTCAAAATCTGTTACTATTGATATACCTACATTTCTGTATAACCTTAAAGAGCATATGAGATCTTTTAAAGTCAGAACACCACTAATTTGAAACGGTATTCATCCCTCCTGATCTCCATAAATCATCCCATGTTTTCCTACGAAAAAATGAAATTTGTAAGTACATCCTTACCACCAGTAGACCTTATTTAGTTTTCAGCTGTACTGTACTTTGAAACATTTTGATATAGACACTCCTCACAGCAGACAAACCGTATCAATAGACCGTCTTAAATCGGCATATTTAAATTGCCGGAAACACAGAAATTGATAAATAATGTGAAAATAAGATTTCTGGAGCAAAACTATCAACTCCTACTGTGCTGGAAGAAATATCAATTTTCCCAAAAGATTTCTCACCATTGTCACTGAAGAGGGAATATATGGTTAATAGATGTGTGGAATCAAGTTTTCATAAAATATATGTTCTAATTGTTTAAGAAATTTATAATGAGTTTTTTACAGTCTAACCTGTGTAAAATTGCTGCTAAAACCGTGTTGTTAGGTTTTTAAAGTGTTTTATATTTGTGACTGGCTATTTTATCAAATAATAATTATTTCATTAGAATTTTTAATTGTATTTTACAACAAAAATACTATAATAATTATAATTATGAACTGCCTGAAATAATATAATTATAAATTATACATTCACTAAACTTCAACTGTATAGCTTTAGACAACTTAATAAGCAAGTAAAATTGTTAAAGTTTTGATGTTGGAGCTGAACCATGTCAAAGCTGATCCATTTCATTTCATTTTATATAACTAAAAACTTGAGCATATTGGTTGTGTAATGGCCTTGTTCAGTATCTAACTACAGTAGAACCCCTCTAATCCGCCCTCGGATGGTCCGGTTAATCCGACCGTGCTCGAGCTCGTGATATTGTGTGACTTGTCAATGACTTATGACCCGTCTGGCGCCATTCTTTCCGGTTTGTTATTGCTTTCCCGCTTCAGTGCTGTGTCATCTCTCATGTTGTTTCTATTGATTTGCTATAGTACTTGCAAAGTTTATATATAGACTTTATTATATAGACTTTTAAAAGTTTATATATCACTTATTTCACTTTAAAAAAATCTCTTTATATAATATGTAATAAATATTGACTTTTTTCGGATAATCCGACCTTTTTTGCGTTCCGACCATGCCCCCCAGTCCCAAAGGTGGCGGATTTGAGGGGTTCTACTGTAATTGACATTAATTTCACTTTTCTCCTAATTTTCTTTTGCAACTATGAAAACATAAACCGGGCACAAAATTCAGAATTGTGTTTCTCGATTAGGGTTTTTTAAAAAATATATAGTCTAATTTTACTGTATAAAAAATACAGAATAAAACCTAGCCTTAAGTATTGAATCATATTTGTCATTTCCGGACAAATGCTAAAGGAAACGTTTTCGATCTAGCTTAATACAGTAAAATTGACATCATTTTGAAGTGTGGATTTACAGTGCTTTAAGGTTGTAAATTTAGCTAGGTTACTAAATTGAATTGCTTAATTATAATGCAAAGCCCAGGATATCCTAAAACCCACCTAATCATAACCACTACATTATTAGACTTTTTACATTTTTATAATAAAATTTAATTGGAATATTTAGAATTTACAATATATACCTCAAACTCCATTTGATCACCATCTCTGCTAACTGTTGGTGAGTAGATACTATCATCTTCATCTGCATCTATCTCTTCTTTGATTATAGTTTTGACTGTTTCATTGTTTGATATCTCAAAGTTCTGCAAGAAAATATAATCGGAATTCTATCAACAACAGTAGTAAATAAGGTTTTATACTATGGATTAATTGGTTATATAAAGGCCGACTCAACTTAAATCTAGAGTGTTGAATTGTGATTTCACAGTATTACAAGCCCCCCCCCCCCATCTTATATCATGATATACAAGAGACCCCCTACGGCATTTGAAATAGTATTGTGCGCTACAATAGATTCATATTTTTAATAAGCTGTAAAACTAAATCGGTGCTGTATTAAACTAAAATATTTTACGGATTTCTACAAAAATGTGATTAGTTTAAACCAAATTTTATAATAATTTATTACTTGAAATTAACTCACACCCATAAGGAAAATGGTAAAGCATGTAGAGTTAATCGCCTAGGCCTACAAAAAATTGATACAAAAATTAACTGCATTAATACAATGTCAACATTTATTGGTGCAATCCATACAATACAACACAATACACTCACAGATTTAGACCATGTAAATTTATTTAAAAAGAGTTATCAGTTATTGTGTCACTATCTTGCATCTCTTCTTAGTGGCAAGGCTATGCCAACGTTGAAAAACAGGCACTGTGTCCTCTTCTTGTTACTCAATGTACATGAGACCCCTCTATTGCCTTCAAACAATCAGTGTGTGACTTTTTTGTATATTTTCCTCACCATTTTCATCATCTTCTACTTGAGGATTGATGACTAACTCAGCAATAATGTCGTCTGTTAACTCAAATTATACGTCACCATCAAACTGTTGATTAGTAAGCTCTACCAGTTCAGTAATGCCATTGTCTGATTTATTTCTCGCTATCTCACTGTTCAGATTTTTTAAATCAAAAAATTTTCTTCAAGATTTGTATAGTCAAATTTTTTACATCATCCCAAGCCATAGCAGTCGAGGTAAACAACATCTTTAATTATAACTTCTTTGAGAGCTTCCGTAACAGTCGTTCCTTTATCCAACTTTGCTATTAACACTTGCAAGAGCCCCTGTGATAATTCCTTTTAAATCTTTCAAGAAGTCCCTGATCAAGGGGTTGAATCAATGATGTGACATTTGGTGGGGAAAATAAAAGTTTATGTCTCATCATTTGAAAGTTTATTAATATCCGGATGAGAGGGGGCATTGTCCAATAATAAAATTGCTTTTCAAGAGTGTTCTGTTTTTGAGGAACGTCTCAACTATAGGAACGAACTTGAAAAACCAATCTGAGAATCGATCCATGCATATTTCTGGTTTGTGTACAATGTAGGTAAATCCTTCACATATAATTTTTTGAAGTCTTTTAGATTTGCCTATGAATTAGAGCCTTAGTTTGAGGGAACCGGAAGCATGGTAGAATTGTAACTCTTTCTTTTCTTTTTTTAAACCCTGGGGCAGATTTCTCTCATCTCTTGCTGTTTTAACGTTTTTGTCATCAACAATTTGCAATTACGCCCTGTCTTGTCACAGTTGAAAAGCTGATCAGAGGTAAGTCCAGTCTGTAAAATGAGCTCCTTGAATTTAAAATATCTTTGAAGTGAAAAATATACATCCTAGACTGGGAATTTAACCCAGGACCTTTGGCTTTACACACCAATGCTATTTGGGCATACACTTTTCACTTGACTTTGCTTTAGGCCTATTGGTGCAATTTTTGACTTACCAAACTAACTACTTCGTTAGAAACGATATTGAAATTAATTTTTTCTCAGTTTTTGAGTTTGAAAATCAGTAACCTCACTCGAATTCGCAGAAAGTCTGTCACCAACTATGTTCAGTTGTCTTATACCATACTTGTAACTGTTCACTACTTGGTGAATTTAATTTTTTATATTTTACGATTATTGAATTTTCTGAATTTAATAATTTATCTTTCTTTAAAATTATTGGGTGCCATTCTGTGATAAGCACAGACAC
The DNA here is from genome assembly GCA_963513935.1 of Aphrophora alni. Taxonomy (NCBI): domain Eukaryota; kingdom Metazoa; phylum Arthropoda; class Insecta; order Hemiptera; family Aphrophoridae; genus Aphrophora; species Aphrophora alni. The sequence goes on along the minus strand of OY740772.1, from coordinate 29,085,597 downwards.
TTAATTAAATTTTCTGGATTTTCTGGATTATGAACTCTTTAAGAAAAATGTAGGCCTACTTATAATCACAAACAACTACAGACTTTGGAAATACCATAATTTCAATACTGTTCAGTATTTCTCCAACTTCTATGGAGACATACATTTACATTTATCATTACAATCTAACATGCACAACAAATTGAATTTAATATGATGGAGGCGCTCCTAAAAAGAAAGACAAACCTAAATAATAATCCTTATTAATCTAACATGACAAAGTACAAATGTAAAAAATAGACAGACATAAATATATTCATGAATACTATTATAAGTGTCCAAAGTATTTTCCTAACGTATCAATTGCTAATAATGTTCTTAGTTTATTAATTGAGTTGAAATCGATTGTAAACATCACAATTTAATTATTTTTTAAAATTTGTTTTAACTTGTGTTTAAAATAAGAATCACTAGAAATGTTTCTGATTTGCTAAAGTGATTAATTATTATTCTGAATTTGTTACACATAATGTTATATATATATATATATATATATATATATATATTAGTCTTTTGTACAAGTTATATGTAATTGTTAACTAATTGACTCTTAACGTAAGGGTCTATACCAGGCCGCTAACACTGACTTAAAGTATAGCTGTAAAACTGTTGTATAATTGAAAATGCTCATTTGAAACATAGCTCTTGTAGATTCCGCAAACCATTCTAGTTAAATGAGAAGATCTCGTAGTGGCGAGAGAGTCGCAAACCGGACCTACCCTCGCCGAAAGTAGATGAGCGAATTCGCTCCCAAAAAGTACTCTGTTCGAGCTTGGTTCAAAATGTTGTTATTGGTGGAATCTTTGGGCCAATTAAGGTGAACCTGACGAATATATCGGAGCACAACACTGCACTGAGTTTAATACACATATTTTGGGATTTACTAGTCTTCGTAATTCTTAATATTTTATAACAATTAAGAAAGTTTGCATCAAAGTTTATAATTATGTCTTAACTTTCATAAATATTCAATTATTTAACAAATTCCATTCATACAACTCATGTACACATGGTTCTATAACATTAACTAATTCTGGAACACTGTCTTTCTGTCCATAAAGGATCTTAATATACGATCGTATTATGAGATATGATGCAAGTCTCTTACGTTGTATATCGCATACTTCATATATTGAATCCCGTACTAACACCAATTTAGAAACCCGAAATTGAAAAATCTTACATACTTCTTCTTCCACCTTTTGATTCACCCATCGCTAGCCATGCAATTTTTTTCTCCATCCATAAACTTCATATGAAATTCTAAGGCTTTAGCTTGTAGCATAGCCACTTAAGAGACTTCCCATCACTCGCAACTGAGAAAACCAGATAAACAAAGCCTCAGTTGCGTGTTCATATTCCCCTTTCTTCATAATTTTTCTCGCTAAACCATTACCTCCACTAACATTTTGATTAACCCAATTTTCAATGTCATTTCGTTTTCGTTTCCGTTTCCAATCACCCACTCTCACTTCTTTTAAACCTAAATCAGCCGCAATTTTTGTAATAGACTCTTCATTATCTAACCTCGTTATAGCGTTAAACTTTGTTTCTAACGAAATAAAAAGTTTACTACTCATTCTAAAAATGCATGCACTAAAGCGAATCACAACAGAAAACAAACCACCTAGCAAGAACTATTGATTCAAACAAACTGGCAGCATTCAGCAAACACAAAGTTGAACTTGTGTTTCAACACGATGTTAAATATCCGAATCCGAAAACTCCCAAAGCTTAGATTGAGTGCATCAGTTCAACTTAGCTCAACTGCCTTTGTTAACCCAGAGCCTTGGTTGACTGGGACTTTGTTAACTATGAGTCTACTGTATTTATTTTTATAGTAAATTGCATAGAGGATTCAACTTCAGAATTTTATGATACTGTTACGATTCTAGATTTTTAAAATTTCATAGAAGAGGCATCAAATAAACTTTTACATTGACAAGAACATGATTATAGGGGCTAACACCCATAAAAATCCATTGGAATTGATAGAACTGAAATACTAAAAAGAAAAAAAAATTATACAATTTTTGCTAAGTTGATATTTTTTGGTAAGAGCCACTTAAAAGTGGGTGATTTATCTGAAAAAAAAACAATTGTAAAGAAATTTTCAGCAAAATACTCAAAGGTAATTGTCTAAATCAAATTTAGCAACATAAAAGAAAGCTTACAAACAAAGGATGAATACTTTTTTCTTTATTCCTGTAGTATGACCATAGTTGAATTTAGATATGAGGAGTATTGGGAATTTAACGTGGTGGGATGGTGTTCGTGAGCAATCAGCTACAAGCTGTTCAGTGTGCCATTGCCATTTCTCTTAAGATGTGTAAATGGATCATTCCCAGGACTGTTTAGAATCTTTGAAAATGGAGAATCTTACCAAATAGATTTAAAACTTTAAAAAAATAATAGAATCTATTTAAATACAGTGATCAGTTTAAAAGAATATTTTTGTAATTCTGGTCAATAGTGAGTGAGTTGAAAAAGTGGTATGCCAGGTTTTTTTTTTTTTTTATTTACTTTTATGACAACAAAAACTGTCAGTGAGAAAGTTGTAGATAACATTCAAAATTTTATTTTTGATTCCAAGCCTTTTTTGTAAGATGAGCAGTTAACTCGATACATACAAAATTCATTTCAAATTGGCGGCCATAATAAATTTAGTTTTTGTTCTATCTTTTGAACCAATGGCTTTATTTTGACAATATATAGACTTAGACAATATACTTAGACTAGCTCAACAAAATGAAACACCCCCTCCTCCTCGGAATGTTTTAACTCAAATGGTTCCATAGTTATGAATTTTTCAGGAATTGTACTATTTTTATTACTTTTATTCCAAATAAACAACAAATACAATAAACGGTGGTTTTAAATATATATGTAAAGCTCTAGTAATTTTACGAAATTGTCTCTTGTTATACCTCTTTTCTGATCGATAAATACTGCAATAAAATGATAAATAAGTTACGTTTTATTTATTCACAATAACAGACAGGACTCGCCAAATTATTCTCCTTATATGTTTAACCAAAAATATTCTATTCACAGTAACTTAAATCACTCTTACATCTTAAAGTTCGGAAAAATCCATTCTTTTAATAACTGGGAATAAAAGGAAAATGCCACTTAAGTCACTGTCACTATCTTCCATTTTAGTGTCACTGTTACGTTCACAACATTTGCTGTCCAAGTCCTCCTTACTTGAACTGTCATCATCATTGTTGTTGATATTAATTATCATTTGTTCCATGCCATTTTCAACCAAACTTTTATTTGTCCCAGCCTTCAGGATGATTTTCTTCGTGTGATTGACTACTTTCTTCCAGTCAGACTCGGTAACATGTTGTATAGCTTCTTTTGTTAGCTTTACTATTTCTGTTATGTTGAAGTGTTTATTATTCCTAGCAACATAACCTTTTAGCTGGACCCAGATTAGTTCAATGTTAATTATACGGTAGCAGACGAACAATTCAGTGACTATGTTCCTTTACAATTTTATTCACAACATACAGAGGGTTCTGAGGTTTTTTAATTGAAACTAATCCCAGAATTTCAGTTTTTAACATGCCTCTTCAAACAATATTTTGTGAATTTTCAACCACTCGGTACTATCTGCCTTTCTTGAACTAGTGGTGGGGGGGGGGGGATTATCAAATAATTTTGAATAGTATTTTGCATTATCCATCACAATTATGGATGGCCTATTCAAGTTGAGGGTTAGAGATTCTTTGAGTCACTTTAAGAATGTATTGTACTTCATCTCTTTATGATATTCATTCATCTTCTTGGAAATAAACAACAATAAGCTATTCAGGATCAACCTAGCAGGGCTGCCAGCCTGCAGATAAATAATTCTACCACTCTTCCCAAACCGGATACTCATTGTACCCTCAACAGTTTTATCTTTTAGGGAATAGGCAATGTTTACCCAAGTCTCATCAATCTAAACTATCTCATTAAAATTTTTCTTTCCTCTAAGAAACAACTATGCCTTCTCTCTCTCCATCAAACATGCGGTTTCCAAATGTCCTATATTTAAAGCCAATTCTATGGAGTATGATAATGAGAGATGAAAGATAATACTACTTTGAAAAAGGTCCACTTCTGAGAAACTTCATACTAGTTTCTTGACTGTCAGATAATTCTTTCTTGAGAAATAATCATATAGTCAGTGGATGGCACCTTCCTGATATGCATCTAGCTCGGCAACAAAATTAGGCTTTACTATTTTCTTATTGGGGGTTTTAGCTTGATACCATTTTCTACATTTTAATTTTTCTCTATTCGATTTCATTTTTGGTATCGATTTTCACCATCGTATTCTTGTAAATCTGCAACACAGCTGCAGTTCTATCAACAACTTCTTCAACTGAAAGTAATTGTGCTTTGTGCAATCTCACTGGAAGTCGTCTCTCACCCTACAAACCAATTCTCGAGATTAACTACACAGAGGAACACCATGACCAATTTGATTTAAGGCACGCTCTTTGCATGAGTACGTGGTCTATCACGTTTTTTAAACACTGCTGTTATGAAACATTCCGGAAACCAAGTTAAGGGTTGGAAAGTAGGAGTCAGTTTTGAAACTGACTGTTTAATACTTTGTAATGAACAAGCATAAAAAATAAAGTGACACAACTCAACAGTACTCGGACAACACATATGATTGTCGAAGGAGCCGAGGTGTATGGGTAAGCAAGTGCAACAGCGATCATGGTAGGGATGATACTTGGCAACCGTGTCACATTTGGTAATCATGAAAACTTCTTGGGTCTGATTGGAGGAACAGCAGGGCAAGCCTCCTGAACTACTTCGACTGTGTTCGGCAACACTTGTCCCAATACTCTTCTGTTCTAAATTCAACTATAATTTTGGAGATTTTGACATCTGAATGTTTTTAATAAGAAATCATGCTCTTCAATGTGAAATATCGCAAAAAGAATGTCCCTTGAAAAAAATAGAAATAAATAAATGACAGGTAATTAATTGAATTAAATTTTTTTTTGTTTCCATAAAAACTAAAGGAGTTATGACCCAAAAATGTTCAATTTCTTAACTATAAGGACTAACTTTTAGAAAATCAAATAAGCTCTAAATATACTTCTTTTTGTTTCTGTAGTAAACAAAAATAAAAATGTTATGAGTGAAACAATGTACATATTCATATATTTTTTCATCACCATTTAATAGTTTTGATTTAATTTTAATCTCAAATCTTATTTTTCATTAATTCTACCAACATGCTCAAATTTTACTCATTTGGAAAAAATGTAACTTATATTTTAATTAAGAAAAAAAAACAGTAATTTTTGCTCCATTTTAATATTTTAAAGATGGAGAAGTGGGGGGGCATATTGGAATTATTTCCTTCCGTGTGCATGTTCTTATCTATTATAATGCCATTCTTACCAACATATAATATAACAATTTATGTGTTTCATATTTATATTTTTAAAACATGCAGAATTAATTTAACCTTTGTGTGCAGAATTTGACATGCAATTTGTTAATCATGAAATAAAGGATCTTATATTCTGGAATCCTTTATACCAAAGTTTTAAAAAAAGTACTGTTTTAATAAAACAATCCAAATGGAATGTAGATTTGTAATGAGAGAATCATGTGATGTTTCAATTTAGACAATAGACAATATTTAAAAAAAAATACTTACAGAACTAGCAGCGTTGGTAGATGTAACTGCCGTACTAGTAGTTGCTGTTTTCTTAGAATCCCTGCACAGAAAAAATAAACTGTTACACAAGCAATAAACTAATATCTATTATATTATAGATAATAAACTAACCAAATACATAATGGAATAGTGCAATTTGCTGTGCCTAGTTCAATTTATAAAATTAGCCAAAGTGCAGTGTTGGATGTCCTGTTCATCACATTATAGTAGAGAACCGATCTCAGCATTCATCAGACCTTTCTACTATCCATCTTTTTTCTCATACTTCTTCTTACGATATGTACACACATACACATATACAGAAATATATGTATTATGATAATCTAGATTTCTGTTAGGACATACCATAATTAACTTGAGTACATTCTTCTCCCACTTCTAGCATTGTCTGAACTTCTGCAAATGCGTTTCAAATTAACTCTATTTTCAAAAGCTGTTGCGTAAAAAAGGCAGTGAATGGTAGTCTTTATCATCGGGCAGACAACCATCCATGACAGATAAGAAATCATTTACATAGTTGTTATTGGTACTAAATGAGTTGGCATTACAACTGGTATAGCTGACAACTTCTTAACTCTCCTGACTGATTTAAGTCTTCTATAGGATGAATTTAGTCGGAGTTCATTTAAAGTGCTTGTTATAACAAAGTCTACCTCGCTAAAAGTAAGTTAATTTATCTTTACTGAGATAAAAAACCAAACAAATCATGGTATTTTGCTCATTATTACAAAGTTCTCGTTATGAGTGAGCTAATTATTCACGAGATCCCCTATATACAGGGTGTTTCTGAAATAGGATGCAAACTTCTAGTGGTTTATTATATAAAAATAAATAAAAATGTTCTTATAAAAATCTCTCCTAACTAAGCAGCTTTCTTTTCAAACAATCCGCCATTTTGTATTTTTACAAAAAAACATTAGTTTTGGAAGTAGATAAGATATTGAGTTCATATTTGGCATACACATTTTTTATAATATGGAATTGTTTAAAAGAGTACAAAACATAAAGACTGTATTTGTAATATTTTCAAAATGGAGGCCATTTAAAATTTCTATTGTTGAATATCTCGAAAACCATTAATTTTACAAAACAATTACAAGAGACAAATAAGTTTCTTCTTTTAACTACAAATACAGTAAAATGATTTTTTATTTTGACTGTAAATCAAAGGATAATCAAGTTATTGATAAAAAAGCCAACATCAAATTTCTTGGTAGTTGTCTACAACACCTAAGATTAGGTTAGAAGCAACTTTTAAAAAAATATATCCAAACGCAAAAAATAATAATAAAAACACTACAGTGCAATACAGTATTTATTGTTCATAAATAATATACTGCAGTTTAATACAGAAAAATCAGAAACAGAGACATGATTAAACCAAAAATCCTCTCAATATGTTTTCTGTTTACGGTAATTCATGCTCTAATACACCTTTGCATTGACTGTCTTACTCAATCAAAAACTATGGTATGGTTTATAATGTTACAAGCGTTGATAATTCTTTGCCAAAGAGTCTCAACATTAGTAATAGCCCTTGAATAAACTAAATATTTTAAGTCTCCCCAAACATAAAAATCGATAAAATTTTAATTGGGTGACTTAGCAGGCTATGATATTGGCCCTCCTCTTCCAATCCATTTCCGTTCATTCGTATGCATTGTTCAGCAGCAGCCTCAGATACAGTGTGTAGTGTGCTGGTGCATAAACCAGCAGTTCTGTCAGCTGCTCAAGGACAAACTTCCAAAATTAGAGGGAGATCATGTTCAATGAACTGCCTATAATTGTTACCATTCATTGATGGGGCAGGAAATGTGGCCCCAACAACGTACTCCGATGACTCCGATCCATACATTCACTTTGAACTGTTCCTGGTGCCTTCTTTAAATTACTTGCTTTCCTTTTTTTTCTCTTGTAATTATTTTTTTAAATTAATAGTTTTCAAGATATTCAGCAATAAAAATTTTTAATGGCTTCCATTTTGAAAATAATACAATTGCAGTATTTATGTTTTGTACACTTTTTAAACATTTCATAAAAAATGTGTTTGTCAAATACGAAATCAATATCTTACCTACTTCCAAAGCTGTTTTTTTTTTTTTTTTTTTTGTAAAAAAACAAATGGCAGATTGTTTGTAAAACAAAGCTGCTTGAGAAATATGTTTAGGAACTTTTATAATTATTTTATACAAAGAACTCACTCCAGAAGTTTGGTGTCCTATTTCAAAAACACGCAGTATAGATATCTTCATAAATACCAAAAGGTATCTTTTATATAAAAAAAAAAGGTTTTATAGTAGGTGTAAAACCTAGTATAAAACCTTTTTTTAAATAAAAGAAACCTTTTGGTATTTATGAGGATTATTACAACCTTTTATAATTTATTATTTACTATTACTAATAGTTGAAAATATTAAAGGTTATATTTTAAATCAAATCATCTTATTATGAGGAATAATAAATAAACAAATAACTGTTAGGAGCATCCAGAGTAACAAATAAAGCTAATTCAAAAGTTTAATTTTTACTTCAATATTTTTATTTTCTCATATAAATAGTAATTCGACCTTAAAATGTACAGCTAGATAATTTATTTGTATTAGTTTAAATCCTTTTGCAGTGGTATATAGTTATTATGTGCCAATGACAAAACACCCAGGTCTATGATGCAGGGGAGCTCACCACTTAGGTAGGTCCGAGCTGTGGAGTAGGTCCGAGCTGTGGAGTAACTGTTTTTGTTGTTGTTTTTTTTTAAACATTAGACTTACTTAATTAATTCGTACATAATTATAACTGAAAATAAATTAAACACTATAACAATATATTTAAATACAAAAACTATCAAATTATAATATATAAAGAAAGAAATATTAGGGATTCCATAGGACATGTATTTATATGCATAAAGTCTGCACTTAGCTAGCAACAAATGGAGACAAAGTACAAATTCCTGTAGAAAAGTCCTTTCCTTTTATCTGTTATCTGTCTTGTTATAGGGACAGTTTTAGAAAGACTATTCCATCACCCATTGTCATCTCTTGTTAAACAATGGAGTTTTAACAGCACATTTCATAATAAAAGAATTCTTTAAAGCAAGTGTCATTTTGAAAAACTGGCTCAATATTATCCAGAAAAGTATTTCCAAACAGCTGTGGTAAACAGTACACTGGACATAGTTACAAAACCCGTTCAAATCCAGGTTTGAAGAAGTGAAACAGTTGCGCACTGATTTAATACTTCAAAGTCCTCATTTTCTACCAACAGCAACAGAGCATCAGATAAATATTTCGATGCAAAGCAGAACATCTTTTACATAGTACAAATAAAACCTGATACCTGAATTTCCTTTACAGATTAAAAACTTAAGGTTTGAATTGCAGAAAGACAAAGTTCAAACCATTTAGTAGACTAGTTGACTATTATTACAACCATAACCTAACATCCAGCATTCCAGACTGTACTTGTTTGTCAATTGTTCTTGAATAATCAGTGACTGTATCTATGGTTGAGTAGTCTTTTCCTAAACTTCAATTAATATAAAATTACATAAAAAGTACCATATCCCAGGAACGATTATGCAGACTCGGTGTTTTAAGTATAGATTGTATTAAAGCAAGATGTACTAACACATAAAATCTTATAAATATTTGCTTGACAAATTGCTCATCTATACACCATTTAAAGTAACATTACTGACGCAATCTCTTGAGTAATCTCTGACACAATTAACTTGTCAAACTGTGTAGTAGCAATATTTATCTAATTGCTATAGCTATGTAATTGACTTTAACCTAAATGATTATACTGATATGTGATCCTGTGAAGGTATTATAGGAGGTTTTATTGATTTTACATACTGTTTATGAACGATATAAGTTAAATTAACATTGTAAAGAGGAGCCCAAAAATAAAGTTTTTTGTACAAGGAGCCTGGCTAAACGTGTTATGCAATTGTTGTGTACAGTTTAAATTATGAATCAAATAACGCCAGAGGTAGGCCATATCGATCACTTATAAATAAATATATATATATCTGGATATTGTTAAGTTTTAATGGAAGCTTACAATCTTATAAATAGCAAAAACTAACATTAAGTTTTTTTTGTATATTATTTATTTGTATAACTTACATTATGAAAGTAGTTTCAAATTGATTCAACAAGCATTGCCAAGTTTACGAAAGCCTACTTACACCAATCACAACTGTTTATAACTATCATAATTATACACAACATTTAAATTATTTTGAATAAAAACAAATTTGTAAATATAATATTTGTAAAAAAAAAAAAAAACTAATAAAAAATGTCAATGTATATATAGCAAGGAAATTATAAAATGTATTAAACCATCCTACACAAGTCCAATGGTGACAATGTGGTAACACTGCAGGGGGTAAAGCAGACACTAGTTGGTCTCTTACAGGACAATTTTCATAACTTAATAACCACTTACTATAATCATAAATACAATTTTATAATAATTATAAAACTGTATTTTAACATTGGATTATTTACATTGATTTACACAAATTCGGAACTTCCAGCCTAGATGAGCTTTTCGAAGGTTTCAATTGATTCACACCCATCCAAAAAGATACGCAATCCGTACTGACGATTGGAGGTGGATATATCATCATGGCTATTGAAGAAGTTGTGGTCTTGGAAGTAATTGATTGTTTTCCATACTTCTTTGGTATTGTATTATTATGTGTTACTATAAGTGATTCCTCACTTGACCCAACACTGTCTTCCCTTGGTTCACCTTGTGTGGGCGGAACAACACAGTGACTTCCAGATTCTCCTGGTGGAACATAGCGTATCGGTACTGCAGTTTTAACAAGTCTGCCACTTGGTAAAATGTCCTCTTCTTTAAAATGTAAGTGACATATCTTTTTCGATTTATTTAAAAATATAGGTGAGAGTCCAATCAGATCTGTATTACCTGAAAGAAAATAAATGTCTAATAGACACCAGACATAAAAATATACAAGCTATGTTCCTTTACAATTGGGTTTTTATTGGTAATAAATTAGGAGTATATCAATTCTACCTTGCGCCAATCCAATTTTCATGAAATAAAAAAAGTCCTAATATTACTTAAATTGTACATCATTGACAAATTGTATAATACGCATAATATTTTTATTTAATTTGTTGTTACCTTTAATGGAAATTTTAGTTTTATAAAAACATGACACATTTTGTTTTTTGAGAGTTAGGATAGGTAATGTATAAAAGACTGGAATTCTTGGAAAGAAATTTCTATTTATTTTATCTATATAACTTATACAAATTACGCTACATTAAAATATTCATCAAGTCCACTGGCATCTTAATTAGATCAAATCTTACTGTATATTTTATTGGTCGATATATGCTAGTAAATTAATTATCAGTGATAAAAATTTCCTGGTCTAGTGTGTAGTTTTTATCATGAGAACAATTATATAGTACCTCATTTTCCTCTATTATGAAAATTATGTCTAAAAATAAGCATTTACGAATCAACGAATGTTATACTATTTAAGATGTAATTGATTATAATATACAGGGTGTCAAAAAAGTATCAGAACAGCTTTATACAAAAGCTGCTATTTGACTTAGAAAGACAAGATCGACCCCTCATTTTAAAGGCCTCTACCGAAGCTATCTACAAGGAGTGAAAATAAGGTTTGGAAAAATACAGGGTGTTTTGAAAATGATTGAAATGTGTTTTTTCTCGTCAATTACATATATAAAGGTATCTTTATTATTTGATATTCTAACTCTCCAGATAAAACCACGTTAATTGATGGTAAGTTTGTGTGCCTATTATTTACTGTTAAAAACTTATAAGTTTAAAAATGTAATTGGGAATATTCACATGTATAGTATTACATTATTTTTAGCGTAAAAAGAAATGTGTGAAAGCCTTTTTCAATAAGATAGGTACATTTGTATCGTCTAAACCTGCTACTCTAAAACCAATGTTACGAAGAAGTATTATTTCTTAGTATTAAATTAGTAGCAATATTGATTTTATTGAACTATCTGAAATATGGAAATTGTTATTTTAATGTATTTAAACAAATTTCACCCTCTTGGAATTCCCAATTAAGCTTAGTTTTATGCTGAGTAACATTTACTCATCCATTTTTGGACTGTCTTATCGGTAAACAACCTGTCTCTTCACTGTGTTCCAGAGTTCATTTGACCATCTATCTGAGTGTTTGTGTTTTCCTTTAAACTTGTACTTGAAGTGAACGATGGAGCTGACATGAGAGAATTGTTCTACTAATGATGTGTGGGTTTGAGGATTGAGTTCGATCTTACCGAGAAGTTACTTACTTATTTAACGATACTTTTCCAAATGTACCTCATATCTCAAAATCAACAGTGTTTAGGACTGTACATATTTTTGACAAAACAAGATCAGTAACATATTGCTCTTGTTTCGGAAGAAAGAATGCTACTGATGAATGATCTTTAAATATATTATAATCTGTCGTGGAAGATCCGTATTCTTATGTTAGAAAAGTAGCAAATGATCATCATATATCAGTCTATTCACAACAGTTTGAAAGCTAATAAATTCCATCAATAAAAATTTAATCTTGTCCATAAACTCGATGTAGATGACTTTGACAGGCGCTTTGGAATACTGTGACATTTTGATGGCAAAACTACTAAGAAACCAACAGTTTATTTCTTTAATAGTGTTTTCTGACAAGGCAACGTTTATGATCATTGGATGTGATAAGCCCACACGCACCATCCTGAAAAGTTATTGTATGGACAAGAATATTTGGTGATAGAATCGTTAGGCCATTCTACACTTGGAGAAACTTATATGGAAACTATTATCATGACATGTTGGTAAACAGGATTATTCCAGAAGTTCAATGCATTGCTGGACCAAATTTCAACGTGTGGTTACAGCACTATGGTGTACAAGTATGTGCATTTTAAATTCAATATTCCCTCAAAGATTGATCAGGAGAAGGGAGCCGATAGAATGACCAACACATTCGCCAGACCATTCACTGTTAGATTTCTTTTTATAGGGTCATTTAAAACACAAAGTATATCAAACTAAACTGGTAGAAAAGATCATTTAAGGAACCATATTATTCAAGAAGCTGCAATAATTATACCCGATATGCTTCAGAATGTTCTCGGATCCTACGACTACAGATTAGCCCATTGCCAAACCGCTGAAGGAAAACAGTTTGAGAATTTGTTGTATGTTAAAGTAAGCCACACTTTTATTTGTCTTCTAAATCTCTTGATTTCGAAATAAATCAACTATTTTGTTTTACTTTCTTCACACAGTGTCAGTTGTAAAAACATACATGACAAACCATTATTTTATTTCAATTGTACAATGACATGTGAATATTCAAATTACATTTTTAAACTTATCAAGCAAAACTTCTATTAACTTGGTTTTATGTAGAGTCAGAATATCAAATAATAGATATACCTTTAAATTTGAAATTTACAAGAAAAAAACATATACATATTTCGTACATTTTCGGAACACCATGTATTTTTCAAAACTTTTTTTATGCCTTGTAGATAGCTTCAGCAAACACCTTTGATATGAGGGTTAGATTGTTTTTCTAAGTCAAATAGCATCTGAAATATACAGCCATTCTGATACTTTTTTGCACTCTCAGAATAATGTTATACATATAAAATGAAATGGAATATTATTATTTAAAACTAAAAGATTCACTAGAAAATAAATATTCGAAATACATTTTCTTATGAAATTTCAGCTCAGATATTATATTTTTAATTAAACTTTCTCTATCCCCTCCTTCTCAATACTTCGATGTTCCACCTAAGTTCATCAAATGAATGTGGGTTGCTTTTAGAAGATCGTTTTTAGGTGACTGAAAAGATAAAAGTTTGGTGACCTAATCAGCCAAATCTATAAGAAATTATAAGGTCATCAAAGAAATCGCAACATTAGTTTCGTGTTATTTCCTGAGTGCATTATTACACCACTTTACTGTAACCAACACTTACATTCATCACTTTCTAACAGCAATATGAGCTAATGAATTATGTCCTTAATGTATTGTTCAGCCTTAACTATATCCATGACGAATAATGGGCCCACGATTCTCTTCCTCGAAATCGTACACCCTACACAAATGTTTTGAGAATAGAACGGTTTCTGATGAAAAAGTGGTATTTTCAATACTCCATAATCTGCTACTCTAACTGTTAGCACTAAGTTAGAAACATTCTTCATCTGAGAATAAAATATCCAGAATAGCAACACCATTGTGAATGAAACGTCTAAACCAACAGCAGTCGTTTATCCATCACTATCAAGTTCTTTATGTTCATGCATATTGTGCATCCAATATAACAGGATAACTTCTTTATTTAACTTTGACACTACCATAAGATAATGTGGTTTGAAGTTTTCATAATTAGCCTACTTCCATGGAGAATCTAACAAAGATTGAAGTATAATAAAAGAACAATAATGTCCGTCTATGTGACTTTTTTAATAATAAAGTAGTTACTTACTTTATAATCATATGACACGTTTCGGAACTCGTTCCATCTTCAGAAAATCGCTCTGCTGAGGTCGTTAAAACATTAAAATAAATTATTACACAACACATATATCGCAATACATATACACATACACGCGCACATTAACACAGAAAATATCAACGCGTGTGCACACCATTGAATACGTTTGGATACAAACACAAAAATTTTCAAAGAATTTCAATTAAGACGGAATGGTGACCAGATCTAGTATGATCATTCACAAAACCTGTTTCTCAAATTGAAAATTATGTTTAAAACTGTTTATTTATTCGGTACTTCAGACTGAGCAAAATAAATTCACCAAACTCATTTTGACAATTAACATACAACTAAAACTTCAAATAACTTTTGATAATGAACATGTGTTAATCCTGAGTGAAAGACATGCTGTCCCGCTAATGACTCCACTTGTAGAGCACATGACCAGTGCATGCTCAAGTGACCAGAACACACTGACACTTTGTACAGTCACATCTAGTGGTTCACTAATCATAGCACAAAACTTGGGATTAACTCAAGGAAGCCTAAAACGCAGAACACATATTTTTGAAATACGAAGCACTGGAGTGTAAGAGAGTCATGATTATCGAGCCAACAGATACTAGGCTTCTACAGAAGTTGATAACCTAGCAAACAGATTCTAAGACTCACAAAAGACATAGAACTAAACTGGATCGACTAGAGTAATCAAGAGTACACAAAAAGTCTTAATAGGCTGGGGTGCCAAGGAATACCCACTTCCTATATAATAATTTTAAAAATCATAGCACAACAACAAACAATTATATGGACGGCATGACTACTAGCCATAATAATAAATGTTAATTTAATGACTGTTTAGTCAAGAATAATAATAACCAAAAGCTACAACACAAACAAAAAATCACCTTTTGTCTATGTTATTATAATTAAAAGTAGAGATGTGCCGTAAATAACAAAGCAACTATTGAGAACAGCTCTTTCTACAGAGCAGTTGTCTCGAAGAACTGCTATCTAAAAACTCCTGCCTTAAGAGAGGAAAACCGGTGAGCAGAATCCTTGAACAGTCCGACAAAAATTATTGTCGGCTACCAAGTTGTCTGCTATTCCCATCAATTTACATTAATTACTTTGTTTATTTTTAATGTATCTACTAACTAAAACAAAATGAACAATAAAGCCAGAAATGCAATTTGGGATTACTGTTTTTCAAATAGGTTTGGTGATCAAAACACAGTCTGAATTGAGCAACTGCTATCTGAGAGCAGTTTTCTCTGAATAGTTTCTTTTACATGAACTTAGTAGAGTGGTGGTCTATGATTAATTGATAAGTGATTCTCTCACAGTGATTGTAAAATCTCTATCACCCTTAATGATAGCACTAATAAACAATCATTTCTTATTATAATAACCAATAATCAGTAATTTCATTGGCCACTTGAGCTGAGAAGTGATTGTTACCATTATCGCTATCGGCTGCGGTTCTTTCCGATATGAAAGCTAATAGTTCTTTCACAAAGATTTTGAGTGGTTTTGTTTTGGGTTGTGTCAGGCCTTCTTGCATTTATTGAAATATTATTTCATTATACTTGTAAAATGTAAACGAGAAAATGTAATCCAATAGCATAAGGAGCAAGATGTGAAGTGTTTTTTCAATGCTGATACAACACATATTGTAATTTTAAGTTAATGCGAACAACAATTTTTTATCAAACTTCAAGATACAATTTGGAAAAAAATTTAATAGTTTCTTATGTATTACCATTAGATAGCTGTGAATTTTTATCACAGGATCATTATCATTTGTTGACAATATTTTAGACTCACTATATGACTGACAAACAAGTTTTAAAAGTGCCGTGATTGGTACCTTCGCAATCACTACTCTCACCATTAGTATGGTGATTTAGCTGTAAACAATAGAGGCAAATCACTGGATACGCCTATCTACATCTGGTTTAGTTACAAAATTGACCTCAGTGGTTTGGAATTTTGTTTGCAGTTTTTGTGGGTTGGGGGTTTTCGTAGGTTTACCAGACCTACCAGTTCCTACTCTTCCTAGCAACAAGTCACAAGAATTTAGGCACTCTACTATAAACTCTGTCTGATAAAGAAATCTCTCCCATTTAACCATAATACATACAAATTCCGAGCAGATTGATTTTTTTCAGCATTCTCTATCCGAACTTGTTAAAACAAAGTTTTAAATTGTACACAAATTGACTGACTAGTTTCAAAAATATCAACTCAAAAATTTACATAAGTACATATTAAATCACTCAAAACTGTTATAAGAGACTTGATCTGTACACATTACATGGCCTAGGTCTAATTTATGTTATGAAGACAATTAATTACATTATCTATTTTCTAATATATTATTCCAACAATATTATTCAGATATTTATGAATTAATTACTTTAAGTGATAATATATAATCTAAGTAAGAAACGATAAACGTGAATTATGAAAATAAATACAACTACAATAAACTACTAAATGTTATAATCTGCCATTTATCACATCCTATGAGATGAGGTAATTTGTGCATTATCGACCATTTAACTTCCTTACTATCAGACCTGCTTTTAAAAAATACACAGTAATGGTACGCTATACATTAGAAACAACTAATATGTACATGGTGAACATATTGCATGTTCATCATTGTGCCGAGAGGGTGTTGAAACAGTATAAAAAAATCTGGGTGTGTACCAGATGATAGAAGTGAATACTATATTTAAATAAAGAAAAGAAAATTTCACAGGGAAAAGTGTTCATGTAATTTTTACTTAAAAAAAATAATTAACTACTTATAAGTAGTAAACTATTTACATATTATTTATTTCTGCGAGGAATTTATTATTGGATAGATGTTATTTATTGTTATTATTGGATAAATGCGAGAAGTTACCTTCATACAGATTTATCAATGTGTAAATGTAAATAAATAATAGTAATATTTAATTAAAGGAGAAAAAAAAATTTCACAGGGAAGAGACTGCTTGAAATTTTTACTTAAAATACTATTGCACATGTATTTATTAATTTCTGCGAGAAATTTATGAATATCATTATTAACTTATACTAATTGATGTCCAAGTCCTTCATATTAATGGAGAAATGAGAAAAGTTACCTTGATGCGAAATAAATATTTCACTACTATTAGTAAAATGCAGCACAAATTGTAAACATTTTAAATATTACACTGATCATATACAATAACATTGGAAAGATGCACTTCTTGTCGGACAGTAAATGTGGCTGATGTCGACTGGAGCCGAGTATAGACGATTCAGTGTGTCACCGACCCAAGCGTGCTTGGAGTCGAGTGGAGCCGAGTAAACCCGATTTAGCGTAACCGACCCGAGCGTGACGGTTCACTTACGTTCACTCCTCAGCAAAAACGAGCCAAAAGAACTTTTCACTTCAAAAAATTCTAGTTATTAATCTCAACTTATAACAATAACCGGTTACTTAATAATTATAGAACGGAAGACTGGCGAAGTATGAGAGATGTAAAAGAGGAAATGTGGTAGGTTTTTAAACTAGCAATGCTAGAGCTCCATTGTAATATCATATACAACTGTGAAGGTCTGTAGTACCACCAAGTAAAGCCAAAAGTTTTCAGTAATAACCTGCTCCAGCATTTCACTATTAAAAAAACTAGTTTGGTTCGATTGATCACGCAAGTGAAGCCATAGTTTTGACTGGGATTGGAGATGATAATACAGTTCACAAAACTAGTTTTGTAATGAAAATAAATCTCTAAAACTGACAATACAGTATAGATTTTAAGGATTATTGTGACTTTTTGCAAGTTGCACACATCAACAGACCCAGGTAGGCATTACCCCCCCCCCCACAACCACCACACACACTCACAGCATTATCAGTTGTTTGGGATACATAAACCTTTTGAACCATGAGGCGCTAATTTTGTACACAGTGACTTTTTGATCACACATTATCATATGATCTATTTTCTGTTTTGTAAATTTATCGACCAGAAGACCTTATATGTATTATGTCTCTGTACATTGGAAATTAAGGTCACATCATTTATGTTACATTACTTCGGTATCAGTGAAAATGTTCTATGTATTTTGTTATAAAAAATAACAATCTTATGCAGTTTTAAGGCTAAACATCTCTGAAAAAGTTGTGTTTCTGGCCCGGTAGATAGCAGCACATCTGCGGCAAAATTGTACTACTGATAATTTGCGTAATTATTGTCCGATTTTTGTTTTGTAAGTTATTTTGTAAATAACATCAATAAAATATTTATTTTTATTATATAGATTTTTTTTATAAAAAAGTTGTTGAGCAAAAATATTATTATTATTATCATTATTTTTAATCGCAGGTAGTCATTTTGTAAATAATAATTTTTAATGAATTTTGCCGTTTTCAGATATGAAATCGGTCAAATGGTCCAATCGGAATCGTGTTTTAAAGATATTGTCATTATTTCTCTCACCCCCCCCCCCCCGATTGGCGCACCGCCATACTGGTGTTTGTTATCTGTTAACGGTATATAAGCAGAAAAGAAACATCTAGTACAAATATAAAACAATATAGTTACAAGGTAGAGGATTTATGAAATTAGCTACGGGTTCATTGTTCCATATTAACATTATTCAATAGCACCAGGTTAAATTGAATTATAAAATAGTTAAGTTATTTGTTTCAATTAAAACTTACTTACTTTCAATTAAAACAATAAACAATAAACAGTGCAAAAGACCTTAATTTACCTAATGCATTAAGTTGACAGTAACAAATGAGTGGCATTAAGTTGACAGTAACAAATGAGTGAACTACCTGTAATTGTTCAAGTTTTATATAAGTATCAAAATATGAGTGAATTTATTATTAATCGTATTTATTTATGTGAGTTTTTATTTTGAGAATTAACTGTTTAATTTTGCTAGATGTAATGGAATCAATCACAATACAACGTGAATCCGCACAAATAAAGTGAGCATTATATAAGTTAACCTAAAAATAATTTTAAACAGCTGTTATAAATTTTCAAACAAAACAACAAAATAAAATGTATTTGAGAATTTAAACTTTAGTTCTGCGAAATGTAAGCAATCAATCACAACACAACGTGAACCCGCACAAATAAATTAAGGACTATATAAGTTAACCTAAAAATAATTTAAAACAGCTGTTATAAATTCTCAAACAAAATAAAAAGAGTTTCAGAATTTATAACTGATGTTTCAAATTATTTTTGTTGTGAAACATTATATTTACCCATAAATAGCCTTGATATTTAAATGATAAATTTAGTACAAAATAAGTGTTTCCAAGGAAAATTAATAATTTTCGGTCAATCTATCGGTAGAACTGTCTAATTTAGCACCTCAATTATTAAAACCGGTCCTATAGTAAAGAAATTCCCAATTGTCGTAGAATTTCCTTATCGAATTAAAATTTAAGATATGCACAGCATATGTATGAAGCATTACAACGATTGGCTGTTTTCACTATTTCACAGGTAAATCAGAAACAATATTGAATTATTTATATATATATATTAGTTTAAAAGTCATTATATCCCTGCTTCACGAAAGGTTTATCAGGGTGTCATTTGACAAGAATGTAATCCAAGAAAAACGTATTAATTTTTTTAATAACACTAATACTGACCTCTGAGATTTAGCAAGGAGCAGAGTGAGAGGCAGTCTGCGCTTCTTCCTCTTCGTTGAAAGCCGAAGTTGCTTTTTAGATTTGGTTGTTCCTCGGCAATCCTTGGAGAACATAAAAGTTTAACAAAATAACGTTCCCAATAAAAATAATAAACAGACGACGAAACAAAACCCTAAGAAGAATCACGGTAACTAATAACCGAGAGCACATGGGTGGAAGGGCGGGAAAGTAATCATCCAGCACAAGGTGTGTACGACGAGCGACGACTGAGCCTCGTGGTGTGGGGTGTGCCACAGTGAGTCACCTCGGCCCTGCAGGTGTTTCGTGTCTCCCGCTCCCTTATACCCCTAAGAGAAATTATTTTAAATGTATAAAATATAATACTGATTGAATAACTCAGGTGATTTTAAATATTAAAAGTGTAATATTAATTTAAAATTATTGTCTACAAAATGACTACCTGCGATTTGCATATTTATTTTTTAACATGAAGATCTTATTAATTTTTTTTTAACCAACAACTTAATTAAAATTAGGCTTGGGTAGCGTAAATTATAATATTATTCTGTTTACAAATCAGTTTTTCAAATAAAAATCGGACGAAAATTCCACCAATAAACAGGAGTACAAAATGACTCCATTTTGGTGATGCGCCGTGGTGGCAGAATTTGTAAATAATCCTGGGATGTTTAGCCTTAATGAGTTTTTTATTATTATTATTAGGGAGAACGCTATTTAATTATTATATTAATTTCATCAACTGGGTTGATCTAATACGTAAAGAATTATCACTATTAAGAAAATTAATACTAAACTACAATTATCTACTTGATCTTACCAGAGTTTTTAGCCCACTCATTTGATAAGAGAGGAGGAAATCTGTGCATTATCAATCCTTTAATTCTCATAGTGGAATTATTACAGCCTTTATATGAACACACAGTAAACGACATGGTTATGTTGATGAACTTTGTACATAACAAAACACTAAAAATAAATTAAATACTAAACGACTAAATTAAAATGTTACACCTTAGTTTGATAAAATGGAACAAAATACTAGTTAGCAACCACAACTGGAAACACGGAAACTGTTGTTAAAATTGTAGCGTTAATGGCTGACAAAGCACGAGAGGAGAAGTTAGTAGGGAGGAGAAATGTTAGTAAACAGCACTAGCGCTGCCAATGTAATGTACTAGTCATTCAGTTGTGAACGTCAACTTACGTGAGTGCGGGAACCGACCATATGTCTGTAATCAGAACAGTGGCGTCTCTCTCTCTCTCTCTCTCTCTTCTCTCTCTCTCTCTCTCCCTCTCCCTCTCCCTCTCCCTCTCCCTCTCTCTCTCTCTCTCTCTCTCTCTCTCTCTCTCTCTCCCTCTCTCTCTCTCTCTCTCTCTCTCTCTCTCTCTCTCTCTCTCTCTCTCTCTCTCTCTCTCTCTCTCTCTCTCTCTCTCTCTCTCTCTCTCTCTCTCTCTCTCTCTCTCTCTCTCTCTCTCTCTCTCTCTCAGGTAATTTGTATACGTCACTATCTAAAATATTACCAGTTCCAGACTAATCGTTCAAAAAGTCAAAGAAACCTTGAATATTGGCCAAGCTACAACGATCAAATTCTGGTAAAATATAAAGGTTTAAAAAGAAAGTGCTAAACCACATTTAAAAGAGTAATTAATATCAGGTAAACCAACGTGAAACAGATTTCGGTAATTCATAAATCTGGATCAAAAATAACGAAACTATCAGCTAACAAAAAAACTATAATAACTAAATAATAACAATTTTTTTTTAAATATCTAACTTATGAAACATAAAATCCGGTCAAAGTAGGTTTTTACACACGGATTTTGAGTAAAATCTTTACATTTCACCAAAATTTTAACTTGATCAGTCCCCCCCCCCCAGTGCAAATTTTGAGAAATTACTGTTTTTTATAAACAAATGAGTGATTGTTTTTTTCGTCGATAACTTTCCAGTATTTTTGAAGACTTTTTGTTTGTTTTTTTAGAGAGTATATTTTAGCAAATTTTTGTCTAAATCGTAATTACAGCTGATTTTGATGAAATCACTATTTTTAGTTTTAATCTTATCGCTGCTATCCCCAAATTTTTGTTATCGAAAAATGGAGAAGGGTGGCAAAAGCGTCGAGATATGACCAAAATATACCCCACATAGCAAATTTGTCCACTCGTTTGGGCTGCATAGACGATAAATAGACATCATACTAAAAACGACTTTTTTAGGTTCAAGTAACCTTAAAATGGACATTTCTGTGTAAAATTCGATATCATATTAATTTTGGCTATTCACGTAATATTTAAAACTACGTACTTGTGACAAAGTAAAATGTATAGCAACTAATTAAAATAAACAAAAAATGAATAAAACTCACCTATACCTTTTTCACAAAATCTATCAGCTATCAGATTGCATCATATATGTTGTTTAGACTGATCTTCCATGGTAGGCCTTCTTTTACGATCATATGTTTAAACATTTCAATTCCAAAGTTAATCTTTCTACCTTGTTATTGTAAATTTGTGATATCGACAGGGCCGTCGCTGGGGGGGGGGGGTCAAGCTGATATAAGTTCAATTTTGAAACACAAAAAATATCCATAAAATTAATCACCTTTTTACACGAGACAGTGCTCAAGCTCCATTTTTCTTAATCGTAGCGTCCTCCTTAAAAAAATATTGTCTAGAAATACTTATAATATACTGTAAATACAAATAAATGTTCAGAGTTCATTGTAATGTTGTCGTCCCTGACAGTGATTTTATACTCTTGTTTGAGTCATTAATCTTTCTTGTGAAATCGATTTGGTTGATAATTATGAAACGATTTTGTTACCACAATTGTCAATGAAATTCAATTTTTACTATACTCTGTATAGGTCTGTTTGAGCTCTGAAGCCGGGACTACCTGCGGCCACCTTCAATAAATCCTCCCTGAATCGGACCGCCCTGCGGTTGTTTCGCCAATGAGTCACCTATTGTTATCTTACTAGGAGGATATAATTTGTTTTTTATAAAACATAATATGATTATGTTTAATCATGTTTAGTTATAAACCAACTAAAAAAGTTATGGAAAATGATACCAAACTCGACTATGGTGTCAACACATTTAATATCATTTTGGCTAATTATTATTTTTATATTACAAAGTTGTAATGTAGACAAATTACTATTTTGCAAAGTTAATACAAATGATTTCTATAAAGATAAGACGAATAACGTATATTATCTATATAGCCACATTTTCACACACTTATTGACATATCAAAATGTTATTTGAAAACTACAAAAGTTATGGAAAATGATACCCGAGTTATTTATTCAAGAGGAGATACTCCCAAGTTGTCATTCTCAAGGGACATTATTGTACTTACTGTAAAATATATAATACTATATAGTGAAGAGGAATATTTTTTATAACAATTTAGAGAAGATTTTAATTATAGCCTTTCATTCTAAACAGCCGCTTGATAACACCCTGTATTCTTTCTATATATTTCTATTAATTATTGTTAATAATATTTTGTTTTATGATTTTACTCATACAATAACTATTTTATTTAGAGTTCTTCGAGCTCTGATATTTTTGCGATATACAGTGTCTTTGTTGACATATACAAATACATAATACAGTTTTGATATTCCCCATGACCATCTCGAGCAAGTCAAGGAAGGTCATATGAGCTTCCTCTCAGGTTTCTCTTGACCAACTCTTGTTCTTTTTCGACTTTGACGCTATTAGAATATTCGAGGGCTATGTTTTTTCCTTTTTTGTTAAGATGATGACCGAGAGGTTTTTCGCCGTTAAACAACAATAAGACAAAAAAAATCTAAGGCCGTGAATGGTAGGGGTTGATGACGACACCAGCTGCCACGTGGCACGTTGTATGGTGTGCAGTGGCGGCTATAAGAACCCGCGGGCCCCCCCCCGCAAATTTGTTCATCGGGTCCCCCTCTCCCAATAATCTTACCCCGGATGTTTATCTTTTCGCCGGCCGGCGCCGGCGAGTCACCGCGATGCGCGACGTAACGATAGCTGCATTACTTATCGGCCAACGTTAAACAATACATAAACTTCGTATCATGACATTAAAT
The DNA here is from genome assembly GCA_963513935.1 of Aphrophora alni. NCBI lineage: Eukaryota > Metazoa > Arthropoda > Insecta > Hemiptera > Aphrophoridae > Aphrophora > Aphrophora alni. The sequence goes on along the minus strand of OY740772.1, from coordinate 29,061,552 downwards.
AATAAATACTGCTCTCTAAAAAATAATGGTTATTGCCGTTTTGGATGCACGATGCACAATCTTGTCTGAAGACATTTTACCTTATTTTAGTAATTTCTTGACAATACTCATAAAAATATTGTTATGATAGGGGGGCCCGTGTGGCAGGGCCCGTCGCGGGTCCGGGTCCCGGTAAAATTTCCCGAAAAATCCCGGTCAAGGCTCGCGGGCCCTCCCAGCTCGCGGGGCCCCCCGCACCGCGGGCCCGCTATCGCCGCCACTGATGGTTGAATTATCTAATGCTCTTGTGCCCTCCGCATTTATTCTATTTTCCCTCCAACACGTCACTTTTACTGGTACGTTGAGTCCTATATCTGTAACACTTATCTATAAAGAGTGCAGAAAATTTCCTCTTTATAAACAATTATTTCCATTTGTAAGTAACAAAAACAGAAATCTCGAACACAAATTCTCTCTCGTATATTTTACATATGAAGATCAATCCGCTTAATTAAAAAGATACAGTACAGTAAGATGACAACTAATTAAAATGCCGTGAAATTAAAAATGAAAATGAAAAAAATTAATGACTACTTCTTCAAACAAAACTATTACTGTTTAACGAAAATCCAGTTATTTAGAAGGAAGGTTTATAACAATGAACAAAGCGCTTAAATGTCACTCTGTCCTCTCTGTTAGTATAGAGTTCGATTATCCAGAGTCCAGAGCATGCGCAAGTCTCCCTGCTTGTACAGTCTACCTCAAAACCTTCATGTTCATAATAAAAATGAAAGTATGCTTAATCAAAAGTTGATCTTGAACTGTTGCCGGTTTATTTAATTCTACCGTTAAATTTAAATGGTGAATTGAATTATTTGTTTAGAAAACATTACAGTATATACATTTGAACACACACGCATGCTTATGCACACACAACGTGAGCCAAATTTGATGGGAAATTAGTCCTTTAGATAGAATCAGTAAACATTTGACTATCAGAAAAAAATTACTGTAATATAATAAAATAATTATAAGTTTATAAATACAACGCCCTAAACATTTCAAAAATTAATTTTTAAAACTAATTTATCTTTATCAGTCGTGCATACCTAATTATTCGTTTTCCAGTGCGATCACTTCTTTCTGAATTGCGTCTTGATAATAAAACAGTTCTAATTGTAGGAAATGCAGTATCTTTTAAAATATGTTTTTCTGGTATATTTAACAGTTCAGACTTTAAATCTCGTTTAAAATCACAACGAGAAAAATGTTGAGAACATATTCGCGAATTTTTACAATTAAAATCAGCCTTCCTTCTACAAAACTGAAGCCACTGTTTGCGAAGAGGCTTACTGTTTGGGAATCTATGAAAGGAAATGCCTAATTTCTTCGTATGGTCCGTGTGATTTGTACATCCATCAACTGCACAACACGGCATTTTACTAGCACCCGCGCAACGAACAGTATAACAAAACGATAACGTGCCATATACAGACAGAGCAAAGACTGGGTAAACAAGATGGTAAGGAAATTGTGTCGGTCCCAATTGCGTCATAGTCGCGGCAGGCTACTGCGCATCCACTTCCTTGACCCTGCCATCTTGATAACGCTTTACTAAATCTGGCATTATTACAAGACTAAGAAGAGTACAGATGTCATACATAATTTGTTTTACAAAGTGCAATATTACCGATTAACATTTAAATAAGTTCAATCTTAAAATCATTCTGTGATTTACTCTTCTAGGAAAACAATTACTCAAATTGTTTACATTGATCAAGAAAACATGTTTCGCAAGAAAAACGCTATGCAAACTAGCAGAAACGAATAATTTTAGCAGATGCTACTGCATATATTTATACATTATTATCTTAATAAGAAGAAGTTTTGACTTAGAGTAAGCCGTTATCTAGTATTTATTTTAAATTTTCATGGGTAAACTACACTCTATTTTTCTTAAAGAATTTCCAGCCCATAGTAAATGGCAAAAATAGTTCCCTTTTTGAGAGCTTAAAGAGGTTTTTACAAAATGTTATAAATCGATTAGATTTCAATAAAAATGAAACGTAAGCATATGGATTGATATTACTTGAGCGGAAATTATCTAAAAGAAAAATCGGATGATATTGGAGCTAAATTCATAGTTCTAGTATTTACAATTGATCTACAGTTTGCTTCAGAGTAAAATACAAAACATTGAGGACAGTAATATTATTTTGAAACTAGTTAAATAATTAATTATAACTTACTTATTGCCGATAGTAAACAAATCTGAAATTTTATCATTTAACTTATATTTCATGTCCTGTCCAACTTGAGAACGTCGACGCACGCGATACAAAGATTGTTTCACACTTGAGTGTTTAGCCAATTCTGACCCAACATAACCTAACTTGTCCATTAGTTCGTGATAAATCAGTGATATCGGTTTAATTTCATCTCTTGCTTTTAACCTGGCGAAATACATAGTTTTTTGAATTTCGTTTTCTACGTGATCTGGTTGACAATTATGAGATGATTCTGTCAACACAATATTATCCTTACTGCTCATGCGCCCCCTGCATTTATCCGATTTTTCCTTAACACATCTCCAATGAATTACGTCGCTCTTACTGGTGCGTTCGATTCGATATCGGTAACCCTTATAGAGTGCAGAAGGTCTTCTCTTTGTGGACTCGATTATTTCCATTCTTAAAAAACACTTCGCTTAAATACAATACAAATATTGAACAAAAATTCTTACTGAAATATTTACCGCATTATTTTAACCCGTCAAGTATAACTATTACATCATAATGTGTATCGAAAATACTATTTATTTAGAAAGAAAGTTTATCACAATACACAAAGCGCTTAAATGTCACTCTGCGCATCTGTTCGTATAGAGTTCGATTAGCCGGAGCACGCGCAAGAGAGTCCTTGTACAGTCTACCTCAAAACCTACCATCCATTCATAATGAATAAAAGTATGCTGGTCTTGGTAGTAGTGATGGGATAATCGAATACTTTTACTAATCGAATAATTTATTCAGATAGGAAAAAAATATCGAATAATTATTCGAATAAAAACTAGATGAATGAGTCACAGATTAGAGATTCTTGTAATCGGTAAATATGCCAGACACTGGGAGGGGGTGGGGGAGTTTTTCCTGGAATCTAACTCCAGACATCCTGTTTACTTTTCCCACAAATATAAAGTAAATATTGCTCATTATGTGAACTATTTCCTTTAGTTTTAATATGATTGATTTCGTTTAGTGCTATTCTGTCTTTTATCGAGTTAGTGATTTTTAGATATTTGTGTGTTATGTACTGTGCTTAAAGATGGCTGTAGTTGAAACGAAACAGTTGTAATTATCGCTAAAATTTCAACTAGGTCAGATAAAAGTATGTAAACCCATTAACCCTAGATTACTACTCTTAGTTCATTGTTACGTGATCACTATTCATTCGTAAATTTTACTACTTTCTGTTTTTATTTTTATTATTAAATCCTTTATTGTTTTTAGGTATATTCAAAAATATTTAACAATGAACTCTTACATATTTAACTGTAAAAAAATGTCTTTTACCACCACTACTAGTACGTTAAAAAAAAAAATTAATCTGGAAAAAAAATCGAAAAAAATATAAATATTATTTTATTGGAAAAATTAATCGGATATTCATAAAATACATCATTTATAAGTGTTTAATTTATATAAAAAGAGAGAAATGATTTACAAAAAGTTCATTAGGTAGAATGCCAAAATTAGAGTACTGTCTTCACTGAGAATCACATTCCTTGCAGTGATTAATATACACTTAGTAGCTAAATCAAACACTTTGAACTCTAAAATCACTATTTACACAATAACTATTTACAACACTAAAAACTAACAATATAAAAACAATAATTTACAAAAAAAAATTCAAACACCTAATAGTTAAAACTTTCGCAAACACTATTCTTTCGTAAAATATACGACGCGAGCTTGAGTACGGTAATAACGGTTCAACTTTGAGCTTAGCAGAAGAGACAGTGGCCTCTATTCACAATGGCAGGATTATGAATATCCGATTAATTTTTCCAATAAAATAATATTTATATTTTTTTTGATTTTTTTCCAGATTATTATTTTTTTTTTAAACGTACTTGTAGTGGTGGTAAAAGAATTTTTTTTTACAGTTAAAATATGTAGGAGTTCATTGTTAAATATTTTTAAAAAGAATAAAGGATTTAATATAAAAAATAGTCAAAACTAAAGTAAAGTTTAAAAAATAATAATAAAAATAAAAACAGATAGTAGTAAAATTTACGAATGAATAGTGATCACGTAACAATGAACTAAGAGTAGTAATCTAGGGTTAAGAAAGGGTTCAAGTTTTCGTTCCAGAACAGTTCCTTAAGACTTGATTGAACATTTTTGTGTTGCAAATAATTAACAATCTTGTTTCTTATTATCAATTACATTTAAATATTTTGAGTGCGCTTGTCCTTTTACATGCGTAGTGTTTCCAGGTATTTCTTATTTGCCAATTTTGCATACTGATTTAATTTTACCTTGAGTTAAAAAAAAAAAAAACTTAATTTACAACCGATAGTACAATTTTCCCGATTCACAAACTCGTTAGCAAGTGACCAACTTTGGAACATAGTTCAAAGAAGCAATGTCAGACATCAGTCAAACAAGATATTCAGATGGTACCAATGCTTAATATTAAATTTTAAGATGTAGTGTGATAATTAAATACTTGTCGATATTAGATATCACTCAATAGATATATAAATTATGGGAGAAACAAGAACAGACATGGGGAGGGGGTACCATAGTTTTATTCTAAATTCTAAACATATTGCATGTTTAGAATCAATTCATATGCATTTTGTAAATGGAAAACTGCCAATTGTACTCTTGGATGTGACTAAGTTTTAAAATATAAAAAACAAAATTACAGTGCAATTATTAACGGCAAAATAATGATAATTCTTCATTTTTTTAATCGGCATACAGTAAAATAGTAACAATAATGAACTTTTTCAATTGGTTTTGTATATAATCGATAGTATCAACAGTATGAAAATTCAACTCTAAAAAACAAATAAAATGAATCATTTGATGTAAGAAACACTCCACTCGGTCATTCTCGCCTTATAAAAAAATAATAAAACTGCATAAATTAAAGACCTTTCGAATACTCTAATAGCGTTATCCAGCTAGATGTCTGGGGGTTGTTAGCCCATACTCGCTAAAGTGATCATCTAAGGACATAACGTTTTGGATTTGACTGAACAACAGCCTACAAATGTGACTGACAAAATTACTGGCTTTCATAACTACTGTGGTGTTTTTATTCCTCCATAGAAATTTTAAAACTATACGAACCTAGTAGTCTCTCCCCCCCCCTCCAATTTTGAAAAGGTGTAGATTTTGTTTAAAGCGTCTTCGGGCAAAGCTGTATTATCGCCTAAAAAGTACGGTATCCTCAAGATAGGAATGTGTCTGGGGTGGAGAGGAACCGAGGATCTCCCACACTTCCTTTGTTGCGTTTGCTTTCAGCGGTACAATCTCAATAAAAATTTTGACCTCAAATGCTTCTGTGTAAACGTCTACCCTAGTTTCGTTTCTTTTATCAGAGTAAATAAAAATAAAACGTTTACGAAATTAAACTTTTAAGAATTAACTTGTACTTAAACTTTAAGAATTAAATGTAGCTAAGCAATGATTTGTGTACCTAGTTTTCTTGGAATGGGTTGTACCGTCAAGTCAGGTTAAGGAAGCAAGTAGAAGGGAGGACGCCCATTACATCAGACACACTCCTAGTCTGTCCCTGTACATTCTGACGAGAGAAACGTTTGGCACAACATATCTGGAAACACAGGTCTGGGAAAAGCCTAACATTTAATTCAATACATTGAAATGAATCGAATTGATTATATCTGGAACTTCGCTAAACCTCTCATTCAAGTATTTAATCTTTCTCGCACTTAAAGATTCCGATTTCTTAATTACCGAAGCTACAAGATGTGCAGCACTTTATTGAAATCAAAATATTCAGTTCTCACCATTATTATATGAGAATAAGTTAAGTTTTTATAAAGCGTATAGTTGCAAATCTTATCGGTTTTAATTTCTTGTAAACAACAAATATTTAAGAAAATGTTAATTCCCAACATCAAAGTAATACATAAGAATAATTAAAATTCGATAAAACTGCGCAGCACAATAATTTATGCAGGACTATAATCTGTATATAGTAACTTGGCGTCTGAACCCTTGGCTACCTGCGTGCGGCCGGAACCGTCCCCCCCCCCGTCGCTCCCTTCCTCACCCAGCTGTTTCAGTGATGAGTCACCTACTAGCGTTAACACTGCACTGTTTAACTTTTTTATGGGAGACACAATTTTAAATTTTTTTCAGCATAGTTAAAATGTTGGGGAAAATATAAGCAAATTGATACCACAAACGACACTATTCCGTTTGTAAAAGCCGCCAGTAGAAAGCTCTTTACACAGCTACTATTTGCATAATCACATACTTATTATTATGTTTACGTACTATTTACATACATTTGTGTCGTGTTTGGTATCAATTTGCTTATATTTTCCTAAACATTTTAACCATGCTGAAAAAAAATTCAAATTGTGTCTCCCATAAAAAAGTTAAACAGTGCAGTGTTAACGCTAGTAGGTGACTCATCACTGAAACAGCTGGGTGAGGAAGGGAACGAGGGGGGGACGGTCCGGATCCAGCCGCCAAGTTACTGTATACAGATAATAGCAGAGTACCCATCCTTCGTACATGGTTGACGTATATTTGTATTGAGTGTTAAGGGAGTTTTCAAGGACATTGGGGCGATGCCCTGATGGAATTTCTAAATAAAAATAGGCCTATATGTTAACCAGGAACCCTAAGAATGTCCATGTACAATGGGTCCAGTAGTTTTTACGTGATTGAGTAACACACACACACACACAGACACCATTAGATTTTAGATGAGGTATAAGTGTGTTTACTGTAGAAGTAAAACTACTTAGATATAATAAATTACAAGGTAATATAGGCCTACCTTTTATAAAAATTGCTCTTCAATATTCTTCTCACACTTCTTTCTGATATTGCTATCTTTCTGGATGCTTCTCTGGTTGTTAAATGCGGTGAATTGATAAACGTTTCTACGACACGTTGCAGATTTTCGATTGTTGTTATCGACTTAGGACGTCCCGACCGCGGTAAATCCGCCACTGAACCTGTCTGCTCAAACCTTTTCTTGAGTTTAAATATTCCTTGACTAGATGGTGGCTTTGTATCAGGAAAACGTTTTTCAAAAGCAGCTTTTACTTTAGAATAACAACCATAATGGCCATATTGCTTCCATTGTTCGATAAGAAACACGCGCTGTTCAGTTGACAGTTTCCTAGTCATAATGTCGTTTATAAAAACATACAGCACTTAAAACGGTACTGATAAAGAATCACGATATTATCGCCCGTATTCACACTCGCGACTGACTCGACTGAGTGTAACAGACCTACTTCAATATGTTTTTAGTGTGGTGGGGGAACTGATGTATTTACAGAATGCTCCGTATCAGTCTTGTCTTGGTTACTGACTTTCGCAAAAGTAAACTAACTTTTATAAAATGTGTAAATCTTAGTTTCAAATGATAAGATCAGTGCACATTCATTATCTTGTCCGGAAGACTACTCCATATAGCTTATTAAATACTTTAATAACTTTTATACTGTATGAACAGTTGACTTGGAAGAATACAGAATACATAACACGGTTTAGCCGATTAGATATGATTACGGTACACTGTATTTCTGTCGGTGAACTGTGATTAAAGGACTCTACTCTACTAACCTAACAAAAAATATTTTCTCATGCTACAGAGACATTGTAAACTGGATAAAATTAATATAGTCAATTATACTGTTTATAAAAAGCTTGAAAAATAACATACACTAAAAATAATGAGCGATACTGGAAAATTGGCGGATGTTTTCTAATTATGAGTACACAGATTCTTGCTAAGAGCGCGCTCCGATTTCTAGAATGTAAATAAAGACGATAGAGGCACAGATATAACAAGTAAGCTTCAGTAAATTTTTCATCAGGTGTAAACTGTAAAGTAACAATAGGATATGGCATTTTATAAATTGTAATAGACTCCAAATATTTACGGACAGTTGCGGCGGTCGGAAAATTGACAAAAAAAAAAAACAGGAAAACTTTCAGAAATAGATACACAACTTTCAAAAACTTTATATAATAATGATAGATTGTTCATATTATTATTAGGGTTTAATTGGGCATTTTGTCATAATTTATATTTATAAAATTATACACAAGACGTTTCGAGAGTATAAATCAACTCCCGTTATCAAGTATAAACCTTGAACATGAAAAAGTAAAAGACACCAACAAATTCTAGTAGCATAGAGCTATTGTTTAGAAACCAAAAATAACCTAAAACAGGAACCCGGACCTGAAACTAGGCCTGAGCATTCAAAACTAAGACTAAATACGCATACAAACGTAATCATAAAAATACACAAGACACGGGACTACACTATACAAAGGACGACAAAGAGCTGAATTTTAAAACAAATATAACACACACATGTAAGACAGCTTCAAAATTTGAAAAATTTAACAATATACAGTATAACAAATAATTCAAACAAACAATTTAAAATAATTTACTTAGGTTATTATTAATCTGAACTAATTAATCGTTAAATTTCCACCAAACCCAATCTACAACTACACAAATACAATATGCCAATAAGTAGGCTACTATGACACACACGAACACTTCCACGGCGTGTTCTGGAAGTGCGTAATTTGGCGTGAACTAATCTATAGGAATTACTCACTTTTGTGAACGATGGAACCAACTCCGACATTCATAAGTTCCTTGTCTAGTAGATGATAAATTTGAAAACATTATGACGTTAACCACTGATTTGAAAACACAGTAGTAGTTCAATGTAAAACTTATAATTAAAGTTTTGATCTAAGGAAAGATAACGCTCACAGTGTGGTGCGTGCGAATCCGCGGTCTCTAACAAGTAGTTCAGTCCTTGGTAAATGTGGAGTTAGTTGGTTTGGTTCCTTCAGTTCTATATCCAAATCACTCTGAAGAAGTTAGGCGATCCTTCTAGACTATCTCAACAGTTTTCTTCATCTAGTGTCGGAGTGTCGGGTTGGAGTCCTCTCTTTCATCCTTAGGGACCTAACTACCAATCCCTACAGACTATCTCAACAGCTTTCTTCATATAGTGTCGGGTTGGAGTCCTCTCTTTCATCCTTAGGGACCAAATTCGCAATCCCTACAGACTATCTCAACAGCTTTCTTCATATAGTGTCGGGTTGGAGTCCTCTCTTTCATCCTTAGGGACCAAATTCGCAATCCCTACAGACTATCTCAACAGCTTTCTTCATATAGTGTCGGGTTGGAGTCTTGTTTCATCCCTAGGGTCTAATTACAAATCCCTACAGACTATCTCATCAGTTTTCTTCGTCTAGTGTCGGGTTGGAGTCCTCTCGTTCATCCTTAGGGACCTAACTACCAATCCCTACAGACTATCTCAACAGCTTTCTTCATCTAGTGTCGGGTTGGAGTCCTCTCTTTCATCCTTAGGGACCTAATTACCAATCCCTACAAACTATCTCAACAGCTTTCTTCATCTAGTGTCGGGTTGGAGTCCTCTCTTTCATCCTTAGGGACCTAATTACCAATCACTACAGACTATCTCAACAGCTTTCTTCATCTAGTGTCGGGTTGGAGTCCTCTCTTTCATCCTTAGGGACCTAATTACCAATCACTACAGACTATCTCAACAGCTTTCTTCATCTAGTGTCGGGTTGGAGTCCTCTCTTTCATCCTTAGGGACCTAACTACCAATCCCTACAGACTATCTCAACAGCTTTCTTCATCTAGTGTCGGGTTGGAGTCCTCTCTTTCATCCTTAGGGGCCTAACTACCAATCCCTACAGACTATCTCAACAGCTTTCTTCATCTAGTGTCGGGTTGGAGTCCTCTCTTTCATCCTTAGGGGCCTAACTACCAATCCCTACAGACTATCTCAACAGCTTTCTTCATCTAGTGTCGGGTTGGAGTCCTCTCTTTCATCCTTAGGGGCCTAACTACCAATCCCTACAGACTATCTCAACAGCATTCTTCATCTAGTGGATCTTGTTCGGTCACCTCGGAGATGTATCTTTACGGAAAGATACAGTCAAGAGCAGAGGTTTCATATGCAGAGGTGCATATCGATCGGTGTGGCCGTACCTTTAATGTATTGATATAAAAAGTAGAGAAATAAAGACTGCGTTATTGTATTTAAACCATTTAAAGGAGTTGTACAATTAAAAACATATAAAAGCCTACAATAAAAATCTAATTATTACAAAAATCTTAATTTCATTGGATACAGAAATAGAAAAACTGATGCATCAACTCACCTAAAATATGCAGCATTTTCTTTGTAATTTGTTCCTAGGTCTGGTATATCTGGTTTACATTCTACGGTTTCACTTTTGGATTGACAATTTGTTTTAAGATGTTTGGATAAATTATCACGCTTCGCGAAACTCTTTTCGCATCGTCGACACTTGTGTATCAATTCTGAAACATTGTTAATAACGAAATATTAATATCATTACATTAGGCATAATTAGATATTTATAAAGTGAAATAGTAGTTACATTTGTTTTCAGATTTTGGTCTCGAATGGGCAATCATACAATACCATGGGTGTGCTCATAAGAAGGACGAAAACTGGTTCGGCGGGGCCAATGACGTCACTCAGCTAGCTTCAACGCTGTGACTCCCTACTAACGCTCTGCACTGCCTCACAGTGGTATTTTATTTTTAATGTATTATAATGATTTTGTTATTTCACATTTTGCTTTTATATCATAATTGTGATGGATAGTACTACGTAATATGTTTTGTAGGCCTAAATCAAACTTATATTTGCAATAACGTACTAAAAAAGAGTCCAATATAACTTAACGCAAAGAAATGTAATCAGTCTGTTCCCTTAATAGTGAACAATTATTGCTTACTATATGACAATTAACTACTGAAGTCAATTAGTCAATAGATCACTATGAAATGTGTAATTATTAATTGCTTATTAAATTAAACTTACTTAACATATTGTTATGAATACTTTCATTTACAAGTAATTCATTTTAAATAGTATATGTTATTGAAACTTTCAAATTATAAATTAATGAGGAACTTTTCTTGATAACTATTAGGTTTTCAAATAAAAACACTTTTTACAATTGTGAAGGTTTTATTATGTTACATACGAAACACATGTGCTACATTAGTTGTGACATCTTGAAAAAATAGTAACTACTGAGTTTTGTATTTCACAGCAGTTGTACAAAATAGTTTAAAGTAAAGATATAAAACTTTTGACCGTCATCATTATTTACAGTGAAGAAGCATGTCAAAATTATATAGTAAAACATAAAAATATACAACTGTTAAGCATTATCAAATAATAAAAACTAACGTACTTTCTTTGTTTAACATGATACCGCTCCTGACGAGCCGATGTTCCATGATTCCTACTATCAGCACTCGGCAAATTTAGTGTGGGTACTGCATCATTTTTCAAATTCCTAAAATTTTTAGGAGAATATTGCAACAGCTTGTGTTGCAAAGGTTGAAAAAAACATTCGTCTTTAAAATGAACTGAACAAATTCTAGGTCTTTTTCGGATTAACTTGCCTTTCCTGCGACAAGCCTGTATCCACACTGCCGCGCCAAATCTTCATTTTTTGGGAAAGTATAGTACTTAACATCGGTCCCTTCAGTTGTACGGAAATAATTGTTGCATCCAAACACTGAACACGCAGACATTACATTTCAATCAAATTAACTATAAAATAAAACAATAACTGAACAGCAATTACAAAAGAAACTAAACATACAACTGTTAAAGCGCGCGGAATACGGCTCGGAGGCGTACTGTATCGCCACGTGCTGTGCTAGCTGACTGACGTCACCTCTCCGTACACATGCGCATGAGCACACCCTTGTTTCCTTCCACCATGATACATTACAGTACTAACAGAACATCTTCTCATTGTGCAGGATATTTTGAAGTTTGGTACCCATTAATCATTTATCGTAGTGTAGTGCTACACAATCACCCCATTGCGCATGCTCGACATTTTACTATGAGGGTCGTCACGGATCTTTTTGGCTGATGGTTTGGCAAGCGCTGGGTTAGGCGAGGGGAGGAGTGCGGGTACTTTCCTAAAAACATTGGTTTTCCAATGTCACAACTAATGTCCGTGAACAAATTATGTATACCCGAGTTTACGATATCACACCTCCGAAACGGCCAGTTCAAGTTTGACGAGTGACCTATCAAATTAAAGGAAATATTGTCAAATGTTATATTACGGAGGTTCAACTTATTACATAACTTGTTATAATTTATATCTTGAAAAAAGTGGGAAAAAACAGTGATTTTTCACAATTTTTGAGTTATTCTCAACTTTTAGACGATTATTACTAAATACCCATTAAACTTATCAGCTTCAAATTTCAATGGCGTATATGAGGGTGATTTACAAACATTTCTATCAGGTTTAATAATTTTAACACTATTATTTGTAATTTTCTTGTCAATTTTGTAAACCTTTGACTGCGGTGCGCGTAGAACTGAACATAGCGGTTATTTACGTCGGAGCATTGAACAAACTAGAAGTTCTATCAAAAATATTTTCGAATACATTTTTAAGATCAACTAATTTGCTACAACTTTCTCGCTGGAAGTTTGTTTCTACCACAAAAATTTAAAACGTTCTCGCTTACTGACTTTTTCATGTTATTTTGATTCAACTTTCTAATATTTTTCATTATTAAAAATTACACATAATTTTAAAATTAAAATATATTTATACCGTTGTATGCGAAAATTCGTGCAGAAAAGGCATATATAAGTTTCATTGTAGTTTTATTATTTTCAAGATGTCTAGGAACGTGTAAACGACAACGCGCTCACCGCTCCGGATTACTCCGTTTTGCCGTACCGATGCGCGGACCGCTGGCGCTGGTTCGCTGTTTCAGAATGGCTAGTAGCGCCGATTCATCTGTCAAGATATGTGGCGAGTGGCGACCCTTATACTCTGACTTCAAACATTCGTCACTCACTGTCACATCAAACAGTGGATGATATTCACCCCATTACATTATGTAGACTAACCCACAAATTTTTCTAAAAATTTCCAAGGGTTCTAAGAGAGTTCTTAAAGTTCACTAACACAGTATCAGCCCTTGTTGTTAAACGAATGCAAACTAAAGAGTTTTAAGAAAGCTCCCCTTTTCAACACTTGGTTTAATTTATTTTTCTTCAAACCAAAGAAAATTAATCAACACAGTATGGGATAGCTTATTCTACTATAAATACTTGAATATAATAATTCAATAGTTGTCTAATTAATTACATAAGGAATAATAAAACATAAATATTAAATAATAGGCCGGTGATGTAAGAGATTAAACGTACGAGGTTATTGTAATGTAAAATATCGCTGTGTTGTTTTTATTTTAAAAATTTGTGATATTTATATAGTAGGTATAAATGGACAGGTTTCATCTGAGCTGTGGAGTTTGGGTGCGCAGTGGGTCGAAGCAGCAGTGAAGTGGTGGGGGAAGCGGCTGCCTCAGTCTGTGTTGGTACTAACAACGATGTCTGCAAGACCGCCGAATCGTGAACAGTAACCGGCGCATTTTTTTCTTTCTTTTTTCCCCCTTTTGTTCTCTTCGGCTTTCTTACTCTTCTTTTTCGCCAAATCGGGATCTTTTTTCGCCAGCTCGCTATCCTGCGCGAGCTGCGAGAGCCCCCACCGGCCGCCGTCGCATAGGTATACACTTATGATTATGCCGCTCTTATGGCATGCAGTGACCGTGAGGCGAGTTTGCCGTTTTACTCCCATCCCAGAAAGTGCCCAACGGGCCTACAGAAGTTATCATTTCAAAATGTTCAGAACATATTATCGCAGTTTTAGAATTAAAACTATCTTTTCTTTTGCACAAATGTACCCATTGTTTATGTAAGTAGTCATCTTTTGTAAATTTATGAAAAGATAAATTAAGAAATTTGCCTTTTGTCCGAATGGTTTGTGCAACCAGCGATTATGTTTTACGGCATAGTATTATGGAGTAGAGGAATTTATATTTAGTCAGCAAAGAAAACATTATTTTAAATTGGATAAACATTGAACTAGAGTGGTTATTAGCACAACTAATCACAATCATTGTTTGTAAACAAACTCCACTAATGAACACAACACGTACTTATTCGGTGGCTCTGACGTCACAGCGCAGGCTGGCTACTGCGCATCCACTCCGTGGCATCTACCGTCTCCTTACAGCTTACAATCGCTTGCTTTGCTGTTATGTATGCCAAACTCCAAGATATACTGCAGTATGGGTAAAATGCCATACCCAAAATTTGGTCTCTTGGAGTTTGTAGGATTTTGACTAGGCTATAATTTAAATAGTATCATACTTTAATAACAAACTTAATAGGGGAGGTCAGGTTTCTCAATTACATTTTTGACAATAACTTCACTAAAGAGGTAGGGTTGGTACTACTTATTACATAAAGAATTAAATTTTACAAATGTTTATCTAATTTAATGTGTTATAAATTGAATAACATAAAAGATATGAACGAAAAACTGTTTAAAATGGACGTCATTTTGACATTCGATTTTTTTGAATTACAATTCAATATGAGCATACATAAAAGGGCTTATTTAGCGAAAGAATAGAGAATAAATTACGTAACTATAGGTGCCAAATTGTTAGCACATTAAAACACTTTACTTCTACATAAAGTAATATAAGTTTAATTTGTATTAGCTTTAAAAAAAATTGATTATTTTGAGGTTATATTGATAATTTGGTCGACATGATAAAACTTTGCACAACTTTGATATCAAATTCAAAACACAGATTCTAAGCAATAATATATACAGAGAGGTCAACTCGAGATGGCCACCATAGGATCTCAAAAACTATAAGAGATACTACAAATTTGTGGAACGGAACGAAGGCCAGCGTCTTTTTAATTACACCCTTCAAATCTTCACGTGAGGAGCGAAAGCTAGCCGGCAGGCAAACGTGTAGAACAACCACAAACAGGTCATTTTAGGTTATGTAATTAGTTTAATACTAATTATAAATACTTTAATCAGATAATAAAAATAATAAAATAATAATGTATATTGTCCTCACTCAGCTTGGGCTTCTATTTAGAAAGCAAATGCGACTTTCTGTGAATCCCTTGCCTCCTCTCTCATGACTAATGGCTATTCTTCACCTCCTCAACACCCTACGTATCCCCTCCCCTCGCTGGCTCTCACTCCAACAAATAAACCTAGATTACCCTCGTCAAGTTCTGAGTCGGCTGGCCCTCGCTCCTACGCTCAACAAATTTTTACCAGAAAAGCCTCAATATTTTTTTATAGGATTTGAAAATGTACTACGCAAAATTTCCAATATTGCTGTGAACTTACTTTTTATTAAAATAACATGTTTTGTGTTTTTTTTACATAGAAAGTAATTTTAATAATTATTATTAGTTATCTCTTCCGCAAAATGTTGAAAGAATCAATTCAATGATGATATAGTGTTCAAAGAAAATTGACTTGTCAATGATTTTAAATAAATGTTAAGTATTTATTTAAGTAGGTCAAAGCTATAATTATAGCATTATAATAATCAGAAAGCCAGCAAAAGATAAATACAATTTAATAGTGTATTTATTACAAAATAGTTAAAAATTAGTATATTTATATGCTAATCTGTCATTTGTACCAACTACATTCTAATCTTAATAGCCTAAGCAGATGTAATTGGTGCATTTCCAATGTCTAACAGCAGTCGGACAGCCAACAATAAGGAAATATCTATTAGCTTAAATAACAGTTTTTTTTGTAAAAATAGTAAAAGAGATTATCTGCCATTTTAACCAACTAGATTCTATTCTAATTTGTCTAAGCTGACATAATTAGTGCATTTCCAATGTCTGACAGCAGTTGGAATAACAATAACTTAATATACAGCCTATACTCGGCTTGAATAACAACACTTACTTAGATTTTTTTTTTTTTTTTTTTTTTTTAATAGTAAAAGAAGTTGTCCCTTATTTAAACCTCGATTTTTGAACTTAAATTGGTCTAATTATCAGAATTAATGCATTTAAATAAAATGAATGCAGTCGGAGAACTAGAAAAAGGTGTGAAGTATTACCTAACTTCACGATTTTTAAAATGCATTTGTTAAATGTTAAAAATAGTAAAATTAGTGTCATTTTAACTAAGTATTGAATTCAATGATGTGACTGTACTGTAATAACTATTGTACAAGAAATGTTAGACATTTAAATAAAAAATGAAATAAAATTATGTAGTACCTACTTTTTTCATTCTTGGATTTTTCCAAAACTTCTTGTACTAAAATTTTTCTTCCTTCGACCCGCCTAGATAAAGTAGCTTCTATAACTTCGGAATTTGGCAGTTTTAATGTCGGTACTGCGTCGGGTTTCAAATTTCTAAATCCTTTTGGAGAATATTTCAAAATCATATGTTTAAGGGGTGTGAAAAAACATCCATCTTTAAAATGCTCAGAACAAATCCTGGCTTGTTTCAAATTGACCTTGTCTTGTCTACAACAAGCCTGCAGCCACTGCCGTGCCAAGTCATCGTTTTTAGGAAACGAGTAGTACTTCACGTCAGTTCCTTTTGTAATACGGTTATAGTTATTGCAACCAAACACTGCACACGCAGGCATGATAAATAACTTTGCAAAACACTCGCACAAACGCAAAAGCGTAGACACTATAACTGTTAGCCCGCGCGGTGGCCTCTGCTTCCACCCTGACGTCACGCTGTCGCTTGATAGCCACGCCCACATGCGCATTACTAAACTGTACACAACCACGACTACTAATAACAATAGACCTGGGATATATTCTAAGAATGTAAACAATTTAGGACTGGGCAAATAACAAACTATCATGGACTGATTACGTTACTGAAACATGCAATAAAGTATTTACAGGGGTACATACGGTACTTTTGAAGATTTTCTTCCATTTCACATTGGATTGCACTTTGTAAGTCTTTGATAATGCCTTACTTTGTATACTGTGACACTTGTAAATGATATGACTGTTTGATATGTTAATAAATTTAACGCGCTGAAAATTATGATTTAAAACGTAGCGATCCATACGTTTTCTCAGATATTTCATTTGCAGTTTAACGATCTCGTATTTTAATAATGTTAGATTCTATTTTCCAAACGCTTAGCAAAAAGGTTTGTTATTGTTTCAAACTACAGCGCTAAAAGCACTAGTAGGGGTTAGATTCCAAAGCACAGGATTGGTATTTATAACAAATCTTTCACTGTCGCCGTGCATGTTCCCTGAACGTAGGCTTATATACATCTTCAAAATATGGACTTGCTTTATACCCACAAATTGATTTGTTATTTTATAGAATGTCTTAGTGTGTGAATGAATGAATGCTAAATTTTGTACTTCATGTAAATATTGTGTTAATGTTAAAAAGAACTAGCATATTTTATTAAATATTATTTATTCTTAAAAACCTGTTTAATTTAATGGTTCTTGTTAAGAATTATTTTATATTTGAGTTGCGTTTTCTATGTTTGCCGTTGTTTTTACTCGTTCTTGAACTGTTGGTGTACACTTCTCGCGCATTTGAGTGTTATTTGTTTATTGTATGTGATGTGTACGTTTTGTAGTGTTTTAATGTTTTAACGACATCTCAGGAGAGAGTCTGAAGATGGAACATACGTTCTGAAACGCGTAACATATGTTACAAAAAAATGTCACAAGACGGAGTAAGTATTAAATAACTTAGATAGAAAAAAAATTAATTTGACCACCATGTTGGAAAAGCGAATTTTTAACATTTGGATAGCATATTTTCAAATCCTATAATAAAGTATGCAAGCTCTTTTTTGTAACTCCATAGTTTTAGAGATCAAAATGGTGGCCATCGTGGATCACTCAGTATTATATGAACAATGTCATTTGAAAATGTTTTATTTAATTTCTAATATAGATTATGGAAGTACGACAATCGAGAACATTAAGTGTCCATCGATCCTACCCAATACTCACCCAACTTTTCTGTGACTACCTTATAGAAAACAGTCCGAGAAATTTGTGGGAATTGTTCAGACAGTTCAGAGATCGAGGACCCCTGATTTTCACGGACTTTTTCATCAATTTTCTGAACAAGTTCATCAGTGACTACAGATGGTCTGCCACTTCTTTCCTCATCGTGGACGTTTGTTCTTCCACTTTTAAAGACACGGACCCACCGGCGCACAACACCTTCACTCATTATTGTTTGACCGTACACACCGCACAGTTCACGGTGGATGGTTGCTGCTGGCAAATGTTTAGCCATCAGAAATCTTATCACAGCACGCAATTCGCATTTCGCGGGGTTTCCTATTACAGAATACATTTTGAAACGCTATTACGAGCAAACGAACTATACGAGTTCTTCACTAGCGCAGCTGAGCACGTACTGATTTATTATGTCTAGCTCGCGTTGCAACGAAAACGGCGGTTACTTTCCGAACGACCTTCGTATTGTGAATATCGCTTAAATAACCAATAAACAGTTTTTTAAAGAATGTTTTATGTATTTAGAACTCCTTGCTTATTTAGACAGTTTCTCTGGAAAAGTTAAACATCTATAAAATTAAATTTCACAAAATTATACTGAAATCAGTCTAGAAACAAATTTACAACGTTGTTTTACATTTCTGAATGTCATTTTAAATGAGTTACTGTAGTGTATATCATCGCACTGTCTAGTTCACCAGACCATTAAGAGAAAATATCTTTATACACTAAGACATTATAATATATAGCGTATAGCTTTCAATAGAAGGAGTAGGACAATAATTGGATGAAATTAGATAGTTATTTCATTTTTAAAAATAGACTTATCATATTTATGTTTTAACCTTTCAACTGATATGTTGGTTAGAACACGGAAGATATTTAATTGTGCATAAGTATGTTATGTTTTAAGGGGAGGCGCAGAAACAACATTATTACTAATATATATATATACCTCGTCAACATTGTTATAAACTCATTTAAAACATCAGTACTTATTAGACAAACATTTATTACACTAACACATTTACACACATTTAATTTCTTTTAAAAAAACACTTGTTTAGTTTATACGGAAATAACATTACATAATCGACCGTATCCGGCTTTGATTAAAACTGTATGTTTGTCTAATACGTACTAATGTACGTATTAGTTTATAATGAGTTATATAACAATGTTGACGAGGTATAAAAAAATAAATTAAAAAAATTAATAAAAAATAATAAATAAATAATCGTTAATATTACATTTAAAATATCGAGAAAAACATGTTTTATACATTTTTAGAATACTGTACTACTTAGTAAAAAAATCTTTGGACCACTTTGCCACTTTGTAGACCAGCTGATTTCAAGATGTAGACGGGCCACAGATAACCATAGATTGAAGCCGTTTAGATACTTTTCACACACTATATACTGTATATATAAGGATCAAGCATGTGCTAATACTAGACTAATTAAAACCGTAGACATATATGGCCAGTTATTTTGATAAAGTCTAAGTCTTTTACACGGCAGTTTAAACTGTACACGCGTGTAATTATAAGGGTCCTTGGTTTTATCTACTAACCCTAATAAAGAGAAATCAATGAAAATTCAAACCATCTCTTAATGGCTATTGAATTGTTCGTCTCACATCTCACAAATCCTGCTTTCAAAACTTAAATGCTACCATTTCTTATTGTGTGGTTAAATTAAGTTGCCTTCATCGTATAATATATGATTTGCATCGCAATTTAATTTAAAATTCGCATAATCAATTTTTAAGATTTATAGGTCACACTATGCAAGTTAGAGAGGGGGGGGGCTTGATATCTGACACTCTAAATTTGCCCTAACTCCTATTATTCTTTCGTAAAATAAACATACATATTCGTAATTACAATAATTCCCCCCCCCCCCACATATAATATCTAAAAAAAAGTTGTCAACTCCATATAGTTTTGCCCCCTTAACTACCCTCACCTGAGGTCGTTTTGTTGCTATCGCTATATTTTCCTATATGTGGGACAATACAAAGACTATAAATGAAAAATGAGAATTATATAGATTGGCTGCCACTTACGGACACGCGCGTGAAATTATAAGTGAACTTGGTTTTCCCTACGGACTCTAGTAAATATCCATCGGATGAAAACCACTATTATATTTTTTTATCACACTGTATTTAGAACGTGATAACTCGCACGTGGTCTTTTGCACCGCAATCGTATAAACTTAACCATCCCATTTTATATGGTTTGACGAATATTATTATTTCGTTAGTACTCTATTTAGGACTTTTTGATAGGTTATAAATATATTATTTGCAGGTTATGATGTAGGAAATATAAATAAATACACTATTTAGCCTACAAAGTAAACCATTTATTTATAAAACTAATATTGAAACATCGTCACGTAATTTAAATAAACTAAAAAATGTATTTATATAAATGACAAGCTGTATAAAGAGTACTTATACAAAAGCAATTAAAAAATATTATCAAATGAAAAAGCTACTAACTGAATACACTGTTTACAAAGTAAACCACCTATTTACAAAACTGTAGTAGGTATTAAAATATAGTTACGTAATTTGAATAAACTGAACGTAATTGATATAAATGACAAATTATATGAACTGTTCTCATACAGACCCAATTCAAAAATACATTATCAAAAATAAAAAGAGTTAATCACTTGTAATAAAACCTTTGTAAAAAATAAATGTCTTTTATATGAATTTATAATTATATTTTTTAAATTGTTTATTGTCTATCTCGGGGTTTTAGGTCAGTGCCGGCTTCTTCCAAAATTTTATTAATATGAATCAAAAAAAATAAACATACAATACAACAATTAATAATTAATAGAATGTTAAATGTGTAAATATAAAAAATGTATGTATATGTATATAAAAAAAACACTAGATCAATAATTTAATTTATCTTCATTAATTATGCAGGTAATAATATTCTCAATATGAAGATTATTATAGTTTGTAATTTCTCAGTAAGTTAATAAGTTATATTAATATAATTAGATTAATCTCACCACAATCTTTACTGTTTCTTTCCTTTGATAATGTTTTTTTTTTTTTTTTGGTAATTGTCTAGAATGATTTAATTAACTTTTCTTCCTGTTTTTTGAATAACTTTAACATATTATTTCAATTGAACTATTTATTTCTTCACTATTATATCACATACCATATTAGGCAACTGCACTTTGTTAGATAATTCACCAGAATAATGAAATTTTCTTTTTTCTTTTAACTGTTGTTTTCACTCACATGATTAACTGTTGTTCCACTCATATGTTCTTTATGCACTTGCCTATTAGATTTTGTACTTGTGTGTGTGTGTAATGTTTGTGTATATATATATATATTAGTGAATTAATTTAGATGTATAATTAATATTTATTAAATAATGAAAAATAAATTTTGAATAAAATGAAATATTTAAATAACTCCATATAACTTTATATCTAATTTTATTTTTGTATATTTAAACTTAAAGAAATTTAAAATATATATTTTGAATTGTTATACACTAAACACACTATTTACAAAATAAACCATTTATTTTAAAAACTATTCTATTGAAACACGTAGTCACGTAATTTTAATAAACTGATAGTTATTTATAGGCTATAAATGACAAAGTGGATAAACATTTCTTTTACAAATGAATACATCATACAAAATCATATAATAAGAGCTACTCACTCATCTCTTCCTCTCTGTCACTTCTAGCTTCTACACCTGCACATCTGACACAAGTAAATGAAGTATGCTCTCGGCAAATAAAAACGTTACATTGAGCACATGATGTTTTGGACTTTCGATTTTTCTTTCAATCACAGAATGCACAACGTCCTTGAACTTCTACTTCACGTCTTCTATTTGGCCTATCTTCTTCCTTTTCCATAAGTTGCTTCAGCCTGAATCTTACGTCTTGCCGGAGGCTTCTCACAGTCAAACGTTGTTCTAATTTTTCATTTCCTACGTTTGTTGTAAGGATAATATATGCATTTATACGTGCTGTGTTCAATAGGGAGTAAAAGATTGTGAGGCTCCACCGGTTACTTGTCCTGGATACTGAGTAGGTGCATTTCATTTCGTCGTGTACGTCTACCCCACCTTTGGTTAAATTGTAGAAAGTTACAGTCTGTATGAAGTAACCTGTCTCCTGACCCTTCGACTACCTGGGACAGGCCCAGGTCATTCACTTGCACTCTGCGACATCCACAGCTGTTTTCCTAAATAGTCACCTTTTAGTTTCTCCACTAGCTTAAGTAACTTTTTTAGCCGAATCTTAATTTCCGAAATTTTATCAAAAATTTGAGAAGTACATAAAAAAATAAGATCAACGATACTAAACAAGGGCAAATTTGATAAAAAAACAAACAATAGATTATAGAGGGAATAAGAAATATAGAAGTAGTCTGTTTAAAGCTTAATAATAAAGTTGGTTTTATGTAACAATATGACAATGAAATTACGTATCAAATTTGCCCTTGTTTAGTATCGTTGATCTTATTTTTTTATGTACTTTTCAAATATTTGATAACATTTCGGAAATTATGATTTAGGTAAAAAAGTTACTTAAGCTAGTGGGGAAGCTTATAGGCGACTAATTAGGTAAACAACTGCGGGCGACGCCGAGTGCCGGTGAATGGCCCGGGCCTGTCCCAGGTAACTGGAGGGTCAGGAGACAGGTTACTTCATACAGACTATAAGATCTCAGGTTTGCAAGCTTCTCCTGAACTAGCATTAATAGTATCACAATCACAATTACTATGCATCGTTGAAACTAACAATACTACCTTGTTATTCTTAGGAACATAGGAAAGCATTGTTGTGTCTTCTTGGAATCCAAAAATGGTGCTGTTCAAAGGTCTTAACTTAGCTTCCAAAAACAAAGGTGGAATTTCCTTTTTATTTATTTTTTATTGTTCCTACCAGGGTTAAGTTGTGGGTTTTGAGAAGTTCTTCAGCAAGGGGCATGGACGTATACCAATTGTCAGTTGTGATATTACGTCCACTCCCTGACAGAGGTCTAATCAATCTTAGAACTACTGTATTTCTTTTCCACTGTTGTCCACTTCATAGCGCCCGTTAAGTTGTCTGCCTGGGTAAATCTCCATATTATAAGCATAGAAGGTTTGAGCATCTGCTAAAACAAACAGTTTCAAACCATACTTAGCGGGCTTGTTGGGTATATATAGTCTAAATTGACATCTACCACGAAATGCCTCCAAAGACTCATCAATAGTGACATATTCACTAGGGCAGTAGTTGCCTATGCATTTAGCAACAAAACTTTCGAATATTTCTTTGATAGGTGCTAACCTATCTTCTGTTCTTCTTTCTTCACGGTCAGTAATATTATCAAATCGTAGGGCACGCAATAAAAATGTAAACCTACTTATTGACATGGTTAGTCTGAACCTTTCAACACCTGTGCCATCACTGGCCCACAAATCTTTCAAATTGGTATGATTACCTTTTATCGTACCTGCCAAGTAGAGAAGCCCAATTACGGATTTTAGTTCCATGTCCTTAGCGTCTCTCTCACGGGAAAAATTGATTCTATTATCTCTGATCCAAATATTTGTGTAGTCTACAATGTTCAGAAGGTCTTCTTCTGGAAATAATAAATGCCACGCTTCAATCGGAGTCTTCACATGTTTTGCTTGACGGATTGGTCCCGGTAAATGTGTCACTATGTTTCTCCTTTGACGACGCCCTCTACCTGGATTTGATTTTGGAAAGTAATTCCAGTTGGTAGTTTGATCTTTTCCAATGTATTGTAATTGGGAATTAGGGACTACATTTCCATTCCCAACCTGCCCTTCAAGTTGTTCCTCGATCATTTCTTCTTCTCCGGATTGACTAGTGTCAGAGCTATGATCACTTACGAGTACATTGTCCTCCTCATCGGCTTCCTGTTCACCTTCAAAATCAGTATTTACGTTTTCATCAGGAAAAAGTCTACGTATGACCACGTCTATTTCTAATCGAAGTTATTCGTTTATATCAGGATCCTCCTCTACACTATCTAATAACCTCAAAATACGATTTGCTTCGTTCCTTTCCATTTTACAGACACAAAACTGTTAGTTTCTTGTTCAAAAACAAATTACGTTATCACTCGCACAAGTGAAAAAGCACCACACAAATACAAACACCAAAACTCGCACGCGGAATATTGAACCGCAGCTGAATAAAATACTCCCTATCGACACAGTAGAGTCTGGCAAACTGAAACTGGTGTTAGTAGCGGGAGGGGGATGTCACAAGGAACAAAGTCATGGCTGGCCTTGAGAGTACGACGCGCCCCTCACTAGTTGTGTCAACTTATATTGACCTGCGGTTCTTAACCCGCCATGCGAGTTCTCCCGGGTTAATAATTTTCAATTACAGCTGTGAATATTTATTGAAAGTTATATTTTCCAGGTATAGTCCGGGTCCCATAGTGCTATGTAGTTATGCATTCTAACACCAGTTGCGCTAGTAGTATGTTGCTTCTATCAGTAGTTATGTATTTGAAATCAGCTGTTCTTATTAATTCAGCTAGGAGTATAAACGTAAAAACAACGCAAACACTATTGTTGTTATTATTTTGTGAGAAATATTACTAAGCAAAACAATAAAATGTTTGACAAAGATTTAAATGATCCATTGTCCATGAGACCAAATAAGAGGTTTTTGAAATAATGTCTGTCTCTTGTATGTGCATTGTCTAGAGTTCTAGAGCCCGATTTTAAATCAAATTCGGTATGTGGGCATATTTCAATCATATCTCGGAACATTTTTGATAATTCGAAATTTGGGAGCAACTGCCATAAAATAAAATAAATTACGATTTTCTCAAAATCGGCTAAATGATTAGATCAATTTTACTCAAGTATAGCCTCTAAGGATCCAAACAACTACTATAAAATTGCCATCTCATAAAATTGGTCATGAGGCCGTTATATATAATTGTCATAAATTGTTATATAATTATATCTTAAAATTGGCTCTACCGATCTCGTTTAAAATTCAGTGAAATTAGAAGATTAATGTCCCAAACCGTTTTCAAAATTGCAAGTAAAAAAGATATTATGGTTCCGGAATAATTAACCTTAGCCTCCGCCATTACAGGCTGGATTTTAATCAAATATGACATCTGAGGATGTGTACATCGACGTTCATGGTTCATTTTCACTTTTTGACTTACAACTAGTGAACTGATATTTTTGATGATGGACGAGTAGGAAAGTTTGTGCACGATTTATTTTACTTTCAAATGACTGGTGTATATAAGTTTATCAAAAATATTTTGTAACTACAGTTTACAACATATTATTGATATTTTTGTAATTATCGACGAAATAAATTTACGACAAAACGTATTTCGATTAATATGTAAAATGGGTTATAGTAACCTGGTGGTACCATCGGAGGAGGATCCCTAATTCTAGGAATGAAGGTCTGGCCGATTCCTTTTTCGACTCGAAAAGGGTCACTCATTGTTACACAAAACAATAGCTGTGAATATCGGAGGTAAACATTTCGATGGCACCACCAGATTGTTTAAGGGCATTTTTTATCTCTGCTCTCCAACTATAAAATCTAGCAACTATTTAGTTGTTCCCAAGACATCTAACAATAGACGTGATGTGTAGGAGCAATAAAGATAGACAATAGAAGGGTTTCGGTGACACTTCTTCAGGTAGAAATAGCAGGTCAGGTACGATGGTACCACCAGGTTACTATAACCCTGTAAAATCTATACCCCAAAACTAGCCGTTGAACAAACATTCTGATCTTTAAAATTAATGAAGATTTTTTTATGCGTTTCCGTTTTAGCACATCCTCCTCCTTCACAGAGCTCCCATTTATAGTGAGTACGGGTTACCAATTCTAAGGTACGTAGATGGATTTACACCTTTCTTAACCAATTCTTATTCTCTCCCGACCCTGACTATTCAAGGGCATTTATATATTGGAAAAGTTACGTGATAGGTAAAGGAATCGATGTCAAGTTGTTTTTACTGATATATCCGTTTGAACTCCCCCGAGTCGAAAAAAAAGATGAGAATTTGGAATGTCTGTTTGTCATATGGTGCATTACTCAAAAGCGTGGACCGATTTTAATTAAAATTTGGTATGTGGGCATATTTTGACCATATCGCAGGATGTTTTTGTTAGACCAAAATTAGAGAGTCTGTGCCATAAAAAAAAGAACAAAATATTATGATTTTCTCAAAATCGGCTGTAACAATTTTAATGAAATTTTTGAGGACCCAAACAAAATGTAAAATAATATTAGCGGTATCTTAACCACTAGGGTATCATTAAAGATAGATTTTAGTAAAATATTATTTATTCTGAGGATGTGTTCAAGACAAGCGAAGCAAGTTTAAGTTTTTATTTTTATTTTTTTCAAGTACGGCATCCATGGGACATTTTCACTTTTTGGATGGTGTGAATATTATTTTTGGTTTTGTATTGGATGTAGGAGACAGTTGGTGCAATATTTTTGGACTGTTATTTTTTACTTTCCTAAATTCGTTAATAGTTAGGGTTAATAAATTAAAAACTTTTTTTTATTTCTCTGAAAGGTGGCCGAAATATTTCACTATAGGGGCAGTTGTAATACAATTTTTTTCTTCGTCTTACTGGCTTCAAAAACAGCTGTTTTCAATACATGCATTGAGATGCTAAAGTTGTTCTTTTTAGTACCAGGACCTAAAAACATCAGCTGAGGTCGAGGTCATTAACGATTGGTAAGCATCTATAAAAACAACCGATACTCTCGATTGTAAATAACCGTTAAAACAGCTGTTACCATCGATTTGAAGGTAAATAGGTTATAACATTTTAATTTTTGTGAAATTGTTTTGTTATATTACTTGTAGTATAACGAAAAATATAGTTCATCACTTGGACCAAAAAAAACTTTTCAATCCTCTCTCATTTTCCGCCCTCGGCTTCACTTGTGTCGAAAAGCTTCATTTTTGGTCCTAGTGATGATATATACTATATCCTGAAATAGGAATTTCATCTCGGCAAAAGATGGGAAAACATTCTTGTTAAAACCTAAGAGGTAGAGAATATTTTCTGGAACGTGTAGCCTATATTATGTAGAGAATGAGAATTGTTTTTTAAAGTTAATTTTATATTTTTTTCCTACTGTTAAAAAGTGAAAAATCATATTGCCTTATAAAAAAAAAAAAAAAAAAAAAGGAAGGAAAGAACGTTAAATGAAGACTTCCTAGTCCTCGAATACTCTAATGGCGCCAAAAGTCGGAAAAGAACAAGAGTTTGGCCAAGAGAGACCTAGTAGGAAAAATGAAAGAGAGGTATCTAACCCAAGACTACATGGAAAATGTGTAGATCCAGCTTGGTCCCTCGGGATTGTCATGCCTGTACTTACTGTACAGGGTTACTTTTATACTGTATTGTAAATGATTACTAACTAAAAACTTAGGCTTAAGAAGGTGAGATATTAAAAATATTTCTATGTTACAATGAACATGCAGAACAGAAATGACCCAACATCGAGTACATGAGTACAGTACCCTCAGACTAGGAGTGTGTCTGGTGTAGTGGGCATGTCCTCCCTTCTACTTGCTTCCTTAACCTGACTTGACGGTACAACCCATTCCAAGAAAACTAGGTACACAAATTACTGCTTAGCTCTAATATCTTTTTAAGTGTCCATCTCTTTAATATGCACCTTTCTGTACTTTTGTAAACGTTTTATTCTTACTTACACCAATGACTACATAAATACTATAAGACACGACATAGGATAGGGAAATAGTCTACGCTTTACGGGTGCTGTTCGTCACAAGTTTGACACACAGCTATCAGAAAGCGCTAGCAGCACCTTCTCACTTACTTCCGTCAGCATAGTCAGTGTTGTCAGTTCGTGCGCTGAGATAAGCGATTCTCGACCTTCCCTCGCATCTCTGGTCCCATATGTGGCATCAGTGCGTTTTCTCTTACCCGCCTGAAACATTGTTTGACCGCAGAGCCACCTAGCGCCAGTCACATCAACTTCAGATTGGTCACATCAACGCCACCTAGCGGGTATTGGTCAACTCAAGAATAAGCGTAGAATATTTAACATGGCCATGTCGTGTCTTATAGTATTTATGTAGTCATTGCTTACACCGATAAAAGAAACGAAAGTAGGGTAGGCGTTTACACAGAAGCATTTGAGGTCTATATTTTTTTTATTGAGACTGTACCGCTGAAAGCAAACGCAACAAACGAAGTGTGGGAGCCCCTCTTTTCCTCTCCACCCCAGACACATTCCTACCTTGAGGATACTGTACGCCCTAATTTAGTATCATTTATTTTCTAAAAAGTGCCACACAAAACATTTTTTAATCTGAAAACTTACCTCCCTTGCTTGGAATAATGAGCGGTTCCAAAGGGTATTGAGATGCAGCGTTGACATCTTTATATCGCACCAAAATATTTTGCAGTTGAGACCATCGAGTGATTCGTAAATTGTTCGGAAGTACCCAATCTAGACATTCCTCGGACAATTGGTTTTGGTCTACATATACCGTACAAATCATTTCATTTGTAACTTTGACGCTTACAGTGATGCTAGGAATAGTTTGCCAATTACACTTGTAAAACACAACTCTATGCCAAAAAGTGTTCACTAAAAATTCCCCGAATAAGTTCAATTGAGTGTTCAAATTTAACGTTAAAGTTTCAAAATCTTTTATCACATCATCCTTCAACCAATCGTTAAACTTTTCTTCTAGTGAATTGATTCTCTCTTGTCTGTGTTTCCTAGGGTTCTGTTGATCTTTTAACTGTTCATTATGTAAATAATCAGGAACGTTTGTGAAAATACTAGGTATAGCGCCTGGCAATAAAATTGGGTTTCTTCGTGGAAATTCTCTCCAAACACCTAAAGAATCTTTGTATTTCTCCGTCTTAGAAATAATATTAGTATCAAAATGTTTGATGCACACTACAGAGAACTTTCTAGGTTCCCAGTTTGTTCTCGGAATACTTTTTATCCACAGTGTTCTTTGTTTTTCATCTTTTGGAAATTTAAATACGGACACGTAACTGCCTCCGTCTATTTTTTTATAATTGCTTTTGCAGCCCGGAACACAACATTTGTCCGGCATTATGAATTATGTGTAGTCTATCATAATCAGTAATCTTTGATTATCTGAAGAAACCGAAGAAATATTTACACTGTTTACCTTAGGCTACTATTAATTACTTAGTTTATTTAATAAAGAAAATTATTTAATATTTATCAGGGTAATTATATAGATTAGTGGTTAC
Source organism: Aphrophora alni (assembly GCA_963513935.1). Lineage (NCBI taxonomy): Eukaryota > Metazoa > Arthropoda > Insecta > Hemiptera > Aphrophoridae > Aphrophora > Aphrophora alni. Next base: position 29,032,070 of record OY740772.1, on the reverse strand, counting down.
AGTTAATTTTCATTATTTTTTAAAAATCCTCTAGTACATACCTTTATTCTTAAGAATAATTTTTTCTTCAATGAGAAATTCACTTTTTAAACGAAAAATCATAATTTGAAAACCACTTATTTATAAACAAAGACCAGAGCACTGTGGTGACAATATATACAGATACACTTTCAAAAGTCCCTTACCACACTTGGGAATAAACAAAATAACAAAAAACAAATTTTTTTGTCAAAAGTAAAATGTTTATTCCTATTAGACCCTTATAGCTATTACAACAACAAAGTTGTCATCTTCAGAGGGAAGATGTCTTTGTTAAGATTCCCTCTGAAGATGACAACTTTGTTGTTGTAGGCCTAATAGCTATAGTCTAATAGAAATAAACATTTTACTTTTGACAAAAAATTTTGTTTTTTGTTATTTTGTTTATTCCCAAGTGTGGTAAGGGACTTTTGAAAGTGTATCTGCACTTATTTATAGGTTAGACATACTGACAATTCTTCACGTTCGCGTTACAATTTTTTCATTGCGGTTGCAAAATTTTATCGCCGTAAATAGGGAAGCACATTATTGACCTCGCCAAACCTACGACAGGTTTGGCCAGGTGTTTATATACAGGGTGATCAACTCAAGATGGCCACCATTGGAATGTCGAAAACTAACAGTTTATCGAAAGACTTTAAATTGGGGAACCTTCCTTGGATTTATACGTATATTAAAATTACGGTATTACCGTATTTTTAATCTTCACCATTTTTCCGACATGGCCGCCATCTTTAATTTTTTTTAATACAAACACCATATTTTTAATGCGTTGTTTGGTAGAAAATATTATTTTATGACACTTTTGTTCTTTGATATTTTTCTCTAAACACAGCCGTTACGGAGCTACGGGCTGTCATATCTGAAAACAACTACAGTATTACCACCATATGATTAAATCACTACTGAATGATGACGGAACAGAAATGTTACACATGCACTGTTAAATTAAAGCAGTTTTCCAACAGTGCAGAATAACAGCTGATTGATTAACATTACAGCTGTTACGCAATAGATTACGTCGTTAGTTTCCATTAAAATCGTATGACAGTAATAGTTGTTTTTACACGTCAGCACGTAGCTCCGTAACGGCTCCATTTAGAGAAAAATACCAAAGACCAAAAGTGTCATAAAATAATATGGTATTTGTATTTAAAAAATTAAAGATAGCAGCCATATTGGAAAAATGGTGAAGATTAAAAATACGGTATCACAATAATTATAATGTACGTATAAATCGAGGGAAAGGTTATTAATTTAAAGGTTATTAATTTAAAGTTATTTGATAAACTGATAGTTTTTGAGATCATAATGGTGGCCATTTTGAGTTGATCACCGGTATCCTGGCCAAACCTGTCGTTATAAATAATAGACACCAGTCGAAATCTGTCGTTTGTAAAAATATTTGTGATAGTAATGATGTAATGCGCATGCGTCAAATCATACACGATTTCCATTTTACATTACATGACGCGAATGTGAAGAATTGGCATTATGTCTATACGCTAAGGGTCACTCGCAGGCTAGCTTGAGTGTCTCCATCGTCTTGCTCGTACATATTAGTCATAAACCAATATAATCAATATATATATATATATATATATAATTAAAAGGAAGTCTAGAATGTGTGTGCCGGTAAAACTCAAAAACGAATCCCTGTACAATCAAAGGGGGTATATGGTGTGATAGTCCTCTATTGCCCATCCGTGAAGAAGGTTTCCGTTTTGTCTCTAAGGGCGTCCATTGGTAGATAAAAGGGCCGAACTTATGACAGAAAAATACAGTATTTATCCCCAGAATACAACTGATATCGACTGAATTGCCATTCAAATTAAAGAGACTGCAATTGTAAAATTAATCCGTTAACTTTTGTAGAATATAAAATTGACCCAATTGTTGCACATTAACAATAATCCAGATAAACCATTAACTTTCACTAGATGTAAGGGATAAATCAGAAATAAAGTAAACACTATACAGTATGTACAGTTAAGCCGTTAACTTTTGTAAGATTATAAAGTCAGACCTAATTGTCACACATTAACAATAAGCCAGATAAACCATTAAGTTTTACTAGATGTAAGGGATAAATCAGAAATAAAGTAAGTACTATACAGTATGTACAGTTACGCCGTTAACTTTTGTAAGATTAAAAAGTCAGACCCATTTGTTACACATTAACAATAAGCCAGATAAACCATAGGGACAAATTTTAAAGCATTGCGTCATAAGTCTCAAAGATTCCTGTTTTTCTCACGGTCAATTATACGTAGCTTGCTCTCGAGTAGGAAATCCGAAGATTTTGTATAATATACCCCAGATAACAAAATGAAAAATGTTGTTTATAAACAAGTATTATAAATAGTTAGAATGTTTTCAATAAAAAGCTTTTACTTCTTATATTTTGAGGTTTATCTCCTTATATACAAACTACCACACAATCCTATAGCCCCGGATCATCTTGGAAAAAAGGTACAATTAACTGAGTAAATTTCTACTTTGTAAAAGTACTTTATTTAACTCATTACTGTCATTTTTAGGGTCTTGCGCATGATTCTTCAATTAGGTGCTAGCAGACGGGGTTTGCGAATATTTTGAAATCAAGATCATATTCAACATTTATTAGTGAATAACATATGATAGAAGTCCCGGGCGAAGCCGGGTTAAACCACTAGTTATAAAATACAAATGAAATATATTGATTAGTCCAAAATTAGAGTTATTATCTTATTTAATATGTTTAACATATATTCATGTTGTTTAATTGCCGCTTCAAACAGAAAAATAGTTAAATATGGTACAACAAACAATTTGGAAACATTTAACAGATATGTCGGAAATAAAGACTTACTTTCCAATTATAAGACAAGCATTGTGATGGTGCTAAAATTTTGAATTTACTTTTACACATATGCAGAAAGTTATGCAACTAGCCAAAAATCCGTGTAGATATTTTACGAATATACAGTATCAGTTTTGAGTTGAAAAAAGTAGAGTTATGAACAAGATCCGAGAACCTATTTTTCATTTTTTCGATAATTCAAAATGTGGGGATAGCTGCCTTATGAAAAAAATATAACTTTCTCTAAATCGGAATTTTTACCAATTCTTCTAGAGGACTCAAAGAAAAGGTATTCGTTGACATCTCTCCAAAAATGTGGTTTTGCTAAATTATCGGTAAAAAAGAAATTGACCATGGTATTGTTACGAAAGTCGTAATTTCTCTAAAACGTCCCTACCTATTTCGTTCACATTTTAATGAAATGTGAAGATTAACGACCCGATACCATGAGGAAAAACGCAAGTACAAAAATGGGAGTTCTTCAACCCGGCACCAACCATTATGTTATAAAAAAACACGTCGACCCGGCACTGGTCCCTTCACCGACCGCCATGACAGTATGTCAACCCGGCACCAGCCACCCCTCTTACCCATTCCACCAACACTACTCCCCCTCAACCCCTCCTTTCTCTTTTTTCTTCTCTTAATCACCTCCCCTTTCCGTAAGGTGCCGTGGATACGCACTGTCCGTGTCCTCCCGATACCTCCCTTAAAATAATTGGGCGCCGAGCTTTACTAAACGAAGGTGTGAGATGGTTTTAAAAATGAATGGGGGCGAGCTTTGTAAAGTAAAGGTAACGTTTTGTTAAATAGTTGGGGGGCCGAGCTTTACTAAACGAAGGTATGCGAAAAATGGGACGAGCTTTGTAAAATGAAGGTAACTTCTCTCGCTGCAAATTTTAAGAAATTAGGGGACGAGCTTCACTAGACGAAGGGACAGACAATAACAAAAGCGTGGTCGATTTTTTATTACGATTATAAATACTTTAACATTTATTATAGAAATAGGTTTACTATGATATACATCTTTTGATTCCTTGATGTTCTGACTAGACATGATGTATTTCTTGTCCGTTACCTTCCTAGGCGGTTACAGACTTTTCAACCCAGTTTGATGTCCGGAGGAACTGGGAATGGGAGGAAATGAGATGCAACCGTGCTGGCTCGCTATTCAGAACAAACATCGTACAACATTGTGATAGAACAAATATTGTAACAGCCCATATATGTAAAAAAAAAAATATATAGAACACATTTACAAGATTGAGTTTTTGTCTAATTCCTCACCTTTGCTAGTGGTGGTTGGAATGTTTTCGAGAGCAGTCTGAAGTTCTTCTGTCGTTTTGGGAAGATTAGGCATTTTCTTAGATTTGGCGCGATATAAATTGTTTCTTATAATTGAAACATCCTGACGTGTTAGCGTTGTCAATGGTTTCTCGAGTTCTTCCGCCACTTTTCGGATCTTCTGCGCAGGTTTCTCCCCTTCGACATCTTCAATCTTCCTCTTCACTGCGTTGTTTACCGTTTTCCGATTGAGCACTTTGTCTTCGATAGAATCGTGATTGTGATTAGATGCGACGCGAGAAAATACACTACCATCTTCAAGTGTATACAGTTTTGCGTTACAATGCTTACCGCGGGAGCACCGCCAACACTGTTCCGACGTTGATTTTATCTCTTTGAGAAGTCTGTAAGTATTATTTTCATAGATAATAAGGGGTTTCCCCCTCTCACTATACACTTTTTCCATCGGAATAAAACAATTACTGTATTTAAACTAAAATAAACAATGAAAATCTAACAGCACTAAATATAAGCTTAGCAGCCAACGTGTCAACTCAATCCGCACTTATGTCAAACTAAAGGTGTCATGTGTTGGGTCAGTCAACAACTGAACGTTCACCACATTCTGTTAAAAGGTGGGGAATGGCATTTTGGGAATTGCCGCCCGGAAATTTCCAGTCGATGGCGGAAGGGGATCAACGACCCTGAATATTTGACACTGATATCCAGGCGTAAATTACTAGACAGTATTATTTTCAAAGCAGAATGATATATACTAACGGTTATTGCTTTGACTTGTTTTATACTTTGTCAAGTTCAGGTTAGCGAGTGGAGCCGGGACTACCTGAGGCCACCCCTATATAATCCCTCGCCGCGTCCGCCTGAGATGTCCGCTGCCTAGGCGATGAGTCACCTACTGGCTGTGTTTATACAAAGGTACACTTTCTTAACAGAATAATATTTAACATGTTTAAAAGTATATTTGAAATCTAATATTAAAGTTATGAAAAATGATACCAAACTCGACCTAGGTATTAGAACATTTAATACGAACTTTATTAAGAATTGTTTACATTGTGACTGCAACTTTTTATTTAGACAATTTAGAAGGCAAGTTTTAAGCTGTAATGAATATTAAAAGCTTTACTTAGGGACTGTTTGGGTAAAAGTAAATTGACCGTAGAATTTGGTAATAATAGTAAATCTGTTACTGAGATATAATGTGTTTAATACAAATTACAATAACAATAACAATCGGAGAAAAAGTTATATACACTATATGCTATATACAATGGAATATAATACTATACAATACAAATCCTACACAACAATAAAAATACAATACTAGACAATAGTTTATTAACTATTAAACCTACAGCAGTCTGAACTAAGTAAAGCTTTTAATATTCATTACAACTTAAAACTTGCCTTCTAAATTGTCTAAATAAAAAATCGCAGTCACAATGTAAACAATTCTTAATAAAGTTCGTATTAAATGTTTTAATACAGTACCTAGGTCGAGTTTGGTATCATTTTTCAAAACTTTTTTATTAGATTTCAAATATACTTTTAAACATGTTAAATTATTATACTGTTAAGAAAGTGTACCTTTGTATAAACACAGCCAGTAGGTGACTCATCGCCTAGGCAGCGGACAGCTCAGGCGGACGCGGCGAGGGATTATAGGGGTGGCCTCCACCAATGACTACATAAATACTATAAGACACGACATGGCCATGTTAAATATTCTACGCTTATTCTTGAGTTGAAAAAAAGTGAAACTAATAACTAAATACAAATTTATAAAGTCAACATAGAACTAAAATATCGCAAAATTATAAAATATATTATTACATAAAAATATGACAAGAAATAACATTATAGGACCAAGTGTGTTACCTTGAGTGCTAGATTGCCCGGATTCGGTTTGAGATGCATTATTGTATTTAATATAAGGAATAGGAACTGCAGTTTTGTTCAACCTGTTACATAAACTGTTCGTGAAATCCTCTCTTTTGAAATGTCTACCACAAATCCGCCTGTTTCGAAGGCTTTTATCCGAAAGATCAATCAGATCATCTCTACCCGTGTTAACCAGCCAGGTACAGCACCTGAAAACAAGAAAATGAGAGGGGGAAACAACAACAACAAAAGGTGGCAGAAGTGGGGGGGGAACAATTACAATAAAAAATAAAGTTTTAAACCCTACATCGATAAACGACTATAGTCGGGGCCACGGAATCAGGCGGGTAAGAGAAAACGCACTGATGCCACAAATGGGACCAGAGATGGGAGGGAAGGTCGAGAATCGCTTATCTCAGCGCACGAACTAACAACACTGACTATGCTGTGTTGCCTAGATCAAGCTTCAAAGTTATGTAAGCAGTAAGAATATTTGTGTTCAATTTTCTAAGTTTGTTTTTCTTTCTAACTGCTGCCCTGTCGTTATCTGTTTCTGGCTATAAAACAATTTGGCAGGATAAAAATAACGTTTATAAGTGTTGGTAATAAATAATTAAATTACATTCTCAAAACGTAATATTCTATTATGTTAGCCATTATATACTTGCAACATACAATGAATTTATAATGGGATGTAATATTACATTAACCCTTAACTGGTACCACTAGTTTTTCAAACGCAAATGATAAAATGGGTGAAAACGCAATTATGACTGATTTCACAATCAAAAACATGTTTGCATAACACATTTTACAACTCATGTTTAAAATTTTCAAACAACTCACAAAGTAGATATAAACGTTTACACTGACCAAACACTCCTTACTTCACTACATCAACATTGAAATAAAGCAAAAAAACCTAAAAACAGATAGAAGAAAAGCATTAGCAGCTTCAATTTAACACCTCACGACATTGTTACAGTAAGATGTGGGTATGGTATTGGGGTTTCCCACTATCCTTTCCTTTTTTAACAAATCATAAATTAATTTGTTTTCAAACGATAATTTTACACACAACAGATTAAGAAATACGATAACGGAAGTAATTTTAAAAAAATTATACTAGGCCTAATTATTTTGAGCTCAATTTTTCAAGTTTATTATTATAACCAATGTAGGCATTGTCACATTATTATAACCAATGTAGGCCATCGCAAAATCAATAAACCGCCCGATTCCGTGGCCCCAACTATAGACAAGTCGCGACAAAAACATATTTTTGTCAGACAAAAACATATACAGAAAAGTCGCGGGAAAAATAATTTTGCAGATTTGTGTTCACAAGTGAATTACTAAAATTTTGTACATCTTGAAAATAATTATAAAAATTATTCTGCTATGTTATATAACTTTGTTAATCAAAAAGTTTTGTAACGGTAAGACATATTTTTGTGTTCATGGCTTTCTTTCCGCAAAATATATTACTATACCATTTTTTTCAAGCTTATAGTTCATAACGCTGCTTTTTATGATGTGGTATATTTGAAATTAATTTTAGGGTAAGGATTTTTTTTTAATTTTTAGAAACAGGATTACGTTTTTAGCCGTTTTACAGTAAATTTATCAAAACTGTTTTTTCTGATAATTTTTTTTTTAAGTGAAATATATTTTTTATATTTCTATTTAGACTAAATTACTAAACTTTTAAATATCTTTTAAAAAATTATAAAAATGTTGTAGTATTTTTTATGTACCCATAAACATTGACAATTTTTGAGAAATTTAGATTTTTTCAGTTTTTAGGGGTTTTGGGGGAGGCCAATAAACCCCTAAAATATAAATATAAACTAACGTCTGGAATTGTGGTGAAATTGTCAATTAAATATTGGTTTTCAATTGAATAGATACAAAATTTCATCTGAATCTGAAGCTGGATATTTCTGACACACACAGACATACATAACCGTGAAACCAATTTTTTGTATTCAGAGAGTAAGAAAACGATTTTTTATTTTTTTAAAAAGGCATACTATACATACATGTAGAGGGATGCATCAAAACCATGTCTGTGCATTAGGCCTATAAATACTAAATTATATGTGCAAATTAAAAATTATCTTATCAAAATAAAAACATGTACAAGCTCAAGACTATAGAAATAATAATAAACCTCCAATCTACACAGCTTTGGGCGAAGCCGGGTAAAACAACTAGTTTAAATTATTACCTTTTAGAAAAAGCTCACTTCATTTAAAGAAAAAAGTAAAAAGTCTTTTATAATAATAAACTTCATTAACAGTTAATCTGAAAACTGACATTTTAATAAACTTCATTAAAAATTTTATTTTAATTATCAATAATTCTTCTGACAATGAAGGTTAACTGCTGCAATTTTTCAATTAAAAATCTTAGAAAGATGATTAGTGAAACCGTGTCTTACCTTGAATGATCTGAAGATGGAAATGTGAAGAAGTGAAGATCATGACTGTTCTTATTATTACTTTGGCAGTCCGCGTAATAACACTTATATATTCCAGGCATGTTTTTGTAATCGATTGACACTATTGACAGATACTGAATAAATGAATTTAGTGAATACAGCTTGCGCGGGAAGGAAGCAATACGAGAGGGGGTATTTTGCTGACGGAAGTAAGTGAGAAGGTTTGTGAGAGAGAGGTCAACAGTTGTACAGTCTCAACCACGTGAGATGCGTACAGTCAAGCACCTGCTGCTAGCGCTTTCTGATAGCTATGTGTCAAACTTGTGACGAACAGCACCCGTAAAGCGTAGACTATTTCCCTATCCTATGTCGTGTCTTATAGTATTTATGTAGTCATTGCCTCCACAGAGCACTGAATAATAATAGAGTGGGCATACCAATACTAATGGCATTGAGGCAGTTGAAGCCAAAATCGGCCATTTTGGCTGTGGCAAGTTCTCCCTTCGCCGCATCTTCATGCGACTCTAGTTAGAGAAAGCGATTTTCTTAAATCACGATTTCTATTATTTGCGATCACTCAATCGACTTGAAACTTCGCAGGTTTAAACTGCATTTATTCATGATACAGGATGTGTAATCAGATTTATTTATTTATTTTTATATTACTGGTAAAATTAATTTTAATTACGATTTAATGTAGTAAATAATTGAAATGACATGAAATAAATAGTCTGCTATTACTTTTTTTATTTTTTGGTAAGGTAAGTTTCGTCAGTGGGAAAGTTGTAGCCAATGAAATGAACTAAAAACTTCCAATTTAACTTGTTATTCTAGCGGTTATAGTTTTCTCAGAAATTTAGGTTGAACAGGGCGGCCTTTTACTTAACCGGCAACGCACAGCCGCCGCGCCGGTGTATTATATTACAACCATGATAGAAGTCATTTGATTGTTATTAGTTTTTTTTAGGTCTAAAGTGACAAATAGAATTTACCTTCCTTCCTTTCTAGTGTGGGATTGTCGGGGAACAAAGATGGTATTCCATTTTCTCTTATCCGAACGCAAGAGAGAGATGTCCTGTCTATATCTTCCTCTCGGAAATGTTTTGAGCACAAAACACTACTAGCCTTGGGCTCCCAGTCTGATTTGCCAATGGAGTCCACCCACTTCTGACGAAGTTCAATATTACTTGGGAACCTTAAAAAAATACAGTACTTTGTAATGATTTAAAATTTTTGTTAAATCAATAAATCAAAAACTATAATTTAAAACAAATTACAAGAGACAAGAAAGTTGCAAAATTTAATTGTCTTTAAAGGAAATGTACAATTTTAACAGTTCCATAACACAAACAACGGAGAAAACTACATTTTTTTTTAAAGTGAAAACTTGCTCAGTTATTAAATTAGCAACAATTTACAGTTGCAACTAAAAAAAATAGTTTTCTCCGTTATTTGTGATTTGACTGTTACAATTGTTCATTTTATTAAAAGAAATTAAATTTTGCACTTTTTGTCTCTTGTAAATGTTTTATAAAATTTATAGTTTTTCATTTATTAAACTTTGAAAAATAAAACTTGCCGCCATTTTGAAATGGTACAAAGTAGAAACTTGATACTCCGCACAAAAATAGGTCCTATTAGTCAACATATCATCACTGTTTTGACAAAAGGGCGCATCTAATTTTTTCTAACTTTTCAGGAGAGCAATTTAAAAAAAGTTTGTTTTACATGACATATTCTATAACCAAAACGGAATGCTTAAGTTTGTTAATTTTTTGTATATATGTAGCTAAAGAGTTTATTTTATTTTTGTAACACTAAGATAATACACAAATAATAACGATAAAACACTAGAAAAAACTGTACATGAAAATTCAATAGTATAGTGTATAATTAATTCACAAGTATATAAACCTCAATAAAATAGAGAAGTCATGAACCGCGACTCGACACTGACTGAGGGATAAAAGAAGTTTCAATAAAAACAAATCAAATTGCTTTGAACTAAATGAAATAGTAAACAGGATATTGATAAAACAGGTGAACCTGGTAAACAGGATGTTGATAAGACAGTTGAGTCTTAAGATAAGACAGGACAGTCAGTTCTGTGCAACCACCCATTTGCTTACAATTTCTTTTTAAAATTTGGTCTTACGGAATTGTATGTACGGTATCGATCTATTAAACTTAAGTCCCAGTAAACGTGGCATCTTATGTCAGATAACCATTGAATATAGCATTATGCTCTATGTAATCTCATTTACCCCAATAAATAAAGTAACATTGATTGGGGACAGAAATAAGCTAGGCCTACTTCCAACGTTAACTCGTAAACTTCTAAATGCCTTATTATTTACACTTATTATAGCTAACACTGTTTAATGACAGTAAAGTCTTACCTATGAAACGTAATGTGGTCAACATATCCACGGCTTTTACAGCCAGGAACTGAGCAGCTCCTTGGCATAATAATATAAACACAAACTAAATGTAAGACTCTCTGACTGAAACAACAGATCGTCGCGTTGCCTGCTTGACGCTCGGGCCGCTCGGGACTGAGATGGAAAGTGGTGGGGGAGCCGCCATCTTGGCTGTGGCAGGCAGCTTCACCGCCGCACTGCCGAGTGTCCACTCTATTATTATTCAGTGCTCTGTGGTGGCCTCATGTAGTCCCGGGTCCACCCGCCAACCTGAACTTGACAAAGTATATAGCATTGTCATAAAGAACGGCCATAATAAATAGCTATGTAGGCCTATGCTTTATTACAATAGACTCCATAATCCACAGTTACTCAATATCCACTTCTATAAACATCTAAAATTATAATGCAATGTAAAAATATTGTACTGCGAAATGTTCTAATTTCTTAGATAATCACTTGTTACTTTGTTGTGCTACTTTAAAAACTCTCAGTACTCAATAGGCAAGTTGTTTCTAGGCAAATTTTTACTGGGCAAAATATTTAAGTACATGCTATTTATTATCATTTATAATAAATAAATGAGAATGAGGGGTGTATGTTTGGTGTTGTGGAGGGGGAACCTCGTTCGCCTACCTTTAAGGCTAAACATCCCTGAAAAAGTTGTGTTTCTGGCCCGCTAGATAGCAGCACCTCTGCGGCAAAATTGCATTACTGATAATTTGCGTAATTATTGTCCGATTTTTGTTTTGTAAGTTATTTTGTAAATAATATCAATAAAATATTTACGCTACGAAGGTGAAACTTTTTTAGATTTTTTTATAAAAAAGTTGTTGAGCAAAAATATTATTATTATTATCATTATTTTTAATCGCAGGTAGTCATTTTTTAAATAATAATTTTAAATGAATTTTGCCGTTTTCAGATATGAAATCGGTCAAATGGTCCTATCGGAATCGTGTTTTAAATATACTATCATTATTTCTCTCACGCCCCGCGCCCCCCTTCCGCGTGGCGCACCGCCATACTGCCCAGCCGCTCTAACGCGAGGCCCCTCCTGTAGTGATGTGGTGCTAATTAGCAAAGCAGCTAATTCCAAGCAGCTAACGAACGTTAGCAGTTGCAGAGCACTCCTAACAACTAGAAATAGCTGCTTAACAATTAGCAGAACTTATACTAGCTGATGGCAGCACCTTTCATAAACTTAGAGTTCAGTCCGTTTGTCCATTTCAATTTCTTAGATGTGGTTGTATACTTGTTGCTTCTTTGCGTTATTTGAATGTGTGCAATATATATTATAAATTACATAAGTTATTATTCGCCATTCTAAATAATTACTCCATTTAAAGAGTTCTACCTTTTATATGAAATGTAAAAACTATTAATCTGTTTTGACTACGTCGAAAAGTGTTTGTATATCAGATATAAATTTGTCTCAGATTTTTAAATAATATATATCACTAGTTTTAAAGAGGAAAATTATCTTTATTAAAAATTTTGTTACATATTTTATGTATGAATTAATCAATAACGAATGGTTACGTAGTAATTTATCTAGGAGACTAATTTATATTGGAAACTTTGGTTACAAACTGAAATGAAATAAAAGATGTATTACAAATCCATAATATGGAATAGTTTTGGGTTTTTGGAATAGTAATTTATTACTGTTCATATTCTTCCCAGAAACAATGTACAGTTTTATTAAAAATATTAATTGTTTTAGAGTAAATTCAACGATCATTACATTTTACTTAGTACAACTTATTATAAAATTGCATTAATTTTAATTCAACCCATCCTACTTGTACTCCTTATTTCTAAACATCCAATGAAAATGAAAATGTATTTCATTTATATTTTTAAATGATATATGAAATGTTTTTTATTCCCAGTTATTCTTCACAAGTGGTAATAAAATGTAAAAATTCTCTGATTCAAAAATGTGATGTCTTCGAAGGAAATGTTGTGATGTTATTTTAACTTTATACAATTAAATATTATACAGTTCAATTGGCAATGACAATAGAAGGTTGAGATGTTATTTCAAGGTTTAGAATGGAAAATTTTATAAATATGTTACACAATTTATGTTACACAAATCCGTTCAGTGGTTTTCGAGATACAAATGATTTAATAAAGGCGTGTCATCGCATTTCAATAAAATGCAAACGCTAATGTACGCGGGTTTATTAAATTGTGTATATTTTGGGAATTGTTGAACGGATAAAATTGTATGTTCGAGTATCGCGGTGTCTTGATTCTTAATTTTAAAATGCTCTAAAATGGTGGATGTAAAACGAAACACAATAATTACAAAGAATCACACAAATATTGTTAGTGAGTTTTTCAGGATTATTTTCATTTAATATTCATTTGAAGCGTCCTTGTATCAACCAGGCGTTTTTGTTATACATTATTAGTTTTGTTTCCGAAGTAATAATTTAAAACTTGACTTATCAAAAAGTTTGTAAATTTGTTAGTAATGTTATTTTCATTTACTACAATTTACTTTATTAATTACAATTTATTTAACAAATATGAAACATAATTTAATTTAATCAATCACTTAACGAATAACAACAAATATAAACATAATGACATGCAATAAGATGTAAACGTGGGACAAATAATACATCCCCGTAAATCACTCTCTCACATCCTCGCAAAGCTTCTCTCTAACAAAATAATCACATCCCCAGAAAAGCTTGTCTCTTACATGCCCACAAGTTTCTGTCTCTCGTAACCGTTACATCCCCACAAAACACATATTTTTTCAAAATAAAAATAAAAATTTTCGAGAGATAACGTATTAGGAGTAATACTTATTTATTAAGCAATACACTATAAAAAAATCAGACTTCTACCTTTTATATTTACCGAGATCCCACAAGGTATCTCCAGGACGGAGAGAGAGAGAGAGAGAGAGAGAGAGAGAGAGAGAGAGAGAGAGAGAGAGAGAGAGAGAGAGAGAGATTAAACACAAGTAAACTAAACAATACTTTAATAAAATTTTTAAATTAATGAACACAAATTAAACTATATAATATTTGTATATTTATATTTGACCTGACTTATACAAAAGACTAACAAAGTCCAGACAGATACTGTTATTGTGCGAAGCGGACACTTCCACGAATTGATACTTGATAGATTCCACGAATCTAGCTTTAGACGATAACAGATCAAATGACTTTCTATTTAATATACGAAACATTTTTACAAGGATCTATGTTCCATCGTTTAGGCTATTTGGCCCTTGATATTTCGCCATTGAATCCCTCAAGAGGAATCTGTTTTTTTAGATTTGGTTGTTCCTGGGCAATCCATGGAGAACATAAAAGTTTAACAAAATAACGTTCCCAATAAAAATTATAAACAGACGACGAAACAAATCCCTAAGAAGAATCACGGTAACTAATAACCGAGAGCACATGAGTGGAAGGGCGGGAAAGTAGTCATCCAGCACAAAGATTGTAAGACGAGCGACGTGGTGGGGGGGGGGTGCCACAGTGAGACACCTCGGCCCTGCAAGTGTTTCGTGTCTCCCGCGCCCTCATACCCCTAAGAGAAATTATTTTAAATGTATAAAACATGATACCGATTTAACCACTCGGGCGATTTTAAATATTAAAAGTGTAAAATTAATTAAAAATTATTGTCTACAAAATGACTACCTGCGATTTGCATATTTCTTTTTTTAACATGAAGATCTTATTATTATTTTTTTAACCAATAACTTAATTAAAATTAGGCTTACGTAGCGTAAATTGTAATATTATTCTGTTTACAAATCAGTTTTTCAAATAAAAATCGGACGAAAATTCCACCAATAAACATTAATTCAAAATGACTCCGTTTTGGTGCTGCGCCGTGGTGGCAGAATTTGTACCTAATCCTGGGATGTTTAGCCTTAAACTGCCTCGGTGCCGGGTTAAGTTGTGATTTTAGTAACGCCTGATTAACCTTATAGCGGTGGTCAGATTTGGTGCCGGGTAGACGTGCCGCCACAAAAATATTACGGTTGAGGAATCATTGGCAAAAAACAAATTTGAACCGTAATCGCCGTCATGAAAATCTCAATCTTAATCAAATACGATTTACGCCTATATGGTACAAGCCCTATCAAAAGCCTTGGTGACAGCTATCGAACTGTCATTTTTAGTCGGTTTTTTACAAATATATAATTAAATTTGCTGCTACACTTCTTGAGCATTACAGAAAACCCGATGATAACGAGATCAGAGAATGCAGTATGTCATTGTAGCTCTAAAATGATCTTTTACAATCGCCCCCCCCTCCTTCTAATACTCCAATAGTATTAGATTCAGAAGTGAACAAGAGTTGGTTAAGAGAGACCAGATAGGAAAGATAAGTGGGATCTAACCTAAGACTACATAAAAAATTGTACATCCCGGTAGGATGCTTCGAAAATAAAATTATACCGCATGATTATTTTTGTTTAAAGAGGCTGAATTTTAATTTAACATAGTTTTTATATACTTTACTTCATCGATAACACAGTGTTTCAACAATTAAGTCATCATCAGATCTCAACGTAAATAAAAAGTTAAATCAAACAGTTACAGTTGTATGTTATGTGGAACTGAGGATGACTAATGAAATATTTTGACCTTGAAATGATTTATTATGAAATTTCAATTTTAGTTTACTTTGGTGTTTTCCATCAGATCTCAACGTAAATAAAAAGTTAAATCAAACAGTTACAGTTGTATGTTATGTGGAACTGAGGATGACTAATGAAATATTTTGACCTTGAAATGATTTATTATGAAATTTAAATTTTAGTTTACTTTGGTGTTTTTCATCAGATCTCCACGTAAATAAAAAGTTAATTCAAACAGTACAGTTGTATGTTATGTGGAACTGAGTGAGGATGAGTAATGAAATATTTTGACCTTGAAATGATTTATTATGAAATTTCAATTTTAGTTTACTTTGGTGTTTTTCATCAGATCTCAACGTAAATAAAAAGTTAATTCAAACAGTTACAGTTGTATGTTATGTGGAACTGAGGATGACTAATGAAATATTTTGACCTTGAAATGATTTATTATGAAATTTCAATTTTAGTTTACTTTAGTGTTTTCCATCAGATCTCAACGTAAATAAAAAGTTAATTCAAACAGTTACAGTTGTATGTTATGTGGAACTGAGGATGACTAATGAAATATTTTGACCTTGAAATGATTTATTATGAAATTTCAATTTTAGTTTACTTTGGTGTTTTCTATCAGATCTCAACGTAAATAAAAAGTTAATTCAAACAGTTACAGTTGTATGTTATGTGGAACTGAGGATGACTAATGAAATATTTTGACCTTGAAATGATTTATTATGAAATTTCAATTTTAGTTTACTTTGGTGTTTTTCATCAGATCTCAACGTAAATAAAAAGTTAATTCAAACAGTTACAGTTGTGAGGATGACTAATGAAATATTTTGACCTTGAAATGATTTATTATGAAATTTCAATTTTAGTTTACTTTGGTGTTTTTCATCAGATCTCAACGTAAATAAAAAGTTAATTCAAACAGTTACAGTTGTATGTTATGTGGAACTGAGGATGACTAATGAAATATTTTGACCTTGAAATGATTTATTATGAAATTTAAATTTTAGTTTACTTTGGTGTTTTTCATCAGATCTCAACGTAAATAAAAAGTTAATTCAAACAGTTACAGTTGTATGTTATGTGGAACTGAGGATGACTAATGAAATATTTTGAGCTTGAAATGATTTATTATGAAATTTCAATTTTAGTTTACTTTGGTGTTTTTCATCAGATCTCAACGTAAATAAAAAGTTAATTCAAACAGTTACAGTTAGTTGTATGTTATGTGGAACTGAGGATGACTAATGGAATATTTTGACCTTGAAATGATTTATTATGAAATTTCAATTTTAGTTTACTTTGGTGTTTTTCATCAGATCTCAACGTAAATAAAAAGTTAATTCAAACAGTTACAGTTAGTTGTATGTTATGTGGAACTGAGGATGACTAATGAAATATTTTGACCTTGAAATGATTTATTATGAAATTTCAATTTTAGTTTACTTTGGTGTTTTTCATCAGATCTCAACGTAAATAAAAAGTTAATTCAAACAGTTACAGTTGTATGTTATGTGGAACTGAGGATGACTAATGAAATATTTTGACCTTGAAATGATTTATTATGAAATTTCAATTTTAGTTTACTTTGGTGTTTTTCATCAGATCTCAACGTAAATAAAAAGTTAATTCAAACAGTTACAGTTGTATGTTATGGGGAACTGAGGATGACTAATGAAATATTTTGACCTTGAAATGATTTATTATGAAATTTCAATTTTAGTTTACTTTGGTGTTTTCTATCAGATCTCAACGTAAATAAAAAGTTAATTCAAACAGTTACAGTTGTATGTTATGTGGAACTGAGGATGACTAATGAAATATTTTGACCTTGAAATGATTTATTATGAAATTTCAATTTTAGTTTACTTTGGTGTTTTTCATCAGATCTCAACGTAAATAAAAAGTTAATTCAAACAGTTACAGTTGTATGTTATGTGGAACTGAGGATGACTAATGAAATATTTTGACCTTGAAATGATTTATTATGAAATTTAAATTTTAGTTTACTTTGGTGTTTTTCATCAGATCTCAACGTAAATAAAAAGTTAATTCAAACAGTTACAGTTGTATGTTATGTGGAACTGAGGATGACTAATGAAATATTTTGAGCTTGAAATGATTTATTATGAAATTTAAATTTTAGTTTACTTTGGTGTTTTTCATCAGATCTCAACGTAAATAAAAAGTTAATTCAAACAGTTACAGTTAGTTGTATGTTATGTGGAACTGAGGATGACTAATGAAATATTTTGACCTTGAAATGATTTATTATGGAATTTCAATTTTAGTTTACTTTAGTGTTTTCCATCAGATCTCAACGTAAATAAAAAGTTAATTCAAACAGTTACAGTTAGTTGTATGTTATGTGGAACTGAGGATGACTAATGAAATATTTTGACCTTGAAATGATTTATTATGAAATTTCAATTTTAGTTTACTTTGGTGTTTTTCATCAGATCTCAACGTAAATAAAAAGTTAATTCAAACAGTTACAGTTGTATGTTATGTGGAACTGAGGATGACTAATGAAATATTTTGACCTTGAAATGATTTATTATGAAATTTCAATTTTAGTTTACTTTGGTGTTTTTCATCAGATCTCAACGTAAATAAAAAGTTAATTCAAACAGTTACAGTTGTATGTTATGTGGAACTGAGGATGACTAATGAAATATTTTGACCTTGAAATGATTTATTATGAAATTTCAATTTTAGTTTACTTTGGTGTTTTCTATCAGATCTCAACGTAAATAAAAAGTTAATTCAAACAGTTACAGTTGTATGTTATGTGGAACTGAGGATGACTAATGAAATATTTTGAGCTTGAAATGATTTATTATGAAATTTAAATTTTAGTTTACTTTAGTGTTTTCCATCAGATCTCAACGTAAATAAAAAGTTAATTCAAACAGTTACAGTTGTATGTTATGTGGAACTGAGGATGAGTAATGAAATATTTTGACCTTGAAATGATTTATTATGAAATTTCAATTTTAGTTTACTTTAGTGTTTTCCATCAGATCTCAACGTAAATAAAAAGTTAATTCAAACAGTTACAGTTGTATGTTATGTGGAACTGAGGATGACTAATGAAATATTTTGACCTTGAAATGATTTATTATGAAATTTCAATTTTAGTTTACATTAATGTTTTCCATCAGATCCCAACGTAAATAAAAAGTTAATTCAAACAGTTACAGTTAGTTGTATGTTATGTGGAACTGAAGATGACTAATGAAATATTTTGACCTTGAAATGATTTATTATGAAATTTCAATTTTAGTTTACTTTAGTGTTTTCCATCAGATCTCAACGTAAATAAAAAGTTAATTCAAACAGTTACAGTTGTATGTTATGTGGAACTGAGGATGACTAATGAAATATTTTGACCTTGAAATGATTTATTATGAAATTTCAATTTTAGTTTACTTTGGTGTTTTTCATCAGATCTCAACGTAAATAAAAAGTTAATTCAAACAGTTACAGTTGTATGTTATGTGGAACTGAGGATGACTAATGAAATATTTTGACCTTGAAATGATTTATTATGAAATTTCAATTTTAGTTTACTTTGGTGTTTTTCATCAGATCTCAACGTAAATAAAAAGTTAATTCAAACAGTTACAGTTGTATGTTATGGGGAACTGAGGATGACTAATGAAATATTTTGACCTTGAAATGATTTATTATGAAATTTCAATTTTAGTTTACTTTGGTGTTTTCTATCAGATCTCAACGTAAATAAAAAGTTAATTCAAACAGTTACAGTTGTATGTTATGTGGAACTGAGGATGACTAATGAAATATTTTGACCTTGAAATGATTTATTATGAAATTTCAATTTTAGTTTACTTTGGTGTTTTTCATCAGATCTCAACGTAAATAAAAAGTTAATTCAAACAGTTACAGTTGTGAGGATGACTAATGAAATATTTTGACCTTGAAATGATTTATTATGAAATTTCAATTTTAGTTTACTTTGGTGTTTTTCATCAGATCTCAACGTAAATAAAAAGTTAATTCAAACAGTTACAGTTGTATGTTATGTGGAACTGAGGATGACTAATGAAATATTTTGACCTTGAAATGATTTATTATGAAATTTAAATTTTAGTTTACTTTGGTGTTTTTCATCAGATCTCAACGTAAATAAAAAGTTAATTCAAACAGTTACAGTTGTATGTTATGTGGAACTGAGGATGACTAATGAAATATTTTGAGCTTGAAATGATTTATTATGAAATTTCAATTTTAGTTTACTTTGGTGTTTTTCATCAGATCTCAACGTAAATAAAAAGTTAATTCAAACAGTTACAGTTAGTTGTATGTTATGTGGAACTGAGGATGACTAATGAAATATTTTGACCTTGAAATGATTTATTATGAAATTTCAATTTTAGTTTACTTTAGTGTTTTCCATCAGATCTCAACGTAAATAAAAAGTTAATTCAAACAGTTACAGTTAGTTGTATGTTATGTGGAACTGAGGATGACTAATGAAATATTTTGACCTTGAAATGATTTATTATGAAATTTCAATTTTAGTTTACTTTGGTGTTTTTCATCAGATCTCAACGTAAATAAAAAGTTAATTCAAACAGTTACAGTTGTATGTTATGTGGAACTGAGGATGACTAATGAAATATTTTGACCTTGAAATGATTTATTATGAAATTTCAATTTTAGTTTACTTTGGTGTTTTTCATCAGATCTCAACGTAAATAAAAAGTTAATTCAAACAGTTACAGTTGTATGTTATGGGGAACTGAGGATGACTAATGAAATATTTTGACCTTGAAATGATTTATTATGAAATTTCAATTTTAGTTTACTTTGGTGTTTTCTATCAGATCTCAACGTAAATAAAAAGTTAATTCAAACAGTTACAGTTGTATGTTATGTGGAACTGAGGATGACTAATGAAATATTTTGACCTTGAAATGATTTATTATGAAATTTCAATTTTAGTTTACTTTGGTGTTTTTCATCAGATCTCAACGTAAATAAAAAGTTAATTCAAACAGTTACAGTTGTATGTTATGTGGAACTGAGGATGACTAATGAAATATTTTGACCTTGAAATGATTTATTATGAAATTTAAATTTTAGTTTACTTTGGTGTTTTTCATCAGATCTCAACGTAAATAAAAAGTTAATTCAAACAGTTACAGTTGTATGTTATGTGGAACTGAGGATGACTAATGAAATATTTTGAGCTTGAAATGATTTATTATGAAATTTAAATTTTAGTTTACTTTGGTGTTTTTCATCAGATCTCAACGTAAATAAAAAGTTAATTCAAACAGTTACAGTTAGTTGTATGTTATGTGGAACTGAGGATGACTAATAAAATATTTTGACCTTGAAATGATTTATTATGAAATTTCAATTTTAGTTTACTTTAGTGTTTTCCATCAGATCTCAACGTAAATAAAAAGTTAATTCAAACAGTTACAGTTAGTTGTATGTTATGTGGAACTGAGGATGACTAATGAAATATTTTGACCTTGAAATGATTTATTATGAAATTTCAATTTTAGTTTACTTTGGTGTTTTTCATCAGATCTCAACGTAAATAAAAAGTTAATTCAAACAGTTACAGTTGTATGTTATGTGGAACTGAGGATGACTAATGAAATATTTTGACCTTGAAATGATTTATTATGAAATTTCAATTTTAGTTTACTTTGGTGTTTTTCATCAGATCTCAACGTAAATAAAAAGTTAATTCAAACAGTTACAGTTGTATGTTATGTGGAACTGAGGATGACTAATGAAATATTTTGACCTTGAAATGATTTATTATGAAATTTCAATTTTAGTTTACTTTGGTGTTTTCTATCAGATCTCAACGTAAATAAAAAGTTAATTCAAACAGTTACAGTTGTATGTTATGTGGAACTGAGGATGACTAATGAAATATTTTGAGCTTGAAATGATTTATTATGAAATTTAAATTTTAGTTTACTTTAGTGTTTTCCATCAGATCTCAACGTAAATAAAAAGTTAATTCAAACAGTTACAGTTGTATGTTATGTGGAACTGAGGATGAGTAATGAAATATTTTGACCTTGAAATGATTTATTATGAAATTTCAATTTTAGTTTACTTTAGTGTTTTCCATCAGATCTCAACGTAAATAAAAAGTTAATTCAAACAGTTACAGTTGTATGTTATGTGGAACTGAGGATGACTAATGAAATATTTTGACCTTGAAATGATTTATTATGAAATTTCAATTTTAGTTTACTTTAGTGTTTTCCATCAGATCTCAACGTAAATAAAAAGTTAATTCAAACAGTTACAGTTAGTTGTATGTTATGTGGAACTGAGGATGACTAATGAAATATTTTGAGCTTGATATGATTTATTATGAAATTTCAATTTTAGTTTACTTTAGTGTTTTCCATCAGATCTCAACGTAAATAAAAAGTTAATTCAAACAGTTACAGTTAGTTGTATGTTATGTGGAACTGAGGATGACTAATGAAATATTTTGACCTTGAAATGATTTATTATGAAATTTCAATTTTAGTTTACATTAATGTTTTCCATCAGATCCCAACGTAAATAAAAAGTTAATTCAAACAGTTACAGTTAGTTGTATGTTATGTGGAACTGAAGATGACTAATGAAATATTTTGACCTTGAAATGATTTATTATGAAATTTCAATTTTAGTTTACTTTAGTGTTTTTCATCAGATCTCAACGTAAATAAAAAGTTAATTCAAACAGTTACAGTTGTATGTTATGTGGAACTGAGGATGACTAATGAAATATTTTGACCTTGAAATGATTTATTATGAAATTTCAATTTTAGTTTACTTTGGTGTTTTCCATCAGATCTCAACGTAAATAAAAAGTTAATTCAAACAGTTACAGTTAGTTGTTTGTTATGTGGAACTGAGGATGACTAATGAAATATTTTGACCTTGAAATGATTTATTATGAAATTTCAATTTTAGTTTACTTTAGTGTTTTTCCAGCGATAAAATAAAGAGTATTGACATTTTTAATGTTCACAAATTAAAATATTTTGATTTTTCGATATTCTATGTATAAGTAACCTCACCCTATTCATTAATAAATTTTGACCAAAATCTAATCATTCCTTCGAGTACCTACTCACACCATACTGGCAGCATAATTTTGAATCATTCGTATTATACGTTTTCCTCTTGCTGTTGGGATAAAACCACTTTCTACCCACAACCTAATTTCTTGCTGTTGGGATAAAACCACTTTTACCTACAACCTAATTTCTACCCCAAACCTTTTCGTCAAAAATCTAATCATTTCGTGGATCACCACCCCCTCATCAAACTTGAATATTTTCAGACAATCGGACTATTCGTTCTTGAAACTATATTGTACCGAGACAAGAAAAGTGTCACAGTCGTACAGACACAATCCGAAAATGGTCAAATGCGTTTATAGGGGATGAATATTATACGTTGAAAACGACCAAAAAGCAATATCATAATTGTAGCACCATTAGAATACTTCATTTAATGAGAAAATATTTAAAACCGGTGTATAGATTTTTAAAAAAATACAAATAGCAATGCTCTGTTAAACATTTCTAACAGCATATCAATTTACAACACCCAACTTAAAACAATAATTTAGGTTTAATTTTTTTAAGGATAAAATAAAGCAAAAGCTTAAAGTTTCAAATATTTAATAGTATAAATGATCAAACTTTGAAACTTTAAGCTTTTGCTTTTATTATCCTTGAATATGGAGTTTCAACAAGAAATATCTGCTATTACATTAAAGTTAATTTTTTAAATTGAAGACACTAAACACACACGAAACACTAGCACACAAACATTGAACTATCTTAGACCTACATCCAACATTTCCGTTTTCACCAAACTAAACAACTAAACACTGCAGCATGCATGAACAGACTTGAGTTCGTTCAGTGGCCTGCACGACTGCTTGCTACGTTGCCACATTTCATTTCTCCCTCTGCGCTTGTATTTATTTATAGACAGCCTTGGCTAAACATTGAGGAGAGATGAAAATGACTACGGTTATCTAATTAACACATTATTTTCTGAAGAATCTACTACATCAATTACACTTATCGGAAGTGTATTCCGATAAGACAGCCACTCCAAAGGAAATACGTATTTAGTGTTTTAATTGATTCAGACGTAACGAAACGTCCTTATGAGTACAGTATATACATTTATTCGGCGTGAACTTTGCATATTTTAAGCATCTTTTTTTATAATTTGTCAGGAAAGCTTTTGAAATTTAAAAAAAAAGTTCTGAGAGGAATATACAAGTTCAAAAGTAGAAGCCTTTAAAATTATAATACAATAAACAAGAAATTAACAACTGAGCGAGTTCATAACCTTTAAATCTCGATTAGCCTACTATAAAATGCTGCACACAAAAACGACAGCTCACATGATGATGTTTTGTGGCGTTTAATAATGAAACCTTACATTTAGCCACTTTTAGGGTATAATTTTAGTAACTTTTAAGCACTAAAAGATTAAATAGAAGTGTCAACTATTTATTATGGAATCCGCTTTCCCGTAGCATCTAAGGGATTAGGAGACCCTTTCTCTCGCACGCACACTCACAAGCACCCGGGCCCCACACCCTTGTCCCGCGCGCGCATGTATACAGCTTCATGAAACTGTTGCAAATTATGACACATTTAAATAAAATGATAATCCTAATTAAATTATGATTTTCGTAATCTTCGTTAAATTGCGAGAAAAACGAGTCCTCTCCACATAATAGTTACTGTTAACCATGTAGCGACAAGGGAGTATATTATTTGGATAGGAAAAAAAAACATATTGCAGTAGGAGTACTAAAATGAAGTGTATTTGAAACTGAGAATGACATTTTAATCTTTTACAATCGTTTATCAATGATAAAAACATACTAATGGCAATAGTACAATTAATGTTAAATAAGTGCAATATGAAGTATATTGACCTTTTGGTATAAATTCCACATTAATGTTTTAAATTTTTATAAAAATAGAAAAGTCTATTTGTAATTTAGAACTAAAAATATTAATATAAAAACGAAAAATACCTTTATCGTGGCCCGTCACTTTTCTATTTTGTTGTGGTCCTCCTGATGTTTTCCTAGGTGTTGTTATTTTTATCTCATTACAGGCTGAAACTTCAACTTCGTTGTCTTCTCTGTCGCTGTCATCATCTTCAACGATCTCAGTTGCCTCCTGTAGCGATGATTTCAATTGAGCGTTTATTCGTTGAACGGTTCGTTTGGGAACATTACACGCTGATGAAACTCTTTCCAAAACCTTTCTTACATCCAATAGAGGCCCCATATTATTTTTTTCCTTATAAAAATACTGAATCACTGAAGCAACTATCGTTCTTGCTTGCGAATGTAACACCTGTTTCGACTTAGAAGACATTACTCTATCACTTAAAACCTCCGCGCACAGCACAATACCGACCACATCACTAAGGAAAGCCACAGACAATACTGATGCTTTCGACAACCCCGAGAGTGGCGCTTACTTGCTATAAGGGTCGCCACAGATCTTGACCGATGAATCGGCGCTACTAGCCATTCTAAATCAGCGAACCAGCGCCAGCGGTCCGCGCATCAGGCTATAATACGGCAAAACGGAGTAATCCAAAGCGGTGAGCGCGTTGTCGTTTACACGTTCCTAGACATCTTGAGAATAATAAAATTACTATGAAACTTTGTATGAATTTCCGCATACAACGGTATAAATATATTTTAGTTTTAAAATTATGTGTAATTTTTAATAATGAAAAATATTAGAAAGTTGAAAGAAAATGACATGAAAAAGTCAGTAAGCGAGAACTTTTTTTTATTTTTGTGGTAGAAACAAACTTCCAGCGAGAAAGTTGTATCAAATTAGTTGATCTTAAAAATGTATTCGAAAATATTTTTGATAGAACTTCTAGTTTGTTCAATGCTCCGATGTAAATAACCGCTATGTTCGGTTCGGCGTCGTCGCGGACCACGGTCCCATGCTGTTCAACCACAACAGCATAAACGCTTCTCATTACAAATTGTTTTTATCAATTATAATATAAAATACTTTAGTAAAAATATATATCTTAGCCTTTTATTTTAATCGTCTGAAGTTGAGAATAACTCAAAAATTGTGAAAAATCAAAAATCACTGTTTTCCCCCACTTTTTTCAAGATATAAATTATAACAAGTTATGTAAAAAGTTGAACCTCCGTAATATAACATTTGACAATGTTTCCTTTAATTTGATAGGTCACTCGTCAAAATTGAACTGGCCGTTTCGGAGGTGTGATATCGTAAACTCGGTTATACATAATTTGTTCCCGGACATTAGTTGTGACATTGGAAAACCAATGTTTTTAGGAAGGTACCCGCACTCTTCCCCTCGCCTAACTCAGCGCTTGCCAAACCATCAGTCAAGATCCGTGGCGCTTACTTGCTACACATGAAGCGAGTCATAGAGTTGTTTCGGCGAATAACTTTCATAACGACGCTTAATCATGACAGACTTCAAAATGTCGCTGAACTGAGGTTCATTGTTGCTTCGAGCTAGTTGATAGAAATAATAATAATTAAGATTTAAAAAATGATTCAACCAGTTACCTGCATACTGACATGAAGAAACTGTGAGGTAAAAAAATAAGATTATTATACATGCTGTGTATAAACGCGCTAAAAATAAATCAATAATATAATATATTGTTACTCGTGTTATATTATAACACACTTGATGCCAAAATGTTAAAAAAAAATTAATGGTACCCGGTATATTAGCCTAAATATAAAAGACTCATATATTGTCATAATCATACCGTGTTTGGTGACATTTTTCTTGGAATTGCATGAAGTTTACAAATAAACTAATTTTATTACTTAAATTTCATATTTTAAAGAAATAGCAATTACACACTGAGGGCCCTAGTTATGAGTCATCTACCTGCCGAGCGGAGCGGATACGAGCAGCTGCATTTGTGTGCGTGTGTGTATAAGGGTCTTCTCCCTTAGATGCCATGCGAAAGCGGATGCCCTTAATGCCCTATAATCATGAAGTTCTAGTTCTAAATTGTGATACAAAATTAGGTTATTAGAACATTTCCAATGTATAAATTACAGTTACTACGATCTCTCTCTTGGAGTAGTAACACCATTTTAAGATCACTGAATACACTTGTGTTAGTAAAACAGCTGGTCAGAGGAGATAACCGAGGCCAGCACACCCCAACGTTTGATTAAATATAAATAATATCTCTAAATAATATTACAGTATTTATTAACAGACATTTCAAATAAAGTTAGCACAATCCAACAACAATAATAAAAGTACCAGAGGCCGAGTTTTAGCTAACCGCCCACCGCTCTACAAAGCGATGTAAACTTGTCTGGTATAGGGGAGTATAGAGGAGACATGTTGGAGGGGAGTAAGGGAGATGGGACAACTCCCCCCCCGCCCACCGCCGAACGGGATGACGTCATCCGAGACCTAACCAGCTGCCGTTTCATTAAGCTGGGCGTATAACTTTCATTTTCACACCTAATACATGGGCGTCATCACCAGTTCATTATTGGGGGGGGGGGGCATATGCCGGGGGTCTGGTGGTATGGAAATTTTTTAAAATTAAACTTCTTTGTTATGCATTTATTTTAATATTTTGTCAGCAAATGAAGTACAATACACTAAAACAATAAATCTAATTATTATAACTTTTTTAAGCTGAGTGGAGAAACAAACCTTCTGCACAATGAGTCAGATCAGATTCAAGACGAGACGACGATACTCCACACCGACAAACTAACTACCAACATACTGGGCTTTATTGCATACAACTATTCAAAATTAATTCTATTTGCGTTTGTAACAGAAATGTAATGTTAAAAACCCTAGTAAAGACAAAGCCCGATGTTTACCTTTTAAGGTTTTAAGTAAATCATTCGTTTTTAGCAAAAATATTTTTAGATCTCAAATATTGGGGGGGGGGACGCGTCCCCCCCGGCTATGAAGCCCATGACCTAATACCATAGAAGAAGGAATTGGAATAAGAAAGTCACAGACCATGTTAAACAGCGTGATACGAGGGCGATCGGCCCTTAGAAGCGCCACTAGTTGTTTTGTAGCAGTTCTTGTTTTCAAGTAGTTTCGGTTACTGCCACCGTGCCACCCCGGCGCTGTATCTCCACAGCCAGCCCTGTCAAGCCCACCCCACCCTCCGTCAGCATGGCAGCGTAACTGGTCTTGTGATACAGTAGCCAAGCCTTTCTTTGAGAACCTGTTTCACAGCACTCTAAAGGGTTGGTGACAGAACTAGCAGAATCTTTAAATCATAGAACTGACGATTCGAAATCTTCATAAATGTCAGGCTCTTTTTAGATTTTTCGCAGGCTATTTCCTTAACGAATTTTAAAATTAGTTATGTAATTAGAACTGTATATGAATAGTTGTGTTTTGGAAGAAATGTATAACAGTTATATTACGATTAAAATTATAATTTTCAAACATAACTTTCAAGTAAAAACATAAATATTTTACAAAAGTTTTGGAATTTTCTAAATTTTTGTGAACCACTCAGATTTTTGGCTGTGTAAAAAATTTTTTTTTTTTTTTAGTATTTGGTTCTATTAGTACATTTTCAAGCTAACTTATATAAATGTTATACAGGTGAATAATTTACTCAAAATATTCTGTAAACCCAAACAAAGTAAAGATGAATAATAAAATATGTTACTTGTTGGGTCTTCTGCGTGTGAAGTTGGTAATATTTTGAAATAATATGGTACTGGTACTGCATTTTTATTAAGTTTATTTTGTAGTGAGTTAGTGAAGCTTGTAGAATCAAAATGGATGTCACATATTCTTTTATTCTTCAGGATGTTGTCTGGAATCTCTGTAAACTCATCACGACCTGTGTTTGTTATCCAATGACAGCACCTAAAAAAGAAAACATGTATAAATAGAAATAAAGTCAGGACGTTATGTATATGTTACATATGAGCTATAATAGATTTCAAAAATTTACGATATCTTGGTTATTTATTACTCAATTTTAATAATTGAAGCGTTATTGGATTTGTAATAAAATTTACTAAAAGAAGTTATTCTTGTATTTTTTTTTTTTTTTTTTTTTTTTTTTAATGTCTGGTTTTCGAGTAATTTAAGATAGAAAATTATAAACAGCCGCCATTTTGAAATTATTGAAGATAATAAAACCATATTTTTTGTGTTAATGTGACCTATCTCCATACATATCTGACTTGTTAGGTTGAATTCGCTTCAGTAGTTTTTAAAATATGAATTTTTAAGTAAAAAACACATATGGACAGACAGACGGCAAAATATGCACGGTAGACCCATGTTTATATAGTAAAATGTTTTTGTTTTGACCCAAGGAATAAACGCTATATACTTTTGTCCAGACAGTTACGAGACACCCTGTATAGAAAAATAACATTTAATTTTATTAAAATTATTATATAGGCCTATTTATACTGATATAAATAGCCTTACAGGTATATAATTTTATGTAAGGCTAAAATAGCCTAAATAATACAATTTCAAATTACAGTATGACTAGTGGCTTGTAGGGGTTTAAGCCCCTAATTTATGTTCTATATATTATTATGGCAATCTATCTGAGGGTTTCTCGCTGGGCTCCCACAGGTTAAGTTATGTTAGGTTATGATACATTAACCCTTCTTTAAATAATTTAAACTACTCCTTATTCCTGCGATGAGACGGTCGCCTCTGTCATATTTTTATCATTTTACAAAACAGCTGTTTTATGTTTTTAATTTATTTAATTTAAACAAAGCAGACGTCCATGCTATTTAAATGGGAAATATTTTATTCCTTAACAACTTTTTAGTGCATAATTGAGAAAAATCAATATTTTTCACCAAAACTTCATGCCCAGACCTCTAAAATGAAACCTCTCCCAGCTTTCTACGACCTCCCGTTCGCTCACAATTTCATTGTCAAATTTGGGCTTACGAATTAGATTGCACATCAATTTATATACATTATAACTACATATTTAAATAATTTACACTTGCTACATGTTTGACCCATCTGATAATTGGTATTGAATTACACAATATTAATAATCAGCAGCATTTCTTTTTTTCTTTACCAGCAAAACAAATATTTCAGTTTAGAATGTTTTTATGTTTGATGTGGTTTATTTGTAAAAAATAATTTTTTTATTCATGGATAAATGCCTATAAAATTGGAAACTAGGGATAATCCCTAAAATAAGTTGGAACTACAAATTCCGAATCATAACGCAGCTTATTTTGACAAATCTGTCACTTTTTATGGAACTAAAAATATATAAAAATCTACACAAAATATCCGTGACATAGGACAACCTAAATAAACCAGGCCTACCAAATGGAAAACAATTTCTTCACCCTTGAAGATTACCTCAACATGAAAAAAAATATAATTTAGTGTAAACAATATGTAACATTGTGAATAGAAGAGATAAAAATAGGAAATCAATGAAGATACTGTACAAAAATTTATAATTATTTATTAATGGAAATAAATCTTTCCAAAATCAAGATTTTTACTGTATATTTTATATTATTATTTAAATGTTCATATTATTTAGCTCATAGTACTATATTATAATTTATCTTTTAATTGTATTGCATCACCTACCCAAGGAGTAATTTCTATATATGGGTGTACGTGATTGTTGGATATAAATAAATAAAATCTGCTTTAAATTTTGTATGAATTTACTAGGCCTACATAGGAAAATATTTCACCGATTATAATAAATATATTTTAATGGAAATTTTACTTGGTCGTTTGGCAATACAGCAATTCTCACTTCAACGATTAATTTTATCAATGAATTCAAATTTATAAAACTGGAAATGAGTCAACTTACCTTTCTTTATCATTTACAGGGAAAGTAAAGAAGTGCTTCCTAGGATTATTCTTGCTGGTGTTATCACAACCAAAATAGTGGCACTTTACACTGCCTGGCATGATGAAAACATAATTTAATAACAACGCATCTGTTCAAGTACGACTGCCACAGCCAAACTGTGGTTCGGACACGTAGAATGAAGTACAGTCCCGTCCCGATGCTACTAGCGCTTTCTGTCGTCCAGTAACCAAACTAAGGATATTTTGGCGATCGAGGGCATCACCCTAGAACTGCTAGGTTGTAAAATTCTTTATATTGCTGTAAACTGTTGACCTATTTTTTTTTTCTTAATAATTGTGAACATATTTACCATTTGTGTTTATCATTTCAAAGAGAATTAATCAGTAAATAATAAAATCATATCAATAATAATAATAATCTCTAATAAAATCTTTGCTTAAACTATATACCATATGCTTTTTCTCTATCACTAGGTAAAGCTTTAATCTCTGAACCATATAGTTTTGTTGATGGAACAACTCCAGTTTTAAATATTTTCTTCGGCCTCTCCCCCATAAGCTCTGCCTTTAAATTTAAAATCTGTTCCCAAAAAAATGTTCCGAGCACACGCGTCGTGACGTGTCTGGATTCCACATGTCCTTCCGCTTAGTACACCTTTCAACCCATATTTTCCTAAGATTATTAGGACATTTAGGAAAACTAAAATAAGTCACAACTTCATTGAGATTTTTAGTTTTCGAGTGGCTATTATTACAGCCAGCAACAACACATCGAGTTCCAGGCATGATAAAACAAACTAGAACAAAATTAATTAAATTTAAACATGAATTTTATTTAATGTTCATTGTTTGGTGTCCAAGTCACTTAGTATAATATAATAAGTAATAAATTATTTTATATTACCTTATAGATCCGTCATGTGACTTTTATTATGTCTTTATTATAAAAGATATATAATATTATTACCTATATTACCTTATAGAAGGCAAAATTGACGAAAAAATATAACATCTTACAGAATAAAGTAGACAAAAAGAAATATGTTGCTACCGATTATACCGAAATAATGCCCTCCATCCTAAAAAATGCCTTCCAAAAGCACAACATCAGTATCAAACACAAAACTAATAATAACATACAAAAAATTTTGCGTAAAAAACAGAAAATTCCTACAGAGAAGAAGTCAGGCATATACAAAATAACGTGTGATGACTGCGATAGTTTTTACATTGGACAGACAGGCAGATCGTTCATAGAAAGATACAAAGAACACTTGCCCAATAATAACTTGTATAATATTAGATCAAACTTTGCACAACACATTATTAATAACAACCATTCGTATACCAACTTCGAAACCAACCTGACACCGCTTCATATTATTAAAAAAGGACCAAAGATGAATGCCATCGAGGAGTTTGAAATTTACAAGTCATTTAAACAAGCACCAAAAGATATCCTCAATGAAAAACTGTCCTTCCAATCAAATGCATTATACTAGACAGCATTGAGTTACAGATAAACTGATAATATCAGCCATTAATCAGATAACCTTGGCCTCACCGTAATATCAGTAGTTCGCGAAACATGAAACAGTGCGCAGGGAAAGAAAAAAAAAAAAAGAAAAGTAAAATCGACGTTTATGTGTATTTATTAAATTGTGTATGTAGTGTCAATGTTTATATGATATTAATGTTTTAACGACCTCTACGGAGTGATAATTGAAGATGGAGATACGTCTCCGAAACGCGTCTTTATAATAAAGACATAATAAAAGTCACATGACGGATCTATAAGGTAATATAAAATAATTTATTACTTATTATATGAATTTTATTTGTGTGTTAAATTTTCAGGAAAATTTGTGCATGAATACGACATTTAAATAGCGCAAAACAATTATTTTTTTAAAGTCATCTCTTGAATACGCCTTTCACAACAACCCAAAGGGATACAAAATACTGCAATGTATACCCCCCCCTCCTATGTTACATCTATTACGCACTATGTTACATTATACGCACTAAAAGCATATTGTAACTGTGACATGAAAAATATACGATAATACAATTACAGTACACTACACTAATAATACATTACACTAGTTAAACTATCACATACAATGACTGAGACAGATAGAAAACTAACATGGGAAAATCTACTTGTCAGTACATGACGCTGCATCTGTTACGTCACGCAGAGGTCTCCACACTCAAGTGACGTCACGGCCCATTTCCCATTCCCTGTAGGCCTACCACTTGAATGCCTACGAGGGGACACGGGTGCAAGAGGGAATGCTGCCCCACCCCTCCGCCAAACTGGTCGTTGCCTAGCAACCCCCCACCTAATGCTGACAATGTAAGGCAACCGTGTGTATCTCAAGAGTACCACATATATTATATATTAATGTAATTTTAGGATACTACGTCCAACTGTGAAGCCATGTTTAGACCCGCCGCAAATTGGACCCAGCCCATGTACACGCCACGCGCAGTACTCGTGTGACCGAAACCCAGCCCAAGTACATGTTTTTTAATAGTAACGCATATTGAACTCAGCCCACGTCCATCTTCATCATTTCTCCCACTAGTATTCAAGATGACAACAAACCAGCAACTTCTTCTCGATTTAGAATCTGAATCAGAGGATGATGAAAGATGTATCATTCTACACCTACTCAGCAAAAAAAGGAAAAAAAGTAAAACGAATGAGTATTTACGGAAAAGAGAGAGTTATGGAGAGTTCAAGTTATCTAGTGAAGTTCCAGATAATGTGTTTAAAGAGTCGTTTAGGTTAAACAGAAAACAGTTTAGTGAGGTTCATGAATTAATTAAAATGGATATCACTAGTCAAGAGTGTAATGCACAAAAACCTATTGGAAGTAAAGAAAAACTAGCAGTATGTCTGAGGTAAGTGTTTAACATGTGCAATACGTTAAAGATTTTGGATACGAAATATGAATTTGAAATTTTATTTTAAGATTTTTACACTCCAACATTATTTTTATATAAATATAACAAATTACAAAGTAGGTACTCGTAATTCGTATTATATTATCGATTTAAATAATATAGTGAAAAACATTAGTAAACAATTACATTCAGTAAGTGCATACAATGGGTGGGCTTGCCGATGTTTTTGGATTGGCTCATAGACGGGGCCAAGTTTGTTGGGAGAAGCGATAGAGCAATGGCACAATGGCAGCCTTGTTTCCTATCATAGGCATTCAAGTCGTTGCCCCACAGTACATCTTGGGTTGTATCTGCTGTGGAGGCCAGATGTCAGTCGGCCTCAACTGCCGGTTCAAACTTTATTGCAGAGTGTTGCTGTGTCTGCGGTTCTTCGCGTATGTTTGTATTATTTTATGAATTATCATAACTGACAATTATCATAATTATCGATATGACATTTGCTATTATTTGTGTATAGAAAATTAATACACGTCGTTTCCAGAGTATCAACTCTCGTTATCAAGTGTGAAACTATAACATAAAAAAAGAAAAACACCAACATAGCCTAAGTAGACTACACGTCGTTTCCAGAGTATCAACTCTCGTTATCAAGTGTGAAACTATAACATAAAAAAAGAAAAACACCAACATAGCCTAAGTAGACTACACGACGTTTCCAGAGTATCAACTCTCGTTATCAAGTGTGAAACTATAACATGAAAAAAGAAAAACACCAACATAGCCCAAGTAGACTACACGACGTTTCCAGAGTATCAAACCTCATTATCAAGTGTGAAACTATAACATGAAAAAAGAAAAACACCAACATAGCCCAAGTAGACTACACGACGTTTCCAGAGTATCAACTCTCGTTATCAAGTGTGAAACTATAACATAAAAAAAGAAAAACACCAACATAGCCTAAGTAGACTACACGACGTTTCCAGAGTATCAACTCTCGTTATCAAGTGTGAAACTATAACATGAAAAAAGAAAAACACCAACATAGCCCAAGTAGACTACACGACGTTTCCAGAGTATCAACTCTCGTTATCAAGTGTGAAACTATAACATGAAAAAAGAAAAACACCAACATAGCCCAAGTAGACTACACGACGTTTCCAGAGTATCAACTCTCGTTAACAAGTGTGAAACTACAACATAAAAAAGAAAAACACTAACATAGCCCAAGTAGACTACACGACGTTTCCAGAGTATCAACTCTCGTTATCAAGTGTAAAACTATAACATAAAAAAGAAAAACACCAACATAGCCCAAGTAGACTACACGACGTTTCCAGAGTATCAACTCTCGTTATCAAGTGTGAAACTATAACATGAAAAAAGAAAAACACCAACATAGCCTAAGTAGACTACACGACGTTTCCAGAGTATCAACTCTCGTTATCAAGTGTGAAACTATAACATAAAAAAAGAAAAACACCAACATAGCCTAAGTAGACTACACGACGTTTCCAGAGTATCAACTCTCGTTATCAAGTGTGAAACTATAACATGAAAAAAGAAAAACACCAACATAGCCCAAGTAGACTACACGACGTTTCCAGAGTATCAACTCTCGTTAACAAGTGTGAAACTACAACATAAAAAAAGAAAAACACTAACATAGCCCAAGTAGACTACACGACGTTTCCAGAGTATCAACTCTCGTTATCAAGTGTGAAACTATAACATAAAAAAAAGAAAAACACCAACATAGCCCAAGTAGACTACACGACGTTTCCAGAGTATCAACTCTCGTTATCAAGTGTGAAACTATAACATAAAAAAAGAAAAACACCAACATAGCCCAAGTAGACTACACGACGTTTCCAGAGTATCAACTCTCGTTATCAAGTGTGAAACTATAACATGAAAAAAGAAAAACACCAACATTGCCCAAGTAGACTACACGACGTTTCCAGAGTATCAACTCTCGTTATCAAGTGTGAAACTATAACATAAAAAAGAAAAACACTAACATAGCCCAAGTACACTACACGACGTTTCCAGAGTATCAACTCTCGTTATCAAGTGTGAAACTATAACATAAAAAAAGAAAAACACTAACATAGCCTAAGTAGACTACACGACGTTTCCAGAGTATCAACTCTCGTTATCAAGTGTGAAACTATAACATAAAAAAAGAAAAACACCAACATAGCCCAAGTAGACTACACGACGTTTCCAGAGTATCAACTCTCGTTATCAAGTGTGAAACTATAACATAAAAAAAGAAAAACACGAACATAGCCCAAGTAGACTACACGACGTTTCCAGAGTATCAACTCTCGTTATCAAGTGTGAAACTATAACATAAAAAAAGAAAAATACTAACATAGCCTAAGTAGACTACACGACGATTCCAGAGTATCAACTCTCGTTATCAAGTGTGAAACTATAACATAAAAAAAGAAAAACACCAACATAGCCTAAGTAGACTACACGACGTTTCCAGAGTATCAACTCTCGTTATCAAGTGTGAAACTATAACATAAAAAAAGAAAAACACCAACATAGCCCAAGTAGACTACACGACGTTTCCAGAGTATCAACTCTCGTTATCAAGTGTGAAACTACAACATAAAAAAAGAAAAACACTAACATAGCCCAAGTAGACTACACGACGTTTCCAGAGTATCAACTCTCGTTATCAAGTGTGAAACTATAACATGAAAAAAGAAAAACACTAACATAGCCTAAGTAGACTACACGACGTTTCCAGAGTATCAACTCTCGTTATCAAGTGTGAAACTATAACATAAAAAAAGAAAAACACCAACATAGCCCAAGTAGACTACACGACGTTTCCAGAGTATCAACTCTCGTTATCAAGTGTGAAACTATAACATGAAAAAAAAAAAACACTAACATAGCCTAAGTAGACTACACGACGATTCCAGAGTATCAACTCTCGTTATCAAATGTGAAACTATAACATAAAAAAAGAAAAACACCAACATAGCCCAAGTAGACTACACGACGTTTCCGTATCAACTCTCGTTATCAAGTGTGAAACTATAACATGAAAAAAAAAAAACACCAACATAGCCCAAGTAGACTACACGACGTTTCCAGAGTATCAACTCTCGTTATCAAATGTGAAACTATAACATAAAAAAGAAAAACACCAACATAGCCCAAGTAGACTACACGACGTTTCCAGAGTATCAACTCTCGTTATCAAGTGTGAAACTATAACATGAAAAAAGAAAAACACTAACATAGCCCAAGTAGACTACACGACGTTTCCAGAGTATCAACTCTCGTTATCAAGTGTGAAACTATAACATAAAAAAAGAAAAACACCAACATAGCCTAAGTAGACTACACGACGTTTCCAGAGTATCAACTCTCGTTATCAAGTGTGAAACTATAACATAAAAAAAGAAAAACACCAACATAGCCTAAGTAGACTACACGACGTTTCCAGAGTATCAACTCTCGTTATCAAGTGTGAAACTATAACATAAAAAAAGAAAAACACTAACATAGCCTAAGTAGACTACACGACGTTTCCAGAGTATCAACTCTCGTTATCAAGTGTGAAACTATAACATAAAAAAAGAAAAACACCAACATAGCCTAAGTAGACTACACGACGTTTACAGAGGATCAACTCTCGTTATCAAGTGTGAAACTATAACATAAAAAAAGAAAAACACTAACATAGCCTAAGTAGACTACACGACGATTCCAGAGTATCAACTCTCGTTATCAAGTGTGAAACTATAACATGAAAAAGAAAAACACCAACATAGCCTAAGTAGACTACACGACGTTTCCAGAGTATCAACTCTCGTTATCAAGTGTGAAACTATAACATAAAAAAAGAAAAACACCAACATAGCCCAAGTAGACTACACGACGTTTCCAGAGTATCAACTCTCGTTATCAAGTGTGAAACTATAACATGAAAAAGAAAAACACCAACATAGCCTAAGTAGACTACACGATGTTTCCAGAGTATCAACTCTCGTTATCAAGTGTGAAACTATAACATAAAAAAAGAAAAACACTAACATAGCCTAAGTAGACTACACGACGTTTCCAGAGTATCAACTCTCGTTATCAAGTGTGAAACTATAACATAAAAAAAGAAAAACACCAACATAGCCTAAGTAGACTACACGACGTTTCCAGAGTATCAACTCTCGTTATCAAGTGTGAAACTATAACATGAAAAAGAAAAACACCAACATAGCCTAAGTAGACTACACGACGTTTCCAGAGTATCAACTCTCGTTATCAAGTGTGAAACTATAACATGAAAAAGAAAAACACCAACATAGCCTAAGTAGACTACACGACGTTTACAGAGGATCAACTCTCGTTATCAAGTGTGAAACTATAACATAAAAAAAGAAAAACACTAACATAGCCTAAGTAGACTACACGACGTTTCCAGAGTATCAACTCTCGTTATCAAGTGTGAAACTATAACATAAAAAAAGAAAAACACTAACATAGCCTAAGTAGACTACACGACGTTTCCAGAGTATCAACTCTCGTTATCAAGTGTGAAACTATAACATAAAAAAAGAAAAACACCAACATAGCCTAAGTAGACTACACGACGTTTACAGAGGATCAACTCTCGTTATCAAGTGTGAAACTATAACATAAAAAAAGAAAAACACTAACATAGCCTAAGTAGACTACACGACGATTCCAGAGTATCAACTCTCGTTATCAAGTGTGAAACTATAACATGAAAAAGAAAAACACCAACATAGCCTAAGTAGACTACACGACGTTTCCAGAGTATCAACTCTCGTTATCAAGTGTGAAACTATAACATAAAAAAAGAAAAACACCAACATAGCCCAAGTAGACTACACGACGTTTCCAGAGTATCAACTCTCGTTATCAAGTGTGAAACTATAACATGAAAAAGAAAAACACCAACATAGCCTAAGTAGACTACACGATGTTTCCAGAGTATCAACTCTCGTTATCAAGTGTGAAACTATAACATAAAAAAAGAAAAACACTAACATAGCCTAAGTAGACTACACGACGTTTCCAGAGTATCAACTCTCGTTATCAAGTGTGAAACTATAACATAAAAAAAGAAAAACACCAACATAGCCTAAGTAGACTACACGACGTTTCCAGAGTATCAACTCTCGTTATCAAGTGTGAAACTATAACATGAAAAAGAAAAACACCAACATAGCCTAAGTAGACTACACGACGTTTCCAGAGTATCAACTCTCGTTATCAAGTGTGAAACTATAACATGAAAAAGAAAAACACCAACATAGCCTAAGTAGACTACACGACGTTTACAGAGGATCAACTCTCGTTATCAAGTGTGAAACTATAACATAAAAAAAGAAAAACACTAACATAGCCTAAGTAGACTACACGACGTTTCCAGAGTATCAACTCTCGTTATCAAGTGTGAAACTATAACATAAAAAAAGAAAAACACCAACATAGCCTAAGTAGACTACACGACGTTTCCAGAGTATCAACTCTCGTTATCAAGTGTGAAACTATAACATAAAAAAAGAAAAACACCAACATAGCCCAAGTAGACTACACGACGTTTCCAGAGTATCAACTCTCGTTATCAAGTGTGAAACTATAACATAAAAAAAGAAAAACACGAACATAGCCCAAGTAGACTACACGACGTTTCCAGAGTATCAACTCTCGTTATCAAGTGTGAAACTATAACATGAAAAAGAAAAACACCAACATAGCCTTAGTAGACTACACGACGTTTACAGAGGATCAACTCTCGTTATCAAGTGTGAAACTATAACATAAAAAAAGAAAAACACTAACATAGCCTAAGTAGACTACACGACGTTTCCAGAGTATCAACTCTCGTTATCAAGTGTGAAACTATAACATAAAAAAAGAAAAACACCAACATAGCCTAAGTAGACTACACGACGTTTCCAGAGTATCAACTCTCGTTATCAAGTGTGAAACTATAACATAAAAAAGAAAAACACTAACATATCCTGAGTAGACTACACGACGTTTACAGAGGATCAACTCTCGTTATCAAGTGTGAAACTATAACATAAAAAAAGAAAAACACTAACATAGCCTAAGTAGACTACACGACGTTTCCAGAGTATCAACTCTCGTTATCAAGTGTGAAACTATAACATAAAAAAAGAAAAACACCAACATAGCCTAAGTATACTACACGACGTTTCCAGAGTATCAACTCTCGTTATCAAGTGTGAAACTATAACATAAAAAAAGAAAAACACCAACATAGCCTAAGTAGACTACACGACGTTTACAGAGGATCAACTCTCGTTATCAAGTGTGAAACTATAACATAAAAAAAGAAAAACACTAACATAGCCTAAGTAGACTACACGACGTTTACAAAGGATCAACTCTCGTTATCAAGTGTGAAACTATAACATAAAAAAAGAAAAACACTAACATAGCCTAAGTAGACTACACGACGTTTACAGAGGATCAACTCTCGTTATCAAGTGTGAAACTATAACATAAAAAAAGAAAAACACTAACATAGCCTAAGTAGACTACACGACGTTTCCAGAGTATCAACTCTCGTTATCAAGTGTGAAACTATAACATAAAAAAAGAAAAACACCAACATAGCCCAAGTAGACTACACGACGTTTCCAGAGTATCAACTCTCGTTATCAAGTGTGAAACTATAACATAAAAAAAGAAAAACACCAACATAGCCTAAGTAGACTACACGACGTTTCCAGAGTATCAACTCTCGTTATCAAGTGTGAAACGATAACATAAAAAAAGAAAAACACCAACATAGC
The DNA here is from genome assembly GCA_963513935.1 of Aphrophora alni. Taxonomy (NCBI): domain Eukaryota; kingdom Metazoa; phylum Arthropoda; class Insecta; order Hemiptera; family Aphrophoridae; genus Aphrophora; species Aphrophora alni. The sequence goes on along the minus strand of OY740772.1, from coordinate 28,991,872 downwards.
CTAAGTAGACTACACGACGTTTCCAGAGTATCAACTCTCGTTATCAAGTGTGAAACTATAACATAAAAAAAGAAAAACACCAACATAGCCTAAGTAGACTACACGACATTTCCAGAGTATCAACTCTCGTTATCAAGTGTGAAACTATAACATAAAAAAAGAAAAACACCAACATAGCCTAAGTAGACTACACGACGTTTCCAGAGTATCAACTCTCGTTATCAAGTGTGAAACTATAACATAAAAAAGAAAAACACTAACATATCCTGAGTAGACTACACGACGTTTACAGAGGATCAACTCTCGTTATCAAGTGTGAAACTATAACATAAAAAAAGAAAAACACTAACATAGCCTAAGTAGACTACACGACGTTTCCAGAGTATCAACTCTCGTTATCAAGTGTGAAACTATAACATAAAAAAAGAAAAACACCAACATAGCCTAAGTAGACTACACGACGTTTACAGAGGATCAACTCTCGTTATCAAGTGTGAAACTATAACATAAAAAAAGAAAAACACCAACATAGCCTAAGTAGACTACACGACGTTTCCAGAGTATCAACTCTCGTTATCAAGTGTGAAACTATAACATAAAAAAAGAAAAACACCAACATAGCCTAAGTAGACTACACGACGTTTCCAGAGTATCAACTCTCGTTATCAAGTGTGAAACTATAACATAAAAAAAGAAAAACACTAACATAGCCTAAGTAGACTACACGACGTTTCCAGAGTATCAACTCTCGTTATCAAGTGTGAAACTATAACATAAAAAAAGAAAAACACCAACATAGCCTAAGTAGACTACACGACGTTTCCAGAGTATCAACTCTCGTTATCAAGTGTGAAACTATAACATAAAAAAAGAAAAACACTAACATAGCCTAAGTAGACTACACGACGTTTCCAGAGTATCAACTCTCGTTATCAAGTGTGAAACTATAACATGAAAAAAGAAAAACACCAACATAGCCTAAGTAGACTACACGACGTTTCCAGAGTATCAACTCTCGTTATCAAGTGTGAAACTATAACATGAAAAAAGAAAAACACCAACATAGCCCAAGTAGACTACACGACGTTTACAGAGGATCAACTCTCGTTATCAAGTGTGAAACTATAACATAAAAAAAGAAAAACACTAACATAGCCTAAGTAGACTACACGACGTTTCCAGAGGATCAACTCTCGTTATCAAGTGTGAAACTATAACATAAAAAAAGAAAAACACTAACATAGCCCAAGTAGACTACACGACGTTTCCAGAGTATCAACTCTCGTTATCAAGTGTGAAACTATAACATGAAAAAAGAAAAACACTAACATAGCCTAAGTAGACTACACGACGTTTCCAGAGGATCAACTCTCGTTATCAAGTGTGAAACTATAACATAAAAAAAGAAAAACACTAACATAGCCTAAGTAGACTACACGACGTTTCCAGAGTATCAACTCTCGTTATCAAGTGTGAAACTATAACATGAAAAAAGAAAAACACTAACATAGCCTAAGTAGACTACACGACGTTTCCAGAGTATCAACTCTCGTTATCAAGTGTGAAACTATAACATAAAAAAAGAAAAACACTAACATAGCCTAAGTAGACTACACGACGTTTCCAGAGGATCAACTCTCGTTATCAAGTGTGAAACTATAACATAAAAAAAGAAAAACACTAACATAGCCTAAGTAGACTACACGACGATTCCAGAGTATCAACTCTCGTTATCAAGTGTGAAACTATAACATGAAAAAGAAAAACACTAACATATCCTGAGTAGCCTACATGGTCCTAGTAGGCTATTTTGATGTTTGTCTCTTTTACGTTCTAGTTTCACACTTGATAACGAAAGTTGATTTTTACCCTCGAAACGTCGTATATTAATTTTCTACACAAATAATAGGTAATGTCCAATTCTTATTTTTCCCAAGACTTAGAAAACGCAAAAATTATGTATTTAATTCGAAGCATGGATTGAGCTCAGTAAAATATATATATTGTACTGCAAAGAGTAAAGACGGTCCGAGAACAGAGAGTTGGAAATCAATAAAGAGCTTAAGTTAAACCAGAGTAGTGGAAGGGGACATGTGTATAACAAGGGGGGAACTCTCTTTCTTTGACCTTGAGACTGATATTCACATACCTACAGACACATAAAATACCCATGAAGTAGGCTACAACATTGAGATAGATAATAATTAATTGTAGATTAATTTCATATACATATTTGGTACAACATATAATTTGGAAACATTTAACAGAGATTAAAAAATTGTTCATAGTCCGTTAAATTTGTTAGTCATCCATGTAAAATTATAAATCACATATTTAACTAATTAAAGATAATGTAGAATCACTAATAAAGTTTTAATAAATTTTTTGATTGGTCAATAATCTGAATTAGTATAATCAGTTTCTATTATTCGAAACTGTGTGTTGACAACAGGCTAATTACTAATAAAATTACTAATAAAAGTCAAGTAATTGATTAGTATTCAGTTAATAGCTAAAAATATTATGTCATAAAAAACAAAAATTAAATTAACTTTAAAAAATATTTACAATTTGACTATAAATAAATCATTCACATTTTTTAAGTTTATTAACTCACCTGTAGTTTCTGTAAGTAGTTTTTTTAAAATAGAAATTTCTGTTTTCTGATTAGTATTTTCATCTTTCAAAGAACCTACTAATACGTTTAATTCTGTTCCACTGTCATTGTAGTCCCCTTGGTTTTTATCGTATTTATTTTCAGGCTCGTTACAAATTTCGTCGCTATTCAACGAATCTTGAAGTATTTTATTAACTTCTTTTCGTACACGTCGTTTTTTTGCTCTAACATTTCTTTCAATACAACTCAAACTGTTTAAATTAGCTGAAGTAGAAGTTGACGGTATCTTTAAATGTGGCACTGCATCTGTTTTTAGTTTGAGTTTTTTAGGCAAATTTAGAAGTTCACTTTTCAGGTCTCTTTCATAATCGGATTCTTCAAAATGAACAGAACACACGCGAGCAACGTTAGCAGAAAAAGTATCGGCACGTTTACACGCGTTAATCCACTTTGATTTGGTTTCGCTATTTGTAGGAAACTTATGAAAAGAAATATTCAACCGTTTTATATGTCGAGAATGGTTGGTACAACCGGCGATAGCACAACACACCATATTATCGTCTCGCAAAACACAATGAATGCTATTTATAAGTAGAAGAAACACTTGTAACATAAAGATAGCGTCTACTGTGCAGTATTCTTACGTGACCTTGTGGCGCGACAGAACTGTCAGGGTCCACGCTGACGTCATGTGCTCAGCTTACTACTGCGCACAGCGCTGGTGGTGACCCCTACCTTATAGTTCAGCAGTGATTGTAATTGCCGCGAACAATCGATTTCTACTCCAAGAGTGGTAACATTTTTATTATAATAAACTTAAAACTTAAAACGTCAAGTCACTTAATTTAGTGATTAATGTAGCCCTTACATCTAAATTATGATATATATGCATCGTATTGTAACAAATTAACTACTTCATAAATATAATTGTTTTGTTTTAATAAATTATCTGAACATTAATTAAAATTATAATATTAAATTCATCAGGATTCATAGTTATAAAAAATCATTTCGATGGGTAGTTTTCAAATACTGTAACCTAAAATTGTGTTTTATCCCTGATTATGTTGAAATAAAATTAGGTAATATTGACAATTTAAACTGTGTGTTATCCACAAACAATTATTTAGATATTTGTGAAACAATTTCAGCATTTTACAACAGTTTTTCTTCGAATTTCGATTACGAAATTGTAACGTTGCAAGCATTTACTGTACGCAATCTTCAATCAAAACACAGTTCTTTAATTCTACAGATTTATTTAAAGGCCTTAAATAGATAGCTAAATTATTTATACGTAAAACAGAAGTGAAACTTACTAATTTCCGGTTGTATTTTTGAGGTTGTACTACCATCAGTTACAATAGCTTTTAATGCCTTTTGTCTTGCTCTGTACTCCCGAACTAGTTGAGCGCCACTTTTTGGCGGTTTTTTAACCAGAGGAGTTTGAGTACGTTTTCGCTCACGACATTCTCTCGATCGCTCAGTTGATGTTTTCGGCATGATAGACACTAATCATATCAAATACAATACACAAACACGGTATGCATATTATAGTATATACAATATATTATACGGTACTCAACTATGTAACTACGAAACACGGATAACTGTACTTTGTCTGTAGATGAATACAACAATAACGCTTGACTAACAGCCGTGTTTTGGACAAGCGCTGTGGATATCAAGTTGTGTTGAAGGTCAGAGGAGTGGGGGATGCAGCGTTTCGTTTCACGTTCAGCAGCATGAATCCAATTTCTCTTCTGTGCATAAAGAAGTTTCACTTCAAAAATTCAAGTTAAATTTATATTAGAAAATAGTTTTGAATGTGTACATTTTAAAATAATTATGAGTTTAACTCAATGTTACAGATAACATTCTATGCTAAAGCTAGTATAGATTCATGGTGAGATAATGTATAAGGTTTAGACTAATATAAAGTTAAATCTGGTACAAGGTTCACGCTAATATAAAAGATAAGGCTAAATTGAATACTGTATGTATGTGGTTAAAGTTAACAAGAGGTTTATTTTAAGAATCATGTTGCTAGTATCCAAGTCACTATTGTTTTAACCAACAATTAAATTACCTTTATTGGTTTCCGCCAGGTGACTTCTTTTTTAAAACACTAACGCGTTTCAAAGCATCTGCTCCATCTTCAGAGTTCTTTTTCTTTTCACTCAGATATATATATTATTTTAATGTGTTAACGATCTCAACTGAGTGAAAAGATAAAGAACTCTGAAGATGGAGCAGATGCTTTGAAACGCGTTGGTGTTTTAAAAAAGAAGTCACCTGGCGGAAACCATTAAAGGTAATTTAATTGTTAGTTAAGAGGTGTATGCAAATATAAGGTTAAATCTATACTATTATATAAAAATCTAATGGTGCCTGTGTGTGTGTGTGTGTTTTACTCAATCACCTAAAAACTACTGGACCCATTGAGCTGAAATTGTACATGGTCATTGTTAGGGTCCCTGGTTAACACATAGGCCTATTTTTATTTAGAAATTCCATCAGGGCATCGCCCCACTGGCCTTGAAAACTCCCTTAACACTCAATACAAATATACGTCAACCCCGTACGAAGAAAGGGTACTCTGCTAGTCTAGTATAAAGTTCATGCTAGTATAAGGTTAAAGCTAGTATACGGTTCATATTAGTATAAGGTTAGCTATTGTAAAATTTAACTTAGAATACGGTTAAAGCAAGTATAGGGTTCATGCTAACTATATGGTTCACACTAATATAAAGTTGTAGTTAGTATACAATTCAAGATAGTATAAGGTTCTTGCTAAGAATAGTTTAAGGTTAATGCTACTATGGATGCAAGTTAGAAATAGTATATGGTTCATACTAGACCTGATAAGGTTCATGCAAATGTAAGGTTCAACCTAAATCTAGTTTAAGATTCATACTAGCAGAGGTTCAGCCTAGAGGTAGTTTTATTATTAGGCCTATACATTTTTCGGACATTTGCCATCATTTGTATGTTAGAAATCAAAACACGACGTTTCGGGAATTAGAATCAATTCCCGTTATCAAGTGACTAAAAACTAAAGAAACATGAAACAATAAACTAAGCCTATGTAAGAAGTGAAATTAAATAAGAATACCACCAACCCAAATATCTAAGCATGCATCTCAGAGCTAAAACTGAGAAGTAAAAAAACACAAACACGGTAACACACAACTAACGTCAAATGCGTGTTGTTATATAAAATACTAGCTGTACCCGGCCACGCGTTGCTGTGGCTCATCTGGTTAAATGGAAAATAAATAAAAGACATAAAAAAAATAAATAACTAACTATATTAAAGAAAATTTTATTTCCAAAAAAAATTAAAAATTGTATCTATTACTTATTTTTATGTCATAATAATAATAATAAAAATATATATAATATATCAATTGGTTTTGTATTTATATCCATACTAATATTATAAAGACTTAAAATTTATTTCTTTGTTGTATGTAGGGGGTTAATCTCTGGAACTACTGAACCAATTGAAACATTTTTTTAAATAAAAAAACTACACAATCCCAGAGTAACATAGAGTAGGATTCATTTTGATAAAAACATTTTTTATATTCCATAGGCTATTTGTAAATTTATTTTAAATCGTAAAGAATCGTTGGGCATTAAACCCAGCGTCTAGCAGCTGTAGTATCAATAAATAAACAACATTATGAAAAACTAAAAAATTATTATTGAAAGATGAAATTTATAAATATCAATAGAAACGTACTATGCCAAAGATGTGCACAACAACATAAATTATATGTGTATGTTGCCATTAAGGTAGGTAAAATAAATTAAATATAATTTTAGGTTAGGCCTAGAAAGATGAACCAATACATATTTCTTGAATGTACCTATTTGCATTCATTACCATAGCAGCCAATTTAATAAAATAACTGATGAAACAGTTGATTCGGATGTCCAGCTAGTACAAATAATATTTTTAAGTTAGGCCTAGATTGAACCAACACATGTTTCAACACACACAAACCAATAAAAGCTTGCGTTAAGATATTTAAAATTAAGAAAACAATATGTTACAATCTAATTTTAAAAAAAGACATATTAGAATTTAATAGTAGGCCAGTTTATATATGGTAAATGATATATTTTATAAATTGAAAATTGCCTCTTTTATTTATAACAATACAAAATCTCTGTCCTAATTAATATTCCCGAGAAAATAACATTGTGTACAATAACCTGTTTTAAAAAAAGTTATTATTTATATATATACAATTTCTGTTCATATCGGCGAAGAAAGTCCCGCGATATTCTTCTCCAAACACAAATTTCTGTGGGCGTGTATTTTATAACAACTAACGTCTTGCTTCTAATGGTCGCCATCTTAATTCCAGATTTTCGTTCATATTTCCACAGATTATGTCTTTGTTATTAAATATTTATATGAACTCAGGTGATGTTTTATATTTAGAAATATCTACTTCGTATTTCTGTATATCTCATTTTGTCTCTAGGTCTTCTGTATTTTTATAATCGGCGAAAGATCGGAGTTATATTTTCAATTCGGTTATTTTCCAAGTTGACCTTTCACGTCTAGATAAAAACAAATTATTTAAGTTTTCTTGTCTTTAACTGTGTGTTGTTATTTTTTATGGATTAATCAAATTCTTAGGCGCAATTTTAATATAGGTTTTGATTTGTTTTAGATTGACAATTTTCTGGATTAGTTATAATTGGGTCGGAAAGTATTAGATTTAGAATTTGTTTTGATTCGAGTCTTATCTTTTTGCCGCTAGGCGCGTGTATGTTGACGTTTAAAATTAAATGAATGAAATTGACATTTTTTTCTTTTTGTATTTAATACCCTTTAAAATTAAAATTTCGCAAAATCCTTTCTTAGTGAGCGTCTATGACCTCATACAAATATGCCTTTAAATTTTGGTATCAATATCTTTGTTGGTTTTTGCTCTACGTTGATTCTCTGTCAGTCATTCAGTCAGTCAGTCAGGACAAAGCCGTTTATATATATAGTGATACAGCAACAAGTGACGTGGTCCAGAAGGCGTGACAAACTATTAGGGGAGTGGCCTATTGTTAGTTGTATTAAGCTTCCTAGCACGAGAACGGGTTACAACCCCTTGTGGCGATTTAACAGGTAAAATTTCAGCTTGTTTTTTAGTTGTAGGGATATTATAATCAAATTTTAGATATTTTTTTAATAATGGGAGCCATTATTTTGATTTCTAACACACAAATGATGGCAAATGTCCGAAAAATGTATAATAATAAAATTGAACTTCCACCATTAACAAATAACTTCAAACAGAGACTAGAGGTAGTATAAGGTTCATATTAGTATGGGTTCATGCTAAGATTAGTTATCCACACCACTCTTATTGTATCATAGTGATTTTACAGTCGTAAAAGCAGTGATTGCTACAAACTAATCACAGCTGTTTTAAACCCTGTGATTTACGTGATCGATTAGTTGTGTTTGACCACCTGTTAAATATTGTCAACAATTGATTGTGAGCTCGTGCTAAAAAAAAACTACAGTTATATGTTGAAATAATAAAAATAGCATGCATTGAAAGAACAAAATTTGATAGTATAAACAATCAGCTTTTTAACAATATAGTCACAACTTTAATTTTAAATGTTCTTTGGCAATGGGTTAAATTTTTGTTTTAAGATAGTTTCCTCTTGTAAACCGAAAAATTCCAAAAATTCACAGAAATAACCTAAATTATATTTCTCATCAAGGTGTGGCAAGAGCGTTGTTTCTAAAATTTGCTCCACTTAAATACAGAATACATAATGTATATATAGCTTATATATGATAAAATGTATGTATGGACATCATGTTTTAAGAGTTTTTAAATATTTTAACACATTGAAAGCTTTGTAAATTGTAAATACACGTGCATACTAATGACACGTGCATACAAATACATCATTAATTATAATATTAAAATCATACTTTCATTGCTTATTTCCAGTTGTTCCTCCAAAAGTTCACTTTCTACAAAATCCAAGGGATCAGGGAGTTCTTGCGAGTTGTACATCTTTGGAACGGCATTGGCTTTCAGTTTTTTATTGTCGATATCATAAAATGAATTTATATCGAAATGTTCGTGACAAACACAGCGATTCCTTAATGAGTTCGGAGGCATTTGTAGTAAACTATAGTTGCCACTGCACAGTATCCAATCCATGTACCTAAAAACACCCAACACCGTAAATGGACATTTCGTGATAAAACTTACTATATTATAAGAAATATTTCTCGAAAATAGAGAAGTTGGCATATATTTAGAAATAAAATACACGAAAAATAAAAATTTAATGAATATTTCTCGAAAAATAAGAAAGTTTTAAGTTATTGAGATTGGTTATTCTTGTTTTTAAAAGGGCTTTCAACGGAAGAGTTATTGAGTTTCTCTCTAATAGACTAATACCGCAATGGATTTCTTTCTGTGAGGTGTGATCAAGGACTCTGTATATTATAAAATACCACAAACTTAAAGGGTTACAATATTGACGCATTCCGGGATTTGAAAAATGGTAAACATTTATGTCTCAGAGTATGCAAGTGTTCCAGATAGATATCAAGACTATTCTTGAAAATGGAAAACATATGAACTTAAAACAAATATAATTGTAAGAATAAATATTTGTTTAAAATGTAAACTAACTTTTGCGTTCTTCTGTACATTTAATAATAGAATTTTCATAATTATGTTTATGTGAGCAGAGTATTTTTTCGCTTGATTATATTGCTTTATATAATTTTTACTATAAAACTTACGTAATAGTTAATGTTTTAATTATACAAAAATAGTATTTTTCTTTGTCGTCTTTAACAGGTTAGATAGATTATATTATATTAGTTTATGAACATACTAGTGGTTTAACTCGGCTTCGCCCGGGGCTTCTAACATATGTTATTCACTAATAAATGTTGAATATGATCTTGATTTTAAAATATTCGCAAACCCGTCTGCTAACACCTAATTGAAGAATCATGCGCAAGACCCTAAAAATGGTAGTAATGAGTTAAATAAAGTATTTTTACAAAGTAGAAATTTACTCAGTTAACTGTACCTTTTTTCAAGGTGATCCGGGGCTATAGGATTGTGTGAAAGTTGGAATATAAGGAGATAAGCCTCAAAATATAAGAAGTAAAAGCTTTTTATTTAAAACATTCTAACTATTTATAATACTTGTTTATAAACAATATTTTTCATTTTGTTATCTGGGGTATATTATACATTTTTTTCGGATTTCCTACTCGAGAGCAAGCTACGTATAATTGACCGTGAGAAAAACAGGAATCTTTGAGACTTATGCCGCAATACTTCTAAGTTTGTCCCTATGGTTTATCTGGCTTATTGTTAATGTGTAACAAATGGGTCTGACGTTGTTATCTCGCAAAAGTTAACGGCTTAACTGTACATACTGTATAGTGTTTACTTTATTTCTGATTTATCCCTTGCATCTAGTGAAAGGTAATGGTTTATTTGGCTTATTGTTAATGTGTAACAATTTGGTATGACTTTTTTATTTTACAAAAGTTAACGGATTAATTTTACATTTGCAGTCTCTTTAATTTGAATGGTAATTCAGTCGATATCAGTGGTATTCTAGGGATAAATACTGTATTTCCTTTGTATTTTTCGGTCATAAGTTCGGCCCTTTTATCTCCCAATGGACGCCCTTAGAGACAAAATGGAAACCTTCTTCACGGATGGGCAATAGAGGACTATCACACCATATACCCCTTTGTACTGGGATTCGTTTTTGAGTTTTACCGGCACGCACATTCTAGACTTCCTTTTATTATATATATATATATATATATATATATATATATATATATATATATATATATATATATATATATATATATTGATTAAGGCTAAACATCCCAGGATTAGTTACAAATTCTGCAACCACGGCGCAGCACCAAAATGGAGTCATTTTGTACTCCTGTTTATTGGTGGAATTTTCTCCCGATTTTTATTTGAAAAACTGATTTGTAAACAGAATAATATTATAATTTACGCTACCTAAGCCTAATTTTAATTAAGTTGTTGGTTAAAAAAAAATTAATAAGATCTTCATGTTAAAAAAAAATATGGAAATAGCAGGTAGCCACTTTGTAGTAAATAATTTTAAATTAATATTACACTTTTAATATTTAAAATCGCCCGAGTGGTTCAATCGGTATTATGTTTTATACATTAAAAATAATTCCTCTTATGGGGGAAAAGGGTGCGGGAGACACGAAACACCTGCAGGGCCGAGGTGACTTACTGTGCCACCACCCTCTCCCCACCACGAGGCTCGGTCGTCGCTCGTCGTCCACTCCTTGTGCTGGATGACTACTTTCCCGCCCTTCCACCCATGTGCTCTCGGTTATTAGTTACCGTGATTCTTCTTACGGTTTTGTTTCGTCGTCTGTTTATTATTTTTATTGGGAACGTTATTTTGTTAAACTTTTGTTCTCCATGGATCGCCGAGGAACAACCAAATCTAAAAAGCAACTTCGGCTTTCAACGAAGAGGAAGAAGCGCAGACTGCCTCTCGCTCTGCTCCTTGCTAAATCTCAGAGGTCAGTATTAGTGTTATTAAAAATTAATACGTTTTTCTTGGATTACATTCTTGTCAAATGACACCTTCCTTGGAAACACTTATTTTGTACTAAATTTATCATTTAAATATCAAGGTTATTTATGGGTAAATATAATGTTTCACAACAAAAATAATTTGAAACATCTGTTATAAATAATTCTGAAACTCGTTTTATTTTGTAGTTTTGTTTGAGAATTTATAACAGCTGTTTTAAATTATTTTTAGGTTAACTTATACAATGCTCACTTTATTTGTGCGGATTCACGTTGTATTGTGATTGATTCCATTACATCTAGCAAAATTAAACAGTTTATAATCCTCAAAATAAAAACTCACATAAATAAATACGATTAATAATAAATTCACTCATATTTTGATACTTATATAAAACTTGAACAATTACAGGTAGTTCACTCATTTGTCACTGTCAACTTAATGCATTAAATTAAGGTCTTTTGCACTGTTTATTGTTTATTTATTTATCGTTTTAATTGAAAGTAAGTAAGTTAACTATTTTATAATTCAATTTAACCTGGTGCTATTGAATAATGTTAATATGGAACAATGAACCTGTAGCTAATTTCATAAATCCTCTACCTTGTAACTATATTGTTCTATATTTGCACTAGATGTTTATTTTCTGCTTACGGAAAATACAGTTAACAGATAACAAACACCTGTCGTAATCAGTAGTCTAGTCTAGTGTGTCCGACCTGAGTTGACCTACGCTACAGCAAGTGGCAGGGGCCGCGCGTCAGAGCGGCTGAGCAGTATGGCGGTGCGCCACGCGGAGGGGGGGTGAGAGATATAATGATATTATCTTTAAAACACTATTCCGATAGGACCATTTGACCGATTTCATATCTGAAAACGGCAAAATTCATTTAAAATTATTATTTACAAAATGACTACCTGCGATTAAAAATAATGATAATAATAGTAATATTTTTGCTCAACAACTTTTTTATTTTAAAAAATCTAAAAAAGTTTCACCTCGGTAGGGTAAATATTTTATTGATATTATTTACAAATTAACTTACAAAACAAAAATCGGACAATAATTACGCAAATTATCAGTAGTACAATTTTGCCGCAGAGGTGCTGCTATCTACCGGGCCAGAAACACAACTTTTTCAGGGATGTTTAACCTTAAAACTTTCACAGTCAATTATAATCTTCGGAAATGTATTAAAAATTAATAGTTTTCATTTACTCTAGTTAGGTTGAAAATAATTGTCAAATTTATTAATAATTCAGTTCTCATGCCTGTAAATGTCTATGAAAGGTTAGGTATGAAAACATCGAGGATAAATTTATATTTAGAGTAATACAGATAATGCGCAAGTAATAAAGCATAGTTTATTTGTTAATAACAGGTATGGGTAGGGGAGGAATGCGATGGCCAGATTGGGTTCTAAAAGCCTTTAGAAATGTAGGGAAGATATTGGGTGGTATTCTTTGAGATCTGAAAGTCAAAGTTGACCACTTATGAGCATGTCAAACTAAACACTTATGAGCACGTCAAACTAAACACTTATGAGCATGTCAAACTAAACACTTATAGCATGTGAAACTAAACACTTATGAGGGTATCTCTAAACTCTTATCTGAGTGGAATCTGGTTTTAACATTAACTTTATGCAACAAAATTTTTAATTTAACAATAAAGTTTAAACTATAAACTTATATAAAAAACCACGCCCACATGATTTGTATAAAAAGAATTCCTCCGTTCCAGTTTCTTTTATACATAAAATCAACCGCGTTTAAATTAACAATAGATAACTAATAACATTTACCTTACATGTCCTGATCTTGTTACAGCAGTATCATTAACAGGAAGTCTGAAGAATTTCAAGTCAGGATGCATCCTTTTGGTCTTGCCACAATTTTTAAATACACATTTGTTTCCACTCATCTTTCACAAAATAGCAAATTATCACTTTAAAAGTCAGATCTAACAAAGAAATTCTATTTGTTAGGTGGAAGCAGATCACAAGTAACAAGCATGCGTATGCCAGCGTCCTGACTACTACTCAGCCAAAACTGTCATGTGATTGTTACGCCATCTCCCGGCTGTATCCAAAACTATGCTTTAACAGTTTAGAACAATGCTGCGAGGTCGTCCTTGTATAGTGCTTTGAAACATCTCCCTGGGCTGGATGTTTCACAAACCGTCGGCAAATATTGGGATAAAATATAAAATAAACATTGGCTCTAAACTGTTATCGGGTACCTTAAAAAAAAGTTATTGCTAAAAAATGAAGCATCAAGTATTTGGATCATAATCTTACATTTTTTAAACACATACAATAAACAAAATACCCAATCGAAATGCGAAAATTAAATACGTTTTGAAACCTACTTATTTTTTATTAAATTTGTACTTCTACTAAAAAGGTTATCCTAAAAAATTAATTTTATCGACATCAGAATATTCAAGTATTAAATAGTAGACTCTAAGTACCAAATTTCTAGTGAAATGTTTAGTTCGAAAATTTCGGCAGATGTAAGCCTATAAAGAACTAAATTACATTGAAATTTACCATTCATTTTTAAGACCAAATTCCTTTTTTAGATATGCAACAAAATAAAAATAGCCTACGTTGTTAAGAGGAGGATTCTTTCATATCTACTTTTCATCTATCAGATTAGATACATTGATACATTGGGGATGGGGGAATAATAAAAATAGCAATTTTTGTTTTTTCACTTATTTTAATAGGTTATTTCAAGACTGTGGTCGCCAAAAATCACTGTTAACCAAATCAATTGATATTTTAAAATTCGTAAATATTTTTAAATAAATTGTTTTAGTTCTATGAAGACGAAGTAAATAAATAAAAACACTACCATTACGATATTTTGTACAAAATATGTTCATAGGACAACTAAAAGTAAAAGATCATGTATTACACGCTAAAAGTGGCACCGCCTTTTGGATTTCTCTGAACACTTTGAGAGTCACTTTTTGGTTGTTGTTCCTGCTGTATCTACACCGTTTTTGTCCGATCAGTTTCGACTTTTGACGCTATTGGACTAGATGTCTAGATGATCTTTATTTTATGTTTTAAATGCTATTATGACTGCTAGGTTTTTTGTCTTTGACAACATGGTAGGCAGTTTTTTTAACAGCTAAAGTAGCTTTTACACGTTTAGTAGCTGTTTTCGTTATGATAATCAATAGGCCTAATTGTATCAGTTGATACGATGAGTATGCCAAAGTCCCCTATATCAAATCTCATGTTACTATTTTCAACGAACGACGGACGGACAGCATGTCGAAAATGGTTGTAGAGTACATAAATCGCGCCCAGTGAGGAATGTTTGCAAATCGCGCCCGGTCTAGAAATTGTTTACCTCTCAAGACAAACCTGCCCCATGAGTCACACCTCCACCAGCTGAGGCGTAGTTTTGCATTCCAATGTTTGGCCCTTCGATCACAGCCTACCCCAGAGTATGTATGACATCTGTATAACCTAACCTAACCTAAATGTCGAAAGATTACTTTTGTCATTTAACCAGTCCACAGCCTGAATAAAGTGTGATGGGAATCAGTTTATTTGTTTAACTTCTATATAAATATTTCGTTGCAGCAAACCTGTCCACTCAAAAATGTTCATGAAAAAAATCGAATCATTTACTTAGGGTTTTTATATTTTTCACATATGTTAGATATGCTGGAACTTTTTGAACATTTTGAAGTAGACGTATTTGTGGCTGCAGAAGGAATGTCTTGACCCTTGTAAATTTCTTCGATCGTCGAAGGAATTTCGTTTTAGCCAAAAAAAAAAAAAAAAAATACTCCAGGTAGAGACTGTGCTGGACGCGATTTTCACTGGGCGCGATTTACAGGACACCGTCGAAAATAACTTACCATTTCTCAAGGCCATAAACCGTTGGGTGGCGCACGGGCCCGCCAGCTACCTGTGTCGGTCCTTTCCTCCCCCCCGGCGTTCGCGACTGTTTCCTTAATGAGTCACCAACTAGCAGCTCTAATAGAATTATTAACTTTTTTTACTTTCTCATAATATCTCAATCTAAATAAAATATTTGTAAAGTACTAAAAAAACTAAGAAGAGTGATATAAAACAAGATGTGCTTCGATTATAAATAACGAAATGGTCGAAAGTTATTTTTTAGCCGTTCTTACTGTATGATTTGTTAAATGTTTTATATTTCTTATAATATCCTAATCTTGATAGAATATTATTTTAAGAGTACTTTGAAATAAGGGAGAATAATATAAAACAATGTTATAGCATACTATTTTATCAGCCAAACGTAAAATAGGCAACACTTTCCAAGTGTAGTGTTGATTTACGAAACTGATTAGAAATGATCCAATTCTCGTATATTTGTGAATATCCGCACAAAATAGTGTTTTTATATCAGATTTTAAATACAATTACCGAGAGATGCCTGGTAATCAATGTGCCATTGGTGTTTGTTTTACTATTACAAAACTAAGAATCGGTCTGATGGAGAAACATATTTTAGATTCCCGAAAAAAGAAAACCTAAGAAAGATTTGGATAGAGAGATGTAAAAGAAAGGATGTATTAAACCCGAATACGTCCTACATTTGTTCTGATCATTTTAAGAAAGAAGATTTCATTCGAAATCTAAAATCTGAATTAATGGGTTTAAAACAAACAAAGATTATTAAACCAGGTGCCTTCTCTGAAACTACTGCCTAAAGGAGATTTTAGAACGGAAAATTTCAGGAAAAAAATACTCGAAACAAGGTTAGATTCTTTACTTTAAAAATAATTTTTAGAACAAGAAATTAGCCTATTCTTTAACAATCCGCTATTTGTTTTTATTAATTAATTTAAGAGTAATATTATATTATAATTTTGAAACTTTAGCTTTATTGCTTTATTTAATCCTTGAATATGGAGTTTCAACAAGAAATATCTGCTGTTACACTAAAATTAAATATTATTATGTTGGAAAGGATTTAAAAAATATTATAACATCGTTTATTTAATCATTTGAGTAGGTTATATAAAACTAATACAGGACATTTCGAGAGTATAAATCAACCAACACCAACATAGTATAGTAGTAGCTTAGGGCTACGTTGAAAACTAAAACTTTAATCACAGACAAGAGGTGTTGTCTTGCTTTATAGTTTGTAAAATGAAATAACTACCTGGTGGAAGGGTCGCCTCACTACACATGCAGCTTTCACTCACACAAACACACTCTTTATATCCATGGGGAAGAAACAGGGGTGTGCAAGGGCAACTGGTGGCTACGTGACGTCAGCAAGAGAGCATAGCAGGCCAGTGCCCAATCTAAACTCACTCTTATCACATTGTAATCTCTCTCTCTCTCTCTCTCTCTCTCTCTCTCTCTCTCTCTCTCTCTCTCTCTCTATATATATATATATATATATATATATATATATATATATATATATATATATAAGCCAAATACCACTCATTGACTGACTGACTCGCTCATCACGATTTCTCAAAAACTACTGAACAAATTGCAATGAAACTTGACTATATGCTTCCTCATAGTTAATAGATGCTCACTAAGATTTTTTAATATTTTTTTTAACTTGCGTTTAAGCATATTAAAAATAAAAAATCCGGAATTAAATTTTTCTCTAAACTACAAAGGTGAAACAAGCTGAGGCTTCTTACATTCCTTCTTTTCAAATGTTTGATGCTTATGGTAGACTATACAAAACACAAAAGGTTAATGTTTTTAGCTAAAAATCGGCTCTCAATACAAGATTTAAAAAAATCACTAAAAACCAAAATGGCGGCTGGCATTTCTCTTTGACCGATGGAGTTGCTTCTTTCAACAGATTAGATTTGAAATGTAGAAGTAGATTTATGCAGTAGAAGGTATTTTTATTTATAAATTCCATCAGGTCACCGCCCCACTGGCCTTGAAAACTCCCTTAACATTCATTTATCTATACGTTAACCCCTAATCTATACGGATGGGTAATCTGCTAGTTATGTATAGGCTATATTTTAAATTAGGACATGTTAGATAAAATATTCGTCGGTTATGTAATTATTCAATACGGTTTTGACAATTATATGACAAATATAATTCAACATTCTTTCTTTACTATTCTACTTTTCTTTTATTCACATTATTTTCCCCTTGTTTGGATTCGTTTACAATTAAATTTTACGATTATTCACATTTAGTAGGCATTACTTAGTAATTAAAAACCTTAATAAATTCGCCTCTGTTCAGTCACTAATTAAAGCAGCTTGTTTGTTGGCGCGACGAATGCTCGTCCTTTCAAAACATCCGAATTCTAGAGGACGGACGGCGAGTCTCAAAATAACTGATTTGTTTGCTACCAGCAATGTACCAATTGAAGCATATGTATACAGAATATTTTTTAAGTGTGCCTCCATTGGGACAACCAATATTTTTTAAATTTATTAAGATGAGTTTGAGTTTAAGGGTATAACCAATCTCTCACCTTCACTATCGTCGGCTAGAAGAAAATTTGTGCCATTGGCATGGTTAAGATATCTTGGTACAAAGTCTATGCATTGGTTCCGTCTGCACTCCAGAAATTGATTTGGCCGTCTATACAATGTTGCTTTTAGGTTCGAAAACAGAGGCATTCGCGTGATAAGTTCATATCCTGTCTGCTCTAATGGTTCGGGAATTCCTCATTGTAGATCTGAAAAAATTCTAATTCTTAAATTACAATCAATAAAACTCATGTAGCTTTTGTAGAAAATTAAATTAGCGTTTTCCTAAATTCCACCAGACAAATGTACACACCTAAGTGTGTGATTTGTGGTCATTTTCACAACAAAATTTATTTTTGATACAAATTCTATTTTAGACAAAATGATGAAATAACAGACATTTGATATAAATATATGCTGATGATACTAATTATATTATTTAAAAAAATGCAATATGTTTTTAATATGACTAAATCACCCTCATCGTAGGTAATAAACGTAAAACATTGTTTGCTTTTAAAGCCCCGTTAAGTTTTTCGAAATAGAAAAGTAGAAACTAGTTGTATTACCCACTGCTTTTCCCCCATTGTAATCCTTCCACCCTTATTATAATATTAAATTTTAAGGTATTTCAAGGTAGAAATTTAACAACATTTGCACATAAGAGGGTTGTTGACCCTTCCGTCCGTTGCGACCCCCAATCCATATCCAGCCACCTATACTTCTAGAATATCTTGAAATTCATTATAAATGGACAGGTTTCATCTGAGCTGTGGAGTTTGGGTGCGCAGTGGGTCTAGGCGTCAGTAAGGTGGTGGGGGAAGCGGCCGCCTCAGTCTGTGTCGGGTGTTGGTAGTTGGTACTAACAACGATGTCTGCAAGACCGCTGGATCGGGGACAGTAGCCGGCGCTGACTGTTTCCCCTACAATGCCTCAGTCCCCACGCGGCCTCGAACTACAAACTTTACCTCCCCTCCACGCGCTGGTCACAGCTCAGATGAAAGCTGTCCATTATTACTTAATTTATTTCTGCTACATATTTCTTGATGATATTTTGAAACTGTTTACTGTCAATTTCGTTTTCAGATATTTTTAGACTCGGATATTTTGCGATTGCATCACGTTTATGATACCAGTTATTCCTTATATTAAATTGGGTAAATCCAATGCCTCGATCTGTACTTAAATTTTTCCTTGTTATATAAAGAAAAAAACCAACCAGTCATCGTCGCCTTGTGACAAAAAGAAAAAAAAGTATAAAATAAATTCTAATAGTGTCAGAGTCGGAAGAAAAATGGTCAAGAGAGCATTGATATGAATAAGAGGGATCTAACCCAGGACTTCATAAAGAAAGGTTTAAATCCAGCTATACTTCATTCAGTGAGTGTTGAGAGTGAAGCACCGCCCACTAAGGCACTGACGTCAGGGTCAGCCCGATTCACAAGCGGCCCTTATGCGCCCGACGGGGTAGTTGTGTTTTAATGACCCCCTTAAATCGGACACCTAACTCAACGAACTAACTAAAGCATCAGAGAACTGGCTGTCGACTGGGGTATGACTGTGAATTGGGGGTACATTCCATGTGACGTCCTTACTACTCCTTACCCGGTATTGGCTAGAGCCCTGTGTCCCGTTAGGGGATGGGCGGCGCTTCACTCTCAACACTTACTGAATGAAGTATAGGTTCCTTGAGTTTACTACACTACAAGTGAGCTCCTGAGAAAAACTATAGATTGATATATTTATTTTTAAGATGGAGTTAACAACGACCATCAATTTTTGTTGTTGTTTGAAGGCGAAAAACCTCTCGGTTATCTTTGTCTTTTAAAAAAAGAAGGTAAAATACTCTAATATCGTCAGGGTTGGAAAAGAGAGGTCGGATAGGAAAGATGAAAAAGACGGATCTAACTCAAGACTACATTAAAAAAGGTGTAGATCCAGCTAGGTCCCCTCGGGATTGTCAAGCCCGTACTCACTAAATAAAGTCCCTGAGGGTAAAACCCAAAAAGAAGATGAAAGTGTATAATATAGCTGAACTGGATGTAAATGACTAGGTGTGTGAGTGTTTCATTGAAGATCGCAGGGGGGTTTCAACTCAAGTCTGCACCTCCCCTGCGGTATGGAACCATCAGATCCTCTTCTCCACTTAACTCCAAATACATAAATCAAATTTAAAAAATATACGAGTATATAATATAAAAATAAAATTATTATTAGTTAAAATAAAATTTGTAAAACAAAACGGTAAAAAAAAACTCAAAATATTAAAAAACAGAAACAATATAGTTCTAAATAGTGATAATAATCAATAAAGAAAACCAACATTCAGTAGTTATAATACAACCAATAACACCATTAAAGTATTACATTTATATCTATATTTAACAATTAATGAAGGGGGGGAGTCATAGAACTTATAACCGGTCACACACTCAATGAATCACATTTTTTACAATGATATCCGTGAGTACGTTTTTACATTGACTACGGGTCGGCAATCCCGAGAAATCCTAACTGGATCTACGCTTTTTTCACTTAGTTTTGTGGTAGATCCCTCTAATCTTTCCTATCAGCTGTTTCTTGACCAACTTTTGTTCTGTTACAACCCCGACGCTTTTTGAGAATTGAAGTATATTTTATATTCTTTTTTCCTTTTTATTTTTTTATTCCCCCCCCCCCCTGTTGTTTAGAGGTGAATCGCCTTTCAGTCATAATCGTCTTATTAAAAAAAAAAAAAAAGAAGAAGAAGAAGAAGAATAAAAGAGCATAAGAAAGGACCCATAACCCTCGAATACAATAATAGGGAGAGTTGGAAGAGAAAACAAGAATTGATCAAAGAGACCTGATAAGAAATATAAAAGAGACGAATCTAACCCAAGACAACAAGAAAAAAAAAGGTGTAAACCGAGTTAAGTTCCTTCGGAATTGCCAAACCTGTATTCACTATAGGCTATGTAAGCCCCTGAGGGTTTCTTCCTTTACGTAAGGTGATTGTTTTGGCTATAAACAAGAAGAAATAGAAGTACAATGAGATCATTTCATCAAACTTTGAGCAATACCAGTATCCGGTAGATCAATATAGTAAATGTTTTTGCAAATTGGCTAAGAGTTTGAATATGACGGATTTTGGCAGCGAGTTCCACAAGTGACACGCGAATACTGTAAAAAATTAATCATACAGTACTGTTCTATACTTTGGAGTAAATAACCATTTTTGCCCCCAGTTTTGTAATTTAGTACCTACATTTGAGGTAAATACAGTGGCGGCTTACTCATAAGGACTCTCGGACGCCGCCCCCCCCCAATGATAATATTATTTTAATAATGTAAATACCTATATGTATTTAATTATCAATTGCCGCTATGGATTTCACCATCATTTGTAGCGGAAGTTTTACAATATAAAATATTTTGACGAATGTATTCTGGAGTTCGGACGGTGGCCAGAGCGTCCCAGTTTCATTGCATTTAGTCATATGGGGCAAGCAGCAGACAGAGCTGAGGGTGCCGTGACGTCATTTACACAGCGTGAATGGGCTTCTAGGGCAGAGTCCGAAGCTGCGCGCGCAGACATCAGTCAGTGAAGCCACCATAAATTAGATGTTCAGCATTACTAAAAACCTTGTTTTCGATGGGCAAAATAAGTTGGCGCAACTGTTCTAAATAGTGTCTCGCCACTCACACGAGTTGTTTGTTTATGTTTTTAAGTTTAACCCTTTGTGATTGTGAATGTTAAGTGAATGATAACATGCCTTCCCTTACGTGTATAAAATAAAACAGAGCCCTCCCATTGCTCTTAACCATCGGCCGCTACTGGGTAAATAAAGATTTTTTGCCAATAAGTTGGTACTACTGTTAGGCATTTGGGATGTAACATTGTTAGGTCTTATATCACAAAGTTTGTTTATAATACAGTAGGCCTAATGAATTAACACCATCGCCACACTTTTAGTAAAAAAACAATCTGAATAGAATAACTTTGAACATGTTGCAATGAACTAAAGTTTATTAAAGATTTAAAATGTCCTAATATATTATGAAGTCTTAAATATTTTGGATTATGTGAAAAAAAGCGCACAGTGAATAAAGCGCACATATAGATATGTGCGAAGAAAGCGCACAAGGGCCAATGTGACAGTTTAGGGTGGGGTTACGTTACCAGGAAATGAATAATTGGAGCTTATTGGAGGTGAGTCATCACGCAATACAATAACACAGGTACAATTTTCTTGACCATCCACCACAGTTTACCCCTTCAGGTGTGTCATCACCTAACCTAACCTAACCTAACCTAATCTAACCTAACCTAGCCTAACTCGCTTCTTCGACTACTTCGTCGAACAATGGCTGTATATAATGACGAAATTCCTATTGAATTGTGGAATTGCTATGCTAGGCGACACAGGTCTACGAACGTTGTGGAAGGTTGGCACAACAGAATCAACAATCTTCTTGGACGACCCAACCCCAAAATCAGAGATGTCATACTTGTAATCAAAGAATATAAATAGTCAACAGATAATATTGACGAACTTACATTCATGCTGATTTAAAACAAGCCTAATTATACTGATAAGACTGTAAATATATTTAAAAAGTTAACATTTTTCGAAGCTATACTCATGCTGATTTTAAACACGCCTAAATGATTAAAAACTATTCAGTATTAAATTTAATCATTTAGAAAGTAAAATCCTGGATAAAGTGTGATGGGAATAAGAAACTAATTAATTCAACTTTTATTTTCTGTGTAACATTAATTATTTCTAAGAAGATAAGGGGCTGGATACCTTTGGAACTACAAAAGGGTTTTCTGTGCGCTTTTTTTCGCGACACCAATATTTTGTTACAGGTTTCACCTAAATATTCTGTCCAATTTAGAAAGAAAGAGAAACGAATTGGCAACACTGTCACACATGCCGTTCCCCTTCTACTCGGTTGACGTCACTGGAAGAGGCTATCGATTTACAACACTACTGCATTCTTCTGGCGTTAGTTTTCTACTTGTAGTACTTGTGGTTGTGTATTACGTTTATTTGTACATTTTAAACTTTATTTGATGATAATTTTGTCATTTATAATTTGTAAACAAGATATTTACTAATTTTGATTTGTCTTAATGCCTTTGAAGTGCTGCGTACGGGGGTGTCGGTCTAACTACGTTTATACGAAATCTAAATCCGTGTTTAAATTTCCCGCAGAGAAAACGTTAAGGGATAAATGGCTTCAATGCATTCAAAGAGAGAATTACGTTCCTACAGTCTATTCAGTAGTTTGCGATGAACATTTTGCAGAAAATGATATTATTAAAGAAAGATCTGCGACTAGGCCAGATGGATCGATTTTAACGTGTAAACGAGACAAACCAAAATTAAAAAACAGTTCATATCCCACCATATTTACGAACCGACCTCCTTGCTCACCCACAGTCTTATCGGATGAGAGACAAAAGAAAATAAGGTAATTATACAAAAAGTAATGTAAGGCATTAATGAGTTTTGTTAAATTTAAATATGGGGTGTTTGTGAAATTTCGAGAAGTGACAGTGGACATCAAAAGAAACAAAAGGTTTATTTATCCTAAACAAAACCCTTACTTTTACTTCTGTCCGCCATTTTGTATTTTTCAACAATAAAATTTTCAGAACGTTTTATACCACTATACCCTATTCGGCCGTGGCACCTGACGGATTAGGAGACCCTACTCACACACACACCAATGAATACATATACAGTACTATGTATGTGTATTGTGTATAATACACATAATCATGTCGTGTTTGGTGTCATTTTCTTTTAAATTTAACAAAAATTTCAAATATGCCACTTTAATTTGTAATTTATCAAATCAGCAATTGCTTACTGGACGCCCCAGTGTATGAGTCATCTGCCTGGCCGGGTCGGTCAGAGGAAGGGTCTTCTAATCCGTTAGGTGCCACGGCTGGTGAAACAGGGTATAATTTGTAGTCTTTCAAAAATATATAATTCTTCACTTAACTGTTTTAAATGACGACCATTTTGAAACTGTTAAGTGATTTTTTTTAAACTACAAGACATTGTATGAAACTTTCTGCAAAATTTGGTATAGCTATTTCCATTCGTTCTGTAGTATCTCGTTATTGAAAAAAACACAAAATAGACGGAAAAGAAAGCGTTTTCAGTACAATGGTAAAATCTTTTTAGTTTCTTTTGATGTCCTCTATCACCTCCCAAAGTCTGAACAAACATTAGATGAACATACAATCTGTATATACAATATTAATTGACACAATAATATAGGATTTATTATTTATAATATTGGATAGATTTCAAAAAATACAGTAATGAACCATAATCCATGCAATTTGTCTGACCAAACTACTAGCTGCCGAAACTGTGTTACATCCTGATCTGAAACCAAACCTTAAACCATAAAAAAAAAAAAAAAAATGCTAAGAGGAAAGTGTAATTTAATTATTCATTACTTTTCCAAAAATCATGAACATGGAAGGGAAAATGGACATAGGTTGATTAGTTATCTGGATTCTAAATAGAAGTCTAAAGGTGGGTTTACACGTTCAAGCTATTTGCACAAACTGGCTTGCGCAAGCCAGTTTGCACAGTTTTGTGAATAAAAATTTTGCCGTTTACATGCTCAGTTCGGTTTGCACAACTGTGAAGTGAGAGACCCAGAAAATGTTTTCAGTATTTCAGTTTTTGCTGTTCTTGTTGTGTTCCCTATTTTTTTGAGTCTTGAGTGCGAAATGGAAAATTCGGACGAAGAAATGATAATGCTTGCCACGGCTGCGGTATGCATGATAAAAAAAGAAAAATTGAAGGAGAAAAGGAAATGGTCAAAACCATGGTTGCTAAAATGAGATACGTTTTCCCATACAAATTTAATAGCTGAATTACGCAGTGAACCGTGCGAATTTCGCAACTATTTGCGTATGGATGAAGCCACATACCAGCATTTGCTACATCTAATTACACCTATGATTTCAAGAGCAGACACCGTTATGAGACGTGCAATTACCCCCCATGAACGACTGTCAGCTACACTAAGATTCTTGGCAACAGGGAGAAGTTATGAAGATTTTAAATTTCCACAATAATTTCCAAACCAGCTCTAAGTGCAATCATTGCAGAAACATGTGATGCAATTTACATGGCATTAAAGGACTAATATCTAAAGGTAAGTTTATTAATATAATATACTTCTTCTTTTTCTTCTTCTCCCCTATAAAACAAGTCTTGGAGTGTTTTCCAATCCTAAAATGATGTAGGACCTACGTATTTGAACACAATAAAAACAACAGTAATTGATAGGTAACCAAATAAAAGTCAAATAAAATACGATGTATTTTCTTCAGGGAAAAACAAAAACAAAAGTTTAAAAAAATCACAATAAAATTAGGCACTTACTTGTGCCAAATGAAGGTAATACATTATGATTCTCAGTCTCTGAAAATGCGAAGATATTCTCCAGCCGTTGGATTGTCGGGTGGCACCGGCTTTTCTATTGGTTCCATATTGGAAGTGTAAAGTGAGGGTTGAGTGTGGGATAGTATTTGAGTGTTGACTGGAGGAGGAGTGTTGAATGAGGGTTCAGTGTGGTATGATTGGTGAGTGTTGACTGGGGCCAGAGTGTTGAATGATGGCTGGGTGTGGTATAATTGGTGAGTGTTGAATGGTGGCTGGGTGTGGTATGATTGGTGAGTGTTGACTGGGGCCAGAGTGTTGAATGAAGGCTGGGCGTTCCTTGTTTACTCCTACTGAATTTGTAGAAAACAATTAATTGCGATTCAAGTTTCCCAACTGTGCCTCATAGAACACATCGTTTATTATTTTTTCTGCGTGCACAGCTTGGTGTGGATCGAGGTCTCTCAATTTTGATGCCCATGCTTTTCCAATATCAGAAAATTTATCTGTAGTAGTGACCGAAGGTTGTGCCAAACGTTTCCCAATCATATCTAACACTTCGTCGCATTTATTCTTCCGTCCTCGGGATGCTTTGGATAGCTGTCCAGATGTTTGTGATGTACATGAAGCCGATGTGTCTGATGCCGATGAATATGGTGTTGGTGTGGGTGGTAAAAACACATTGGGGGATTCTGTTAACTCGTAGGGTGCATCATGGTCAGAAACCTGAAACAAAATCATTGGTATAGAATTTTTAAACCAGAAATTACAATATTTAGAATTTGTAAACTAGAAATTACAAATACTAAAATTTATAAATTGGAAATTAGAATTTTTAAACTAGAAATTACAATAATTACAATTTGTAAACTAGATATTGCAAATACTAGACATTTTAAACTAGAAATTACAAATACTAAAATTTCTAAAGTAGAATTTACAATATTTAATTGTGGTAAATATCATGTCGCTACGTAAAGATTTTTTTTCTTCAATATCCAATATGCGGTTCATGTATTTGGTTTCAGTTTCCCACCACTGTGACGGAATGGAAGACAATTGCAGATGCTTTTCAAGATAAATGGCAGTTCCCACATTGCTTGGGAGCGGTAGATGGAAAGCATGTGCAGATCGTACCACCTCCTGGAAGTGGATCCTACTACTTCAACTATAAGAAGACCCACAGTATTGTTCTGCTGGCAATTGCTAACGCTAACAACGAATTTATAATGTGTGATAATGGAACCAATGGTCGAATATCGATGGTGGAGTAATTGACAATACTATATTTATGAAGAAATTGCTTGGTAAGCAATTGGATTTGCCTACTGCAGAACCAGTCAGTCAGGGCGAAACACCATTTCCTTATGTCTTCATTGGAGATGAAGCATTTGCTTTGAGGCCTGATTTTTTAAAACCCTACAATCAAAAAGAGCTTGATTATGAAAAAACAATTTTCAACTATCGTTTGTCTAGGGCTAGAAGGATCATAGAGAACACATTTGGAATAATGGCTAACCGTTTTCGAATTTTCCATACTTCTATCAATTTACAAGTTGATAATATTGATAAGGTTGTTTTGGCTTGTTGTGTATTACATAATTTCTTGCAAAGAAATTGTTCCCAGACATACACATCACAAGACGTGTTTGATGTAGAAGATACTAGCAATGCTACAGTTACTCCTGGTTTACAAACTGACTCAGACAATCTGTTAAGTCTTGAAAGGGGCTATAATAGGAATCCCAGTGCAGAGGCAAAAGAAGTGAGAGAGCAATTTAAAACATACTTCAACAACTCTGGAAAAGTGGACTGGCAACACAGAATGGTTTCTAAGAATAATTAGTTATTACTTTGTATTCATTAATTACATACGGTATGTACTTACATTTTACTATAAATATATAAATCAATTTCACTTACCACCATGTCTTCGATGTTTGATTGTGTATTCCTTGCAACTTCCTGGTCCTTTAAAAAATGCAACAGTTCAAAGTACCAAAAGTTGGGAATATAAATATCGTCTTCTCCGGCGCCTGATTTCTCTGAATTGATAACCTTCTTCAGCTCTTTTCGGTATGCGGTACGTAGAGAATTGATTTTCTTAACAACACTCTCCCTGTTGGCTTCTGGGTCCAAAGGTTGCAATTTCTCTATTAATGCCTCATACGCCTGAGTTTTAGCATTGCGGTCGCTGTATCCCTTACTCTTTACTTTCCACAAGCAAGGGAATGATTTGTATGCTTCTATGAAATTACAAAGACTTTCTTTTTCGTTGGGCAATTTTAAACACAACTAAACTAATAAATAATACAACACAACTAATAAATAATACAACACAACTAATAAATAATACAATACAACTAATAAATAATACAACACAACTAATAAATAATACAACACAACTAATAAATAATACAACACGAACAATTAATAAGTAACGTGAAAACACAGCTCGCGATTACAACAGATTAGTTTGAGTGGAACACGTGGTGGAAGATTACGTCACCAATGCTTCATGCGCATGCGCGAAATTGGAACTGCGGCTTGAACATCGTTCACACCACACGCTCATTCCATACACCAACCGCAAGCCAATTTTCTGTCCGGGACAGATTTTACTCAAGCCAACTTTTTTGGCTTGTGCAAACTTCAAGCCTGCGTTCACACGCTACGAATTACTTGTGCAAACCGGCTTGCGCAAGCCAGTTTGTGTAAATGGCTTGAACGTGTAAACCCACCTTAACTTATGTAAGCTGATAAAGCACATATAATATAAATCGATTTAATGTAAAGTTTACAGGATAATTTATGAAAATAGATTTCTTCTCTATATATACTGGAATTTCATCCGACCCAACAGACTTTATCACCTGTTGTTACGACAGGTAATTTTCGAATTTCTGACTTGTGTAAGATCATTTTCATCCATGGCTAACTTCTACTTCTTTATCTAAATGAGTAAACTTATTATTTAAATAATATAATCTGCTTATTTCAGAAAACGATTTGGGCCCATTTCCAAATTTGAGAGATCTGAGCTCTTATTCTGACTCTAACCACAAGAGAACAAATAGTTTTATTTTTATCTGTTAGTTTATAATTTCATAAGTTCATTCTTTAGCTAATTTACACGTTTTAACCTAAGTGTCCTAATGTTTTAAATGTTTATGGAATATCTATAACTACTCTAAACTGAAGTGTTTTATAATTCCCCCATTCGTTTCATATTACAAAGATAAATCATTTGAATTTATTAATGTTTGGAAAGTAACAACTACAAATAACATTATTTTGGTATTTCTGTTCAGAGCTACCGAGAAGATAACGGCTACTAGAAGTGCAACGGTCTCTACGCTTTCTACCAATGTTGACTTTTTTGTAAGTACTGTACCTCAGTTTAAATTAACATAAAAGCTATTAAAGTTTTACAGCTCCCATCGTGGCTTCGAGGAGCATGAAAAATGTACTAATCTATAAGGTTTTTAGAACTTAAAATGGCCGCAAAAATGCCTATTATTTATATAATATATATTGAGTTAAAATGTGTTATCACAAGTGAGCCAAACACTCAAATTCTATGTGAGTTTCAAAGTCATCTTCAGTATAGCCTGTATACAGTAACTTGGCGTCTGAACCCTTGGCTACCTGCGAGCGGCCGGAACCGTCCCCCCCGTAGCTCCCTTCCTCACCCAGCTGTTTCAGTGATGAGTCACCTACTAGCGTTAACACTGCACTGTTTAACTTTTTTATGGGAGACACAATTTAAAAAAAAAAAATTTAGCATAGTTAAAATGTTTAAGAAAATATAAGCAAATTGATACCAAACATGACACTATTCCGTTTGTAAAAGCCGCCAGTAGAAAGCTCTTTACACAGCTACTATTTGCATAATCACATACTTATTATTTACATGTTTACGTACTATTTACATACATTTGTGTCGTGTTTGGTATCAATTTGCTTATATTTTCCTAAACATTTTAACCATGCTGAAAAAAATTTTAAATTGTGTCTCCCATAAAAAAGTTAAATGGTGCAGTGTTAACGCTAGTAGGTGACTCATCACTGAAACAGCTGGGTGAGGAGGGGAGCGAGGGGGGACGGTTCCGGCCGCTCGCAGGTAGCCAAGGGTTCAGACGCCAAGTTACTGTATACAGATATTAGTGTCGCAGCCAGAATATAAGTCTTTAAATGTTTTGATTATTCTAATTTGTAGTAATTAAGTTCATGTAATATTTTTTAAACAGAATAAAATTGTTAAATATTCTTCTTTTTAGTACAAGTTCAAAAGATTACGGATTGGTTAGATATTACCTTAGGTTTGCTGACTAATATTATACTGGTCAATAATTGTTCAACTCTTTAAAATTTCTTTCACAAATGATTATTAACACTTTTTACAATATTAGTTTCATCACTTCTCATTTAATTCATATCTACATTTAAATTCTTTATTTTGCTGTCTTGCCACCAGGTTTACATGGAATCAAAATGTTTTACACCATTACAAAGTTTTTATTAGATTTTTCAACAGATGATAAATTATTTTAATAGTTTTATTTAAATTGTTGTCCTTCATCCTAATTTATCTATTTAAAGTCCCCCCTATTTATACCAATTTGTCTTAAATCACTTTCTTACATATTTATTTCCTTAAATTTCCACCCTATTAAACAATACATTTCTATTCCTTATAATATGTACACTTTTTTCGTTTAACCTAACATTATTTGAAGTTTGTATTTTACTTTTTAAGTTTATTTAAATAATTATCAATTTTTAAAGGTTTTATTCGTCAAATAAATGTTGGAAAAATATTTTACTATCGAAAAAAAGTGTCGGAAAGATGATTACATAACATAATTTCACAAGATTACACAAGAAAATCTTAATCAGAGTCAAATTCTGGTGCAAATTCAGTAGATGAGGAATTTATTGAATTTAAATGTATTTCACTCGTAATTCGCCATAAATGTTGAAAACGAGTATTATACTCATTGTACTTTCTCTTAAACATAAATTCGGCTATATGGCCATGGAAATGTTGTTTTGAATTTCCATATCGCGGCACATTTCCTCGCACCTCCCTCCATTGACGTTCAATTGTCTGCGTATGTGCTTCAGTGTACGCATACGTAGGGCTGTATTATTATATGTCACGAAAGGTTTGGCCAGGTTGCTATATATATATATATATATATATATATATATATATATATATATATATATATATATATAGGCTATATAACCACCTGGCCAAACCTTCCGTACGTTTATTGAAGTGAATGTCATGAGTATGAAAGATAACACAGAGTTAATTTTTTCACGAAAAAACTACTTGTGTAATTGTATTATTGTATTCATCTTTCCGACACTTTTTTTCGATAATAAAATATTTTTCCAACATTTATTTGACGAACAAAACCCATAAAAATTGATTTTGAAGTGAGGCAGCTCTGCTATATAATTACCCGACCTTAAAATATGTTCTATTTTAATCATTCCTATTCATTTTTGGTTAGGCCTACTTATTTCCTTACAAGTTAATTCTACTGGATTTAGGGGGGAATGGGGGAATCCCGGTAGTCAGGTAGCCCCGGTAGGTTGTGTATTGCCATTCTGACAATATTCTTTCAATGTCTGATGGGTGCTGCGATATAGTGGCGTTCTGGTGAACTAAAATTGCAAACGCCGCCATTACCGAGTCAGTAGTTTTGGTTTGACGACGCTCTGAATTTTCAGGATGTGTTTATTCTAATTTTTGCCTGTTTTCAACTCATTGTAAGTACCATTTGCTTTTAAATTCAATTATTGTTACAAATACCATATGTGGTATATTTTGTTAGCTTCAATTTAATGTAGTATTCGTATAGTTTTAACATTTCTGTTAGGGCCTTTAGGTTAGTTTTCGTTAACCAGACCTTTTGGGTAATCCCGGTAGATCACGATGGGGTAATGGCAGTAGCTTACCGGCGCTCCCCCAAACAGACGGTAAAACTATAATAAGCCAAATAATATATTTTTTTTACGTTAGGCCTAATACATTTTATGGATCTGTTGCAGATGCCAAGAAACTATAAACGTAAGACTACCAGGGGGAGCTGGGGGGAAGAAACCCTAAAAGAAGCTTTGAAAGCAATAGAAAATGGATCATCAATAAATGCAGCTAGCAAACTATTTAAAATTCCATTCAGCACTCTTCAAGAGCGTAAACAAAAGTCTAAACAGACAAAACCTATGTTAGGGCGCAACAGCACCTTTTCCTTGGAACAAGAAGAGGCTCTAGCTACCAGAATCAAATATTTGTCTAATATTTTCTATGGATTGTCAACTCATGAAGTAAGGCGAGTGGCTTACGAGTTCGCGGAGAAAAATAATATACCTCACAGATTCCCACAAAATGAGCGTTTGGCAGGCCGAGACTGGCTATATAATTTCTTGAAACGGAATCCCTCTGTGGCTACCAGAAAACCCGAAGCCACGAGTATCAACAGAGCTACTGCTTTTAGCCGTGAAAATGTAAAAATATTTTTTGATAATTTAGAACAGGTTTATGGGAAAACTATATATTCAGCAGATCGCATATACAATGCAGACGAGACCGGAATCACTACCGTTCAAGAACCTGGTACCATTTTGGCTACAAAAGGTAAAAAAAGAGTAGGATCCGTTACGAGTTGGGAGCGGGGTAAACTTGTTACGGTAATGTGTGCGATGAGTGCGGCGGGAAATTTTGTACCCCCGATGTTTATTTATCCGCGCAAAAGGATGAGTCCCTTGCTGAAAAAGGATGGTCCACCATGTGCCATATATGAATGTTCCCCTAAGGGCTGGACAAACGAAGGCCTATTTGCAACCTGGCTTAAACATTTTGTACATAATACAAAATCGACTGTGGATAATCCAACACTATTAATATTAGACAATCACAACAGCCGTACAACTCTAGAGGCTTATGATATATGTAAGGCCAATGGAGTCACCATAGTGTCATTACCTCCGCACTGCTCCCACCGACTTCAGCCTCTCGACGTTACGTTTTATTCACCCCTTAAAGGGGCATTTAAAGCAGAGTGTGACCGGTACATGAAATCCGAGAGGCTGGTAAGAATTACCCCGTATGAATTAGCAGGTCTTTTTAACCATGCATATTCAAGAGTGGCAACCGTTGGAGTTGCTGTGTCGGGTTTTAAAGTAACTGGTATTCACCCTTTAAACCCAAATATTTTTTCTGATGTTGACTATTGCGCTGCAGATGCACTTTTAGATGGACCAAACCTGACTCTTCCAGTTGTTGAAAATGACGAGGTGGAAATAGAGACCAGGGGAGCAGCTTCAGTGGCACTGAGCAGTGCTGAGCACCAATCCTCACAGCCAGAGATCAGTGACCAAGTTTTGAATGTCACATTTGAGGACCTAATCCCCCTTCCATCAACGTCTTCTGCTCCTGCAAAATTCAAACCAAGGGAAAAGCAAAAATCGTCGATTTTGACGTCAACACCTAAAAAGAAAGAGTTAGAAATTGCAGCAGAAAAAAGGAAGAACAAGGAATTAAAAAAAGAAAATGCAGAACTAAAGAAACGAACAAAAGATCTTTTTCGTCAGTTAGATTTACCAATGCCTACAAAGTCTATTAAAAAAGAGAAGGCGGTTCAAAAAAAGAACTTAAAGCCTAAGAAAAATAAAAACAAGAAGATTAAGAAAGACTTCTCAGACTCCGACGATGAAGATGCAAATGGGCCTATTGACGAAAGAATTCTTTGTGACGATGATGAAATGGATGATTTACCAGGAACTGAAAATGAAAATACATGCTTTGTATGTGGTGAGTTTGGTCAAGATGGAGAAATATGGTACCGATGTACAGGCTGTGGCATTTGGGTGCATTCGTTGTGTAGTGCAGCGGATTCACCAGAGGCATTCCTATGTGACAAGTGCATTAAGGGCTAATATGACTGTCCCACATAGTAGATTAAGATTTTTTATCATGTAATATCATAAAATAATATCATTTAATATCTTAGATTCTAAAATATATTTTTCCATTACTCTTCAAATGCAATTAATACACGCAAAGTCTGATTGTTAAGACTGACATTTATTCAACTTATGTTCCTAATATTGTTATAGTATTTCTTATAAATAAAGAGAATTGAGTGTTTTATAACAAAACTGTTTATTATTTATTACATCCTCTAAAATAGGGAGTCAAATAGCTATTCAATATAACATTTTGATATAAAACATTTTATCCATATAAAATACATGGCCAAATACTCTACTGTCATTACCCCAAGGGTCGGGCAATACCGGTAGATGTAATAGACATAGTTGTTATTTTTTTATATTTTGTATTTAAGTGTTAGACATGTAAAATATTTATGGTGTAAACTAGACATTCGAATCTATAAAGGAAGATATAAATAATATGTTTGCATTCGTTGAATGGCATTTTGTGAGGGGAATTGCTTAACTTACCGGCATTCCCCCATTCTCCCCTACCCATGTTTTACAGAGGCGTTAAATTGAACTAAAACATCTTTAGTTATCTATTTTAGAGTGCTCAGCCCGTTTATTTTAATTTTACTTAGAAATTGGTCAAAATCATCTTGTCACCCTTAGGCCATAATTGTGACCTATCACAGTTCGTTATTCGATAGCCTTGTTCCTCAAAAATTTGGTTTTATTTTCCCACAAAATTAAAATCTGATGTATTTCTTCTCTTAGCAATATTTACATATAGCACATATTTTACTTTTGTCTTAAAAGTGTTTCATTTATTATTGCCAAGTAACATTTTCCTAATAACTTAATTTGTAATAGAGAATCATTTTCTAATGGAAGGGGTAATTTTTTCAATCTGGTACCTAATTACAAATATGTTCGCTTTTATATAAATTATTCCAAATTTATGTGCGTTTTCCCAATTTAAAACTATAAGACGAACCCTGGTACCATTTATTTATTAACTGTTTAGGTCTATATAGGATGTTGTTATTAATAGATTGATTATTGTATAGCTTAATGGATTACGTTTCAATTGATATCTGTGTGTTGATTTTCTAAACCATATCAATATTTTATATTCTTTTAATATGTCATAATGCATATAAGTCATAAAAGATGTTTTTTTGCTGATATTGAATCGCTATTTAGTAAAAGGTTTCAGGACATAAAACAGGGTTTCAGGCCCTGTTCAACCTAAATTTCTGAGAAAACTATAACCGCTAGAATAACAAGTTAAATTGGAAGTTTTAAGTTCATTTCATTGGCTACAACTTTCCCACTGACGAAACTTACCTGACCAAAAAATAAAAAAAGTAATAGCAGACTATTTATTTCATGTCATTTCAATTATTTACTACATTAAATCGTAATTAAAATTAATTTTACCAGTAATATAAAAATAAATAAATAAATCTGATTACACATCCTGTATCATGAATAAATGCAGTTTAAACCTGCGAAGTTTCAAGTCGATTGAGTGATCGCAAATAATAGAAATCGTGATTTAAAGAAAATCGCTTTCTCTAACTAGAGTCGCATGAAGATGCGGCGAAGGGAGAACTTGCCACAGCCAAAATGGCCGATTTTGGCTTCAACTGCCTCAATGCCATTAGTATTGGTATGCCCACTCTATTATTATTCAGTGCTCTGTGGTAAGGTGTAATTTTTAGTCCTTTGCTTTTTTGCAATCCTTGTATACATAGTTATGTATATATTTTAAATTAGGACATGTTAGACAACATTTTCTTCGGTTATTCAATAGGGTTTTATCAATCATATGACGAATATTTTATTCACTATATTTTTCTCTTTTGTTTAACAGTTGATTAGAATCGTTTTCAATCAAATTATGAACATTCGTATTCAGTAGGTATTTCTTAATAATTAAGAAACCTCAATAAAGTTGTCTCTAAATCAAAAGAGTTTACAGTGGGTCAGTCACTAAAGCAGTATTATTAGTCACTTTTCCAGGTAGAAAGGGTTGACCAGGGTTATATCCGACGATTTTATCCCGTTATGCATTTGGCAACGTTGCACATTCCAAACGTAGTAAATGTATGACTCATATCTATTATTACAAGAGATACCCTGTCAACAGCTTGTCAGTATAACCCGAAACAATACAATGAGTAAACCTATGTCTATGGCATGTATAGTATAAATATAGAATCTTTTAGATTTTAAATCATTCAGTTTTGTGTTGTGCTGTGTCAAGTTGGTTTTATACGATCTTTCAGATTTTAAATCATTGTGTTATGTTTTGTGTTTTGTTTTTAAACAGTCTTTCAGATTATAAATAATTGAGTTTTGTGTTGTGTTTTGGTTTTATAAGATCTTTCAGATTTTTAATCATTGAGTTTTGTGTTGTGCTCGTGACAAGTTGGTTTAAAATGGAATTCATTGAAACCACAAAAGGGAAGCCGTCCCTTCTGTACAAAGGACACCAATACAGAAAACTACGAGAAAATAAAAACAGTGTTGTTTGGGTAAGTGAATAATATACAGGGTGAGGCAGACCACCTGTACACAATGTATAGTGGGTAAACTATATGAGGTAAATCCTTCGTAACAACGGAAACCCCCCCCCCCTATTCTACCCCAATTGGAGCTAATTATTTTGAAATCTCCCAAACGCGCCAAAGGGGTGGTTGGGGGGGGGTAGTTTTGGGAAAATTTTCAAATGTAACGGTAGGTTAAGTGATACCTCATTTTGTTGTACACACAAAAGTATTATTTTGTACACCACAAAAGTATTTGTTCACTGATCATTTTAATTAAAAAAGTTTTCACTTATCTTGATGCTCATGTACAGGTTAGTCCAAAACGTCTAAAATTTAGGGTTTTACAGTTATTTTGATTGCCACCACCTACAATAATGTAGAGGAACACAATTTTTAACAAAGATTAATGACAGGACGCCCTTTCCAAAAATATCCTCAAATGTTCCATTACCCCAAAATTTACACATTTAAGAAGTACATACAATTTTGGAAAATGTAAGAGCTTGAAAGTGAAAAAAATCAAATAACAACATAGGTTGTGTTGCACTTTATTAAAATGGTCTTTAAAAACAAACATTTTCTGCATTTATTTTTTGACTCTACCTACAAGGGTTTTGAAACTGCATTCAAAAGATTGTGTTTTTTTCTTTTTTTTTTTCAATTCACCTTGGTGCCTTTACATTATTCAGTGAGGAAAATGTGCAAGTAAAAAGGTGTTTTCCAATAGTTTTTCTGTCTCTTTCTGTTTACAAAACGATCACTTATTAGACAATAACATAGCATATCCAATTTTTACCTAAAATTTTTAAAACTGAGCACGTCATAAATTTACATAAAAACTTACTTCAATCTTTAAAAGCGTCACGTCTTAGAAAAAATTAAATTAAACATAGTTATTAAATAAATAGCTTTTTGAGGTTCTTAAAAGTTTCACGCTTGTGGTTTTGTATTTAGGATTAGACAGGAAGTATCGAAGATTAACTGCTATTATTGTTAACAAACAATTAATATGAGTGTAATAACAGGAAAGAATAGCCGTTATTTTATTCAAGCAGATAAACACTTCGAACCCTGTTTAAAAACTAATCTACTATGCTATTAATGATTTTTAATAATGTTAATAAATGTTAATTATTAAAAGTTACATAACTATAACTTAAAATCGACCTCATTTCAGAAGATTTACAAAGTGCTCAAACTGCATCCCATTGTTTTGCAAACAGAGTTCTATCTTCGAAATGAAGCTATTTACAGCTCTCAGTATTTCTTCACCACCTTCCTTGTCTTTGGTTGAAATACACACACTATGTCTTTTAGTGTACCCCACAAGTAGAAGTCAATACACGTTAAATCAGGTGATCTTGGTGGGTAGTTCACAGGGCCGCCTCTTCCAACCCATTTTCCAGGGTATTGTTTATTGAGAGTTAATCGAACATCTTTTGCATAGTAAGCTGGTGCCCCATCATGCATTAACCACACATGTTGTATGGTTTCCTCAGGAATGTCTAATAATAAATTAGGCTGGTAACCATTCAGTTAGTTGTTGTAAATCACTCCATTTTAGGTGACCTTCAAAGAAAAATGGCCTTACAATTTTGTCACCACACCAGGTATTTAGAGTCCAGTACCTTTGGTTGTCCACTTCTCGCATCCAGTGCGGGTTTTCAAAGCCCAATATCTCATATTGTGACGTTTCACATCTCTATTACTCTTGAATGTAGCTTCGTCACACCAGAGAATGTTACAAAAAAGTTTTAATTGTGTTGTAATTGTTCTCTAGCCCACAAACAAAAATTCATCCTTTGAAGGTAGTCATCTCCATGGAGTTCTTGGTGTAATGAAATCCTATATGGATGCATTTTATCATCTTTGAGGATTCTCAATACAGATCTTTGACTCACACTAGAATCAAGAGCTACTCTTCAGGATGACTTATGTGGATTGAGCTGAAACGCTGCCAAAACTTCCTGGTGCCCTATCACTTGTCACGAGTCTAGCAAGTTCTTTTCCTTTGTTATGGTTAGGTTGAACATGCCCTTTTTTACACACTCGATTAGAAAGTTTTTGAAAAACATTCTTCGAATGATGTTCATGGTCTGGGTAACGTTCGGCATACAGAACCGCGGCAGCTAAGTAGTTCTGAAAACATGCATAAGCATCTGGAATGCCTCCTCATTTGTTTATCACATTCTAAAAACAAAACACTACCTTTCAACCACACTTATGGAAAACTGACAGATAATATCTAACTCCAACTGATGGATACCAGAATGATAGTCAGCCAGCCCTCAACTTTCTTTAGTTCTTTCATAAGGAAAACAGAATAGGTAAACAAAATTGTTAGAGATAAGATAAGACTACAGTATTGAATAATATGGTTCAAGAGTCCTTCCATAGTCCAATAAAGCCATTAACACTGTTAAAACATGAACATCAGGGTTTGCTTGTTTTTGAAACCTATTATCAACAGGAACCCTAATTTTTACCTTTTTAAAAATTCGTTAATCTACTACATTATTTAAAAACCAATTAAACCTAAACTTCGTTGTTTCCTTGGGCTCATTTGTTTCACGGGATATTGGTGTTGAGAACAACAAACTGAGTGAGGTAATTCCTCTGAAAATGAGCCCTATTGTCCATAATGAATAATATTTGTAGTAAAGGCACCAAGGAGAATTTAAAAAAAACATAACCTTTTGAATGCAGTTTCGAAACCATTGAAGATAGAGTCAAAGTTTAAATGCAGAAAATGTTTGTTTATTAAGGATCATTTTAATGAAGTGCAACACATCCTACATATTTGAGTTTCTTCACTTTCAAGCTTTTACACTTTCCAAAATTGTATGTACTTTTTAAATGTGTAAATTTTGGGGTAATGGGACATATGAGGATATTTTTGGAAAGGGTGTCCTTTCATTAATGTTTGGTAAAAATTGTGTCCTCTACATTATTGTAGGTGGTGGCACTAAAAATAACTTTAAACCCTGAATTTTAGACGTTTTGGACTATCCTGTACATGAGCATCAAGATAAGTGAAATTTTTTAAAATTAAAATGATCAGTGAACAAATACCTTTTAAAATAAGTTATCACTTAACCTACCGTTACATTTGAAAATTTTCCAAAAACTACCCCCACCCCCAAGAACTACCCTATTAGCAGATCTCAAAATAATTTCTCCAAATTCTTTGGGGTAGAATAGGGGGGGGTTACGTTGTTACGAAGGATTTACCTCATATAGTTTACCCACTATACATTGTGTACGGGTGGTCTGCCTCGCCCCGTATGTTATTAATTAAATGTATTATATTAATAGTTATTGATTTTAAACATAAAAGTTTAAAATTATCCTAAATCTTCTAAATTAGAAGTTTAATTATTAATCCTCAAACATTTACATTTAAATACCCATTAGAAAATTTGTTTACAGATGTGCATGAAAGAAATGGAAGAAAGCAGGAAAGCGTGTACAGGAAGACTACATATTTCTGCTGAAAAAAACATTGAAAAAGAAATTCCACATGTTTGTGCCCCCAATGAATCGGCTGTAAAAGTAACAAAAGCGATGTTTCAAGTTAAGAAAAGAGTTAAGGAAGAAGTTCTTTCGCCAGTTACTAATATTTTTCATGAGGAGATATCGCAGCTTCACGGTCTAGTTGCAGAGGTACCATCATTCTCATCTAAAAGAT
Source organism: Aphrophora alni (assembly GCA_963513935.1). Taxonomy (NCBI): domain Eukaryota; kingdom Metazoa; phylum Arthropoda; class Insecta; order Hemiptera; family Aphrophoridae; genus Aphrophora; species Aphrophora alni. The sequence continues at coordinate 28,952,574 of OY740772.1, read as the reverse complement.
GCAATCTGAACAAAGTGCGAAGAGATGTTCTAGGCGTCATACAAAATCCCAATACCAGTATGGAGATCGGCTCTCCTGATGAGTTGGAATATTTTTCAGAGGGATCATCCTTTCTTGTGAGTGTTACAGAAATTAACCAGAAATTATATTTTATCATCGTAAAAGAACTTGTGAAAAACAAGATTTATTATTTTTAGACGGAACGTTTCGCTGTTGTCCGACACAATTTGTGCAAATATATACACACAATTTGTGCACATATATACAGTTCACGTTGACATGAAAGAGACACTGATCACACCACAAATCTTCCCCGTATTTTATCGAGTTTTTCCTTATAAAAATAAGAGTACTTATGTTAAATTTTTTTCTAGTCTGATGGAGTTGATTCCTACTTGGAAACCCAATATAATAAAAATTGACTTCGAGGTAGCAGCAAAAAAGTGATTGCAGAAGTTTTAACTGAAACCACTATTTCAGGATGCAATTATTTTTTAATCAGGCGTTGTGGTAAATTAATCACAACATCAACATAATGAATTGGAATATGCAAATACATAACAATAACACAATACACAACAGAAATATAATTGTAAATTCACATTGATAGATACTAATTCTTAGCTTAAGATATACAAATGTGGCTTACAACTGTATTATACCCATAGAAGATAAGTCATAAATAATATATGAAAACAAATTATGGTAAGACCCATTCTACGTTGTCAGATTTATAATAAACGGGATTACATGTTAATCAAATATTAGGGAAACCTAAAATAGTCGGAAATGATAAAGGTCAACTCCTTTTACCTGAAAATCGTCGGAAATAATACTGTTTTAGAATTCCGTCGGAAATAACACAACCATATGTTACATTTCGGCACAAGCCGTTAGCTTAACACTTGATAAGAGTTAAACAGGAGGTGATAAAAACTTGACAGGTAAATGCAAGATATTTCCAGGAAAACAACCCTTACGCCAGGTAGCCGTTTTTGTGAACAGGCTTCATCCACCACCTAGGGGTTTATCCCTTGTTTATCTATTTATTTTTAGTATTCTAAATCCTCGCCTGTTCATATTAGCTCTAGCTCTCATGTGATACTAATAAAGGAAAACCGTTGGTGCATTACCTTGGCTATGGTTATCGCAAGTATAGAGGAAATGCGTAGGTAGTTGTATCATGGTTGTATTTGAAGCCCCAAAAAAGGGTTGTAAGGGAAGATTGAGAATTAAGAACGGAGACGTATAGACCATCAGTGTGGGCCGCCAGATGAAACAAATCTGCAAGGTCAGTTTCGATAATTTACTTTAAAAATTATTATTGAATTGATTGTTTGCTCCATTACTTGATATTTATAAACTTTGTACCCGAAAAGTAGACATACATTTCCCACTTTTATCATAATTAGTAAAATTATTATTTATAGATATCATTTTGTATAATCTGATCATTTCTTCACTTATCTTGGGGAAAAAGTATATTTTTCTAAGACCAGTGACCAATGAACTAGTTTGAGTCGACACATCTAAATTTATTTTTGTTTGTGTGTAAAAAACAAAAACTTAATAGACAGTCTTTTTCCGATATATTTAAAACGTTTGAACGGTGGTCCGAAACTACAAAAAAGTGTGACAAAAGTCGAAATATGTAAGTCGTAATTTTAAAAGTACTACCTATGGAATTTCGTAGAGAGGGAGATCAGAAAATGAAATCGCCTGACATTCTAATACTTCATGAAAAAGTAATCGGTTTAAGGAGAAACGTGATAAGCTCTAGGTAAATATTTCTAATTAAGTTGATAAATTTGTACGTTGTGTGTCGATTGCAATGTGGTTTTGTAATGGATATTACTGATGGTAAGTAGATCATTTACATATTTATATCTCCCATATAATAACAATTACATTAAAAATGGGTTTGAAATCATATTTAAAGATACATAGTTGTTTAACTTAATTCAAGAAAAAGTTGTGATCCAGTGAGATCATGTAATTTGAATGTGTTGCACGAACTAACAATTTTATTCCTCGATAAACTTTATTTTGATTGTTATTGTGATTAACCAATTAAATCCAATGGTTAACACACAGAAAAACCAACTGTGTCAAACCTTGCATAGAATAAAAATAAATAAATATGTATTTTTTTAAATTGCAAAATAATTGTTTACACAGTAATTGTTGAAACAAATTGTTAAAAAAATCAGTTTTTCAGTAAGGATGGAAATGATTTCTATGACAAAAAATAAGTAACTTTTATTGTTGTTGATTTTTCCATAGCATGCATCATTTATGAGATAAATTGTTATAAACAATTTAGATTAATGCAAATGACATTCTGAGGCATGCTAAACCTATTGAAATTACAACAAAACTGCTTTGCCAATTAATTGTTGCATGGTTTAAAAATAATTCATACATGTTTATTAAGGAAAATAATTGTTCAAACAAATTATTTTAATAGTGAATTTTCATTATTAACATGCACCAGTTCTAGGGTTTTAAGAAGCAATGCAACTATTAAACAATGCTATTGCTTAGTAAGAGCACCTGAGTTGTCATCTAAGAATCAACGAGAATCAATTCTATGGCAAGAAATAAATAACTTCTATTCTTGTTCATTTTTTCATAGCATGCATTGTTTATGAGATAAATTGTTATAAACGATTGAGATAAAAGAATGTAATTTGTAATGAAAATTATTATATTTTTGCACAGGATCTCAAACTACTGCTGCTAATAATGTTTTACGAGAAAGGATTTTTCTCATATTGAAAAATTATTTAAAAACTGATATGGATATTATTTCTTTCTATTTTGGAACAGCAATTAGCTACAACTTGAAAGATTACATTGGAAATACATCTTGATGTAAAAACTGATTTAAAAACTTTGTTATGCAATATAAAATCAAGATTGAAGAAAGCACATAGAAGAACCGAGAAATTTTGTTCTGCAAATAATGATTGGTTGGAATCACCGAGTATTGAATTGACTAGAGAGGCTTAGGCATGGTGGGGGTATGCTCAGCCCCCCCAACTCTCATGCTATCAACCCTCTCCACTGCCCAACCACTACCCTTATGGCTTAGTTGATTTGTGTCTTAGGTTTTACTTTAATGTTTTTATGTGGGACTTTGTGTTGGTTTTAATTAAAGCGTTTTCTTCTGAATTCGTTTATTTTTTTTAACTCACATCACAAACTGTAACTAGTTTGCCATGGCACAATGCGTTGTTTTCGGTTGCAACAACCGAAATGTGAAAGAAACTGTTGAGAGTAGTACATCAAAAATAACATTTCACCGGTAAGTTTTTCGACTATTTTCTTTTCTTATACACAGATTTCATAATGTGTTTTGACTGTGTTCTCAAAGAATATCAGTTCCATTAGAGACAATAATTTGTGTGAATAAATAAATAGAAAAATATGTGTTTGCATAAGTAGTTTGTACAAATCTACTTATTCTATATTTTAATTCCATCTTTAATTTTTATTTTTAAGTTTTCCAAAAGATCCTGAAAAAAGGCAAAAATGGACTGCTACTCTGAAGAGGGATAATTTTAAGCCTTCCAATTACAGCGTTATTTGCAGCAACCATTTTAAAGAAACTGATTTTGACAACTCCTCACCTTTTAGGAGATATATTAAAAGAGATGCCATCCATTCAATATTTCCTTCTTTTCCAAAATATTTACAGCCATCAACATCAAAGGTATGTGTAGTTCATTTATGTATTAATAATGTATGGACCACATTATTTATATCCCTCCTAGTACCTTTCTCAAGTAATGTTTTCCTTCTTTCCCTTCCTTTTTTAGAAAGGAAGAGTTTTGAAACGAGATCTTTCACCTGTATCATTCTCAATATCTTCCAAAATTACAAAACTGAACTTGAGTAAACAACCAAAAAGTTAAAATCAGCAGAATTAAACCTTACCACTATTAAAAAAGAAATTAAGAAATTAAACTCTAAGACATAAGGGATTTCAATTAAAGATTGCCAATTTAAACAATATTATTTAAGAATTAGATCAATAAAGATTCATTACTGCAATTTATTAAGTAATATTTCAAAGACTTCAATGTGCCATATTCGGAGGGAATCGCAAAAAACTTTTTAAAACAGTTAATTTTGATAGCTAATTAACAAAATTAACAACTAAACATTTTCCTATAAAAGGTAACTTTCTTTTATCTGAGATAACCTAGAAAATAAATATAGTTGTGGTAAGTTCTTGAGAAAATAATAAATTCTTGGAAAATGCCGTTTACTAGTGTAAAAGGGGTGGACCATGATAGCTAAGGGGCATACTCCTTCAACAGCCCTCTGCCATAGAAGAAGGAATTAGAACATTATTTCCTTCTTCCAGTGACACCTGACAAGACACTGGAAGAAAAAACATCATACCGGCCGATATAATTGCTACCTATTATAGGAAAACTTTTCGAAAGGCTACTATTAAAACTACTTAAGCCAATTACTGAAGCTAGGCAGATTTTTCCAACTCATCAATTTGGGTTTCGTAGTAGGCACTCGACTATAGACCAAGTGCATCGCATAACTGATGTCATAGAGAGATCAGTAGAAGAGAAAAAAATATGTGTGACTATATTTTTTGGATGTGGCTCAAGCTTTTGATAGAGTGTGGTAGAGGGCTTGGAAAATAAGCTTGATCGCTATTTACCGAGACAAATGAGCGAGATTCTAAAATCATATACATCTGACAGCCAAATTCGCGGACGACACTGCCCTGTTTGCTACTGGACAAGATATGGAAGCAGCTACTGGCAAGTTGAAATCAGCTATCGACAGCGTTAACAGCTGGACTAGGAAATGGTGCATTAAACTGAATGAGGAAAAGTCTACTCATGTTAACTTTACTAACAAGCACTGTGTGTATCAGCCAGTGATAATTAATGGGAAAACTGTTCCACATGCAAACGTGGCAAAGTATCTAGGGATGACTCTGGATGCTAAATTTCATTGGAAGTTACACTTAAAAAAGAAACGTGAACAACTAGGAATGAAGTATAGACAAATGTACTAACTTATTGGTGGAGACTCTGAATTGTCCGTACATAATAAACTGCTTTTATATAGGCAAATCTTAAAACTCATCTGGACTTACGGCATTCAGTTGTGGGGATGCATGAAAAAAAGTAACATCCAAGTAATTCAGACATTTCAAAATAAATGCTTCGTAGTATTGTCAAAGCACCATGGTATGTCTGCAATACAGACAGATATCCATCGAGAAGATGCCTTTGGTGCACGAAGAGATACAATTATGCTGGAAAACATGTAACCAGACTCTGTGATCATCAAAATGTAGAGGTGGCACATTTGGTTAGCAACGTCCCACAGGTGCGTAGGCTGAAGAGAAAGAAACCTGTTGACTTGGTGCAGGATTGATAAACGTGATCGAAGTGTAGTTGCATTGTGAAGACCAACTCTGGACGTTTTTTCACCACACAGCCAGTTACATCAGAGAAATATTGCTAGATAGTTGTTAACTAGTTGCAATTGTAAATAAATAAATAATAATTTAAAAAAAAATCTATAGCCAAGAATTAATCTTAAAAAAAAAATTGATAAGTAACCTTCAAATACCATATAGTGATAGATTTGTTTGTAGGTTTCCGAAAGATATAGAGCTGGACTAGATATTAAGAGGAAAGGAATTTCTCCATCCACAAGCTCTAAAGTTTGCAGCCAACATTTTGAAGAAAATAATTTCGAAGTAGGTGGATTGATAAGGAAACTGAAAAATGAAGCTGTTTCAACAATTTTTTATTTTCCACCTCATCTCTAAAAAGAGTAATTGAAACGCTGAAGGACAACTGTAAAACTGAAAATATGGAACATTCCATGTTAATTTTGTTCTTTACAACTTATATTTTCTTTTCTTCACATTTAACTTTAAAATGTGTACATTTTAGTAATGACCAACATGTAATTATTGAAATAAAAAGTCCAAGGATATTGCACTGCATTGTACATAATCAATTATTACTAATGTCTTGATAATTTACCCCCAAAAATGCAAAAATTAAAGGAAAATCAAATTTCTAAAAAATGGCTCAAACTATTTTGATCAAAATTTACTTGTGTTCTGAACATGAAATTTGCAGCCCCAGAGGTTCTGAACAAAATATATTGCCCACCATCTGTAATGGGCTGGACTTAACACTGTAATATTTGAGCTAAGTCTATGTAGACTTTATATATTATGTAATATTTCTTAAAAGGAGGTGATGAAGTTACTTTAATTATTTATAATTATCTTATTAAATTGCTCGACTAGGGCGCCAGGTATCCTTAACATACCAATTTTGAAAAAAGAATGAATTTAAATATTTAAAAGAAAGAAAAAATATCTGGGGGTCGTAAGTTCTTTTCACAGTGTACTTACAGTGATATTTGGTATTTAATGAAAACACTTGTCTCTGAAATGTTAACATAAAGATTTATTAAACTATTAAAGAAACATCCTACAAATTATTATTAACAACAAAAAAATTCATATTACAAATACTAGTTATCCTTTTTAATTTCAATAACAAATTATGAATTTATATTTCCTTTATTTCTTTCTTTCAAATTAATTAATTTTATCTTTAAAAATGCTTTTACCAATAAAATTGTTGCAACAGGAATTTACTTTTTATTTAAATTTAAATCATTATAAAGATCTCAGATGGAGATTTACTTCAATTATTAAAATTTTATTATTTTATCTATCAATTTATTTCCTTTTAAAATATTTATGAAACAGATTAAAAAATTTAAACATGTATAGCAAAATATATCAAAACATAATATAAATACTTAGTCCTAATTTAACATATGGTGTTTATACCAGAACACCCATTTGCACTCAAATTGTCCAAAGATATTAATTCCAGATGTCCTGAGACTTGTAGATTACAGCAAGCGTTGTTTCCTGAAAAGTTCATGTTTCGAATATTCACCCAGCACTCTAGGAATGTTATTTTTTGTACGACAATCATAACATTCATCATTAATAAAAGAATGTTCACTTCGATACAAAGTTTTTTGCCACGTGCTAAACGATCCGTTTAAGACACTCATTTACAGTACATAGTCTCTTATTCTTTGAAATCTTATAAATTCGAGTGTTCATTAAGTTTCTTTTTTTTATATTCACCGTCTAATTAAATACTTTATACTAATTTTCTCATAAATATTGTTTGTCACTTAGAATACAGTAAGTCTATTACTTTCAAACACGTTTACATTGTCATTAGAAGCGTCCATTATCACTTCCTATCCATTTTCTGCTAAATTAGTCTCTACTAGACTCTCAAAAAACACAACCATTCTCCACCAAGCTCTGATCTAGACTTTTTTAGAAACAACCTGTCACTCCTAACGCTGGACTCAGACTGCTGTAACCATGAGGCAAATTCTTACTTCCGAAAAGCGTTCCTTCCGGTCACTGTTCAACATTTTACCGCACTGCCGTAAAATACACATATTTTACATAATAAAACAAACAAACTAAATTACATTAAAATTAAACATAATAATTCATATTGTTGTCTTGAAAATCCATTTTTCTTTTATTAATGAAGTTACTACATTTAATTTATTATTTGAATCTCTTATCTGTTTGGCTTAACCGCGTCTTTTAAATGAGTCTATATTAAAATCTGACTTTTCACATTGTCACAAAAACCCCACAAGGTTTGTATTTCAATACAGGTATTGGAATACAAAGCTTTTATATATTTATATTTCAAATCGAGAAAGAAAAAAAAATTTTTTAATGGATGTTCAAGACATTTCATTTCAGAAGCTAAGGACCTCATGAAAGAAAATAAGTATCCCTAGTATACTTAATTTAAGAAAGATTCTCTTTTTACATAAAAAATTAAAATCTATTTGCTAAAATCCTATTTCACTATCTCAATTTGTTTGAGTCATCATAACTCATGTAAAAAAAAATAATGCGAATCAATTAGTGCTAAGTCTTATCTCTATTTATACAATAAAACCCATCATCAGTTTCCTTTCCAACCTCGTTGGCTGAAACTTTCCATCAACATTTTTTGTTGACAGGATCCCGTCACTCAAAGCTTATCTCCCAGACAGCCGTCTATATACTTTTTCTCGTCTCATCCTCTTTGCCAAGACGACATTTCTACATCCTTTGAAAATCTACCTTTGACTCTAGACATTCATCTGAATAATTCCTTCAACTTAATACAATTAAAATTTAAAACTTCTCATTATCATTAACACCATTACAAAATTATTTACTTATTACTCAACATTACTTCAATTTACTTTAAAACTTTTCAATTCAGATTTTACATTATTATTTATTTTAGTTTAAATCCAATAACTATTTATTCTTACTTAAAATCTCAATTCTCCTTTGTCTTGCTGGGATAACATGTTAGCTACTGATTTTACAATTACAAAAAACTCTTTTCTTCAACTAAAATTCAAAATATAACATCATTATTATCAAAAAAAATAAAATTACTTACAAAACTCATCTATTTATTTCAAAATTACCTCTTTACAATTGTTTCATCTTTCAGTATCCTGTCTTAAAATTATTTCCATCTTATCTTTCATATTTTAATAATTCAAGTTGCATTAATCCCCAAAAAACCTCTTTATCATTCATTTATCCCTTTATCTCAACGTAGCTTCCTTTAAAAAATCATGATAACCGTCGTTTATTCGCAGAATTCCTCAAATCTCCCTTTATCTCATTAAAAATCGTCGCATATTTCCTTTATTTCATTAAAATCGTCGTATATTTCCTTTATTTCATCGCAGTACTCAAAAAACCTCTTAAAAACTAAAAAATTAACCATCAATGCAACTTAACTACCTTCTTTATAAAAGTTTATTAACAGAACAACTTCATTTTAAATACCACTTTACTCAACAATTCTGTAAAGTCATCATCTTCATATAAAAACTCAAAAATTCTTTCATTTAAATTACTTCATTAAAATCTCCCTTGTCATCAATCACTTAAATACAAAAAACTTATAAAAAATAAAAAATTATCATTGCTTTCCCAGCTAACACCGTATTTCATCAAAATCTTTAGATACCTTTATCAAAGAACTGCTTAACATCATTTATTATTTCAAATTCCATTATTATTTATTTAAAAAACACTACTTATTTATCCTTTCTATCAAATTCATTAAAATCTCTCTACTTATTATTAATTTATTACTCCTTCCTTTAAAAAACAAAAACTTAACCTCCTTTACTCATCATTTAACATCAAAAAAAAAAACTTAAAAACTTTATTATTATCTATCTTGGCAAAACTCACATAAATTCTCAAACTTTACACAACTATTCTTCATATTTTCAAACCATAAATCACTTAAAACTAACAATTTTTTATCTCATATTATCTAATAATCCTTAATATTTATCAATGTCAAACATACAACTTATCGTTTTACAATTTAACATCTAATTACCTATCCTAATCAGTTAATCAACATTTTTACAGTTTTATAAAAATTATACATTTAGTTACGTAAGTACTCCCTAATAATGTCACGTCCGGTTTATTCCATGTATATGCAGCTTGATCGCGTCTGCATATATATCCTACAATTTATTTGCCTTCAACATCTGTCTAAAATTTATTACATGAAGTTTTTTCATGTAATAATGTCACACTTATTTATGCATTTTTCTTCCTAACCTCTCCTACCACAGTCCTTCTAACCGTCTACTTTATACCGTGCATACTTCTAATTGCTCTTTAGACTCTTACACAGAGTAACATGTTGTGACGTTGAAATGTGCAGTGGTTGAATACAATATCCCTACTAAATTCAAGATAAAGCCCAAAACACATCCCTATTCCACAACACGCTCTCCATGTAGTCCCAGAATGCCTTATTCTTGCGAATAAAACATTCTATTATTACTACATAAACGCTCAGCCATCCACCCAAATGTTCATGTACTCCTTAAATGCATCTACTCGAAGAAAATTTTAAAATTCATAAAAAATTTCATTAAAATTGTTTCATCCGAAGTTGAAATAATGTTTATTTTACCAATCTTATTATTAGCATCGTCGATTTTCTGTTTATGTGATCCTTTCTAGATGTTATTATTCAAATTCAAAAAGAAAATTTTATTTTTAAAACTTATTCTAAGTTTTTTACTTAGAAATTTTACCTTCAATACTATTAAAGTTATTTAAGTAATCTACTTTTGTTCTTGTATACTTTATTTAAAGCCAATTATCCTTTATTTACGTAATTTTTATTTGAAAACGCAAGTTAATTCCCGATTATACGTCAAAAGTTTTTCATTTTCAGAACGATAATTCTGTCACACGCTGTATCTCGTCTTAATGTCATGCAAAGGAATTCTAGGCCTGGTTTAAGCATAAACAAGTCCCCTCGATATGAGACAATCCTTATCTGTCTACTGATAAGACATGAAGACCTTTTGGTTCCAATACGATCTGCAAATGAATCTCAACTCTCTCTCGTCACATCCTATTGAATATTTAATATTGAATCCACCTACTTATTATTGAATATTATTTCTTCAACACTACACTAAATCCTTGCTTCGAACTAACTATCTTATCTATGTCACGTAAAATCAATATTTATTCCTTTCATAAACATACAGAGTTATTTACTAACAATCTTGCAGCTCCAAAGATCCTCTCATCTAGCTAATCTGTTTTCGTCACGTTTTCTAAATATTAAGATCTTAATAAACATATAAAGTTGTTTACTGCTATAATCCAGCGTCTTTACTTTACAAATACCTAAACGTTTTCTAAAACTAAACTCTTAATATTTTACGCTTGGCTAATAATTATTTTCTATATTTTTGTCTTAGCTTACAAAATTCATTAGTACACACAAATTATTAATATTCATAACTCTTAATCATTTATTATCAAACTTAAACTTACTTATTAACAAAATCTTAACTACTTTTTATTAATTATTTTAAAAATCAAGTCCGTGTGTTTATAAAATGTCCTTACATTTATTTATTCATTCCAAATTTCAATTTATTATGACTCAATTATAAATCATACATTTTTTTCGATGGTTCCCAGATTGGTGAAAGATTTTAAAATACATGATTGAATTTTTTAACACATTTTTAATGTTAAATACTTCTGTCCACAGGGACAGTTTGTCTTGCCCAGTCATCACAACAGACTCTTTCCTAACAAAGGATCCCACTTCGTTATTGTCTCGGAGTGTTGACAAAATACCTTTCTCTTTCTCCCTTACAGACATATCTACACTTCTCTTTCTCTCAAACATCTTAGAATCCAATGACCTAATTTCAACATCTGTTCGTTCAGGAATTCTAACCCCACCATTCTTATACACTAGTACAAAGCCTTCTTTTACTATTTCTACATTTTTACTTTCAAGATTATATTTAAAGTTAGATTTCTCACAAAAACTTTTAATTTCTTGTTCTTGGGTTTGAAAGATACTCTTAAATTTTATCATTACATAATTTTCAAACTCTACATTTTTATGACCCACTTGTTTTTTAAAATAAACAGCTGATACCTTCGTTATTAGATTATTTACTTTTACTTTGTTTTTCAAATTACTTATACCTATTCCAACCCCACTAGACATATTAATTTCAACGTTATTTGCTGTTTCTAGATTTACCTTGTTACCTAACCCATTATTCATTATTTTAGAAATTTCTTGAACACAATCATTCACACAATCGTCTTCTATTATTATCAAATCATTTGACATGTTATTTATCTCATTAAAACTGTTAATTTCAATTTCAGCTATTGCTTGATTTAAATTGTTATCTAAATTATTAATATTTTCTACCAAAACACCTTCTACACTATTAATCTGTTCAAATTCTACTTTTTTCTCACAATAGCTTAATTCAAATTCTACTTTATTATTAGTTTCCATTACATTAATTTCCATTTTAAGATTCTGTTCAAATTTTACATAATTTGGTTTTAATTCAACCCTCATTTCTTCAAATTTTTTACACATTGCTTCTTTTAAATCTAAATTAGCTTGTCTTAGTTCTAATTTACTCTGTTTCAAGTCATTATCTATTTTATCCAGTTTAACATTATTCTGTTCGAGTTTAACATTGAAATTTTCCAGCTTAGTGTTAATTTCTAGCTTATTTTGATCAAATTTATTATTGAAGTCATCAAATTTATTATTTAAATCTTGCTTCAAATCTACATTATTTTGTTCAATTTTATTATTTGTTTGTTTAATATCATTACTTATACATTCAAATTTCTTATCATTATCTCGTTTGAATTCTAAGCTATTTTTATCAAATTTTTTATCCATATCTAAACTAGTTTGTCGAAATCCTTTTACTAACATCTCATATATTTTTTCCATGCTCATACCTTGATCATTATTTTCTACACTCTCATCAATCCTAACTTCTTTGGTTACACTAACCTGCTCAATTACCCTAACCTCTTCAGCTCTTAATTCCTTATCTGAATTTTCTTCTACAATTTCTACCCCTGGTGTTTCTACTAATTTTTTATTCATATCTTCACACTTTTCTTTACTATTTAGCATCCTATCACTATCAAATCCATTAAAATCCGAACCTGAACTACTATTTACGTTCACACTTGAACGTCTACTATTATTACTACTATCTATTTCTTGATCTAAAAAATTTTGTGCAAATTGTTCATTTGTTTGCTCATTACTTTGCGATTCCTTCTCTAAATTATCAAAAATATCCCCTGTAAATTCCAATGGCTCTATATTATTTAAAGAATTTTGATTTCCTAACCCTACCTGTTCATCACTATTATTTACATTTACAATTTCTGACTCCATTTTTATCTTACTATATTTAACACAAAAAATTTTAAAAAAGAATCTTTCTTATTATTATAAAGAGAGTCCTTACCTTGATTTCAAGAATTCTCATTACCAAAATCACTGTTTATTTCGACTAAAAAGGCCCCACGTTGGGCGCCATTTGTAATATTTCTTAAAAGGAGGTGATGAAGTTACTTTAATTATTTATAATTATCTTATTAAATTGCTCGACTAGGGCGCCAGGTATCCTTAACATACCAATTTTGAAAAAAGAATGAATTTAAATATTTAAAAGAAAGAAAAAATATCTGGGGGTCGTAAGTTCTTTTCACAGTGTACTTACAGTGATATTTGGTATTTAATGAAAACACTTGTCTCTGAAATGTTAACATAAAGATTTATTAAACTATTAAAGAAACATCCTACAAATTATTATTAACAACAAAAAAATTCATATTACAAATACTAGTTATCCTTTTTAATTTCAATAACAAATTATGAATTTATATTTCCTTTATTTCTTTCTTTCAAATTAATTAATTTTATCTTTAAAAATGCTTTTACCAATAAAATTGTTGCAACAGGAATTTACTTTTTATTTAAATTTAAATCATTATAAAGATCTCAGATGGAGATTTACTTCAATTATTAAAATTTTATTATTTTATCTATCAATTTATTTCCTTTTAAAATATTTATGAAACAGATTAAAAAATTTAAACATGTATAGCAAAATATATCAAAACATAATATAAATACTTAGTCCTAATTTAACATATGGTGTTTATACCAGAACACCCATTTGCACTCAAATTGTCCAAAGATATTAATTCCAGATGTCCTGAGACTTGTAGATTACAGCAAGCGTTGTTTCCTGAAAAGTTCATGTTTCGAATATTCACCCAGCACTCTAGGAATGTTATTTTTTGTACGACAATCATAACATTCATCATTAATAAAAGAATGTTCACTTCGATACAAAGTTTTTTGCCACGTGCTAAACGATCCGTTTAAGACACTCATTTACAGTACATAGTCTCTTATTCTTTGAAATCTTATAAATTCGAGTGTTCATTAAGTTTCTTTTTTTTATATTCACCGTCTAATTAAATACTTTATACTAATTTTCTCATAAATATTGTTTGTCACTTAGAATACAGTAAGTCTATTACTTTCAAACACGTTTACATTGTCATTAGAAGCGTCCATTATCACTTCCTATCCATTTTCTGCTAAATTAGTCTCTACTAGACTCTCAAAAAACACAACCATTCTCCACCAAGCTCTGATCTAGACTTTTTTAGAAACAACCTGTCACTCCTAACGCTGGACTCAGACTGCTGTAACCATGAGGCAAATTCTTACTTCCGAAAAGCGTTCCTTCCGGTCACTGTTCAACATTTTACCGCACTGCCGTAAAATACACATATTTTACATAATAAAACAAACAAACTAAATTACATTAAAATTAAACATAATAATTCATATTGTTGTCTTGAAAATCCATTTTTCTTTTATTAATGAAGTTACTACATTTAATTTATTATTTGAATCTCTTATCTGTTTGGCTTAACCGCGTCTTTTAAATGAGTCTATATTAAAATCTGACTTTTCACATTGTCACAATTAACTGTTTTATAGGAATTAAAAAAATTAAATAATTCTACTTTATTTTACAGTTATTTAGTCTTTACATAGTCCTTAAAATAATTTTACCTCTGATATTTTGTTTAGGATGCAGACGAAAATGGTAATGGACAGCCATTACCAGAAATTACGAAACCAAACATTGATGTGAAAAATAAGAAAGATAACACACAGATTTTAATTTCAAGATACCAGTCACCAGTTCTGGAGAAATGCATAGTAAGAATAGTAATTTTCATTTCTGGGAAACATTTAAGAAATCGTCAAATGTTCTTATTTTATATCTTTTATTGTCCTTTTAAGGAATATATGTATACTCACTTTTTCATATTAAATTTCAAATTATCTAACTGTAATACAACTGTTACAAAACACCAATTTTAACAATAAAGTTTATATCAGGCATTGATGAATAACTTAATTGTTGCATATTAAACATTTTAAAACATACTTTGAAACTATCGTTCTATATTTGGTCATTCTAATGGGTAACATATATTTTTCAGTTCATGTATCACCTACTATACACATATTCTTCGCGGAAAAGTGACAACAGCGCCTCAAGCGAAGCGATATATGAATGAAATCAATGATTCAAGTTTTAAAAAAAAAAAAACTAACTCTCCTGACAGATTATTAGAAATTTTGGAAGAAAAGTTTTTTGGTTTCCCCTTGCAGTTAATTGTAAATAAGCATAGAAATTATAAAAAAGTAAGTTTAGTGCAAATTATTCAGAAAAAAAATAAAGATTTTGCATTTACATTATACTTCTATTCCCCCTAAAGCCTATAAATATTTAAGAGATAATGATTTTTGTTTACCCAACAAATCCATTCTAAGGAAATTGTCCATTTTTAATTGTGCTACAGGATTTCTAGAGGAATTATTCCTGTATTTGAAAGAAAATGGAAAAAAAACAGTTTTTGAACCATGTTAATTTAGTTTTCGACTTATGAGAAGGGAAATTTTTTTTGGATATGTAAATTTCAGAAATCGCATTAAAGTAGAAGACCCAGAAAGACTAGCAATCGAAGCCTTGGTATTTCAAATTGTATCACTGAAAGGTAGTTTTAAATCACCTCTAGGTTATTTTTTCATCAATAGTTCAGAAGTGTTGTCTAAATTATAAAAAATGCGTGCTGCATAATTGGATGGTGTAGGCATTAACGTTCACAACATTACATTTGATGGAACCAATGCTAATACGGTATGCTCCAAAATAAACAGTACTGAAACTGAATCAGCTGTAGCTGTCTTCTTGATTAGATGCGTCAACTTTTTATTGTTTCCACGTTTTCGTGATTATTATTTCTTTCTTATTTGAGGTTAGTTTTTGCTGACATGGTGCTAACTACTGCAGCGAAAGCTTTTATCGTAGAGCATTATTTTTGCTCATACGGAATTGGACGTGCGGGTGGGCCAAGTTTGTCACATACTGCATTGTTTTCAGGAACATTTTTACAAAAACCCGCTTTGTAATGCTGTGATTATTAATGTTGCTTAATAATGTCGAAAAACAGGTAGTGTTTTGACGCAGCGAAAGGGCTATTCAGGTCGCCCAACTACTGTCTATACAAATGAAAACAACGGAAGAGTGTTGCAACAAGTGTTACTGTCACCGAAAAGAAGCCTAAACCGAACGTCTTTGAAACTGAATATAAGCAATACGTCGTTGAAAAGAATGTTGGTAAAAACTGGGCAACCTGTGAACTGTATAAACAAAACAGTCAGAGTTCAGTACTGCGCTTCAAAGTTACCAATGTGCTATGGAGAACCTGAGTTTCTGAGTGATTTATGGTTTTCAGATGAATGTAATGTGCACCTTAATGGTTTCATAAACAAGCAGACAACACGTTTTCTTGGGTTTGAATGTCCTGACAGTATTGTAGAGAGGCCACAGCATAGTAAGCGTGTAACCATTTGGTGTACTGTGTCAGGGAGAGGCATAATTGGTCCATACTTTGTTGAAGACAATAATGTAAATCAGGACCGATATAGGATCATTTTTGATCGTTTTATAGGAAACCTCAGGAGATTTTGTCGTGTCTGAAACTTGTCTTTTCGTTCCCAATGGTTCCAGCAAGATGGTGCAACCAGCCACACTGCCTTAACCAACATCGCTTTCCTTTAAGAAACTTTTGGCAACCGCCTCATCTCCCTTAGAACAGTCTTTCCTTACCCAGCTCACTCTCCCGATCTTACACCATCAGACGCCTACATCTGAGGAATGATGAAGGAGAAGATTTTCCGTGAAGACCCACCAGCTACCATCGTCCAACTCCAGGAAAAAATAACCATATATATATATACCATATAACCATATAAAGAGGAGTTGTTTCATGCTCCATATATATATATATATATATATATATATATATATATATATATATATATATATATATATGGAGCATGAAACAACTCCTCTTCACCAAAATGATGCCAAACCTTCAAAAATGGTACGAGTGTTGTCTAAAATTGAATGGTGGTCATACTGAACATGTTATTACCTGAGTCTAATCGGTTTTGCTTCCTTTTACTTGTATACAGTATGTTGGTAAAACTATGAAAATAAAATCTTACAATTTCAGTACTGTTTATTTTGGCACATACTGTATAACTACCATAAAAAAAATTGTGTTGTCAATTCCCTGAAAAACCTTTTTTAAATTTGAAATGCAATAATGGTAATCTAAAATTTTGCGTCATGTTGGACGGTTGTCATATGCTGAAGTTACCTCGTAATATGTTAGCAGATTAGAAAATTATCCAAACTGAACATGGTCCAGTACATAGAATGATTAAACACCCTTTAAAAAGAAGAGGATTTAAGTCTACCAAATAAATTAACAGATAAACATATTTTCTATGTTAATAAAAAAATAAATGTAAAAGTCACCATACAAACACTGAGTTCTAGCGTTGCTGATGTCTTAGAATTTTTAAGATACAAAAATCATCCTGACTTTGTTGTAGGGTGTAAAGTGAAAATAGATTATATAAGAGTAATAGACAGACTTTTAGATTACTTCAATAGCAGAGATCCGTTTAGAAAAATTTTTAAAAGTCCAATCATAAAAAAAAAATCTGTCTAAGATATAGAAGTTATTAAGAGTTGCTACAGTTATTTATCTGATTTAAAAATTGAAAGCATTCCAGTTCTTCAACATTCACAGAAAACTTTTGCTCTTTGATTTATGTCCAACATAAATGGTATCAAAATTTTAACAAATAGAATGTTTGATCAACTTGACCAAGTATATCCTTACATATAAGTGTTTTCAAGACCACTTGGATTTGCTGTTTTAGTGTGTGTAAGGTCTCAAGGTGGCCATACCAATAATCCTATTGTAAAGCAATTTCAATGGGCATTAAGAAAACTTATTTTTCATAACACCATCAGAGCATATGATTCAACAAATTGCATATGTGTTGACAGCAATCACCAAAATTCAGTCATGAACTTTGTCCAAGAGAGATGATATTGATGAAAGTGTTATGAATGATATAAAAAATTTTGAAAGTTTTTTTGTATGTCTGAAAGTTCTAGTTATAAAAACAGTGTATTATATTATATATGTGGTTTAAATGTACAAAAAATAGACTCAAACGTAACTTGTGAGGAATGTAGCAAATGTTAAACAGACGACAATACCAATCCAAGTTCATATACACAATTTACAAATTTTATATCCAGGAAAGACTTGAGCTGAGCCTCTTCAGATGATTTTAAATTAGTTAAATTTGTATATAGTCTGCTGCCATTTAATAAATCAAGCGAGACATAATATAGATGTAAAACAAAATGTTGTTAAAGGACATACTTGTAATAATGATTATTCATTTGACTATTTTGCCCATCGATGTATAAATATTTTTATAGATCGATGATTTTACCTGATTACCTGTTTATGATTTCTAGAGAATAAACATTATGTTAGGTATATCAAATACTGGTAGGTATATATAAAAATAATACATTATAAATTTATTTCATCATTAAGATTTTCTGTAAAAATCCTTTGGTCTTTTTATTTAGCAGACTTAAATAAAAATGAGTAATACAAATACCAACTAGAGTGTTGCTTGTGTACCTAACACTGTGAGTAGTTGTTGGGTAGCTTTAAGTGGTAGAAGATTCAGAAGGAGAATCGTTGTTGGCATGTTTTATTTCCATAAGCATCCATGTAACAAGAATGTTAAGTTTACTCACCTATGGTGGGGGGGGGGCGCCAGTGGTAGACTCCAAGCCTTGCACTGGGCTAGCTATCCAGTATATTTAATTTATACATCGATGCAATTATTTCACCAGTAGAACTGTTGCAACAAAGCAAATCCAGTTGTTTATGCTCGTCTCTACTTGTTAGTAGTGAATTGGAACAGTAGAAGGGTTGCCAGACAGACCTGCCTGCTCTTCCCACCTTTCCCTTGGGTTTCCTTCTTTATTATCTGTGATTATACCAAAAACAGTTCAATAAGGTAAAATTTTTTATTGTCTGTGATATAACCCTAAATGAGGAAATTTAAATATGAGGATTGCCACTAATAAAAAAAGCATGGTCTTTCAAATGGAAGAAAACATTGAAGAGTCTATCTTGTATAGTTCCTGAGAAAAGATACAAGTGTTATCATTACAAAGTATAAGGTGAAGTGGTGCTCTTAACCATTAAGTCTTTTGTATTTTTATTATATTTTATTAACAAAACCTATAAAAGACATTTCATTAAAAAAAAAAAAAAAAAAAAAGAAAAAGAAAGTCCTACATTATCATATTTATTTGTTTATTTAGGTCTGAGATTCAAAAACAGTACTGAGTTTTTTGTTTAGGTTTAATTTAAGGAAATTTATTGTTGGTTGTAAATAGTTTGATTGATATAGTTTGTCTAGTCTTTATGTTTAATCTCGGCCTGCTCATAAAACAACTGACTCATGATGGTGGTCTTTATAATTTAAATTGTTTACAATTAGTAGTTTTGTTAATTGTAATTATTCTTTCAGTACCTGTTATTGTCATAAATAAAATCAGAAATAAAATGAGTACCTCAGTAAACATTATAAAATAACATAAAACCAATACATCCAATGGGATGTGTTGACCCACCCTTTGTTAAGTAGATTGTAATAAGAATTTTTAGATTAATCATTAATGGGAAGATTGAAGGATGGATAATACCTCTCTCACAAATAAATGCAACTAGTTTCTCCTAAGTCTCATGTTATCCCTCTCTTCCACCCTAATTATTTCCTTTTAATAAATTTAAAACTTTGTTTTATTTGTGGACATTAAATGTATAATTAACCTTCCATATTCTGTTATTGTAATCAATTTTATCAGTCAGTTAAATCCAATACTCCCTTTCTCCATTAAACTTCAACATCCTCCTAAATAAAAAAAAAAAAAAAAAATGAAGCCTATTCAGTTTTAGAGTTTAATTAAATTGTAATATTATCATTTATCTAAAACAAAGAAAACATATAATCAGGAATAAGAATTGTCATTATTTCATTCATCATTAAATGCAATTGTTTTCATTTCTGATTCTTCATCTGATTAGTAATTAAAATTGAGCCATTTAGTTAAATTAAAAATTTATGTAATTTTTTCTATATGTCACTAAAAACAACCATTTTAATAAAATAGGTAGGCCTACATGTATAGTATGGAACCTCCTTTTATGTAAGTTCAAAACTTGAAACATCCTTTTGCAAATATTTTTAGGTTCTGTCATTCTTAAGTTTGTTTTTCACCCCTATTACAGAAAGACATAATTATCAATAGAGAGTCTGTAAATCATGAGACGTTATCTTATTTGTGAAACTATAGCATCCCAATTGAAAGTAGAGCAATAGTCATCCACTGTGGGCTAGACATACAATCTGTACATTGAGAAAGTTGACCCATTTTATTGGGTGACATACGTTATGTATGACCTGGCATTGTAGAGGTTAAGGAACATTTCAAGAATACAGTGTAGAAGCATTAGTTTATATTTATTTTACAACATGTTGTATATATTTAATTGATTTTATTTTACAGCCACAATTGACACCACATGAAACAACCATCATTAAGGAGGAACTAGACTTGGATGATGATTATAATGCAAATTCATCTGAATATAGCAAAGATTATTGTGCAAACTCATCGGAACACAGCAGAGATGACAACAATGTGGAGTTTCAGGTATTCGGAACTGAAATTCATAAATTGTAACAATTATTGAAGAATATATTTTTGAAGGTCTATCATCCTTGTAACCTTACACCCACAATAAATAATTGTGTAGTTTTCTAAGCGACCTTTCTCTACAGAACAAGAGTTCTCCTGCCACTATGTTCATTAAGAAACAGATTATTTTCCTTTATTAAACAGGGACTATAGCATGCTTAGTGGTGAAACTTGAATTTCACGAACACCAATTTGTTGCTTATTTCTCTGGTTGGGTTCTGTTTACATATTTCAAATAAATAATCCTGTGGTGCAACAGCCTCTCGCCTAGAGCTAGACAGGGATCACTTTTTCTTTTACCTTATCTTCTCATTTGTAAATGTATAATAATTATGAATAGTGAAAAGAAGATTAATTTGACTGACCAAAGGTTAGTTTAATCGTCCAGTTCCTGTAAGTGAAGATAAAATTGGTATATATATATATATATATATATTTTTTTTTTGGTATTTAGTTAGATTTGTTTGGTTGGTTATGATGACTACAATGGTTTTTTGTTTTTAAACAGACAAAAAATTAAAATTAAAATTAAGATTGCTTGAAGTCGAGTGATATTTGTCACCACATTGAGATTCTTTCATAATTAATAATTCTAGCAGATACACTTTCAAAAGTCCCTTACCACACTTGGGAATAAACAAAATAACAAAAAACAAAAATTTTTGTCAAAAGTAAAATGTTTATTCCTATTAGACCCTTATAGCTATTACAACAACAAAGTTCTTCAGATGACAACTTTGTTGTTGTAATAGCTATAATAGTCTAATAGGAATAAACATTTTACTTTTGACAAAAAGTTTTGTTTTTTGTTATTTTGTTTATTCCCAAGTGTGGTAAGGGACTTTTGAAAGTGTATCTGTATATATTGTCACCACAGTGCTCTGGTCTTTGTTTAATAATTCTAGCATTCACAATCAAAATTCACTTCCAATTGCAGAGCCTCACTTAGGTTATAATGTTCAATCGACACAGTTCATATCTTTTTAAACCCCATGGGAATGGAACCCAGGATCTCCAGGACAAAAAGCAAAAGCAATAGCCTCCAACTGGAGGTTCAATACAGATTTCAAACTTTATCATAATAGAAACCAACAGACATAAAATTTCTTTTCCTAACATTTCTTACGACCCCTTCCTTCATGAAATACTTTCCTTTATCTAATTCTCAAGATATCTTTCTCTCTTCACTTTTAATCATAGGTCTTATCTCACCACATCTACTTCTATAATAGATTCCAGCTCCACACTTTGTTCAACTGTTCATGTCACTTGTTGGTAAAATGTGACACAAAGGACCAACAAAATGAGTACTATTTTTCATTATCCATTCAGCTTATTGTAAAATGTTTACTTGTACAAAAGCTTCCGAAATTGAAATACAGTATGTAAAAAGTCAAACTATTTTGTACAATTTTCACTTAATAAAACTGATTGTATATAATGACTTTATCCATTCCTAAAGTTGAGTTGCAGATTCTCTACAAATTCTTCATTGTAAAATACATTTTATTACACACAATACCAGGTTTATAAGATATTAACCACTTCACAACACTTCAGTATATTTGTATTGCGTAAGATGAGATGAACAATCACAGCAGTAAATGTAAATAACAAGTTAAAATTCCAACCTTACTTTGAGTTGAAAGTGGATCTTCAGGTTTCATTTGCATATCACCAATTAGAACAGTATATGTAAAATTCTGTTCAGGATGAAATCTTTTCACTTATCTTAGATTATTTTGGTGAAGGTTACCCTACTTGTGCCATCTCATCTACACAATATTTGATCTTACAAGTGAACAAAATCTGTCCTGACCCAAGACAGCACTGTCCATTAAACTTTTCATCCTGAGTTATTAGAGTTTACAAACTTAAGCCAAAGAAAAGAATGCTATTTATTAGGGTTATTTAAATAGTTATTGAAATAGAAAGATGTTTTAAATTAGAAGTGTTTAATAACTAAACAAAAACAATGTAAATTTATTACAGAACATGCTTAACAAAATGGAGAAAACAAACCCTCTGGAAGAGAATCAATATTTCAGTACAAATAGTAACTCATCAGACTTTAGAGAAGTTACCACTCAACAAAGAAGCTCGTTTGAACTTGTTAAACCAATAAAGGAAAACAACGTTTCAGGTACAGAAAAGACTAGTGCTAAAATCCAAGGTGTATCTGACATACTTGATTCATTGACCATATTTTACAGTTGATATTTCCAGTATGTTAACACAATTTACATACAGTCTATTATATAATAGTTTTATCACAAGCATAAGAACTGTTTTTCTTTAAAATAAATGATCTTGATCTATCAATTATTAGAGTGTGTAATACCTAAAAAAGGTTAATCTAATTTGAATAGTAAACATAGCGGGAAATCGTTTAGAAAGAATTTGGGAGGGGGTAAATGAGTTGAAAACGTGACTTATGTTTTATAGTTAAAATAAAGTAAATTCAATTAATATAGATTTCCAAACACAAGTAAATAATAATGTATAGGATTTAAGAACTTTACTTATAAGGATTTAAATAATTTTGTGTGTGTAATACAAAATTAGTTAAAAAGGAACTTGTGGTTATGCTCAGAGCATTGAACAGTGCATTCGATGCGATGCGGGAATTATTATCACTGACGTTGCGGGAATGAAGGACTATCCGTGGAGCCTGTGAACGACTGTGAACCCTGTAAGAAAACAGGATATGAGATTTCCAGCATGTGGCCTCAGTCTGAATTGAAGTGTTGAGATGGTTAGACGTGTTATAAAAGAGTCTTAGTTTTTGACCTGATGAGGTCAGACCTGTAAAAGTTGGTATAGAGGTGTTTTAATAAAAAGGAGAGTTTTTTTGTCAGACGTGTGTATGAGAGACTATCGTGAACAAATAAGCTGAACAGTATTTTTGAGAATTAAAATGGTACTAATTTGATTTAGAACAGAGTGTTAGAAGTGTTTATTACGAATCGTGTGTTATAAAAAAGGACAATAGACAATCACGCGAGTAATATCGAATTCGGTCGAATGGTGAACATTTACAAAGTGAAAAAATGGACTAATAAGTTAGTAGACATTCTTGATATAAACATTTTGCGAAGTGTAACTGAAATGCTTTCTGTAGACCTCGTTTTCCGCGGGCAGAATGGAAAGGCGATCATCAAACGGCATACTTCAGGTACCACTATTGTGTAAATGCAATCTGTGACAACGATCTGGTAATATGTGTTATTTAACACATGACCTTAACTCACATATTGTATAAAATTTAATATGTTTTAATTTTTAATTTTTGTAATGTGATATTTTTATACTTATATTTTAAATAAAAAAATAATAGATGTGTGCTGACATATTTTTTATTAGAAATACACTAAATTCAATACTAAATAACAGATATTTTGGATCTGTTCATTTTACAAATATTTTGTTGCAACGTAAAATTAAAATTCAGTATAAAAAGTAAATTTTTTTTAAAGTAAATAAAAAATTAATTCAGATAGGATGATAGTTATAGATAATTTTCATAACATGTTCTTTGTAATAAATTTTAATGTAGAAATGTTCTTTTAATCAATAAATTTATGTTAAAATTTCAGTTTAACAAGAGTTCTTCATTTAATACCAGAAATCACTGTGGAGTACCCTTTAAAAAGAATCCCATGACCGAGATTTTATAATATTTAACTTCACATTTTCAAAATTGGTAAGCGAAAGCTGCCTGGCGCCCATAAGCTGTGCAAAGTTTTAAATTTAATAAAAATAATAAAAGGTAAAAAATAACTTAACTTAAGCAATATTTATAAAACCTTAAGTTTTATATTTATTACAAGTGATAATTTATTTTAATTAATTGCTGTGCTAAAACATTTTAAAAATAAATAATATCTGTTGAATTGTCTGAGATAAAAAAAAACCCATCTCTTAAGGTTCTTTCTTTTGGGTTAATTTCTTGTCATTATTGTAGTTTTTAGTCTTGACTTGTTCTGTTTTATCAGTAGGAAAAAAGAGTAAAGTTGTACACTATATCATCATCTAGTTTAAGATCATAAAACTAGATTTTTCAAGATAGAATAAAAACTCAAATACAAGATCTCACAAAAATTAAGTTTACTTAATCAAACACAAAAGTTGACAAAAAATATTTTGTTTAGTTTCTTATCTAAGAATACAATTAACCAAGATTATTTCATTTTGATAAATTTTAAAACCTAATCTAATTAATTTTTATTACAATAATTAGCAGAGAACCTTTTATTAGATTTTCAGAATTAATTTGACCATTATTTATCTAACTACTGTAGGCTTATACAATTCTTGATAATGTAAGATTTTATTCCAATACTTAATTTATGTAGCTGTACAACTTTTTTGTAATATCTCAATTTACAAAATGTTTCTTTTTAAATCAACTGTCTGAATAAACTATAAACCACATTTTTTTATTGTCAGTGTTAAATTTAAAAGGAATAAAAAAAATTATATTCTCAAATTTTACATTGTTTTCACTGTATTATCCAATTTTTCCAAAATATTGTGCATGAATTATTGTGAATAGTACTGTAATTGGCACAAAATTAAGGACATCAAAAGGAGTAGGCTATATAAAAAAAGTAACCTGAGCCTGTAACAATATGGGGAGACTGGAGATAAATAAAGTGGGTATCATCAACCTTCAGCTTTAGGGTTATTTCACACTTACCCGGCAGTCGAGTAACTGACATCTAGCCAACATGTACCCGACAACAACCAGAAAATGGACTTTTTCTACACTTACCCGGCTGTTGGTTAACCGACATCTAGTCGAGCCGACATGCATAGAGAACTCATTTTTATTTACACGTTCCCGTTGCTTAGTTGACTAATGTATTGTAATAAGTTAATAGCGTGGATGATCCTCTACACACGTTTGAAGAAGCGGAGAAAAAATAGGATGCACTGGGTTCATCCGATCAATATGAGAAGAGACGAGGTTGGGGCGTTCTTTTTACTTTTCGAAGATTTGAAAAAATGATGGAGAGAAGTTTTTTAACTATTTTAGGATGAGTATACAAACTGTCGATGATATACATTTAAGAATCAGAGATTCCATACAACGCTGCAACACATCATTTTTAGAGAATGTATACAGCCTATCCAGATGTTCCCAGTAACAATCAGGTAAGTGATATAAAAAGTTAGTGTTTTATTTTTCATACATATTTGTTTTCGCCATTCCGACTACTGATTAGTAATTAGATATATTATAAGACTTACCGTCACAATAGTCTATGTAGACTATTGTCTAACATAGACTATTGTGACGGTAAGTCTTATAATATATCTAAGTTTTATTTTTATTTTTATTTCCAAAGATTTTCATTTAATTATTGAAAAATGTCTTTCACAATGAAAACTTACATTAGAAATTTAGATTACAAACTTATTGAATCTATAGAAGAATTTTCAGAGAAGTTTGATAAGGGGGAACCTTTTCCGTAAATTCTTACCCCTAACGTTTATATAATTGGGCTGCAGTAGTGTGATAGAAGCAGAATATGATATTGTTGTCCATTAGATTGCTATTGATGTGATATACCAGGATGGATGGCCAAATTTATATTCACTGATGCTTTTTTATTTTGGATATAACTTGAAACATTTTCAACTGGAATCCAACAATTTTGTTATCATTAAACGTTTCTAGCGAGGGAATTATTCTGTTGAAAAAAGACGAATGTCGATCGGGTTTCTGCTTTATGGCATTAATACTCAACCTTAACCAAGTCTGATTTAATTTTTTCGTTAATGTGCTGTGCTTTTTGAAGGTCACTTTTTAGGATTAGACTCGGGAGCATCATTTTCACACTGTTCAGGGGGCTGTGGGGCTAGGGCATTGTCCAAACAGATGTTCTCAGTTGGTTGGCCTTCCATAGTTTTTTTTTTTTTTTTTAATTGCAGCTGTTTGATGTAAACATAGGTTTTGGGTGGCTTCCCTGATCTTTGTAAGGAAGTTTTGTATTTCGTCTCAATCCCTTAGAAGATATCTCTAACATTTTCCCATGATAGATTTACCTGAAAAAATAATTTTTATGTTACTATTATTAACTCATAATAATAACTGAATACATCATTGGATAAGGTATTGTTACTTGATGTAAAAATCCTCATTTAAATGTGAGGGTTTAGTGGAAAAAACATTGCATTTGAAGTTATGTATCAAAGGGATTAAAAGTAGTTGTATTGGGCAAACAAAGCAAAAATTAAAAAAAAAAATGTTATATGGCTTTCAACCATATTAATTAATTAATTTCGTATCGATAAAAAGAAGATAAAATATATTACATATTCAATAAGTATGAGAACAGTCTCAGAAAAAAAATTAAACATTAATATTAAATTTTAAATCCATTAAATATTAAAGGAGAAATCATTTATTTTATGGAAGTGAAATTCATAGCACCTGAAATATACATTTTCCTATGAGGTAACATTACACCAAGATAAGAAAAATATTATAAACTTTGGAAATTCTGAATCGTTTCATTAAAATCAAAATAAATAACAAAAATTTCCTTATAATAATATTGTTATAGCATTTTATATTGCCTATTCAAATGTTTATTAATGCATTCTAAATTTGATTTAATTTGATTTGAAACGTTTGTTTCAGATATTTGGCAAGTGGTTGTAAATTCACAGATCTTCACAATAGTTACAGACTTGGCATTTTAAAACTATCAGGAAAATTGTAAAAATTGTATGTCAAGCTATTTGGTCCCTGTGACATGAATGTATCTCTGTGTTCACTTCAGAGCCTGGGAAGAAATTGCTGGAAATTAAAAAAAAAAATCTATTTTCCTTCATTGCAACGGAGCTGCCAATGTAAAACACATTCATATCGCCCATCCGTGTAATTCAATGTATTACAACTAGAAAGGATTTTAATCTACAGTGTTGATAGCTGTGACAGACTTACAATACTGATTTATCTACGTTGATGTCGGCAGTTATGGAAAAGATAATGATTCAACCATATTTCAAGAATGTTCTTTGTGGAGATGTCTTTCCTGAAGATAAATGTCTTCCTGGTATAAAAAGTCCCAATCTTGCTGATAAAGAGTTTGGGCTGCACAAACACCTTCTCTGACTGTTTGCTGGACATCAGTTGACAGATGCAAAAAGAGCGGTAGTGTTCATATGGAATATTGAGCAATAAATGGAGGATTTTCTATAGAGCTATAAACTTCAATTTCGATTTTCCTATTGATATTGTTAACTCTTTTGTAGTTTTGCACAACTTTGTTCTTGAAAGAAATGGTTACAACACAGAAGATACTCTGTCCATAAATGTACTTCAAAATATAAGAAGAACAAGTGAATGCGTGCCAGGGGGACTTTCAGCAAACAATATAAGAAACATTATTATGGACTAATTTTTAACGCCATTTGGCTCAATAAAATGGGAGATTTGTAAGATTTAAAGTCAAATAAAACATGTGATGTGTTTATTAGTTTGCACTGTTTCTTTGTATTTAGAGTGCATTAACTGATTATATGTTTTTACTGTACTCACTTACTAAGAAAATGTATCTTAAATGTATTGTATTCAATTTAATAATTGGAGTATTTTACTTACCATATTTGTTTTTTTTCCTTTGGCCCAACTCGGCCAACTCTTCAAAACCATCATTCAACTCTTTAAAAATAAAAATCTCAATGCAAACATTTCTTATTTGGATTCTGTCCTTATAAGATTCTTGTGTTTTATTCCATAACATAGGACGATCATGAACTAATGTATTTAGTGATTCAAGATCAACTTCTGGCATGATAAAAAACTTTGAACTGTTTTAACACAAAACCACGTACAACAAAACCAGGAAACACTTGTAGAAACTGCAATGACATAAGCCGGCTAGATGTGTACTCTGCCATTGGTCCCTTCCCCCACTTCCTTTGCCAACAACAGCAGTCATCTTTTCCAGTGGGGGGTACCGGCTTCATACACTAATACCACTGCAGCTGGGTATCGTTTACCCGACCATGACATTTTCCGGGCAAGTGGATTGAAACACCCCTTAATGCAGAGGAGAGGGGTAGAAGAAAACAATAGAAAAATATCTACAAATACTTATTTAATTTAACAAAATAAAGGTCTTATAATTTTTTGTTGTTGAAAATATTCCTCAATATGAGGATTCTCTCCTTCCAAAGAACTACATAAATTGTATTTATTGTATTTATAGGACTGCATTTTCTATGATCAACCTATATCAAAACCATGCTCAATTTTAACATAAATTATGCAGCATAGTCAATTACGTACATACTAGAATATAAAAAGGAAACAAGTTTTAACTTTAAATTAGATTTTCATGCAACATTCTTTACATTTCAGATTTTGGTGATATAAATCTAACACAACCAAAGAGCCAAACATTCAGGAAATGTTCCAACAAAGATCCAACATTCTCAGACCTTGAGTCAAAATGTGTAAATCCAGAACAAAAATTAAGGATAGATTATTTAAAAATTATGATCAAAAAAGAAAAAATAGAAATGGAAAATAACAGAGAAGTACATTTACAGAGAATGGAAAATTTGAAATTAGAACATGAATTGTTGAAATTAGAATTGGAAAATAAGAAAAAAATCAAATTTGTTTCTCAACATTTTTGGAAAGACTGAGTTAATGTATATTGTGTATGAGATAGAATAAAACTTGAACACAAGATCTCACAAAAATTACGTTTACTTAATCAAACACGTTTCAACAACAAAGTCACCATCCTCAGATGTTACATTAGCTGTAATATCTAAACTATAACTCAATAGTTTAGATTTATAGTTTAGATATTGTAGCTCATGTATGACTGAGGATGGTGACTTTGTCGTTGAAACACATTTGATTAAGTAAACGTAATATTTGTGAGATCTTGTGTTCGAGTTTTATTGTATCTAATATTATCTCACAAGCCAAGCTCAATATTTATTTATTTATATATTTGTATATTATAGTTTTATTTTTCATAAGTTGTAGATATTTCCCAGTTTTGTGTGTGTACATAGCAATTAACATTTGTTAAAAAACAGATTTCTAAACCTACATTATATATTCTAAGTTGTTTTTAGTCAATCAGTTTATCACATATAGTTAGGATCCAATTCATTATATTTGTTTGATTGTTTTTTAAAATAATATTTATTGCCTACCAATATTTGGTTAGCTTATGGTACATAAAACACAATTTTGTTATTGGACATTCAAAACTTTGAGAAATGAAGGAACATAACTTCAAAATTAAGATGACACTTTTAACAACAGATGATTGTAAATAATATGTGATTGCTGACGGCCATGTATATTTCATATTTTCATTAATATCTTCTTGTCTAATAGTTAATTGCATGGGTATTTTTTTTAATTCAGCTGTTGTTGAGACTACTGGATCCAGCTGATTCCAACATGGTGTCACTGCTCCACCAGGAGGAACAGAAACTAACTAAAAATGTTAGAATAGCCACGGTTTTGTTAAATCTCGTATCTAAATTTCAATAATAATACTACTAATAATGAATAATACTTAATTCTTAGAATTATTCAGGTGTAACTATACTGTTTTAAGTTTTGTATTATTATTTTTGGATGAAATAAAATTCTGTGGAAATAAGAACACAAAATATCAACATTAATTTTTAAAACTTTTCTTGGCAAATCACATGCTCCAGATTAAAAATCTATGTTCTCTTCCGTGTTTGTAGTTAAATATTCCCAGAACCTACTGGACTTACTTTAAAACAATTTAATACAGATTGACTACGGTCAATGACAAAAATAGTTTTGTAAATAACACTATTTCAGTCCTTTTCAAAATAATGACTTCTATTTAAATTTGTTTTTTTTGTTAATAATTTCACAATGCTCTATCAATACCTTATTTGTTGACATTCTGTGTTCCGTATACCATTATTTACCAACAACTAAAAGTTATCACTCCAAAATCGAATTTTAGTAGTATAACTACAAATCAAACCAAACTGTTTTAATAGGCACACTTTTAATCTGATTTAAAAATTAGTACATATCCATGCATGAATAACTATGTTTATTTTATTACTAGCGGTTAATCTTACATATCTCAGTTTTAGTTTTCAAACCAGTATTTTCTGTCTTGTTTTCAGATTTTACAAAACTCATAATTATTTCAACTTGGCTATGTACATTTTCCAGAAACTAGTTATTTTATGATTTATAATGTGATGTTACCAATTTTAACTAATTATAATGTTTATATTATTAATATACAAGATTATTTAATTATGTTCAACATATCTACCAGATTGGATTTAACAATCTTCCATCCTGAAAGTCCAGAAGCCTTGTTGACTTAGGCATACAGCCAGCACTGGAGACACATATGGCATTAACATTTTATAAACTAGTTTTACTAGGAGTAATAAGTTCCTGTATTTTTGTAACGTGTATATATATAAACCAATACGGTTAGTTATGTAATTGTTCTCAAACAATTGTTTATATTATTCTTATACCAGTACCAAAGTAAAAAATATAAATTTATTTATTATACCTATCCCAATTACAGTTTCAAAATTTAATTGTAATTTTCTGAAAATTTAAGTTCTGTTATTAGTTCCACATTGTTTCACAACACAATACTTGTCCTTTAATTTTGTTCTATAAAATTCAGATTTTACGATCTTTTCTTGTACATTTAAATAGATTACAACACCTGTTATAAGTCTTCACTAGATGATGTTGACACTTTAACTGATTTAAAAAAGTTTATAGATACAATAAAATACAATTTTTTCTCTTCAATTGGCAAGGATACACTTGTTTATGTTTTGTATATTGAAAACAATTCAATATATCTATATCTGTCTTGAAATGTGATAGCAATTTAATGAAAATATTTTTTAATTACGTAGTTTACAATAAATTCTTTTGGTAAATATTTAATTCTTCTTACATACCACTATACACCTTTATAAGTGGAGAGGAGTCTCTTGCAGGTAAATAAGTAAGGGGTGTATCATACAAGAACCTTGAGATCTTCAATGTGACTGTTTACACTGTTAATGTTCTATTATATCACAATATTAAATTTTTTGATTTCTTGCCATAATCATGATCTAATAATAATGGATTATTAAAAAAAATTATAGTATTTGGGCCTGTATTATTTTCCCACCTGCCTGGCTTGAATTTCTATCAGGTGGTTTTATTTTAGTTGCCTCAGGGTCTAACTTCATAGCATCCTCAACAACTGAAACAATGTCAAGTGTTGAGGATTGGGAGGGGTTTGTTAGACTTCACACAATGGGGTTTAGAGGCAACCTCTACTTTCAGATTTGTCTTGTTTATAGATAGTTAGATTTTGAAGCCAACAATTTCATTGTTGGCTTTGTTATAGGAAGACAAGAAACGGACTTGATTTTGTTTAAATTACTGTTTTATTGCTGGTGGCGGAGGCTTTACCTTTGTTACAGGTGTGTTTTTCTGTGTCTTATTCCTTGAATTTAGACCAGTAGGCCAGAAGTATATGGGATTATTTCTGGAGAACTTAACTGATTTTTGGAAAGATTGATGTTGCCCAGATTACTTTGGGAGAAAACAGTCATAATTATTCCACCTGTTCCGTTAGTAGTTTAACCATCTTGGTTAGCTCTTTATATTTCTCACAAGGTGTCCTTTTGTTTGAAGCCGCAGCAGCAAAAGATTTTCCTATTACTGCAGATTTGTTAGCTTCATGGCATTGTAGATAAAGCAATGAAAATGTTATAATAAAGAATATTGAAATAAATTTAACTGGCCTTGATAGAAAATAAAGTGTGTTAACATCTTCATAGACCTTAAGTTAGGATTTTGACAGTTTGGACTATGGTGTGCTTTTGAATAATTGATAGAATATAGTATCGAAGTAAAAGCACTAAAGTGGATCAAACCATATCTTGAAAATAGAGTTCCCTTCGTTGAAACTCGCATACGCTAAAGGTTTATTGTGTAGGTCAGGTATTCTTACGATAAATCATGGGTCTCACAGGGATCAATTTTGTGGGCAGTTTTATTAAGCAAACCACTCTCATGTATGCAGATGATACAATCTGATCAAGATAAGACCACATTAGAAATTAAATTGTTCATAGCCTTAAATTAAGCTATTGAGTTTTTTTTTTTACAAAAATCATTTGTTTAAATTAAAAAATTACATTTTGTTCTCAACAAATTGCAATGAAATAGATGTGTTTTCGGATAAGTATCAGCTGACTAAAGTTGAGGATATAAAGTTTTTGATTCTGACAGTAAATTCAAACTTAAATTGGAGTACTCACATAAATATATTACCCACGAGATTAAATTCATTAATCTATATCTTAAGAAATTTATCAAATTATTGCTCTTTATCAGTTTATTTACTATAACATGTAATATGATTAGGGTGGCCATACATCCAGATTTTTCTTGGACATCGAACCGTTCTGTCAGGCATAGGTACTCGCCAGACAGGGTTTTCAAGTAGTGTATAAAAAAAAAAGATTGATGGGTTGATGCCCATTATTATACATTGTGTTCCGTTTACTTAAAATATTGTTTGCTATATATACAATTCTAACTGCATAATGATAACTACCATATTTTAAATGTCCATAGACCCACACATGAAGAGTATCGTTCTTTCTGGTTAGGAAAATCAGGTCACCCTAAATATGGTGTTGTAGTATTGAAAAATTATTAATTGTTGTACCCATTCGAGCAATTGCATTCTGTACAATTAAATTAAGTTTATAGGCATAAGAGCTATAGTGTTTCCACTGCAAAATATCTTCAAAAGCCTTAACTATAGCACTTGTATTATCAGACACTGCAAAATTAACTTTATTTATAAGGGACCAATCTGTTAAAATTTTCTTAAGTTCTTCTGCTAACAGGAGAGCTGTATGGGTTACCTGGAAGATTTGAACATCATAGCAAAATAGTTTTAAAATGGAAATCTTGGTCTGTAACCGCTATGTAATGAAATGTAGTGAGCTGTAACCGCTATGTAACTCTCGTTACTCTTTGATGTCCACATATCTGTTGTAAGCACACACTTCTAGCTTCGGTACTTACCGTCTCTTTTACAGATGATAATTGTTTATGATACAATGCTGGTATCATTGCCGATGATATAGTTTTCCTGCTGGGTAGTTTGTACCCTGGAATCCATTTCATTAGTCTTTTAAATCCAACATCCTCAACAATGCGGAAGGGTTGAAAATCAAAAATAAATAAATTTAACAAATCTTCATCAATTCTTTTTTTTTGGTCAGGAGTAATTTTCTTTGTTACATAAGTGCCCAAAGTTTTTTGGCTTAGGTGCTTGAATGACAGAATCGGTAGTAGATAGGTCTACTGATATCGAAACAGAAAAGGAAGAGGGAGATGTTATGGCATTGGCAGGAATATTGTTTTGAACTTGTTGTGAATTGTCATGCTGATTATGTGGTCGTTGTAGTAGTGAATATAATTCGGTATGAACTGAAATGTGCTTCCTCTGCAAATATCTTTTTAAATTTGTATGGTGGATTTGTATGAAATAGATTGTTTACAAATAGTATGTAATACCTAAAAAGTGTTAATTTAATTTGAATAATGAAAAATAACCGGGAATCGGTATAGTTATATGGGGAGGGCGTAAATGAGTTGAAAACATGACTTGTAATAATAATTTAAAGTAAGGGAAATTAAATTAACTAGATTTCCAAACTAAAATAAATAACAATGTATAAAATATTAGCTGTAATTAATAAATAAATTAAATAGGTTGTGCGTGTAATAAAATTAATCAAAAGAACTTGTTGTCATGTGAGAAATATGAACAGTGTATACAAGAGTTGCGAGAGACATTTATCGTAAACACAGCGGGAATTTAGTAGGTGTCCGTGTGAAAGAATCTGTGAACTCCTGGACCACAGGATATAGAAATTCACCATGCGTTTTCAAGCAGTCTGAGTAGAAGTGTTGAGGAGGTGAGATGTGTTTTTTCAGTAGAGAAGGGAGCTTTGGAGGTGACGGTTGAGTTAGAAGTTTTGGGTGGAAAGGACAATGTAGTCTAAAGTCTTGATTTTATCTTAAAGTGTTTAAGATATATTAATTCGTACCGAACTAATATCATCCACAGAGTAATCTGAACAGTATAGTTGAGTGTGTTAAATGGTATTAGATTCATTAGAACGGACAAAGTGTTTAATACGAGTAACGTGTTATGCGCAAAGACAATTGACAATTAAGGTATATCGTATTAAAACGGTCGAATGATGAACATTCATAAAGTGTAAAAAATGAACTAATAATGTTGATAGACATTCTTAACCAAACATTTGTAAAGTGTGATTGAAGTGATTTCGATGGACCTCATTCTCCGCGGACAAAGAACAATCATCAAATGCCATGTTACATGCACCACAACTGCGTAATGTGTTTTGCGACAACAGACTGGTAAAAAGTGTTATTTAACACAATGAACTTAATCTATGTATTATATAAAATTTAATATGTTTCATACAATAAAAACATACAATAAAAAAAATAAACGTAACTTCTTTTCTTCTATAAAAATAAAATCACATTGTAATAAAAACCTTCTGTTTTAAATTATTACAAGTACACACAGCCTTTATATCGTCTGCTTTATGAAAATAGTTCCATACGGCACTTCTACTTGCCATATTTAAATTACATAAAATAAAAGGAAATATACAAAATACAAAGTGTCTAAAAATATGTACCGGGTTATATATTATATAAATAATTAATGTTTTTTTTTCCAATTTAAAACAAGAATAGTTAAAATTTTTATCGGTAAAAGAAAACAAGACCAGAGCACAATTCACAAGAACGAAAACACTTAAATATTCTTTAAAACAGATTAAATAGAATAAAAAGTTTAAACACCTAAGAACAGTTTTTACTACAGACAGGACATAATTTAGAGTAACTAACAAACTTAAGTACTTTGAAAAAAAACCGTTTTTAGACTAAAACGTAAAACACTAACAACAGTTTATTACATAGCTTTTATTAGAAAATAAAGCTTCTAGTTTGTTTAAACAGGAGGTAGCAGTTGGAGTGGGGATATGGAAAGGGTAAATGCTTACTGGTTAGTTATATGATTGGAATTAAGGGAATGGTGAGTGGAAGTGCCTGGGATGAGGACTGAGGAGCTCCGAGGGGGGGGGGGTGAAAACAATGAATGTGAGTTGTGAGTCAGCTCTCAGCTGTGTTCTATTTTTTTTTTTTTTCTGGTTTGAAAAAACAGTTTGATTAGTTGTTTCTAGAAAACGGTTTTAAAAACAGTTTGGAGTTTTTATGTCCACCACTAGTGTACATAATAATAAACATAGTGGGAATATTTATATTCATATACTGTAATTTATTTTAAGATTTATATAGACCACCTTTATGAGCACACATAACAGCTGCTGTCATACACTGTTTTATTTGAATTACTTTCTAAATTGAATGAAAGTGCTGCAAAATACATTGTGACTATTCACCAGCCTTTTGCTTTTCACAACTCATCCCAGGGAAATAAAATTGTATATGACACACAATAACCAAATATTATCAACAAGGAAAATATAAGTTGCAAATAAATTGATAAGAAATAATTGATTTTGCATATCAACTGTTAGAGTATAACAATATTAATTTTAATGTTATCTTCGCACCATTTCTGAAAATGAATTTGCAGTCCGTAGTCCAAAAAAATATTTATATACTGGGAACTAATAAATAAATACTGATGGACAAAAACAAAACTAAATCTAAGAATATAGATTTGTTGCTCATAATTCATTATTTATATTGTGCTCAAGTGCACTATTATATGAGAAAAAATAGAAAATAATGAAAAATGTAATTTATATAAAATGATAGCACAATATACAAAATATACATAGATTCAGTCTTTTTTTTCCATGATCAACAAAAGTTACTTTTCTTATTTTCCAATACTAATTTCAACAATTCATGTTCTAATTTCAAATTTTCCATTCTTTGTAAATGAGCTTCTCTGTTATTTTCCATTTCCATATTTTCTTTCAGTAAATTGACCCTATTTATTTCTATTTTTAAGTTAATTAGTTCTTCTTCTTTCTTGATCATAGTTTTTAAATAATGTATCCTTAGGTTTTGTTCTAAATTGGTACACTTTGACTTCGTGTCCGATAACGGTGGTTCTTTGTTGGAACTTGGCCTGGGTGTTTGTCTCCTAGCATGGGTTGGGTTTATATCCCTGAAATCTGAAATAGAAAGAAGTAATTGAAATTTAAAGGATAAAATAATACCTTAATTATAAATTACAGTGGGGGTGGAAAAATAAGTGTAATCTATGAGGGGCATTCAATATAAACATGAATTTATCAGGTAAACTGAATTTTATTGATTTACTAACAAATTATATTTCATTATTGTATTTGTAGCCATATCCGATTGCTATTGTGTAATAATATAATCTTATTTATACTTGCCTTAGCAATTCATTTTTAGACGTTTTCTCTGTTTACAGCTGTTTCTAATCAGAACTAATATTGCAAAAATTCTTTTCTAGAATTTACACTCATTAACATATTAATATCACATTTAATGCACAAACAAAATAAAACTATAATAAAAACACATTACGACACTTGGTCAAGCATTTGAATCACTTGTTAGGTTTTTTCGAGTCACAGTTGTGACTGTCATAAATTCTATTAAATCTCATACTGTAAAATATATGTTCAAACTAGGCAGTCATCAATGAGGTGGGGGAGAAATCTTATCTATTAAATCAAATATCATGTTTGCCTGGAATTGTGTCTGGTCATTTAATAATTTATCTTTGTCCTTTTTGCAACTATTATAAATATGGTAAGCCTCCAGAGTGTTCATTTTTGTTATAGTTTTATTTTGTTTGTGCATTAAATGTGATATTAATATGTTAATAAGTGTAAATACTAGAAAAGTGTTTTTGCAATATTAGTTCTGATGATGCCTGAAATGAATAGGTGAAACAGCTGTAAACAGAGAAAACGTCTAAAAATTAATTGCTAAGGCAAGTATAAATAAGATTATATTATTAAATTATATTTTTATGTAGTCCTTTGCCACTGTAATACTTGCTCCAGTGATCAGGAAGTTACTTCACTTCAACTATATTATGATAAATGATTTCTCCAATGGTATCCTATAAGTATGGTTGAGGCTGACTTTGAGGAAGTATACCGGTAGTACTAGCTTAAGAATGGTTACTTTGCAAAGTTGTCGAGTACAAAGGAGGAGTTAAATACATGGGAAATCACAGAAATCGGGTGAAGAGGTGGAATAGTGTAACCTTCAGAATGGAGTCAGAAACAAAGTGAAGCTGTAGAAACAGAAAATATTTTGCTGAGAAACAGCAGGCCCACTAAGTCATTGTAAATATTGGTGCAGAAAGAAGTTCAGAACAAGAACTCTAAAATGAGAATTAATACAAAAGATGGATTATTATTTAGTGACCAAATTTGTTGTAGCTTATATAATACATGATTTTTTTCCAGCATAACCAATCATTAAATAAAATTTACTTTTCGAAATTATTAATGGCAGCATTTCTTTAATGATCTTCTTAAAAAAAAAAAAAAAAATCGATTCTTATCCATGTGATAAAATTATTACATAGTAAATTGTAATTAAATTGTATTAACTTACTGCAAAGATCATCAGATAAAATATTATTAATGTTTAAAGCCAATGAATCAGCTACTCTTAATATATTCGATAAACCTTGGATTTGTGCACTAGATTTATCAGTCTTTTCTGTCTCTGAAGTGTGATTTTCTTTTACTGGTTTAACAAGTTCAGGAAGTCTTCTCTGATGTGTGGTAATTTCTCTAAAGTCAATATCTGATGTGTTACTATTTGTACTGAAATATTGCTTCTCTTCTAGTGGGTCAGTTTCCTCGTTACATGTTTCCTGTAAGAGATTTAAACATTGTTAAAGTTTGATTATTAAATACTTCTAATTTAATTTTTTTTTAACTATGTAAATAAGATTAATTCATTGCATTTTCCCCTTTGGATTAAGAATATATATATATATACCCAATATAAGCATGGATGAAAAGGTTCAATGGAGCAGTGATTATAAACTCATGTCTTTTTATTCTGTTCTGTCAGGACATAATTATTTTGTTCGTCATTTAATTCTGTGTTTGGGAAGAGTCTAAATACAGTTTAAATTATTTAAAACATGAAAACTCTACTCGCAATTGAATCAGTAGTTGGAAGAAGAATTTTTGGGAAAAGGGAAAGGAACTGTCTGCATTTATTGGTAATTTCTTTCTGAATATGATTGCTATGCCGTTTTATTTAAAACTGTATTTTTCTATTGCAGAAACTTAAAAAATGTAAAAATATGCATTTAGTATTTCTTATAACATTTTAAATTTTGTGGATTTATTCCTTTTATCCAACTTATGAAAGTTGATCTCAATTTTTTCCAATTAAAAGTACAAAAATATAGTTATTTATTTATTTATTGTCAAATTGGAATTTTAACACTTGTTATTATTTACTCATGTCATGGATTTTATCATTCTTTTTAACTTGTTATAATCATTTTATCTCATAGACATAGAGTAACCATATATTGAAGTGTTATGAATTTTATTTCACAAGTAGATATGTAAGTTGAGAAGCAAGACCCTCCGATGATGATAACCATGTTATCGAAATGAACATCAGGGTAATTAGTGGAAAGAATAAATAAAGAACAATTAATCAAATAATTGTGTTTTATTTTAAGTTTCCAGTGATTGTGGTTAGGGGTAAATTCCAATCATTATTGTTATGAACTGATTAATATCGTGAAAACCTGTTAACTTATTATGTGTAATAAAATGACTATGACGAAAGTCTATGATTCAATTTAGAAATGGACAAAGTCATTACATACTACCAGTTTTGATAAGTACAAAAGTAAGAAAAACAGTTTTATTTTTATACATACTGTATTTAAAATTTGCAGGCATATAACTGATTGAATAATTCAAAATATCATCCATTTTGCCATATTGTACCATAGTTATATCCATGAACAAGTGTGAGGCTGGGTTCTGTTATGAAGTCTTGGGATAGGATCTACAGAGGGGGATATTTCAAAAAATAGATAAAAAAAGATATTTTTCAAAAGACGAAGAAGGCTGTGAGAAAAGCGAGGACAAACAATATGTCTTTGTTAGTTTTTATTATGAGGAAGTTTGAAAAGTGAATGATAAAACCTGACTTGGGAAGTGAGCAACCAGTTGGTGTTTATATAGGTAAAAAGTCAAATTTTAACCATATGACCAGTGGCAGCTGGTGGGTATTTTAATAAGGGGGTGCTATGTAGAATTTACAATAATACTCATTAAATTTGTCCTACCTGTATTATACAAATATCAAATTTAACAGAACATTATAAAGCTTGTTATTCTAAAATAAAATCCATTCTTCTATTTTTGTGTAACAAAAATTTTCAATAACCTTTTCATTAAAATTTTTTAAATCACGCTTTTTTCAATTGATATCATACACAGCCCTGTTAACCTCTCCTGGTTCATAGCATTCATTAAATTAATACGATTTCACTCTTTTTAACATAGAAAAACATCGTTCTGGTTCCACTGTTGTCATAAGAATTGTTACTAATATTTGAATAAGTTAAGCAAGGTTTTCTTCCTTCAATGCACTTAAGAATGAAATTAACCCGTTAAAGTTGTGAATTCATTTTCAGGAATTAAAAACTTGTAATTCTGTTTATAATTTTTATTGAATAAAAAATGAATAAATTTTTCTTTTTCTTTTTTTTTTTTTTTTTTTCAAATGATGGTAGACTTTCATTAAAATGCCCAAAATTCTATTGATAAAAGAGTTTAGCAGCTATTAAATGATTCGAAAGAGAAAATCTTTCTTTGGGTTCTGTGCAAATACAGTTACATACTTCTTTATTTTTCATAACTTTAGAGGTAATTCTTTACAATTCACAAGTTCCTGAATTGTGGATTTGTGAAATTGCTTCATAAAAAATATTTAGTGCCCTTTAGATCTTATTACCATCCACCACTTTCATCGTTTCCATTTGATTATGTAGGTATTTATTTCTTCTCTAGGCATTATTTTATAGAATAGTTTTTGCCAAAATAAATATGTTTCATTTTTTAATAATTCTAAGATTGATGTTGATGTCTGGAAAATCATATCAGAAGTCCTCAAAGATTACAATTCTTCAAAATATCTTTTCAAATACTGCATTATCTGTTCTTATATTAAAAATCCAATGTGTGTTTGGCTGTGTGTTTAATAGATTTGCAGAAAATAATCACACTGATTTAATTGATGAAGTTGTGTGTTTTGTTATAAGATTTAGTTGATGTGCATAACAATGAATGAAATTAG
The DNA here is from genome assembly GCA_963513935.1 of Aphrophora alni. NCBI lineage: Eukaryota > Metazoa > Arthropoda > Insecta > Hemiptera > Aphrophoridae > Aphrophora > Aphrophora alni. Next base: position 28,911,407 of record OY740772.1, on the reverse strand, counting down.
GATATTTGAAAACTTGTTGTATTTTACACTGAACCTCTCCTTGTTCACCTTTCATTTAGCCCTGTCATATGTTTGGGCTATTAACTTATTCACATCACTTTTTTAATTCGTTAAAAACACTTTGTTTATTTCATTAAATAAATATTTCTTTAAACCTTCCGTGTGAAAAACTCCCAAAATCATATACTACAAGGAAAACGATAATGGTTTGTTCAGAAATGTCTGTAGTGTTGTCGGCTATGACACACACACATATATGATGTACCGGTACTGATTTCTGATACTATGTGGTGTTGACAAATTTCTAACATTTATAAGGTACGATTCAAAAGTTCTTGGAATGCATTTATTTAAAAATATGCATACAAAATAAGAATTAATTGTCATTCAATTCTTCAAAGTAGTCTCCTCCTAAGCTGATATACCTATCCTATGCTACAAATCACCTCTAGAAGTCACTGTCTGTTAGTGTGTTTAAGCGTTGTTACTTCCTATATCTATTCTACTGTGTGAAACCTTCGTCCTTTCGGTCGCATCTTCAGCTTAGGAAATTTAAAAGTTACACGGCACTAAATCAGGGAAGTATGGAGAGTGGGGAATGACAGTTAGGTTTATAGAGGCAAAATATACACAAACAACCATTCACTGTCTGTCCTTGTGAATACCAACCTTCACATAAAAAAAAAAAACAAATGAGCATTGACTTGGTGGTGTTGTGAACTTATTGAGTTTTTTTGGATCTTGGGGAATTTGGTGATTTCCACTGGGATGATGATGTTTAGTTTCAGTGTCATACCTATAAACTTACGATTCATCCCCCGTTAAAATGTTTGAAATCAAATTGATGTCAGCTCCACAATGTGTTTAAGGTTCTGTGCACACTTGAACTTGATTTTATTTTTTGTCTTCTGTTAACAAATACAGAACAAAATTGGCAGCAACTCGATGTTTTCTCAGATCCTCTATCAAATTTTACTAAAAAGTTCCGAATGACAAATCTAAAGCTTCACAGAGATCACTGATGGTCTGTCGACAGTCTTCAAAATTGTTTCGTGAACATAAATAATGTTTTCATCATATCTTCCTGAAGATGGCTGCCCTGAACATTTGTCACCTTCAACTGACATTCTGCCCTCTTTGAACCATCTGAACCATTCATAGATTTGTGTTTTACCCATTGCATCTTCTCTAAAACGTTGTTTCAATATTTCATGAGTTTATTTTGCTATTTTCCTAAGTTTAAAACAAAATGTAACACAAACTCTTTGCACTTTCAAATCACTCATTTCCACAAATGACCGATTGGACAAACAGACTTTATATGAGCATTGCAATTGCAACCAACAAAGCAGTGGCGCCGGTTCTCTAACGACTGATATAGTTTCCAAAGCCAACTAGAGACGCTATCTAACTGGGTGATTCATGTAACTAACCCTTCCCACCTACATAGATACCAATTCTGGAAAGTTTTGGATTGCACTTCAAATACTGTAATAATTCAAATGTATTGTTTTTGATGTGCTCTTAAAAACCAAAATTGCTATCTAAATTTTTTTGCAAAGATAAATTAAAACTAGTAATACAATTAATTAACTCCTTAAATATCCCTAGACTTTCAGATGATTCACTTTCATTATGTCCCCAAAGTGATAATTTAAACTTCCCGAAAATTTTAGAGTCGATTATTTTTTAAAATATTTCTCAATTTTTTGTAACTTGTATGCTTCAACTTTGGTGTTCTGTAAATTTCACTAAATTGTTCAAAAATATTAACGTCTCCAAGCAAAAAACAAAATAATATAAATATTATTGTTCATATGTTTTCAAGTGTTTTGATATTTTTCTTTTACTTTGTTTATATTTGTGAAACGAATTTGAGTCCACAAAGTATCACCAACATAAAGGAGCCATTAAAACAAAAAAAGGCATTTGTACTTTCACAACTGCACAATCATTTAATTTTTTTTTACATTATTCTATGTTAATGACCTTTTGTATTTTGTATGTTTAGTTATTCCTTCCTGATTAATAATAAATCTGGAGTAGATGACCATTATTTTTTATTTTAATCATGTAACGATAACTGAGAAAATGAGATTCTTTTTAAAGTCATGCTTGTCATATTTTAAATATTTTTTATTGAAAATAAAATAACAAGTATAAGTAAAATAATTATACAAATAAAATTATTACTAGGAGACAATTCAATTATAATAAAGTCACAATCAACATTAAAAATAACAAAAACAAAACAGTGCATTCGAATTAACAAGTCACGTCACTTCAAAATAATAAAATGGAACTGCTCATTGACACACCTCAAGGCAAACCCAAAGAGTGTTTCTGAATCCAACACGCCATTCAATCCAGTGCCTTCTTTGATGTTAGAACCATGTATTTGAACAACCTTATTTAAAAAGTCGCCTTAATCAATTTCATAATTTGTGGTATTGCCCTGTATTATACTCATGAGTATAAAATGTATAATCACACAGTTTTATTAATTTATTTGGGTTGTTGGAGTCTCAATGCATAAAGGGGTGGTTTAATGAGCCAAATTAGGCCATTGTAGCAAAAAATGTGTGTAGAAATACTTCGCTGTGGAAGTGAATAGATATACATTCACATGTATGCTCTCATCTGAATGTGAGAGAGAGAGGAATAAAAGCCACAAAGTATAAAAATATGATAGAACTCTATATTTATATTACATTTTGTTTTATTAGTTAAAAAAATTACTGAATTAATATTTAAATTGGTTACCTCAGTATCAAATTTGCAGCTATTTTTTCCCCCCCTGATACTCTTTTAAACGTTGTGCAGTAGATTTAGGTGGAAGTGTTATTGCTATATTTTCTACTTCAGTTGAAGAATTTAAGAGAATTATATTTAAATTTGTTGCTAGTTTCTTTCTTTCTCGATACTCTTTTGAACGTTGTACAGTAGATTTTGGTAGAGGTTTCAGTACTACATTTCCTTCTTCAGTTATAGGATTTAGGGATTTGATAATTAAATTTTTTACTTCAGTATCAGATTTTGCAGCTATTTTTTTTCATTCCTGATACTCTTTTGAATGTTGTGCAGGAGATTTTGATGGAAATTTTACTCTCGTTGTCTAAGTATTTGTATTCATTGTTAATTTTTTCTTTCTTTATACTCTTTTGAACATTTTGCAGTAGATTTTGGTGGAGGTTTCACTGTCAAATTTTCTGCTTGATTTACATAATTCCTTTTTTATGGAGTAAGGAATCTGTGGAGATGATTTCTATAAAACTATGATTATTACCATCATTATTTTTATCTTCTATATTTTTTTCTTTTAGATTTTGTAATCTGCAATAAAAAACTTTATATATTTACATATATTACTTGGAAATATATTTGTAGATTAAAATTATTAATTTATATCAATTTATAAATCTTGATGTATAAATACATTTTAAAACCCTTTATATGATTATCGTGACACTTCTTGTGTGACGTAACGATTATTGCGTAATGTGATACTATGATGAATTCACTCCACGTACGAAATCCCGTACTGGATTGTATAAAGATTTATTTTAATATAGTACAGTGGAAACTCATATTTGTTTTGGAGGGAAGGTTACTGTTTAGTGTAGTTGTAAGTTTTTATGACTTAAAAGATTGTCTAGAATATTTTTATTAATTTTTAATGTAATTTATGAATTTCAGTTCCAAATACCTCAAATTCCACATGGCTACTACTTCTGCTGTGTTTTGGTGAGTTTCCACTATAATCTTCATCCACATCTACTTCCTCTTTAATGATAACGGTTTCAAGAGGTGTCAATTGCGACTGTAAAATAAAATCAAATATGCATATACAATATGTTCATCAATAATATTATCAACTAAAGGTTTTGCACTCAAACACATATGTATTTTTAAAGTGTTATTGTCGAACAACATAGAGAAAGAGTGCTACTAGTCACATAACTAACATCGAAACATTTGTGAACTGTGTAGTATATCATCAACATATACCAGTAAGATGTTGCCAGATGTTTGTGGGCCAGGATGAATTCCTCAGTGCAATGGACAGGGTGAGAAAGTGAGGAGATACCTTTCTCTAGGTTGTCTGACAGTATTTAATACAAGTAAAAAAATTATTTAAAGTGACGGTCAGTAAAATGAACTTTATTAGTTCAAAATAAAATCATTGACACATCATAAAAACAGAAAGCAACAACTATGATTAAAACCTTTCTACTGCTTGTCAATTTCTTAACCTATAAATACTTCATACTTCATATCAATAAGGGGTTATATTCCCAATTTTTAAGAAAGGGGACCCCCACAGTATGCAGTAACTACTGAGGTATAACTCTTTTAGAACATGTGTACAAAGTATATTCTTTTATACTGTTAAATAGACTTAATAGATATGAAAAACATATTTGGAGTAAGCACCAGAATGGATTTTGGACAGGGAAGAGTACCAAAGACACTAATATTCATCATACACCAGTCTCTGGAAAAATACTTTGAATATGGTACAGATCTGTAAGGCCTACATGCTCTTTATTGACTACAGTATAAACAAAACATTGATAGTGTCAAAAGAACAAGGATAATGAAAACCCTTCAATCTTAGGAATTTCAACTAAAATCATAAGATTAGTGGAAATAACACTGAGAGAAATCACAAATAAAATAGAGTTTGAACGATAAAAAGAGTTATTTATGATTTTGAAATAGCATCTGGCGTAAAACAGAGAGATGCTTTGTCTGCAACATTGTTTAATTTGGTCCTAAACTATGCAATGGAAAAGATCGATTTAAAAGGGAGCATTCTTTTTAGGAGCATATGCAAATGTCATGATTTTGGTAATGTGGAATTTGAACACACTGAAGGAGACGTTTGAAGAACTAGACAGGATGACACACAACATAGGTCTTATTGTAATCAAGGGAAAACTAAATAAATGAATAGATCTGTAGCAGAAGGATAGTAGTAGACATAGAAGTTGACCAGTAACTATGTGGAATCCATATTAAACAGTAAAAATAAAAATGAGTAATGAAATTCATAAGAGAATTATCTGGTAATAGAACTTACTATGCTCACTCTTCTGCTCTGCTATGTTTTAAGTGAACTGATCTATCTGTGTAAAAATGAACATACTTCATATATACTGTGTTTATTGTTGCAAGAGCTGACAATGGACCTGTTCATCTTTTTAAAGAGAGCTTCCAGTAGTTAAATTTTGTTGCAGATACTTCTATTAACCAAGGGGGTATTGGATAGACGGTTGGTAGTTTTTTAACACAAAAGTGAGATAGACCTGTAAATAATAGCAAAATTTTCCTTCTACATGATCCTATGTCCTCCTATTGACCCCTCAGACACAATGAAGTATATTGGATTATCAAACCGCATTCTTTTATCGATGTATCTAATTAAGCTTTGCAGATGGGTTTAAACCTATTTACACTTACACATCAAACTATCCTTACCATATGGGTGAAACTAAATCATACATGTCATCAATCCACAGGTAAGGTCCTTTTTAGGACCGACTCAAAATTCAAGATTCATCATCTCAAAGGCTCCAACTCCTTGAAATTACATTAAGGCTCATTCCAGACACCTTGATCTTGAGTATGTAAAATAGAATTGTTACAAAAATATGGATAATTAATATATAACCCAAACCAATCAAATTATTTTGTTTGTAAAACAGTAATCTGCATACCAAAAATTGGACACTCATATGAAATTAATTTGGTGACATGATTAGGCTCAAATTTGTGTGTATATTACTAGTTTACTGACCTAGACCTAAGGATTAATTAAAATACATATTGATCCGCTAAGCTGATGAAATTAACTCTTGTAGGCTCATATAAGATAGAAATCAATCAAACAACCACCATTGGCAGACTTACTTTTTACTAAAAATAAACTAACCTAAATTGCCAAATTTTACCAAAATCCAACTTCAATTGTAGCACTTGTGACTAATAATTTGTTTACTATAATTAATTTTGATGTTATTCTAAATATTATGTTTTTACTAACAGTTGTAAAAAACCAATTGGAAGTACTGGATGCATATTTTAAAGCTACACAAAATACGCTATTGTGGGAAGCTAATAGAACTTGTAGATGGAAATTTATTCCCTAATTTCTCCTTAAATTTTTTTTTTTTTTTTACAGCATTTACATTTAATTATATATTTCTCTTTCACTCAAATACACATACATATAAATATAGGCTACATTCAAATTTAAAATTACATTATTGATAGGCCAAGTATAGACCACAATAGCTAGAATCTCTATATTAGAAACTTGCTAAAAGGCTTACAAACACTGTAACCAATAGATCATTGTTAATACAAAGACATAAAAATAGGGTGTATAATATATTTCTACAACCTTTATATGTTCTAAAATCTCTATGGGATTAGTACATATTTCATGGTCCTGGAAGTTAAGATAGTAGGAACAAAGTAATATCATAACAGCTTTTATGTCTTATGGTAATTGGCTAAGCCTGTGATACTTACAAAACAGGCATCACTAGTAGAAGGTGTAAAGGCATTTGTTGTTGTTGTTGTAGCTGTTGACTCCTTGACAGCTCTGGACAGAAACAAAAAATAATTGAAGTTATTACTTTTTTAACATTAATAAATTTAAATGAATTATTTTTGCAACATGAAACTAATTCAAACATTGAAAACATTTAGCAATGTAGAACAAGATTTTGTTGTTTGTATAAATTCAAAAAAGTCTTGGTCATCATTACCTTGAATAAAAAAAAAAAAGAAAGAATATAAAATAGAGACCACTAGCAATCGAATAACATCATGGGCAGAAAAGACAAGAGTTACTCAAGAGAGATTTGATAGGAAAGATGAAAGAGAGGAATCGAACCAAAGACTATATATGAAGGAAAGTGTAGAGCTAGCTCCACCAAAGATTGCCAAACACATACTCACTATAAGTAGGCTACTGAGAGAGTAATACAACATAAAAGTATTACAAATATAAATTGCAATCATAGTAAAATAAGATTTTATTTCTTAATAGAATGAAACTTTAGTTTCTTTAGGAATATGTGATATGTGTGCAAGATTTTACAATTTGCCACAAGGTGATAGGACATAAATGTATTTCTCAACATTTTAAGGTCTGCAGTGTCAAATTCTGTTCTTTTAGTAATAACTTTTTATTTATCAAAGTGGAAACTATTGTATTGTTTGTTGCTTATCATATCATTATAAATTTATACAAAGTGAACCATTACAATTCATTACATACAGAATATATTTTAATAAGAGAAAACTAATTTCTAAGGTGAACTAGATCACCTATAATTAATTTCAACTATTTTATAAATACTGTATAGAGTATAAAAATTATCATTAAAGAGTTTATTGATACGGAAATGTGTTTAAACTAAATGGCTCAACAGCCTAGGCCTGCTATTGTTAGTCTTGGAATGTGTGGTTAGAAGTTCTAACTTAGAACATCGAAAATCCTGTCATAGTTGTTCTAGCCTTCTCAACCAGAATTAGTTACTAATTGCAGCTTACTAATTTTCCATTTTCCTCATGACTTGTGTGAACTCTATAAAGTTTGAGCTCCCGCTGAGATTGATCCTCTCACTCATGAAACCAGAGTGCTAACCCTTAGGGCTCTACGAAAATATATAGATCATTTAAAGATAAAGAAGATAATTAGGGGATATTTGGTAAATTGGTAATATTAAAACACAAATAGTGGTAGTATTTTTTTCTCATTAAAAAAAAAAAAATTGTATGCATTAAAAAATAAACAACTTCATAAGTTCAGTACAATAGAACAGAATCATACAAAAACTAGAAACTTTGTTAAAAATATTATATAATTATTATTTAAACAAAACAATATTCTAGTAACAACTTCAAAACTTGTAAACAGTTTTTTCCATTCATTCAACCTCTTGTAAATATTTAAATAACTGATATTGTAAATTATCTAACATAAGGAGCATGGGCGTACCCAGCGAGGGGCAGGAGGGGGCAGCTGCCCACCCTGGAAGCAAAAAAATAAATCTTTATTATACATTTTGTTGCTGGAATTTAATACAGTTCTTGAAATAACTATTTTAATAATCAATTCCATATTGAATGACCATGGCTTGCCCTCCCCCCCCCCCCTAGTTTTTAACCTGGGTACGCCCTTGATAAGGAGTACAATTAGAGACACTTTGCTTTTACTTCTCTTCAAATTAGAGTGAAATGTCCTCTGCATACACCATACCAACTACTCAGAAATGTAAGGGATGTTTTCAACGTCAAAAACTCCCTTGACTTAAAATTACTGCTGAGATAGATTTTTGTTGGTGTTTTTATTGTCTGAAAGAAAAAAAATTTACCTAAATTTTTTACTTTCTAGTTGAGTGAAATATTTGATTATTTTCAGTTTAAACATTTATTATCAGAAATATTAATCAGTTTCCATTGCAAACAAAGCCCATAGGATGAGATGAGGATCTTTCATTTCAGATTCTTTATGTATCAATGGAATACAACAGATACTGGAGGATGAAGCCTATTAAGGTACTGTAAAGCTACTCAGCTGAGATATTGGGTAGAACAAAATCTGAGCTGATGTTAAAGGAGTTAATTTTCAGTCATGTGATAATGTTGGAATTGAGTATTTTACTCAACACAATTTGATATCCAATGGGTTGTTGGGTTTCATTTTTATTACTAATAATATAATACTGTGAAAAAAATGAGCATTAGGCAAGGGTCATACTTTGCATTTTTGATGGTGAGACTGGGGGTCATTATGGCTCTGTCACAAACATCAATGTCATGTCTTTGCTAATTAGATGGTGCCAGAGAGTGAAGATACGTTGTTATCAAATTTTTAATATAAAATTTTTAGAAATGCAACACTTGAGGCTTTGAATTGGCCACCATCTTATTCACAGCAATAATTTGTCACAATTTTTGACTAGCCATAGGCCTATTTATATACACGTGTATGTATTAATTACTAAATGCTCTAAAGGTGTCAATTTAGTTTTCTTTTGCTCAAAATTGATATGTATGCTTATGCATTGAATTTATACCTAAGAGAAGAAGTCCAATGTGATGTAGTGTATCCTTTAATATCTTAGTAAAACAGTTGTATGTTTGAGGGTTTATTTCAAAATGTGTTAGTGTGGGAGAAGTGCAATCTGGCATGCTGTCTTTGAAGTTATCTGGAGTAGGGGTGTTAGATGGTAACTACAGTCTCTTATTTTGTAACTTCAAACCATACTATGGAAATGATTTATCTATTTTGTATGTTAAATCAATGGCTCAGGTTTACGAATCATTGAACAAGTTCTTTAACCTGAATAATCAGTACAAACATTGTAAAATTGCAACCAATTCACAAATTACAAAAATTTGTTTTTGTTTTTATTACCTGTTGGTTGTATAACATACACAATAACTCATTTTGTGTAGCTTTCAAATCTTGTATCTAACAATGCTCAAATAAGTTATAAACACATAAAATTGTTAAAATGTAACCTCAAAAAATTATTTACAATAATTGGTTAATGTTTAGAGGTTTCCCAGAAATTATCTACAAGGGGGGGACCCAAAAGTAACTGGAATCGGGATGAGGATAGGGGGTGGGCGTGGTCGGTCAGGGAGTCTCGAATCACATTGCTATACCTTACATCAGTGTGCGACATTTATTCGCTGTGAGTGGATCAGTTCGTACGTGAGAACTTTTTTTGTGAAAGACCTTTTTCCGTTTCGGCGAAAACGTAAAATGGCTGACTGCCGGGAGCAACGTGTTGCTGTGAAATTTTGTTTCCTGTTGGGGAAAACGCCCGCGGAAACTCTTGTAATGCTTAAAACAGCTTATGGGGAAGCTACTTTAAGTAGAGCAAGTGTCTACGTGTGGTTTCAGCGTTTTAAAAATGGAGAAATGTCGACTGAAGACCCGTCTCGTTTTGGGCGCCCTTCAACGTTCCCTCTGTTCCGTGAATACCGTCGTCGAACCACTGATCAAGTTGTGGTGTCTGGGTTGACTTGGGGTTCAATCCAGAGGATTAATGGCAATTACTTTGAAGGTGACCAGAATTATTTGTATTACTACTCGTATTATGACTGTCATTTTATTATTATAAATATTAGTATTTTTTCTTCCTTCTATAATAACGCAATAATAAAATGTATTCTAGTCCTACTAGAACTGAGTGGATGTTTGGGTAGTGATATGAAATTAATGAATTAATTAGTGTATGGTCATAAGTAGTACAATACTGTCCAGTTGCAACATAGCAAATAAGGGCGGGTAAAGAAACAATAAAACATTAACGAGCCATGTGTGGCCACCCTTAATATACTGTATGTATCTTCTTTTTTTTACTAGAAAAATATCATAGGTATTTTAAGTTCAAATTTGGCTACTGAAATGTAAGAATGATAATGAATCTGAATTAAATTATATTTTTGTAAATGTGATTAATATATTTTCAATAATTTCTATAGATTGGGTTTAATTTATATTGTTATATAGTGTGTAAATAATAATACAACTCCATAATCATTAAAAATACATATTAGGTTAAAAATGTACATCACTAAAACTCTCAGAAATTTCTAAATAGTAATTAATTCCGCATACTTTCAGAAAAATTTTTAACTGCAAAATTGACAGAGAATCAAATTTTATGAAAATATATTTTGAAACACAAACTTTTAAAAAAATACAAAAAGTAGTACAGTACTATAGTTGTAATGAACTCTGTTGTTTCTTTTAGCACTGTTGTTCCTGCAGATAATTTACCTATCTTATAAATTTTTTATTTTACTACTACATTATTACCAAAGTTATTTACAGTATTTGTTTTTAATTTGTTGAATAATTCCTAAAATTGAATTCTTTAAATTATGCATAGATTTTGTATGTATTGAAAACAATTTGGACTTACTTTTCACAGTGTAGGGACTTAAGTACGCGATAACAAGATGTACGTTTAACACCAGTCTGTTGTGACAACGTCCTGACGGATTTTTTGAGATTAGCTATAATATTCTGCTGAATATTTGCAACCGCTTCCGGAGTCCGAACAGAAGGCAAACGGTTACGTTTAGCATTATAAACAGAACCTGTTTCCCGCCATTTTTGTACTAATTTCTGAACAGTACTCTTGGCAGGTATACTAGTGTCCGGGAATTGTTCGCGAAAGATTTCACGTGTTTTTTTAAATGAACGAGTGTGAATGTAAGATTCAACTATGTACTGTCTTTCATTCACAGAATACGGCATACTTGAATAAAGAAATGCGTTACACTCGAACAGCCAACGTTCAACTAACAACTCGCACTGTGCGTCACAACTAACCAAGGTCAACTACATTAGAACTAGAAACGGTTACAGGCGGGCCGCTTTTACATGGGACCACAGATAAAAAAATAATTTCTCTTTTATCTGAGATGATATAAACTGTATAACTTTATCTGATACAATTAGAGCCTCATTATTAATTAAATGCTTGGCGCCCTCTTATGGGTTTTAACAAATCCCTTCTTAATTTATTTATTATCAAAAGCTTCTTTTATTTTGTTGTATAAGGCGTCAACAAATCGTTTTAAAAGCAAACAAAACTTGATCAAGAAAGACCTAATATGAAAGAGGAACCAGCGCTTAATTTAGAATCGTTCTCTTTGTTAGATTAGTAATCGATATGTAATTAGACAATAATCGATATCGAACTGGAGATGAATCTGTCACGATCAAGATAGCCGTTGGTATGCGTTTTCATTCTGTATCAGAATTAATGTTAATTACTTGAGGAATACCTTGTTTCTTGTACGTTAATTAGTTAGTGCTATGTTATTAAACTGATTTTTACAAGATACTACTAATTGGCGATGAGTACGAAATGATAATTTCGTTTTATTATAGGTAATGAAATAATAATTTTTTGTTTTGTGTAGCCTACATGTGGTTTTGTCTAATACCTAGATGCTGCAAAACCACAATTTCAACACATTAGATTTGGCCGATTATTATTTTATTACCGCCAAAACACATGTTTTCCCCCGCCCTTCAATTTGATATAACACAAAGTACCCATTACAAGTTTTAGAGTTGGGGGTTGAATGGGGTGGTTTGCGTTTTGTACAAATGGGGTTTTAGGCTCCCCTTATGGCTAAACAGATTCACAGTAACATTATTTGGATACCTTTTTCGGTTTAAAAAATAATGAGTGTGGGGCGTTTTAATTAAACTTCTCTACCATGTAAACCTCTCTTGTACGCTACGCGTTTCCTACGTAGACAGGTTTGTGTGTGTGTGTGTGTGAGAGAGAGAGAGAGAGAGAGAGAGAGAGAGAGAGAGAGAGAGAGAGAGAGAGAGAGAGAGAGAGAGAGAGAGATTTAATAATGATGAATTTTTATATTAATTATATGGTTTAATCGGACAATTACCACCATTTATGTATATTCAAAATAACACAACGTTTCGAGAGTATAAATCAACTTCGTTGTCAAGTGTAAAACTAGAGCATGAAAGAGAAAAACACCAACATAGCCTAGGGACATGTTGGAAACTAAAATTAAATCTGAAAAGAACTCACGTCTAAAACAGCCTGTGCAGTCAAAGCTAAGACTAAATTAATACAAACGTGTTTTCAGGCTTAGTTAGATGGCTCAGTCACGGGAATTTCTTTACAAAGTATCCTCTGTCGCGACATTTTCGATGTTCCCCTGAAGAATTTTCCTGACTAACAAAATAGAAAGATCCTCTCTTACTATATTTTTCATTACACATTTTTAAAAAGGTTTTTTTAAAACATTGTTTAAAATTTGGTATATTTATGAATTGAGATATAAATTGAACCCATTGTTTTCAATGCTGTTTACTGTGATGTAAAATACATATAGACTTCACGGCTGGGTTCACTTCAATGACAAAGTATTTGAACGAGAGCGACTAAATTTAGTTCGGCAGATTTCATGATTCTGCAGTATACCTCCAGTGGAAGCCTCGGATCATTTTTCAAAACCACAGATTTATAACACTAGATTCTACAACTCAAACAGTTATGTTTCCGTTAATTACCAAAAAATTGTTTGGTTGTTTTGTTTTGTAGGAACGTTAATTGTTAGGGTTCGACTGTTTAGTCATGTGCTCCGGGTAACAGCAAGACTACAAGAATCAATTTTTCCTACAAGTGCTTTAAAATCGTTAAAATAAAGTAATATTTGGCATTGAAACGCATTTTTAAAAACATGTAAGGTAACATTTATATATTTAATCCAAAACAACATTAGAGGGTGAAATCGGTTTTGCAACAATTTCAGCAGGCGTGTGAGCCGCGATTATTTTAAACCAATTCGATTATCTTGACACGAATATGGTTTATATAAATTAAATGCATGTTAAGAACAGTAAATATCTACTTACGTTCTTATTTTATTGAAAGCTGACAAACACGCAGTAATTCTTCTTTTCTTTCTCCTGCTGGGGAACCTTTTCAAATGTCCCATGTCACAAAAATTTCTAAACTTATAACTTGACACATAACACAACGCTGAATGCTAGTAGTTTGCCGGGCCGTCTGCAGTCTTTGCAATCTGCCTTGCCAAACCGACGGTGGTGGAACCTAGGGGATGAACGCTGAACTACAGCGACCTACGTCCGCTGTCTACACGACTGTCAATTGTAACTGGATTTTAAAATTAGGAAATAAATTACTTCAAATAAGTTTTTTTGGAATAGCAATCGTTCGAACCGATGTAACAATTTCAAGGTTTAAGGAGATATATTTTAAAAGTATTTTTTACAATTGTGTATACAATGGGAATTGAATTCGTTTGGTTAAAAATTACGAAATTCTAATGGAGAAATAGATTCGCATTTGCAAAAAAATAATTACATACATTTTTCTCAACCTAATGTATATTGATTTGTGCGTACGGTGGTAGTAAATAATATGACCGAAACAGTTTAACATTCAGTTATTCAGTTCTCATTATTTTTCACATATATTGTTCCCACCCCATTGTAAAGCGCGGAGTAGACCAGTGAGTGACCGCCGCCTTTTAAGATTGAGTTCTTTTCTTGGATTATAGATTTAGTGAGAGTTTCCAAATGCCCTCGACTAGGCTGTTGGTTTTTTTTTAGGCTCTAATTTTACGCTTGATAACGAGAGTTGATTTATCTTCTCGAAACGACGTGTATTATTTTTTATAAACGCAAATTATGGGAAATGTCCTATTAAACCATAATAATAAGAGAGAGTATTTTAGAGTGAGTATGGGGAGGTGTAATCACTACACCTAATTTAAAAATGTAAATCATGAAAAGCAAGGTATCTAGTTTAACTTGATAAGCTCTTTATCGAATGTGTATATGATTATTTGAGTGTAAGTTTTAGAATGTTGATCTGTCTATACTTTGTCAAGTTCAGGTTGGCGAGTGGACCCAGGACTACCTGAGGCCACCCCTATAATCCCTCGCCGCATCCGTCTGAGCTGTCCGCTGCCTAGGCGATGGGTCACCTACTAGCTGTGTTTATACAAAGGTACACTTTCAACAGAATAATAATTTAACATGTTTAAAAGTAGCCTATATTTGAAATCTAATAAAAAAGTTATAAAAAATGATACCAAACTCGACCTAGGTACTGTATTAAAACATTTAATACGAACTTTATTAAGAATTGGTTACATTTTGACTGCGACTTTTTATTGAGACAATTTAGAAGGCAAGTTTTAAGTTGTAATGAATATTAAAAGCTTTACTTAGTTCAGACCGCTGTAGGTTTAATAGTTAATAAACTATTGTGTAGTATTGTATTTTTATTGTTGTTTAGGATTTGTATTGTATAGTATTATATTCCATTGTATATAGCATATTGTGTATATAACTTTTTCTCCGATTGTTATTGTAATTTGTATTAAACACATTATATCTCAGTAAAAGATTTACTATTATTAACTGATCTACGGTCAGTTTACTTTTACCCAAACATTCCCTAAGTAAAGCTTTTAATATTCATTACGGCTTAAAATTTGCCTTCTAAATTGTCTAAATAAAAAGTCGCAGTCACAATGTAAACAATTCTTAATAAAGTTCGTATTAAATGTTCTAATAGGCCTACCTAGGTCGAGTTTAGTATCATTTTTCATAACTTTAATATTAGATTTCAAATATACTTTTAAATATGTTAAATATTATTCTGTTAAGAAAGTGTACCTTTGTATAAACACAGCCAGTAGGTGACTCATCGTCTAGGCAGCGGACAGCTCAGGCGGACGCGGCGAGGGATTATAGGGGTGGCTTCAGGTAGTCCCGGCTCCACTCGCCAACCTGAACTTGACAAAGTATAATATATTCTCAGTAAGTAATTTAAAAACAAGTAAATCTTGAAAAGCAGTGAAATATTTATTTTTAGCTTAGTAAACTCTTCATATTATGTTTATTGGTTTAGTTGTATATAGATATACAATATGTATATAATATTATGAGTTAAAGTATTATCTATTAGGCTATATGTCACCTAACTATATTTGTTTGGTCATGAATACAAATAAAATGTATTATTATTACAAATTAAACATAACCAAATTTACTGAGTTTTTAATAACTAAATGATTTCAAAAATTGTTAAATAAAATCGTGGCTTACATTTGGTCTTCTAAATTCTTCAGTAGTCTTCGAACTGTAGAAAAACTTCCTGTATATCCAATGTTATTTTTCAAATAATTGAAAACATGTTTAGTCGTCGGCACTTCCCCTCGTTTGTATTGTTCTTGGAGGATGAGCCTGACAGTTTCAATACACAAAGTATTCAACCTTTTACTTTTTCGTTTATATTGTTTTCTCGGCGATTTAAACAAATCATAGTTTGCTTCTTGCACGCATCTCTGCACTGATCGTAAACTGATTTTACATATTTCAGACGTTGTTTGTTGACACTTGTTAAAATCTATGTGTGCAAGGAAATGTTGATCGCTCATTTTTGTAACGAAATTGAAAACATTTATCACAAGTTCTCCGATTTGGCTTTGAACATAATCCATTCCGAGTTCTTTTGCATCCCGTATATATGTCTGAACGTCGCCTATACATATTTTACACATTTCAGATGTAATTTTTTCAAAATTGTTATCATTTATGTCTTCCAGAAAAGATTGCTCTTTTATTGTTTTTATGTAACACACAATGTTGACTACCACAGCTTTAGTTTCTTTTTCAATATCATTTCGTTTAAAAGAGGTTAAACGAGGCGGCATCTTAGCTGTATTATTTATTCCTATACACATTCACATTAATAACCTAATTAAAAAAATAAACATATAACTACTTAAATTATTAGTGTTTAAAGAAATGAACCTATTTGTAAACTATGTTTGTTAACAAAAATAATAAAACAATAATATTCTAAGCGTACATTTGCAACGCTCCTCACTTCACTTCCAACAAACTCTGACAAAACCACCGGCTGTGAAGCAGACTCAGACTATGAATGCTTTGTAGATTTGACAACAGTGAAGTTACGTCATGCGCTGTTGCCATTTATATTTCAGGCGGTTGGCGGTTGGAGTTGCTGTTATCGATCGTTAATATAAACTACCGGTAAGTGTTTTGTTAAAAACAATTTTATCAAGTTACGATTAAAATAAAAACATTATGATGCCTGCAGATGAAGTAGTTGAAGTACACGAAGTTCTTTTTCTCCTTCTTATTATCATTGTAAGCTATCTTGTGATTAGTATTGACTAATTTTACATGTTTGTGTGGTTTGTATACAAATTGTACTCGTTCATAATATGTTTCATTTACTGTGAATTGAAGACCAAAACGTGTTTCGGCTTCAATTAAAGAACATATATTTCTCGTGATTAATTTTTTTGCTATATTCTACTTTTGAAGCCAGCAATCAAAGTCAATAGTTCCGTCTGTTATATTCTTAGGTTATATAATGTTATTTAAATGTTTAGATTTGAATTCAAATTTCACCTCATAGCTTTATGAAATAATAAGTTCCTGAGTTCAATCCATAACAAAGAGATCCCCCCCCCAGTTTTCTATTTTCTAAATGGTCATTATTGAATCACATGTGCTACAGCCCCATGAGAAATCATAATGACAAATCAAATATACAATAAATATATTGTTGTTTAGATAACAATCTATGTAAGAAAATAAGGAGTAAATGGGTACGAATCTATTAATGGATCAATTTAAAATGTACTTTTTTGGGAAGTAGGACTTATCTCGGTAGTTTTTATCTCGATTTTTTTTTAATGTTTTAGATTTTAGATCCTACGGAAACAAATCTATCTCAAAGGCAATGGCGAATTGGAAAATCGTCTGATGCAAAACCACCCAATTTTCACTCAAAATATTCCAAAATTTAAATGTTTGAAGTGGTTTACTTCATACTTATATTACGATACCGTTCTGTATATTTTATTAATCTGAATTGATTTAGACACTGCTATCCTCCATACCCCCCCCCTCTTGTTGATTAGAAGAAAAACATCTCTCTGTCATCGTCGCCTTAGAAAAATGAAGAAAAGAACATAACATACAGAGCTTTATTCCTCGAATGCTTTAATTAGCTTCAGAGTCGCAAGAGAACAAGATTTGGTCAAGAGAGTGATCTAATCCAAGACTACAACAAGAAAACGTAGATTCAACACTTCGGGTTTGCCACACCGGTATTCAGTAGGCTATAGGTACGGTGACCATATTTTTACCAGTCAAAATCGGGACAAACCTACTGTTTCACAATACCTATATATTTTTTTATACATATTTGTAAATTTGGAAAATAACGAACAAAAACACAATTTTACATTATTATTTATTATACTTTATTCTTTATTGCACAAGACTTTGAAATATTTATATAATGTACCTATACAACTCAGGTAAAGAATTATGAAAATTAGACTGTTTGAAAAAAATATTTACATGTAATTAAGCAATTAAGGGTCTAGCAAGAAGGCTGGCTTTTGTTCCAATCATATTTTTCTGTAGAAGCCAAAGCTTTCAACAAGGTCTTGTTCTTCCTTACTTTATCATACATTTCTACGCATGAAAGATTACATTTCATTTGAATGATTAAAAGTGCCTTTACGCATTCAATTGACATTTGACTCTTCTCTGACGTCCAAAAGTTGTTAATCAACGAAAAGGCCCGTTCTACTGGAGCATTAGTCCCTGGCAGAGAAAGCACAAATTCCAAGAACATCTTCACGTTTGGAACTTTTATTTCATTTTCCCGCAAGTTTTCAAAAACAGTCAACCATCTTTGCTCTGTTGTCTTTTTCTGCGTTGCCCATTCTGTTAAGACATTTTCGGAGAGTTGAGTGTTCAGCAAATCATCAGAAGAAATGGGTGGTAAGCTTTTTTGGAAAATGGTATAGCTTTCCTCCAACTCCTCCCATTTCAAAGTTTTCTTTAAATCTATCCAAGACAACTGGCTCAAGCTGTCAACGTTTTATTTCCAAAAGTCCAAATAGGTAATGCAACAGTCATAAAAAGAACACACTGTACTCTTAATGTCTTCCAAGACACTATTATGTCCTGCAGCACAGTTTTTTTTTTTTTTTTTGAATCTCTTTAACTTTCATTGGTAAAAATGAAGATTCTTTTCTGTCCATCAAGTTTTTGCGCAAATCAAATATTGATTTGCTGCTTCTGTTGCTGATATTTTATCCCCCTCCATCTTTTTTACAGTTTCATTAAACACTCCAGCTACATTATGAAGAAACCAAAGCCAAAGTTCCCCATGTGGATCGTCAAAAAATGATTTCAACACTACTGGGGTGTTGGGTTGTGAAGAAAAGTATTGCTTAAGAGGCAGCATCATTTGTAGAACACGTTCCAATGCTGGTAGAAGTCTCAGCCATCTTGTGTTTGAATAAGACAAGAGGTTGCGGTACTCCACGTCAATAAATTCACAAAGATCTTTCAATTCTGCCACTCGCACTGTGTATATATGGAAAAACTTAAATAGTTTCACAATAACAACTTCAGCATCAATAGGAAGTGAGTCAGCAGCGTTATAAATGCAATTATTGACTATGTGAGCCATGCAACCAATGCCAACTAAAGTTTTATCAGTACTAGCTGATAGTTTACAGAACAGGTTATTTTTTCCTTTTCTTTTTGCGCCACCAAAATTAGTATTGGTGTTGTCTGCAGACATTCCTACTACTTTACCCACCAAATCATTACGGCCTAAAACTGAAAATACATACTCACTAAGTTGATTACTTGTTTCGCCACTTAATGTTTCAAGCTCTAAAACTTTCACATTTACACCACGGGTCTCATGAAAATATCTCACAACAATTGGTACAAGTTTTTGAGCACCATGATTTGAGCTATCCACCATTAATGTAAAACATGACGTTTCACTGAGCTCCTGCATTAATTCTTTTTGAGTGTTTGGAGCCAACACATTTTTAATCATGGCTTCGCTTTTTGTAGGGGTAGTAGTGGAGAGAGAGGGTAGTAGCGCCTAAACCCGGCTAGAGAACTATTGTGTGCGTGATCTATGCGCTGAACAAATGTGCAAAATATCTTCTTACAAAAATTACTACTTTTTCCTCAGATCTTCAAAAATCGGGACAAATATATTATATTTCGGGACGCCGGGACAAAGCTTTATAAATCGGGACTGCCCGATTTTTTCGGGACGCATGGTCACCGTAGCTATAGGTGATCCGCAAATCCATACGACCAAGACACAGACCAACATTACAAGATAACAAAACTTTTTGAAATTTTGTAGTTACAGGTCGATTTTAAAGAAATTTGTAATATAGAGACTACGGTCTATAATTTTTCACCACACATTAATAAAACATTACAATTTTGAGTTAAAATGATTTAGATTGGGTAACAAGTTCAATTTAAAATAGACTAATAATATTCATTTATTTTCACATTCACAAAAAGTAAATTAAATTATTATTTAATTGTTATTATTTATATTTAAATAAATATTAATAGGTTACCATCTTTATAAAAAATATAGTAAATTTACTTATTTTAAATAACAACTAAATTATTAATGTTGGTAATAATTGTACTAACGTTAAATTACTGAATTTGTGTCAAGGCAGGATAACATTTAATTACGTATTACAAGTGTCAATCACATATTGTTTAAAAAAATAAATACTTGGTGGATCAGTCTAACAGATAGAATGCAAAAATGTAGATTTATCTAAAACGATCCGATTAGTAAAGCTGAGTTCGAATCCGATGCCCAAAATCATTCTGATTTCGAAATAATAATACAAGTATTGAAATAATTTGAAACCGAGTAATGCGAGTACATATCCATTTCACCCGAGTATCAACATCGCTAGTCTATATGTTTTACAGGATGTCCAATTTGAATTTGATATTGGTGTTACGTAAACTCCAAAATGAAAAATAACAAAATTTAAAAGTAATTTATTTATTGTGTTTAATTATATTTGAATTACGTGTGTTTTTACCACGTTTTTATTAGTTCGGTTTCCGTAATATGTCCCAAGTAGTAACTTGAGCACGTGAATCCTGAATACAGAATGTGAGTTGTATTGAATACAAGACACGTCTGTCAGGCACCGATGTACAAGCAGACTGGACGACTGGACTGAACAGTGCAGTCTGCAAGATTGTTTAAACAATATTTGATGAGAGCAGCGTCTGCTTTGCGCGCTTTGCATATTCTGCAGTGTAGTATACAGCATAAGCACTGTCGTTTCTGCTCTCTCGCGTTGCTATAATTCAGAACTTGTGTTTCAAGTGTGTATATTTACCTGTATGAGCGTGTCGCGTTTAGCCCCCTAGTTTAAAGTGTAATTGCATTTTCCAGTGGAAACATCCCGTTTGACGTGCGTTTGGTGATAGTGAATAGTGAGCTGGGTTTTCGCCGTCAGATGTGCATTCAATAGTGTGCTAAGCGTATATGTGAATATTACATTTCTGACAATCGTTACAATGGTTAAAGAGACGGCTACTCAACGGAAGCGCCGATTAGAGAAGAAGAAGCAAACACGGCAAGTTAGGCTACAACAGGAATCTGAAGCAGATAAGTTGGCAAGATTAGCCAAATGCCGTAAGCGAGCTACAGAACGTCCCGAAAAACAGCGCAAGATCGAACTTGAAAATGATAAGAAACGAAAGGCTCTAGCGAGGTCGCGTGAAATAAGAGGTAATATTTTGAATTTCGACAGCAGCTAAACAGGATGTGAAATGCATTAGAAAATTTCCTATACGTATATGTCCCTGTCAAGAGTCTCATCAATATATATATACATAACCGATTGAAATCTTTCACCCGGACATAAGACTAAAAAACAGAATATAATAAATCAAATAGAAAAATTTTAACATACCACGTTTTAAAAACGGACTAAAAAGTATAAAATAATTTTTCATGACCCTTCTACAATTTTGAGGGAGGATTGTTAGTGGCTAATATTTGGAATACTTGCAGAGAAAAACGTGGAGCGCAGGCAATCTATGCTGGTTAGGAGGAGTAAATCAATTAAATTACATTGAATCTCATTTCAGATTTACTGAAATTATCTGTAAATTCATCCGGATTGTCTACTTCTATTATTTATTGGCTGCGCCCCACAAAACGTGGTATGTTAATTTTTTTTGGATTTATTATTAAAGCAATAAGTTCTAATTGATTACGTTACGATATTGATCTCCTAAGTTAAAAATAAATACAATTTTCAACATTTCGGGTTTGCCACACCGGTATTTAGTATAGGTGATCCGCAACTCCATACGACTACCGTTTCTCAGACACAGAAACCGTCTTCACTTCAGTAGCCCGTCGATGCCGCAAGGCGAAACAATTGTAGCTCATTTATATTATTAAATATTTGAAACTTTAAGCTTTTGCTTTATTTTATCCTTAAATACAATTTTAGTTGGATGCGGAGTTCTGAAAACTAAGCCATGAGAATGACCTATTTATGATATTAGGGCCGTAACATTTGAGACTAGCGGGAGACCCTCCTCCTCAAAAAAAAAAAAAAAACATACGAGGGTGTAGACCGAACAGGCGTAGGGAGTTACACTTAAAACAAACAACCCAGATCTAGTGTACGACCACAAAAATTAGTAATTAACTGGAACAGAATTTGTGCCACGCGTGCACACATTCTGTTATTTCGAGCTTAACAAAATTAATCCCACCATACAAGTCCGAGTTATTAAGAACTTTAAACGTTTTGGATAAAATTTAAAAAATATATTAGATGCGTTTTCACGTTACAGCGACAATTAAAAAAAAAAAAACATACGTCATAGGCCTATATTCACAACGGCCATGCTTGCAATTAATAATTACAAAACGCAACGTTCAAAATGACAACACCCTCTGGGAGTTAACATCAAATCCTTTCGTAAGCAGTAACCTCAACAATAACTGATCACCAAAATTCTACCTCTTCTTTAAAACAAAATAGGTTTTAAAATACTAATAACAATAAAATTTATATTAATATTTATATCATTAATTACGAACGAACCATAACTAGTTTTTTTTACTTTTAGTTTTAGCTTGATAAAAAAACCACGCCCCTTACACGTACTGTACATAGTTTAACCCTAAACTAGTGAAAGGAAAGAATAGCGGAAACTTCGTGAAATCAAGTCGCCCATTTAGGCCGTGGATTAAAAACATTTGGAAAATCATCGGAATTAGATAGGCATAACAGAAAAATGTACTATAGTAATTACGAAAAATTCCAGTAGTAAAAAAAAGAAAATTTAATATTGTACACATACTTAATAATAAACAAAAACAATGACCATATTGAGGCTATACCAATAAACTCACGAGTCAATTTCTTGACAATTCCAAGGTCTCGGAACAGCTGAGCGTATAAAACAATTATTTCTGAAATTTATAAAGGCAGAACTGACGAAATGCATACTACAAATTACTTTATTTCTTAATAAATCATCTGGTAGGTTAAAAAAAACGTATCGTCCGCTGTTACTCAGCCACATTTTGCACCTGTGAACACGAAATTGTTAGTATAGCTCACGACCAAAGTAGTCATTAGAGCGAGAGAGTGTGAGTTTCGTGACAATTGCGGTTTGTAATATAAGAATCGTAAAGTAAACGAAGGGATATCTCTATTACCAAAAATTATAAATCCGAAAACGTCACAACCCTTAGCAAGTTATATAATGAGATATTTAGACCACCTTGATGGTATAAAATGATTAGAAACTCGATTATCCGAATTCATTGGGACAGGATTTAGTTCGTATTATCGATTTATCCGGATTTTCAGATAAATCCAACAATGTAGGCTAACTAAAATCTTTACTAAACATAAAATCAACTGTAGATATTCAACTTAATTCGATGTCAGCTGTTGTTATTCATTTTTGTTAAATTAGTTACTAAAGTACCACCTATTTTCTAAGGGAATACAAATAATTTATACTGCAATCTAATGTACTTACGTCTTCACTTCAGATGGGCGCAGCTGTTTAATACCGTTTCGCGATTTGAAATTTTTGAGCCACCCTGTACTGGCTTTAAAATCAGAAGGACCACGTAACATTGTATTAATTTCAAGAGCTTTTTCACACAGTAAAGGACCCGATACTGGTTCACCTAAATTTCGCCTTTGAGTAAACCACGAATAGACCGCATCTTCCAACGAAGTGTTATGGGCTTTTCTCAACGTTTTTCTATTTTTCGCACCATCTTCAGAATCGAGTTTTGATGCATATTTTAACAGGACGTCTTTTTTGTTTTTTATATCGAATATAGTTGCTCTTCCGATATCGTATATTTTAGCTAAAGATGATCCACTTTCCCCTTTAGATAGTCTGTTCAATATCTCAATCTTAGTTTCAATCGTTAATACTCTATGTTTCCTTTTTGCAGGTTCAATTGACGCCATAGTTGCACGCGTTATATTGCGACTAACCAACTGAAAACACTGACTGAAACTGAACTACTGTGTTTCAAGTTTTAACGTATTAAACGCAGCACTGCCCCCCCTCCACCATTGTATTTGATTGCGCAGGAACACTTCCCCTCTTCCCCCACCATTATGTTACAAGTTACAATCAACAGTATCCAGAAGGGCACCCAAAACAGTAATGTATCATTTATATTAACAAAGAGATATTTACATTTAACATGTTCGGATAATTGACGGTTCGGTTTATCGATTAATATTCAGCCACGAAATTAGGCGTTACTCTAAATTTGTGTTTAAACACATTAGGTACTAACATGGTGTACTAACATGAAAAAATTAACTAAAATTTTTATTTACTCCATATGTCAATATAAATACGGTTTATGTACAAAATGTTAGAAAATAATGTAACTTATGTTTAATAACGTGATTATGTTCAATCAAAAACTACTGGTTTGTTAAAAATTAAATTAGGATTGCCCAAGTAGTATGGTACAACAATGCATAATAACTATTGTTTACTACATTCAATAATTGTTACTAAAAATCATGTAACGTTTCGGAAAAATTTCATCTTCAGCCTTTATTGTATTGCTGTTCTGATTGAGCAACTTCTTATATACATATACGATTTCTTATTTTGATTGCATCATCTTTCTTTTCTGTTTATAATTGCTTTGACTAATGGAGTATTTTGAATGGACTCTCTCTGTGCCTATTTATTTGACTGTTTCATGTTATAGTTCTTGATAATTTTACTTTGAAAGTTTTTATATTTTCTAGAATATATTAATTCTTCTACAAGTTATGTAATTGTACAAACATGGCATTATTTGTATTACAGGTACTTACTTAAAATTCATTTCCCTCTGTTAATCTTCTTGGTATGTGGGGGTATATTTTGGCCAGCAGTTGTTAGGTAGGCCTATTTTTTGGAGGTAGTGTATTTTGTGCACTAAGGGCGTCGTGAATAGAAAAAGTTTGAGAATTACTGAGTTAAAGTGTCAGAGAATGTACTTTACACTTTAACTAAGGTATCAGGTTCCGCGGTTAACTAAATACAAATATTTAATGATTCATCTCTACTATAAATGTGTATCATCTTTAATTTGTTTTTGTAACTTGTAACTACAATGCTAATATATTTTAGTAACAGGCTGTTGACAGTTAACTAGAATTAAAACAAATCTTGTACAATAATGAGATTATTAATGTTTGTACAAAGTAGTTGGTAGACCTTTTCAATAATAAAACAAACAATCAGATCATTGAGTCATTTAAATGACATAGTTTTAACCAGTTGTCTAATACAAAAATATTATATTCTTGATTGAAAAAAAAAGATTACTGATGATTTTAGTACCAATAGTCATAGAGAAACTTCTCTGTTTTTGTACATCTTCCGCATCCTTTATAAACGCATTTGTTTCTCCCCCACCCATCATTATAGACATACAGTCACATTCATTCATTCACAAATCAAAGGAGGCTGACAAGGGAAGTTACACTCATAGAACTGTGTTGTGCTGTGAGTGAAGGCGTTTAGCATCGTAGAAAGTGAAGTTATAAGCAGTGTAGCCTTTTCACCACCAGTGCTTTAAACTTTCCCTCCTCAATTCAAAATTTCCCTCCGATTACTAGTACAGTATAAATTTTCTTTATCATATAGGGAAATTTATGTAATGAGTTATGAAGTCTATGTAGACGATCGCTTGCCGCAAAAAAGTAGTTTTTGGAATGTCTGTTAATCTTCTGTGCAGAGTTTTGCGGCCCAAACGACTAGACTAGACAGATTTTGATCAATTTGGTATGTAAACTTGTCTTGGCCATATCTCGAAAGAATTTTTTTATAACCCAAAATTTGGAGGTATAAGACAAAAATACAAAATTATAATATTCTAAACATCGCACCAAACGATTTTGATCAAATTTTGGTTAAATATAGCATTCAAAGATCTAATCTATCTTCTATAAGATTTGTTGATCACTATAGTCGGTTCGTGAGTTATGGATAAAAAAAAAAAACCAACATTGATCTAAAAGACATAGATTTCTGAAAATCAGCTCTTCCGATTTCGTTAAATTTTTTTATAAATATGAAGATTAATGACAAAAATCAGTGTGCACAATAGCTAATAACAGAAAATTAAAGTTCCGGAATACTGTAATTATATTTTTAAAACGAAATTTAACATTGACCACCGTCATGAAAAAAATTTCACAGGGAAGTGTGCTTGAAATTTTTACTTAAATCATTATTAACTTATACTAATTGATGTCTAAGTCCTTCATATTATTGGAGAAATGCAAGAAGTCACCTTCACACATATATATAAATGTCTACATGTAAACAAATAATAGTAATATTTAAATAAAGAAAATGAAAAGAATTTCACGGGGAAAAGTGTGAATGAAATTTTTACTTAAAAAAAAACTATTGTCCGTATTATTTATTTCTGCGAGAAATTTATTAATATCATTATTAACTTATATTAATTGATGTCTAAGTACTTCATATTATTGGAGAAATGCGAGAAGTTACCTTAATGCGAAAATAAATTTCTCACAAATGCAGTACAATTTGCAAACACTTTAAATATTACACTGATCATATACAATAACATTGGAACGATGCACTACTTGTCGGACAGTAAACGTTGCTGATGTCGACTGGAGCCGAGCATAGACGATTCAATGCGTCAACGATATGTCGAGTGGAGCCGAGTAAACCCGATTTAGCGTAACCGACCCGAGCGTGACGGTTCACTTACGTTCACTCCTCAGCAAAAACGTGCCAAAGGAAGTTTTCACTTCAAAGTTTTAATTAAAATTTTACTTATAATTATAGTTAAACGTTATAAAAGAGTGGACTGAGAGAAGAACGGAAAACTGTTCACCTACTGAAGCATTTCAATGGTAATATATGGTAATAAATAACAATATACTGTATTAGATTTATAATACAGGTTAAATAAACATTTTGTTGTAGATATTACATACTTGGTTCCATCTTTTAATCGTAATAGTTCCGGTGTAAAGGCGACAGACGGTCTATCTACAGGATTTTGGTTGGACCCTAGTACATTTCTTCGGTCTTGACATAATGTTGTTTTGAAATTCACATATTTAGGTATTTTTGTTACTAGCTCGTGTCCCTGAGAGTATAGTTTATTAAATTCTTCTTTGAAAATAACGTTGACAGGTACTGAAACTTCCGTTTTCACTCTCTTCCTGCATTGATACTCTGCTTTCATCACATCTGTTTCTGCTCGATTCTGTACACAAGAATGCCCCACAAGAGATCCTTGTATAACATCATTTTCCAATGTTGTTTTCAGTTTTCCTTTGCATTTTTCTCTCTTCTCTTTCAGACACAACCACAAAATATACTCATCTGTTTTACGTGAAATTCTATAGGCATAGCCGTCTAACCTGTAGAATGTAAAGAAAGTTAGTTTACATAGGTAGGAATCAGATGACAGAAAATAGTTAGATTAAAAAGAAGAAAAAAACTGATAATATTATTAAAAATGTTATATAATTACAATTTGTAAAAATAATTTATATATCTATCTATACTATTATATAAAAATCTAATGGTGTTTGTCTGTGTCAGTGTATGTGTGTGTTACTCAATCACGTAAAAACTACTGGACCCATTGCGCTGAAATTGTACATGGACATTCCTAGGGTCCTTGGTTGACACATAGGCCTATTTTTATTTAGAAATTCCATCAGGGCACCGCCCCACTGGCCTTGAAAACTCCCTTCTCAATTATCTATACTCCATTATATACTTGGCTTAATCAGCAGATGTTAAATGTGTTTTTAATCACCTGTAAAAGTCACTTTTAAACACATTTAAACAGGTGATAGTAAATGTTTGTTGTTATTCATATTTCAAGGTTAGTTATACTTTACAAATGTCATCCTTCTCTTGGTTTTTCAAGGCAATAATCGGTAAGTTTATAGTTTGATAAATATATTAATTGGGATTTAATCTCAGTAAATTAAATTCTTTTCACATACTTAAAACATTCATGCTGGAATCAACAACAGTAAAATGCCTAAAAGGAAAAAGAGTAACCTGTCACAACTAGAGATGTAACGGATAGTCGTTTTGGCCGGATACCGGATACCGGATATTCGGTGAGGTTCTAGGCCGGAGCGCCGGATATCCGGCTCAGATAGTGTGTGTAGTTCTAGCGATGATTCACGGAAAGACAAGTACGAACCTGTCTCTTGGACCGTAGGAGTGGGGGAGTGGGCGGCTTGTATCGTTCATGCGTCAAACACTAGTATTCAACGGTCTGTCAGTGAGTTTTTCGGTATTTGTTTTTTGTGGTTGAAGTTTTTTGTAGTTTAATGGCGACCGCTACGAAAAGATCACCTATTTGGAAGTATTTCAATATTGATGAAGATGACAACAAGTTCGCGTTGTGTTTATTGTGTAACAATAAAATCTCACGGGGTGGTTTGGGCAAGAAAGCAGGCACATCTGCGATGACGAATCATTTAAGAAACAAACATCATGAAGAGTATGCTACTGTTTTGTCACAACGTTCTGCTAAGTACTCTGCTAGTAAGTAGTTATATATATATTAACAATATTTAAAATATTTTGTTAAGAGACAACTAAATAATTTGTAAAACTATTCAAAAGAAATATTTAAATAAAAAATAGTAAAGCTTTACAAACAATTTGATGGCCCCCGGCGAAGAGAAACAGAACCTATGGTATACTACCATTTCAGCATTACATAAATTCAAATAAAAGTAGTGAAATCTGTTAAAAAAACTCAATTCCTAAAGAAAAATTGATTACGCATTAGTTTTGTACAGTAATGTTTTTTGGATAAACGTAACGTTGCAGAGATATTTGAAATTTATATAAATTCCGAAAATTTCAAAATTTTTGAAGTTTTTCATTCCCATCGTGTTAACTTTGTAACCGGCCTTCAGAAAATTACGCAATTTGGTGTACAATTTTTGAAGATGTAATTTTCAGTACCCGGGTCTAAATACAAAAATACTATAGGTACATTTTTAAAAACTTCTATTACAGCAATTTGATTAAAGTAGGGCAATTTATTCACAGAAACAGTCATTTCATGATAAAATTGGTTTGTAAACTATGTTAGGAAGTAACACATTGAGAATTGGTCATTCGAAACACAAATCTTTAATATAAAATAAATTCAGTATTTTTTCTACATTTCTTTTGCAGGAATTATGTAAGGCCGAAAAGTTTCTCGCGACACCACCTTAAAATACCACTCCATCACTGATCAAATATTTTTGGAACAGATACGTTCATAATTTCAAAATCGTTGAAGAAAATTAATTTTTAATCATTCTGTTTGGTATTCTTAATCTGCCTTGAAATTCTATACCAAATTTTGTAATTTCCTGAAGGCCTGTTTCGATGTTGGCACGATGGGAATGAAAACTCCGCCGGGGCCATCAAATGTTTTGGAGTGCATGGCTAATTTTAAAAATAATGTCACAATTTACTGTGGAAAAAGAAGAAGAAAGTTGTTACGTGCTTCTTTAGCAAAGTGATATATTTTAATCAGGCTGAAACGGCCATACTGAAAAGACGCATTTGTAGGTTAATTAATTTATATGTTGAATTAACATACACAAGGTGTAGGCTAAGTTAAATGAATAAATATTGATTATTTTATATCTACGCATTATATATAATGCATTATTTTAGTTGAATCTAAAGGGAAATAAAATATAAATAATATTCCAATCAATTGTTCGTCGAGATAAAGTTAATATTTCGATTTCGTCTACAACCAAAACTTTATTAAATTATGAAAAAGCAGTGGTAGGGCCTACCAAAGATTATCGATTCCAAATCCAATCAGGAGTAGGATGATACGCTTAGGTCGGAAATAATCGTAATTAATTATAATTATTACCTTTTTCATAGTGATTTTATGAGGTAGCTAAAAATAACGAAAAAAGGTAAAAGATCTACGAAAGTAAATGTACCAGAATATATTAAAAATTCAAGTGCCCCCCCCTCTTAATGGACAAGTAGGCCTACTGAATAAATAAAAAAAAAGATTAAATGAAACATTTTAGGCCCCCCCCCCCATTAATATAGAATTACCGAATTATTAGTGTGATATCTCGCTTATCTAAGTTCTATGTATACATAAATTAACCCTTAGAGACTAGTTTTATAAAAACCCTTAGTAGGCCTATTAAATTTTTTTTTTCTAATTATTTATCTATAATAAAGTAAATTAAGATTTTCTCTACAAACCCAAGTGAAGGCTTTCCTTTCTTAGTTGAAACAATTACAGGTTTATATTCCTCCATATATCCACTGTCTTCACAAATATTAAAACCGTTGAAATTACTCAACCAACTAACGAACTAATCACAAGATGTGCACTAAACACCAGACTGAAGCGCATGGAGTTGTGTGCTCTACTCGAGTGGGTGCGCGGGAGATGTGAGTCATGATATTATTCAGAAGTTGTGCGTTGTTTGGAATGTTACAGCGAATAATAAGTTAGGGATTCCCTAATTATTAGGATTTTAGTTGGTAGCATTGTTCGTAGGTCATTGTACTACGTATCCATTGGATTTTAGTTGGTAGCATTGTCCGTAGGTCATTGTCCCGCGTATCTATTGTTCGCATAACCCACTGTGAAACTTCTACTGTTCGCTCACCCCACGACACTTTTATATTCAGGACTAAGTACCTTACAGAGTTGGGTTTGTCAATAAATGTAGATTACATGAGTTTTAACACATGTATATATGCAATCAAATCAATAAAATACAATGTAAAGAGGTTACCAACTAAAAGAGAAAAAAATTCCCTGTTTTTCATAATTAACATATTTTAAATTAGTTACTGTGCAAACAGATCCACTTACTCGTGTTGAAATACACGCACACATTCATTAGAATAAAAACTAAACTAAAGATGACCTTAGTTTTTCATGATTAAAATTTTATATATTTTATTTATTTATTTTAGTAATATGATACATAAATAAATAAATGTCCCTACCTCCGCGGACCTAGCCGACATGTGTCTCTTCTAAGTTGTTTACCTATACCTGAAGATGGGCGAATGCGCGAAACCGCGGTCGTAAGAAAGTTATTTCTACGATAGAACAAGGGTTAGTCTGACATACAAAATAAGGTAAAAATAACTAGTTAATTAGTTTTATACTAATCCGTAGGCTAAAATCACGGAATTTAAAAAGAAAACAAGATTATTTTCTAATCACGTCAGGTGTTTGCAGTTTGCCTATCATTGTATAATTATAGATATATAAATATAATTAAGGATAACATTTTATTTTGTATTTCATCACAGTTTAAAGACTTTGTAATGTTAACGCAGTTTCATCTAATTATAAATATTTTTTGTTTCTTTGTAATGTAATTGAAGAGGCGTATTATAGGACATAATAATAAACTTAGGGACCTTTTTTTTTCTTGTTCTCTAAAGCCAAAAAACCTGTCATCCTTGCTTTATAAAAATAAAGATAAAACTAAAGACCCCTATTCCTGGAATATACTAAAACATCAAGGTCAGAAAAGACCAAAGGGGTTAGGAAACTGGACGATGGATGTCGAATTGGACCCACGGTCTGTTAGGGTCGTAAAAACGACGGTTGAATTGGGCCTATGGTCAGTTCGGAGACAGTGTCGAATTGGGCCCATACCTCTACAATCATGACCTACAAAATGGAATGCTCGCATCCACCTATAAACCTTATAGTTTTAAATACATTCAAACATCTAAAATAGATGTTTGGTTAGTGGTCAAACATCTATTTTAGACGATTCAAACATCTCCTTTTTATCTAAATATAAATAGTTGTGTAATAATATTTTATGTTATATGTGCACAAAATGATAAAACCCCTGGCCACACAGAAGTTCAGCATATTTTAGACGATTCAAACATCTCCTTTTTATCTAAATATAAATAGTTGTGTAATAATATTTTATGTTATATGTGCACAAAATGATAAAACCCCTGGCCACACAGAAGTTCAGCATATTTTAGACGTTTGAAACATCTCCTTTTTATCTAAATATAAATAGTTGTGTAATAATATTTTATATTATATGTGCACAAAATGATAAAAAAACCCCTGGCCACACAGAAGTTCAGCATATTTTAGACGTTTGAAACATCTCCTTTTTATCTAAATATAAATAGTTGTGTAATAATATTTTATGTTATATGTGCACAAAATGATAAAACCCCTGGCCACACAGAAGTTCAGCATATTTTAGACGATTCAAACATCTCCTTTTTATCTAAATATAAATAGTTGTGTAATAATATTTTATGTTATATGTGCACAAAATGATAAAACCCCTGGCCACACAGAAGTTCAGCATATTTTAGACGTTTGAAACATCTCCTTTTTATCTAAATATAAATAGTTGTGTAATAATATTTTATATTATATGTGCACAAAATGATAAAAAAACCCCTGGCCACACAGAAGTTCAGCATATTTTAGACGTTTGAAACATCTCCTTTTTATCTAAATATAAATAGTTGTGTAATAATATTTTATGTTATATGTGCACAAAATGATAAAACCCCTGGCCACACAGAAGTTCAGCATATTTTAGACGATTCAAACATCTCCTTTTTATCTAAATATAAATAGTTGTGTAATAATATTTTATGTTATATGTGCACAAAATGATAAAACCCCTGGCCACACAGAAGTTCAGCATATTTTAGACGATTCAAACATCTCCTTTTTATCTAAATATAAATAGTTGTGTAATAATATTTTATGTTATATGTGCACAAAATGATAAAACCCCTGGCCACACAGAAGTTCAGCATATTTTAGACGTTTGAAACATCTCCTTTTTATCTAAATATAAATAGTTGTGTAATAATATTTTATATTATATGTGCACAAAATGATAAAAAAACCCCTGGCCACACAGAAGTTCAGCATATTTTAGACGTTTGAAACATCTCCTTTTTATCTAAATATAAATAGTTGTGTAATAATATTTTATGTTATATGTGCACAAAATGATAAAAAAACCCCTGGCCACACAGAAGTTCAGCATATTTTAGACGTTTGAAACATCTCCTTTTTATCTAAATATAAATAGTTGTGTAATAATATTTTATATTATATGTGCACAAAATGATAAAAAAACCCCTGGCCACACAGAAGTTCAGCATATTTTAGACGTTTGAAACATCTCCTTTTTATCTAAA
Source organism: Aphrophora alni (assembly GCA_963513935.1). Taxonomy (NCBI): domain Eukaryota; kingdom Metazoa; phylum Arthropoda; class Insecta; order Hemiptera; family Aphrophoridae; genus Aphrophora; species Aphrophora alni. The sequence continues at coordinate 28,878,205 of OY740772.1, read as the reverse complement.
TATAAATAGTTGTGTAATAATATTTTATATTATATGTGCACAAAATGATAAAAAAACCCCTGGCCACACAGAAGTTCAGCATATTTTAGACGTTTGAAACATCTCCTTTTTATCTAAATATAAATAGTTGTGTAATAATATTTTATGTTATATGTGCACAAAATGATAAAACCCCCCTGGCCATACCATTGCCAGGTGGCCATTGGAACGGTTCAGCATGTCACCATTATAGGGTTAACAAAAACGGACACGTAATGGAATGTTCGCTTGACCTGGCGAGCACATTCCTTTGGAATTTTCAGCTCTGCCACCCCTGGCGAACGGGTGAACGACCCCCCAGGAATTCCCAGGATTGTTAAACCCCACCATCTCTTCGGTAATTTTCACATCTTGTCACTTTTAGTCAATCACCATGAGTGAGAACAGTGCTACTATGTTTTCTATGCTAAGTGAGAGAGGTTTTAAGTTATTAGTTTTTGAAGGTTTTAAGTTTTCGAATAGTAGGAGAACGCTTTGTGGTGTAAAGTGGCGTTGTACTAATAGAAAGTGTTCCGCGCATTTGTTTACGGACGACAACGGCGACGAATTATTTAAAGCTGTAGGTGTGCATAATCATGAACCGTGCCCGAACCTTCATCGGCATTGTATTTCGAACAGTGTAAAGCGCAAGGCTACAGAATTTTTAACTGAACCGCCCGCAAAAGTGATACAAAAAGAAATCGTGTCCGTAGCAGAAAATATCAGTGACAAAGTAACAACAGACGACATGGATCGGATACGGAGGAACCTAAACTACGCAAAAAGAAGTAAAGTGCCACCTCTCCCTAGATGTATCGCAGACGTCCACGACGCTTTGGACAGCATCCCTATAAAAACGTCTCAAGGTGAGGAAATGTTGTTATTGAATTTACAAGCGGAATTAAAATATATAGCAAATATTGACAATATGTTCATGGATGGTACTTTTACCTATGCACAGAAATATTTTTATCAATTTTTCACCATCCATCTACCACTGGTACGAGGCCATCTACCACTGGTACCTGAGAAAGAGTCGCCTATTGTTCTGTCCATCCCATTTGTGACACGTACGGTCATATAAACTACCTGTAACGATGGCCTAGCTCAGTTGTCTAAGAATCATTTCTTGTTTATGCGTCCAACTATCAACTTGGATATCCGTAGTATAAGTTCTTTTACGAATTTCATTTCAGAAAAGGGTTTAAAATATGTTGTGTTAGAATGTAACTTAGTAAATAAATAGGTTGAGGTGCAATGGAAAAATGTACCTAACCTAACCAGGACTTATTTCATAACTTTTATTAAGCCATTAAATTTTTCCCCAGTAATACTTATAATAAATAGCAAGTAACAAAAAAGGAGAAAAATATAATAAAAAAATTATAAAAACCAAATAAAAGAAGACAAAGCTACATTCTGAGGCCGCTTTTGGTACTGATGGGACCATTTGTTCTGTAAAAGTAGGGCTTGCTCACCCAACTATGTTTGTCTACCTTTCGCGAGACATAATTACAGTTTACAAGATTTGTAGTGCACATAGAAACACGATGTTTACAAACAAATTTTATTGTTTTACGTCCTTTAAAATATCAGTACTGTCAAAGGTAACATCTAAAAAATGTAATACTAAAAGTTGATTTACAATATTAAATTTATGGATTGTCCACATACATTTTAATCCAGCTCTTCAATGCTGCTCAAATCATCGTCGTCATCGTCCTCCTCACTGCTGTCGCTGTTTCCTACTGATATAATCATTGATTCCACGAGGTCGTCGATCCGCGGCTCAGCTGAAGCGTAATTATTTTCAATAGTTTTTACATACTCGCACTTGTTCTCCCATTCTTTTGCACCAACGAGGTTGAATTTTTCCTCTGCTAATGACTTGATGCTCTCAAAGCTACATTGAAGACAGGTGAATAATCTACGTCCGGCGCGCCGCGCGGGAGCACATGTTTTTGGAAATGAGCGATAACCACTCCCCTCTTCCCCGCCGCGCCATAGCAAGCCGCGCGCACAGACAAATGGACCCATCAGTAAATGAGGAGGTTATTGTGAAAAAATTAATCATTTTCCATATTATCTAAAGCGGCTGCATGAATAGTGTCAACAAAGAACTAAAAAAATTAAAACAATTCTATCATGTTGCACTGCTACACTATTTATTTAGGTTAGGTTAGTTAGGTTATCTTTGCATGTTCGCATGGCCTAGGCTTAAAATACTGTAACGGTAAAATCGCCTTTAGGCAATGAACGAGTTCATCGCATCATAACAATAGGCGACCCTTTCTACATTAATAAAACACCGTTTTTCTTAAACCTCAGGTACCAATGGTACATGGCCTCGTCCAGTTTCCATAACCCGATCCAAGAGTTGATAGACATGACAGGAAACATGAACTAGAGGAACCAACCCCAAGACTTTATGAAACAAGTATAAATTCAGCTTGTTGTATAGACCCTTGTGGGATTGACTTCATGGAACTTGGAACTGAACTGTAAAACAGTTTATTTTTCACTCATTCTTAAAGCTGTGTCAGAAAAATAGTGTGTACAGATTCTTCTACCTATATTATGTATGAATATAGGAGCTAAAAGATGTTGAATGTAGTGAAACTGGCTATGAAATATATTCCATATAATTAAATTACAAAATTAAACTTTATATATATATATACAGAGTGTCTGACAGAACTTGAATTATAGCAAAATCACTTGTTATTTCGTTGATTTTATCTTCCTGTGAATGAAACTTGTGTTGTTATTGTATACAGTAGTTATTAGAAAATGAATAAATAGTACATATTAATAAATATTAGTTTGGAGTGGTATTGAACAAAAATCGTTGAAATAAAAAAAGTTATTAAGAGTTAAGTCCTTAAATATAGACATACTGGAGATTTATCTTGTGATAGGTTAGGTTAGAGGATACGACGAAAGTGTTGAGTTTCAAACCAATTTTGTTTACTTTATCAGTAATTACTTTTTTATGTTTTGGCTGGTTTTTATTTCGTTTTGGAGGTCTGTAAGTGGGAAAATTTGTGCAATATTGTTGTACAGTTTATTAAATTCATTTAGCATTTTGTTGAGAATATTACAATAAATGTAACACTGAACTATAACTGAAGAAGGGAGAATATCGCTTCTGTTGAATAGAAAAAAGAACTTATAGATCCTAATGGTGGAACAATGGCAGTAACCCAGTCTCGACCAATAGATTCACACCTGTTGAGGCAGCTGACATTTACTTGAAGCTGAGACACATCTGGATTTAGTTTCAGTTTTACTAGTATATTTAAAAACAAATGAAATATATTTAAACATATTGAAAAACCAATGAAGTCAAATTTTTGGTAGGGTATTATAGTAATAGCAAAGCGGGAGCAACGATGGAGGCCAAGTCAAGTCCCCTCGCACGCATGCACCCTCACACTCTGCGCGCAAGGGATTCCTTCCAACCCTATGAGTCACCTAGTGTACTTCAGTCTATCGAACATTAATTTTGGTTATACTTCATTTATTTAAAAATTAATTATGTATACAGATTCTACATAACATTTCATGAAAAATGATACCAAACATAGTAAGAATATTTACTCTAGTAGACCTTAGATCTTAGATCACAATAAAATGATAGTTAACAAAGTACTGGCTAATATCGAAGATTGTTGATATACTTTAACCTTAATTTTTGTTTAATTTTAATTTATACTGTCCATTTTGTCTTTCAAAATAGCGTAACACGTCCTTATAACCTCCTCTGTAGTCTGAAACATTTATTTTATGTAGTCTGGTTTTAGTAATGTATTATTATAAATTATGTGAATATTATTTGTAAATTATACTTGTAAATATAATTTGAGTGTATATATTATTTAAATAATATTTGAGTATATTTGAATAATAAATTATAATGCGATTAAATTATAAGTTTGAGTTTTTATAAACCTGAAAAGCTTGTGGATTGATATATTATTGAATTACGTGGAATGTGAAATATGATACCAAACAAGGTACAATTTATAGTAAATATACATTGTTTGGTATCATTTTTCTTGTTATAATCTATAGATTTCAAAAAAATACTAAACAAATCAAAAGAAAATTACAAATAAACACAATTATATTTTGATTTGTCAAGTATAGTAGGGGACTTAACGGAGCGGAAATGCGGCCGATCTTAATCCCCTGCGCTTGTGTGTGTGCGGTCTGCGTGGCTACCTGGCCTCCATCGGCACTCCCGTTTTGCTATTACAGAACTATAGATCCGGGAGAAATTGGGTTATAGGCTATATTAATCATTTCAATGGGAAATCAATCAAAAAATCAAATCTGAAATTATGTAAACAAATAGGCCTACATGTATCTGGCCAATGATGTATTTGTAGCTATATTTTCGAAAGTCAGTTGATTTGGTTGATAATGGATTCTTGCTGATTTGTTATGTTTTTCCTCGTGTTTATTATAGGGGTCACTTATAGTGAGACGGGAGTTACAATTCTGAGGTACACTAGTATTGGGTTAGATAGCTTTCTTTCACCTTTTCTATCAGATCTCTCAGTTAACATCATTACTCTTTGTTATTTTCATTATTCAGATAAGAAACAATAGATAAAAAAATATTATATTACAGTTGTTATAGATAATGACTACAGTTGTTCCTTTATTAAATTACTGTACTTTTTATTAAATTACACTTCTTGTCGGACAGTAAACGCCCCTTAAGGTCGACTGGAGCCGAGTATAGACGATTCAGTGCGTCAGCGACCCGAGCGCGCTTGATGTCGATTGGAACCGAGTAAACCCGATTCCACGTAACCGACCCGAGCGTGACGGTTCACTTATGTCCACTCCTCAGCAAAAACGCGCCAAAAAGTTTTCACTTAAAACTGAAACTTCCGTTTTCACTCTCTTCCTGCATTGATACTTTGCTTGTATCGATGAGCCAGCCCTCCTGTTTTGTTCCGCAGCTCCAAATAAAAGGATTGATTGTGCGTCGTTTGGAAAGCAACAGTGCCTGACACTTTATTTATATAAACACAAGTAAACTAAACAAAACTTAAATAATTTTTTTTTTTGGCTTTCTTAAAAGTTCATAGTTTATCTTAACTCTACGTTATGTAAGACATATTTTTTTATACATAAAATAAACAAAATGATGTAATATAAAGCATAGCCAAAATCTTAGACAAATTAAAAAAAATTAATGAACACAAATAAACTATATAATATTTGTATATTTATATTTGACCTGACTTATACAAAAGATTAACAAAGTCTAGACAGATACTGTTAGACCCGCCGCAAATTGGACCCAGCCCATGTACACGCCACGCGCAGCACACGCGTGGACTAGTTTGTAGAACGTGGTTTTAGACGGAGTGGCGCATATTAAACCTATCCCACGGCCAGTCCAGTTCCAACCTGTGTTCGCGTAGATAGAGTTGTGCTTTCAACACAGTTTCGTGGGACGTGGGTACATAGGTTGTTACTATAAAATGGAAAAATTAATTGAATTGGTTAGAGGCTTTCCTGTTTTATATGAGGAAAACTGAAGGATGATTTGTGGGAGAAGATAGCTGAAGAATTAAATACATCAGGTGAGTAATTTTGTTTGTAATATTAATTTCTGATAATAAATGTAGTTTATAATATAATATAATAGTATATATATATATATAATATAATATAATATATAATATGATATATAATGTAATATAATATATATATATTATATATATATATTGTAATATATATATATATATATATATATATATATATATATATATATATATATATATATATATATAGTTTATATTGTGAGTTAGGTTTCTTTTGCGGCAAAAGAATTGCATGCTTTCTCTGTATATTCCTTCCTAGAATATTCCTGAAGAGTATGATTGTATAACACAGGATGTTTTTCAACTTTTCCTACAAATCTAACAATTTTATGAAAAACAGAAATACTGTTGGAAATCCCACTTCACCCCGTGAAGAAAGCCAGTTGGCCACTTCACCCCGTGAAGAAAGTCAGTTGGAAGAGTATGAAATTCCGCCATCTGATGAACCCAGAGTTGAAGCAACAAATGATGGCGAACCAACCAAACCTTCTGAGAATGTCGCCGTAAAAGATTTAAAAAATCCACAGTAACTACTGATCCCGTTGTGCGAAAGTTTATTGAGGACAGTGACAAGAGAGCAAAAAAGAGGGATGAATTACGTCAAAATCTCGTTGCAGAAACACAAAGACAAGAGGAGTTACAAAATGATGCTTTGTATCAGTTTTTTATGTCTATGTTCAACACAACAAAAGGTCTTCCAACAAAATACCAGAAAGAAGTCAGAAGAAAATTGTTTCAAGCTGTTTCTGATGCCGAAGATAAAGCTGAGGATGAAATCGCAAACAAATGTGAGATTGAGCAGAATTCTCAGATGAACAGACAACGTGCTATTTCAATATCAACCCAGCCTACTAGTTCATTATCTTGTGCCTTAACGCAAGGATTCCCTGAATTTTTTTCTCCATCGAATTCAACATCGATTAGTTCAGTTCAGTTGATACAAATGAAAGAAGCTGCTCAAGACATGAAGACGATTCTTCAAGAACATATTTTGACTTGTAATAAACTGAACAAATATTTTACAAAAAGAACCAATTTTTCTTTAAAACTTTTTTTTAGTTTTTGTATGTTTTTTTTAATAGTTTTTTACTCATCAAGTGGAAATTAAACTTATTCAGATTAATTGATAATAAATTAATAATCTGAATAAAAATTATTTTCATTAATTATTTAAATCGATAATATAATACGAATTACGAGTACCTACTTTGTAATTTGTTATATTTATATAAAAATAATGTTGGAGTGTAAAAATCTTAAAATAAAATTTCAAATTCATATTTCGTATCCAAAATCTTTAACGTACTGAACATGTTAAACACTTACCTCAGACATACTGCTAGTTTTTCTTTACTTCCAATAGGTTTTTGTGCATTACACTCTTGACTAGTGATATCCATTTTAATTAATTCATGAACCTCACTAAACTGTTTTCTGTTTAACCTAAACGACTCTTTAAACACATTATCTGGAACTTCACTGGATAACTTGAACTCTCCATAACTCTCTCTTTTCCGTAAATACTCATTCGTTTTACTTTTTTTGCTGAGTAGGTGTAGAATGATACATCTTTCATCATCCTCTGATTCAGATTCTAAATCGAGAAGAAGTTGCTGGTTTGTTGTCATTTTGAATACTAGTGGGAGAAATGATGAAGATGGACGTGGACTGAGTTCAATATGCGTTACTATTAAAAAACATGTACTTGGGCTGGGTTTCGGTCACACGTGTGCTGCGCGTGGCGTGTACATGGGCTGGGTCCAATTTGCGCCGGTTCTTATTGTGCGCATTGTAAGCCGACACTTCCACGAATTGATACTTGATAGATTCCACGAATCCTAGCTATAGACTGTTTTCACTATTTCACAGGTAAATCAGAAACAATATTGAATTATTTATATAAATATATTAGTTTAAAAGTCATTATATCCCTGCTTCACGAAGGGTTTATCAGGGTGTCATTTGACAAGAATGTAATCCAAGAAAAACGTATTCATTTTTTTAACCCTAGATTACTACTCTTAGTTCATTGTTCCGTGATCACTATTCATTCGTAAATTTTACTACATTCTGTTTTTATTTTTATTATTATTTTTTAAACTTTACTATAGTATTGACTATTTTTTATATTAAATCCTCTATAAATGTTTTTAAGTGTTTTTAAAAATATTTAACAATGAACTCCTACATATTTTAACTGTAAAAAAATGGCTTTTACCCCCACTACATGTACGTTTAAAAAAAAAATTAATCTGGAAAAAAAAATCGAAAAAAAAATAAATATTATTTTATTGGAAAAATTAATCAGATATTCACAAAATACATCATTTATAAGTGTTTAATTTATATAAAAAGAGAAAAAAGATTTACAATAAGTTCATTAGGTAGAATGCCAAAAATGCCAAAATTATAGTCCTGTCTTCACTGAGTGATTAATATATACTTAGTAGCTAAATCAAACACTTTGAACTCTAAAATCACTATTTACACAATAAACTATTTACAACACTAAAAAACTAACAATATAAAAACAATAATTTACAAAAAAAATATTCACACTTAATAGTTAAAACTTTCGCAAACACTACTCTTTCGTAAAATATACGACGCGAGCTTGAGTACGGTAATAACGGTTCAACCTTGAGCTTAGCCCAAGAGACAGTGGCCTCTATTCACAATGGCAGGAAGGTAAACAAAAAGACAGAGCGTGTCCGTCTTTTGTCTACAAGTTCTCCGAATTTTACAAAGGGCGGGTCGTAATTTTTACGAATGAGTAGTGTTCTAGGGTTAATAACACTAATACTGACCTCTGAGCTTTAGCAAGGAGCAGAGCGAGAGGCAGTCTGCGCTTCTTCCTCTTCGTTGAAAGCCGAAGTTGCTTTTTAGATTTGGTTGTTCCTCGGCAATCCTTGGAGAACATAAAAGCTTAACAAAATAACGTTCCCAATAAAAATAATAAACAGAGGACAAAACAAAACCCTAAGAAGAATCACTGTAACTAATAACCGAGAGTACATGGGTGGAAGGGCGGGAAAGTAATCATCCAGCACAAGGACGACTGAGCCTCGTAAGTGCATAGTGCACAAACTCTTAGTCTTGTGATTATGCTCCGGCAGTTGTTTAGAAGAACAATAATGAATAATTTAGTTGATTTTTTCAAGTATTAGGTTCCTTGTTTTTTATTTTTTGTTCCTTGGGTAGATCACGTCCTTATGTGCTCTAATGGATGTTCAAATTACAATGAATTCTTTTTGATACTGTGACTGACAACTTCTGTAAAGTACATTAGTTATAAAATGAAAATATATTAATGAATAACAATTTTTTTTAAATGTAGACTAATTTAATTATAACATAAGTAAATGGTGCCAATAACATTGCTTCACAATACCTTTCCCCCCACCCATCCACATTACCAAATGAAAAGTGTAGGTTGGGTAATTAATAAAAAAGTAAATATAATTGATAAAATATTGTGTTTTTGGTGGTATAGTAATAAATTTAAAAAAAAAAATCTTTTATTGTTTTACAATTACATTTGAATATAATGAAATAAAAGTAACAGTAACATTTACCATAATTAAAATCAATTTAAATAGGTTATTTTCAAAACCAGACACAAGACTGGGCATAGACCTGTCCAAATTCCTTAAAAAAGTGTCATATTTCTGGTTTTCTTTCATCAAGTTTCATGTGCTATTTGTATGAAGTCACCATTGTTCTTCTGTCTTCTTTTCTTCCTCTTTCAGAAGCCAACAATCCATTATATTCTAGGTCCACCTTTCATTTGTAGTTCTCATGAAATGTCCTGCCCAACGGCACTTACTTAATTTTACCGTTTTGTCGATATCTATCACAGCAGTGCAAATCAGTACAGTTTAATGCCTATGATATGTTAGTAAATAAATATTACTTTAATATATTTACATACCGTACTACATTTTACCTTTCTAAATATATATGTGTATAATAGAAATCAGAATACAGTAATTATATTTTAAAATTTCTTCATTGTTTTTCTTTTCATCTAATATTTTATAAAAATATACCAATGGATCATTAAATTTCCAGAAATGCCATGTGAGACAGCCCAAAAGCGTCTACGACTGTAACGTTATTGAAACGGTTTCACTAGTAAGGCTTCGATCGATCGTTTACAAACCGAGGCTAGAGGGAGACAATCGACATTCCATAATTTACTTTTTGTCGACATAATATTCTAATTTGAACACAGTTATGACCAAATCCTCTGTTTATTAGAAGTTCATTATATAGACCAACACCCGGATTAACAAAGAAAATTATATAGACTATAGACCAACACTCAGAATAACAGACTCGACTTCATTATGTAGAGGAACTTCTAGAATAACACAGACTCATAGTTAATTATGTAGACCAACAGTCGCAATAACAAAGACTCGAAATTAATTAAATAGTTCAGAGGTTGTTAAAACTAAATTAATATTTATACTAACACCCGGAATAACAAAGATGTGAAGTTAGTTATGTAGATTAATTCATAGAATAACAAAGATTTGAAGTTATTTGTATTTACTAACACTCGGAATAACAAAGATTATAATATAATTAAGGTAGAACAATACCTGGAATGACAAAGACTCGAAGGTTAATTATATAGATGGACACTCGAAATAAAAAAGATTCAAAGTTAATTTAAAGTATATAGACCAAACACTTGGGACAACCAATATTCAAAGTTAATTATGAAGATCATAACTTAGAATCAGAAATAGTCTAAGTTTTTTATTATATAACAAAGCTTTATAAGAATTAGTACTTTGTTAAAATCTATTTTTTTGGTTTCACTGTACAGTTATCTAATTATGCTAAATTGAAATAATTCAATGTCTTTATGTTTCAGAATTGGTACATAAATGTCCATTATGCGGAAAGGGTTTTATGAAGCATGATTTAAACAAACATCTTACAACACATCATCAATACAAAACAAATATCGTGGAAGATAAACAAAATTTTCTGGAAGAAGGAACACACTCTACTTCCTTTAGGTGAGTTGACGAGATGTTGGTGTATTGTTAAACTAATGAAATGGTACCAAACCTACATCTCTACGATTACACATAACGTGTAACCCTGATCTCCAAGGCAATGACACAAGTGAAGTGAATGGAAACTTTTTAATATATACACATATAAGTGACCCATTAAAGCATAGCCGATGTCAAAAACTAGTAATATACATAATAAAACACAATTATTTATTTTGTAATATCCACTTTTAATTAGTCTAGCCGACCAATGGTTTCGCCTGCTAAGGCATTGAAGAGGCTGTATTACAGACAAAATAAATAATTGTGTTTTATTATCTTTAAACATGGAATTCCACCAAGAACAATCGGTCTCAACAGTAATGAAAAATATACATAATTATGGAATTCAAAAAAATTGTGTAAAAACTTTGCAAGGAACCAGCTTTTAGGTGATACATTAAGTGGAACTGCTTGTATTACATTGTCTGATGGGGGTGGGTAAGTACCATGGTAGCCCCAATCAAATTTTTTTGATGGAGCAAATGTTATGTCAAATGAGCTCTATAGTGTGCAAATGAATTCATTCAGTGTTAAGCTCATAGTATAAATCTAGGCTGCAGCTGCAATTTATATTGGAATATTTAGAAACATTTAATAACTTTTGTTACTTTGGCATTCCAGCATTTCCCACCATATGCTAAACGTCTTGACGTAATGGCATATCTATCTCAAAATGGAAATGGGGTGGGTAACTTTCTGAATTTAGCTGATTTCATGAGGGGGGGGGGCTATGTTATAATACACAATATAAAAGGAAGAATAGAATATTTGTTTAAAAATAAAATTGTAACAATAGTTTGCTAGGATTAGATGGAAATTGTCTAACTACAGCTTCAACTAAAGTGCTCCTTGTTAGCGAAAATCCATCGTTGGTGAATGCTTAACATAGCTAACCCATTTAACCTGTTTTCAACAATAGTGTTTCTTAACCACGTTTTAATTCGAAAAAGGGAGCTAAAAGAACATTTGATAGTACAGTAGAACCCCTCTAATCCACCCTCGGGTGGTCCGTTATTCCGGTTAATCCGACCATGCTCGAGCTCGCGATATTGTGCCGACTTGACGATGACTCACGGCCCGTCTGGCGCCATTCTTTCCGGTTTGTTATCACTTTCCCGCTTCAGTGCTGTGAAATCTCTCGTGTTGTTTCTATTGATTTGCTATAGTACTTGCAAAGTTTATATATAGACTTTTAAAAGTTTATATATCACTTATTTCACTTTTAAAAAATCATTATATAATATAATAAATATTGACTTTTTTGCATTCCGACCATACCCCCAGTCCCGAAGGTGACGGATTAGAGGGGTTCTACTGTACTGTACTTGTGTAGGGCTGTGAAGCAATGTCAGCAGAGTCTTTTTGATAGTCCGGAAAAACGATTAGCTCATTTTTAAAACCATGCAATTACCTCGTTTTGAACCATAATTCCCTTTCTCTTTCAGTGTCTTCTAAATTATATAAAGTTTCACAAGATGAAGCACTTTTATTCCATTCCTTCAATGAAACATGTCTCATGTTACTCGGATAAAAACTTATCAGTGAGAATGCAGGTAGTTTTTCTATGAAAGTCTAACTTCTAAAGATGATACAATAGAAGGAATTATTAGAGATCTCCACAATTCGGTTGGATGATTAAATCTATGCTTCTATCGGCCAACAAATGTGAGTGACAGTTATAACAACATTCAAACGCATTGCAGTGTCACCTGCTTCTTTTAAAATGACAGCTGTGAATGTGCAGGTTGGCTTTGACTATGTCAAATAAATTATGTGCAAGCTGCTGCATATGAATTTGATAAGCATTTTTTCTTATTGCTGTATTCCTTCTTCAGCTAAAGTTTCTAATGCATTAACAATATCAACAAAATTATCTTTAAATATATACTTGGTCTTGTATTTCTTTGATCATCTAGTCTCACACAATTTATGATGCTAGCAATAAGCTTTCATCGTGAAAAATGTAATTATCTCTTTGAGAGTTCCAACTCAATTTTTAATTCATGGGATAATGTTTAAGTCGTTCACAACAACCTTATGCTGTGAGAGGAGTAATGTAAGTAGAAGGCTTTTTTTACTTTTGTTCTAGAGAGCGTACAAATTCTTCTTTGATTTCATTGGCCTTTTCATGGAAAGGTAATCCAATAGTTCTGTTTTTGCCAGAAATATCTACAGTTTCGTCAGCTAAAATGCTGTAAGCACAAGCTTTTTTAATTCTTGTGACTATGTGTTCCCTAATTGTAGTGCCACATAGATCAATTATTTCAATTTGGATGAAATAAGGTGACCGGCATGATGCGTTTTTTGGCAAGTATGCCTTCATCCAGATTTTTGCTTCTCTGAGAGGTAAATCATATGCCAGAAAAAATTACGTTGGAAATAACTGAGGACAGTACTTTTTGGTTATTATGTTAATTTTTGTGAAGGCTGGTAAAGTTGGATGTCAACTGGAACGGCCTTCATGAACAGTTTGGCAGATTTCATTGCAGTCTGATGTCCCTGGGACCAAGGGCATTGATCAGTCATTATTGAAAAGACCAGCAGTGACAGCTGGAGGCTCTGCTCATCGGTTGACCAATAGCTTGGGTCGGAATTATCAACAGGATTCATCAGAATCAGCTTTGAGAACATTATGGTCAAAAACACAGTAGCCAGTAGTTACAGAAATAGAGGTGAGCAAACCGCCAGTGTATTCTTAAATGAATTTAATTAAAGAAAGTAGATTCATTTGAATTTTATAATATTTCACAATAATATTCAGCTTGCTCTATCTTGGGACTAATAGATATACAGAGAGTCCCATATAAAACGTAACACATCAATCAGTCTTCTTTTTACATTGAATTGATAACCTTACTTCCCTACAGTTTACTCGAATGGACTCGTCAAACATCTGAACATTGTAGAAGTCCAGTAATCTATAATCTGTAATAGCCATAACAAAGTGATCATAACGTTAAGTTTATTGTTAGAGAGAGGATGGTTTTTTCACAAGACAAATATGTTTTTATTATTGAGTCGTACTTCAGTACGCAATCGGTGGTTGCAGAGGAAGTTTTGTTTTACAATAAATACTGAGATAAACCAAGTCCTAACAAGACATCAGTATTGAAGTTAGTGGCTAAATTTAGAGAGACAGCACTCTGAATATAAAAGATCTATGACAGTGTTGAATGCAGACACAGTCGCTGAAATCAAAGACTAGTGAACTCCCTCACGAAAAAAAATCAATTAATGCTTGTCAGGTGAAATTAATTTGCTAAAATCAACAGTTCGTCGGGTGAACAAAGAATTACGACTATATCAAATTCAAACAGTCCATCAACTGTTTGATTCCGACAAAGAAAAATGGCTAGAATATTGTTATTGGTTTTGTTGATTCGTGTGTAGGGGCATTCATGTTATTTTTCCAGACGAAGCATGGTTTCATTTGGACGGTTATGTAAACACACAAAGTGTAGGATTTGGAGTGCTGACTCAATGAAAAACAATTGGACTCGCAGAAGATGGGCATATAGTGTGCGATATCACGAAAAAAGTTATTGGTCCTATTTTCTTCAAGCATACTATTAATGCGGAACGATATCTGAATATTTTATTGCAATTCATTGCACTCTTGGAAAGGAAGATGGATACTGCTGGTTACAACATGATGATGCAATATTGCACCACGCAGTTCAACTTCTGATTGTGTTAACGAAATTTTTAATAATCGTGTTATTGGTCAAAGCTTATGGCCACCAGATCTTCAGATTTGACTGTGGCAGATTTTTTCTTTGGGATTACTTTAAAAAAATATATACAGCAACAAACCACAAACACTTGGACAATTGAAGGTCAATATTGAATCAGCTGTATTAAATTAAATATCTAGCCACAAACTCTGAAAAGTTGTAAGAAACGCATTAAAGAGGGTGGAGGAAGCATGTATTCATGAAGATTCTGGCCACTTTCAGCATTAATCTAAAATTTAAAGTTATGGAAAATTTGGTAATAAAATAATTTAATTTAGACATGCCTTTTATTTATTTATATTATACCTACTAACATGATAGTTGGGTTGCGTTTTATATGGGACACCCTGTAGTTTACAATAAAGAAGTTTAGAGATCAATAATGTATTTCTTGGAATTATAATATACAGTAACTGAACCACTGATTGTTATAAGTAGCCTATTTAATTTAACCATAAACCGCTCTATCAGAAATAAATAACTTTTATAATAATAAATGATATATAAATTAATTTATAGTAAATGGTGCATCGGCCGTATCTAGAGAAATATTATTTATAACATTATATATTGTGTATGGAGTGAATTTAGATTTTTATAAGATAGTTTTGTGTACTGTGTTATTGTTTTGTGTATTGTATTGTGTGAAGGTTTTATGAGTGAATATGAGGAAAAGTCGAAGTAACAATGGAAAAGAAGCTCAATGCTATTAAGAGATTTGAAGTGGGTCAGCCAAAAAAATTGCTATAGCATTGGGAGTTAGAAAAAGTACAGTTGGTGACTGGAAGAAAAATCTATCGGAAATAGAGAAATGGTGTACAAGCCAATCTTCAGGAAGTGGTATAAAAGTATGCAAAACAATGAAGAAAGACTCTCACTGTAAACTAAGTGGCATGAGATAATGAGGGAGAAAGGTGTCCTCATTATTAATGAGGGAGATAATAAAGCAGGACCCTTATTTCAAGAAAAGGCACTACAATTTAGAAAGTGAGGACAGTGAATTCACAACCTGCAGCAGTTGGTTGGATCATTGGAAAAAAAGATACAGAATACGCCAGATAACTATTGCCAGAGTATCTTTGTCCGCTGATAAAAACACTGTAAATAATTTTAAAAAGAAGTTTCATCAGTTAATAGATGATGAAGGCTTGTCAGGAGATCAGATTTTTAATTGTGATGAGACCGGACTCAATTTTATAATGATGATAACAAAAAATTTAGCTGGAAAACAAGAAACGCTGCACCTGGGTATAAAAGAAGCAAGAAATGAGTATCATTGCTTGCCTGTAGCAATGCAAGTGAAACTCACAAATTAAGACACGCTTACTGAAAAATTTATAAACCCCAGAGCATTTAAAAATTTGAAATCTACAGAGTCCAACAACAAGGGTTTTTTGGAAAGACTCAAGCCTATTGATATCCTTGATGTAATCAGATGAAGTACTGAAGCCTGGGATGAGATCTCACAGAATGCACTTGTTCAATCCTGGATGATCTTACTGGACCTCCAAGGTGACAAGTATGAACCAATACAGAGAAAGATGAAAATAAAGAGCTTGTTTCTCTTTTAAAAGCCATCACCAGGTGTAAGAATATAGACATTTCTTGTGTAAATGAGTGGATGGAAAATAACCAAAATGAAGAGGTCACGGATGACGACATAGAGATGGTAGAGACGTAGAGATGGTGTCTAACAAACCTGCAGAAGACACTAATGACATTACTATGTCCAACATAAACAAGGTGCTACACTCTGACCATTGAAAGCCATTGTAATCCTTCTCGAGTATGTGCCTCAACAGGATACAGCACCTGCAGTTGACATTATCTGGTTACGAAGATGGAAACAACAGTAAAAAAGAAATCAGATATCGAGAAACAAAAGACTTTTCCTCTAAATAAATTTGTTTTTAAAAACTGATCAAAAACATTTCATTGCAATGTAAATTACAGTTAAATTTAAGTTTTAGTTTTAGTTAAAATATAATGAGATATTTTAAAGACTTTTAATAGCATATTATATTTTTATTAATTTTAAATTAAGCCATTTCATTTGTATTTTTCATATTGTAACATATTATTTATTGGTGCAATGTGATGTACAGTATAGTATAAATTACACTTCAGGACTTAACGTTGTTTTTAGTTGATAAACAAATTTTAATAATGATTAAAAAAAATATATATATTTATAAGAAAATGTTCATAAAAATACTATACATTATAATGTAAAGTAGAGGCTTTTTGGATACTCATTGTTTTATTTTAACAATACCCAATGTGCACCACCATATTAGGCCAGATATACCAAACTTTACTGTAATTTTAACAATTCCTTGTTCGATTTTTTTTTTTTAACTAATAACTCATCAATCAACATTTTTGGATAGATGGCGATCAATATGATTTGTTTGGGTCCTTAGAGAATTAACTTACTTAAGGATAATTGGGGCTAATTTGATCAAAATCATAATTTATGTGCTCCAGGTGCTCTGGTTTCCTAGTTCTTTGAATTTTGTTGTGAAACGCATTAATTCAATGTTTCATCTTGATATATGGCCAAAAGATGCCCACATACCAAATTTCATTAAAATCAATCCGTGTGTTTGGTCTGTAGAGCATTCACAGCACAAAGGATAGACAGGTAGGCGATAGACGGATATCATTCAAAAAATTCAAATGTTGAGGGAATAAGTGAGAAAGTAAAAATAAAGTTACATTATTGCACAGACACTTCCCATCGATGGTGCTGTGTGATCACTATTAGCCCTACAGCTCTCCCACCCTCTGATGAATACGGATATATCAATCTCGAGGGACTCTAGCCCCTACACTTTTTTTCGTGTTGTCTTGGGTAATATCTCTCACTTTTATCTTTCCTATCAGGTCTTTCTTGTTTTCATTTGCTCCTGATGCTATTAGAGTATTCCAGGACTAGGGGTATTTTATTTTATTTTCCTCCCTTTTTTTTTCCTTAGGGTGATGATGACCAAGAGGTTTTTACTTTTAAACGAGAAAAAAAACCAATAAATAAATTTAAAATTAAAAATTAAAAAATACAGGTCTCCCTCCAAGTACTACTTCTAACAAAGAAAATGTATATGCAATTAAATTAATTTTGATTTAATGTTTGTAACATTAGTTTGTTTTTCTATCCAGGATTTCACAGACAACAGTATCAGATAGTATGACAGCCACTAATTCCACACATATCAATGCTGCCAGTTCTGTAAGTATGTCTTTAAACATAGTATATATGTAAACATCAAACTAACTGCTTTATCAAAAGAATATCAAATTTATATTTAAACCACAGTACAGAAAATATGTTAAATTGATAACAAAGTTTATCAAAAAATTGATACTTAATAAGTGAAGTTAACAATTAAGTTAAATATTTTACTGAAATTTAAAAAAAATTCTGTTATGGATGTTGTAGGAAAACAGGTTTTAGAGAGGTTGTAAAGTATGATAAAATTATAAACACAAATAATAATAAGTAACAATCATTATTAATTTGATACATTTTTAGAGTGATGAGAATGTCATATCTATCCCCAAAAGCTGAAATGGCCAGTTATTTTAAGTTAGGGTGGATAACTTAACCTATATTACTCGATTCATGAAAGTTAGGATGGGAGAGTGTCCTTATAAATCCAAATCTTCTAATGAAAACAACACTTCACCTTCCCTTACAACTTTATTTTATTATTACATTTGGATTTTGAAAATGCTAAGGTCGTATATCATTTAAGAGTACAAACATTACGGTTGCTGTAGCAAAATGTTCTGCTGACGAAAGCTATCAGTTATCAAAATTGTATTGATTACTCTACAAATAAGCCATCTCAATAACAGTAATATAATAAATTTATTAACAGCTCAATGTTTCTGTTTTATTGTTTCTATACAAAATTTTGACCTGTACAATTTTCAATTGAACTATATAACTTATTAGTGTAGAGTATAATTATTCTGAAATTTGATTAATCCTTAGTTACCACAATACGTGTTGTTTATATATGTCTGATTATATTTGTCTGCAGAAACTTGTAGTACCTAAAAATGAAACACTGAAAACTGTAATCAAAGAAGAAATTGACATAGATGAGTATGACAATAGCTACTCACATTATAGCAGAGATGGTGATCAAGTAGAGTTGGAGGTACGTATTGAAAACCTGAAATATTCCAGTTAAATTATATTACAATTTCTGAATATACAAAATCTATTGATTGAGGCTGATAAGTGGTGGCTCTATTTTAGGTGTATTAAACGAACACTTAGGTCTAGCACATCTTCGAGCCCCGACACTACAATTGAGTAATAAAATTGTCTAACCTATTTTAAATTCGTGATCTTTTCACTGTGTAAGTTTAATTTAATTTAGTTTAGCTGAGTACAAAATACAATTGTTATGGCTTTAGTCAAAATTAAATTTTATACAAAACAGTGCAGTCAATTAATTAAAAATTAATAATAAAATAATGACTGCATTAGGCCGCAGTTGTTTAATCCACTGGTGGATTCTACCTAACAGCTCTGCGGCTGAATGCAGTGATAGATTGTGGTAGTAACTGATTTGTCAAAATGCAAATGTCATATCTGCGTAAATAAAACAAATAAGGCTGATGATGTTTACTTTAGCTATTTTTTTTAGATGATATTGTAATGTTGAAAATGCCTGAATAAATTTAGACATGTAGCTGAATAATAAAATAGTTGAAAATTTGTTTTTTTGAACATAGAAGAGTTATAACCTTCTAAGAACAATAGTTATAATAAACCTTCCATTATATAGTTTCTCATTTTCTCTGCCATGTTTTCTACCACTGTGTTAAGGTTATGTACTATCAGGTGATGATTGAGTTACGGTAGTGGAAAAAAATGGTGTGGTAGGGGAAGTGATGTCACTTACTCCAGTCTGTTAAGTGTCTTCCGTCATTCAACCACATTTATATCTCTAATGGTAGTCACTGTTGAGTGTGGCTGAACACACCCAATGTAGGACAAACTAGCCAAACAAGATTAAACAATATAATAATTTTAAAAAATTCATGAAAATTCCATGTATGGGAGAGAGAGAGAGAGAGAGAGAGAGAGAGAGAGAGAGAGAGAGAGAGAGAGAGAGAGAGAGAGAGAGAGAGAGAGAGAGAGAGAGAGACAGACAGACAGACAGACAGACAGACAGACAGACAGACAGACAGACAGACAGACAGACAGACAGACAGACAGACACAGACAGACACAAGATTAAACAATATAATAATTTTAAAAAATTCATGAAAATTCCATGTATGGGAGAGAGAGAGAGAGAGAGAGAGAGAGAGAGAGAGAGAGAGAGAGAGAGAGAGAGAGAGAGAGAGAGAGAGAGAGAGAGAGAGGGGGTGAACACCAACTGTTGAGGTTTCTGAAAAATCTGGTGGATAGATCAAAAGTGTTTCTCATATCCTCATAAAACTACCAAAATAATTAGCAATGAAACTTATGTTCTACATTCCGGAAACGAAATTATGATTCTTGTGCCTTGTTTATGTTCAGATTTTTTTAAATGTGTTTTTTATTTTATTTTGATGATTTTCAAATTGCATTGTGATAACATAAGTTTTACACACCTTAACTTTGGTTGACATAGTGAGAACCAAGCTTGAGCCAATTTTACTGCTTGATGATTATTTTTCACATGATATGACAGAGTTTATTGTTGTGAGTGTAGACATGTTGATACAAAAGCTAGAAAATCACAATAGTCAACATAAAAATCACATAAAAAAGTATATTATGGTTCCAGGAATAGATGATGAGATATGAGTAATTTTATATGTCTTTTAATTTTGTGGTCAATTTCATAAATCTTAAGCTGTGTTAATTTTTATTCTTACTGTGAAACATCTTACTATTAAAGTCGAAAGAGCAGAGACATCAATATCATACAGTGACATTGTTAGAAAAGGGTTGAAAATGTATGCCAAAACTTTACCAGATGAAATTGCAGGAGTTGTTGGGTTGTAACAAGTAGGTTTACACATTTTTTGTCATTCTTCATATTTTATTAACACTACCAGTGATTGTATTAATGGAGAAGATCCTTTTCAAATTCAAAACTTAAGTTTATCAATGTTACAGCACATTGCAACATAAAATATGACGAAAACTAATATATAGTATTTCTACTCAGAAGTAAATTATTAAAAAATTATAATTTTTATAAATTTGGCAATTAATAAATAGTTCATGCTTATTTAATTGTAGGACTTTGTTATTGGTGAACCGGAGCCATCAGAAGATCCTCTGACAGAGAATCAATATGGCAGTCATCAGAAAAAACCTGCTGAAAATGTTGTAACAGAAAAGATAGGAAACACATCAGTGACATCAGAGAATGCAGATAAATCTACAAGTACAGATCAATTCCAATATTTATCAAAGATATTAGGAATAGCTGATTCATTGAATTTGGATATTGAAAACATTCTAACTGACGATATTTGCAGTAAGTTAAAACAACTAAAAACTATATTTTTTTGCCTACCTTCTTTTATTATTTTATTTATGAAAAGATCACATCTATATTTCTGTTGTAAAAGACAGAATAACATGGGTTTATTACACAATTTCGTGTTTAGATACAAGTTTTGCTGATAAATTTTTTATTGATTTAATACTTTACAGTTGATTGATATACATAGCATATGACCATAATTTGTTGCTGTGGATAGAGAGGCTTTAACGAAAAACATATATTTTTCATTTCCTTTTTCATTCTTAAAAATGTGATCTGTAATTCCTGACCAAATATTTGATCTGTAATTCCTGACCAAGACCTGAGAGTTTCTCAACACATTTTAAACATTTAACACTGAGTCTAGTTTTCTTGTTTTTGGAAAATTCATGTTAAAATGATGCTTATCTGTCTGTCATATGTGCAGTGCTCTATAGCCCAAATTTGTGGACTAGTATTAATGAAATTTGTTATATGGGCATATTTTAACCATATCACTTTAATGGGCAACTTGGTAAAGGGGCACTTATTGGTTATGGAAAAAAGCTAACTGTGGGTAAACCTATCTCAGGAACCACGTTTTGTAAATCAGGCCCGCTCATCTCTAGACACTTGAATATAATAACTTAACACTATTAATCCTGTAATACCAACCAGCATATCAAGGAGCCAGCTTTGATAATTAATTTAGAAACATTAACAATAAGTGGACTTGTGTATTAATGTATCAAATTTACTAGACACATGTTAAGCCTATTCTAATGGCATTTTAGACCTTTGCGCCATATGGCCATAGATTAGGAAAAGCATCCTGTTCTGTACGCTGGAACTCTATCTGGTAGAACTGGACCCTACTCAAAGATTCAGCTTAGCCTTAACTCGCCCCAGTAATGTGTTTGGGAAACAGGAGGGTGTGAGCTGCTGGGAAGTAGTTAATGATTATAGAAAATATAGAATAATGATGGTAAAGAAGTGGCAGAATCTATTATCACTTACACCTTTTAGTTGTGGTTGGTCCAAGGTTTGACCCTTAACCGGAGTGAGTGATACTAGTTCAGGGAAAATGGAAGAAGCACTTCTGGTAACCTGGTTATTAGGGGAAATCCTTTTCCCAGGAAGCCTATGGAGCTGATGGAGGGGGTAGGTGGGGGTGGGGTTGGTCCAAAGTGATTCTTAAGTATCGAATAAATCTGAGACAAAATGACATCTTCATTTGTTAAAAGTATAATGATAATTTGCTGAGCATCACTATTGTACCTTCTGCTTCAACATGTTAATTACAACTGACAGGAATGATGGAAAGAGGAACTAGTGCAACTAATGACACCAAATACATATGTGTTTGCCCAATGAGTCATGATTATTGTGAACTCTTTATAAGTAATTGTGAACTCAGAGCATAAAAATTCCTGGTTATATTCGAGCGCCTCTATTTATTACAATATAAGTTTCAAATATACCCTTTCCTCCTAATTGAAATACAACACACAGGATCAGTTGTTAAGTCAATTCATGTTGGTTAACCCATGGAAACAAATTGAGGTAAGGTTATTGAGTTAAATTCTTAACAATCTTTTATTTCTTTAAGGACTTATGTAAATTGATAACAGTTGATTGGATCATGCTACATCAATCACCTATAACCTGACTATGGTTTTACTAAGAGCAAAGGTTAGGATATCAAACTAGACTCTTAACAGTCTTTTGATCCTAGCACCTTATGTAAATTAATGCATCTATAATGAACTCATTGTTCTGTGCCTTTTTGACAGCAAGAGTTCACAACTAGTTATTGAAAATTATTGTCCATAAACCAAATTTAATAACACTTAGAAAGTTGGTTTTAGAAATAAATTGTAAAAAGCAAAATTGGTTTATTGATTCTGTAGAATTTCTTTAAAATTCCAGACATTTTTGGAAGGCAAATATTATTTAAAAAGAATCTAATTACTATTCACGAACAAACTTTAATTTACTACAGATATTACTTGTAAATTATTTGATGATGGTCATGATGGTGGAAAGTTGTAGTTTTGTAGTGAAATGAAATTTTTATAACAACTTTTAATGAAGGTGATTATAAAATACTCCTTTAATTTTCAAGAAATTTTACAGGATTGATACAACAAAGTTTACTTTTACAATGTATTTTAGATTAAATTTTAAATTTGATTAATGAACATTAATACATACTATCTACCTCTCAATGCAGTCAATCAAAAAGGGATGAAAGTTTTGATGAATAATTTATACAAAAATTAGGTTATAACAGAAGAGATAAATTGTTAAACCATATATAACAACAATGGCAGGAAGGGGATTAAAAATATTTAGAAACAAAAATAAACTTCGTAAAGTATTTATTACCTCTATAGTCAAATTTTTAAAAATAGCACCTCTATCACTCAATTTGAATAGAAAAATTTATTTGATTTATATACAGTATTTAAAATTTTTATTAAACTCTTTACATTTCAGATATAAACCCAACTCATCCAAGGATTCAAACAACTAGTTCCTACAATGATCAAACATTATCAGAGGTAGAACAAAAGCTTAGGATACATTATTTAAAAAATATGATTAAACATGAAGAAGAAATTTACAATTTAAAAAAAGAAGCAAATAGATTACAGGTGGTGAAAGTAACAACACAGATAGAAAATAACAAAGAGTCTCATTTACAAAAAATGGAAAATTTGAAATTAGAACAAGCATTTTGGAAATTTAAAATGAAAGAGTAAATGTTTTTCAACCAATATTTAAAAAAAAGACTGACTTACTATACGGGGTGAGTCAGACCACCCGTGCAGTACTTATAGCTGTCTTACAAACTTACTTTAACACTTTTTCATTCTCATTTCCCCCTAATTTGGCTCCACTGAATCCAATGAAATTAATTTCAATTTTGAAAAATGCCCCAAAAGGGCCCTTTTTGGGGAGTAGGGGTGCTTTTTGAGGAATTTTCAAATGTAAACATGGGTTGTGTGATACATCATTTTAAAGGTCTAATTACCTTGAACATTTTGGCGCAATCAAAAGTTAATTATCTTTAACCGTATGTACAGGGTGTACCAAAACGTATTGAAATTGGACTTTAAAATAAAATACCGTGTTATCCTAACTATAATACGGAACAGCACCAGATTTTTGTCCAAGCTTATTATTGAGCTATTCTTTAAGAAAACGTGTGGTACGGGCATTTTTCACTGGATTTTGAATATTTTAAAAATGCTCAAAATTGAAGAATTTAAAAAAGCCTAAAACTCAAAATTCTTAAATAGCAACTTATAGCAAATGTTATATCAAGTAAAAGGTATTTTAAAAACAAACATTTTTTGTATTTTATTTTTTTATCTATCTCTTACTGTTAAAAAATGGCAGCCAAAAAACTTAATTATGCCAGTTTACAAAATGTAACAAATAACTTTTATTTGAACAAAAAGGTGTTTATGATTAAATAAACAGTCTCTGATATGTAATAAGACCAAAATTCAACTTGTTTTTATTTTTCAATGTGGCTCAATACTTTGGTAGTAGTTGTCCATGTTTCACATTTTGAAACTTTAAGCTTTTGCTTTATTTTATCCTTGAATATGGAGTTTCAACAAGAAATATCTGCTATTACATTAAAATTAAATATTGTTTTCTTTATTTCTGAATATTATTATTATTTTTTTAATTCATGTATATCTCGTAGCTACTACAATTCTGTTTTACTAAGAGTTTTGTGAAATAGCTTGGTTTTTTATTTACCTATATAATTTATAGTGGTTGAAGAAGTTCTTGTAGAATGCCAAAAAGAATTAATAGATGCATCCTGTTAGGAATAGGCTGATTATGTGCTTTGAATATAATCCTTCCGAATCTCTATTAATACAATTTATTACGAGTTTAATGCAATCAGTGATTCAATCACTTAAAATTAATTATAATTTTTTTATTTCTCATTTTTAATCCGTAGTGAAAACAATGTTGGTACAATGTTAATTAAATTAATATAGCTGTCTTCATATAGGCTGATCTATATGAAGTTTATACTCGTATGGGACACGAAATACACACGAAACTTGGTCACCTCTATTGTTGTTGCTCAACCGGCCCATCATGGTACTGGTTCACTTGCAGAAACCAACAATGCTGACGGATTCCTCTCAGCAACTCTGACCATTGATAATGCCATGCTGAATCTGACCTCGATTTCCTATTAACCTTGGCTTATATATATATATATCTTTTATCAATGTATTACACATTTGTTGGTTGCAAGCGCACTGTTTCTTTCCTTTTTATATCTTGTCACAACTTTAGTTTATACTCTGGTAATTGTTCCGGAAGTTATAATGAAACTTGACTATGTAACCTAATCCTAATATCCTAACAATTAAAATTTGAGGATACTACCTCTGGATATTTGTACAATTTTTTTATTTATTTACCATATATATTCTTGGTACATTGTACATCTATTATCTTATTTCTTATATAACTTAATTGGCTAGAATTCCTTGAGGGATATTACATTAGTCATCAGATCCACATGATCTTTCGTATAAGATAATAAATTGCCTGTTAAATTGCTGAGTTTGTTAAATTGAGTTGTTGACAGCTTCTTGCATTGCAGTCAGCATATTCAACTCCTCTTTGGCTGTATCACAGCACCAATGTATGAGATCACCAATATTGGTAATAGTTCTCAGAAATCTGTTCATTTTGTTGCCTTTGCTGTTTTCTGAAATACTTGTAGAAAAATTAATTTTGTTTTGATAAAATAAAACTGATGGTGATGTGGTGATGCTTTGTTTTTGCCTTGAAGTGAGCAAACATCATGAATAATAGTTTGCTTTCCACTCTTGACAAGGTTTTAAATTTAAATTTTAAAAAAAAGTTCACACTGTCTGTATCATTAGTATTGCTCTCAATTTTGGAATACTAAAATTAATGTGAATTTTTACTTATCGAATATCTTAAAGTTCTCTTGCAACTCTTCATAATTATATTAATATATTATTTATTACCTAAACAATATTTATTTGATTACTTATATATGCACAATAACTTAATTGTGTTTTTTTTCTCTTCAATTTTAATATTACAATACATGTTGGAATTTGTATGTTTATTTTTCAACCTAATCTTAAGTTTTCCTCGCTTTCTCTTACATTTAACTTTCTCTTTAACTTTCACTTTTCTTCTAAGTTTGTCTCTTCTTTTTCTGCATGATTTTTACTTTGTCCATTTTAGGTTCCATTTAAGTTTTTCCGATAATTTGTCTTTTTGAGTGGGTCTACTATATAATTACGCTTTGGGATTTTAGTTCATTATTTGTTTTTATTTCCATTTATACCTTTTGGTTTTTAATTTTGTTTTATTTCCTATCGACATTCGGTCGAAATTATTTACTACTTCAGTTTCCCTACTTATTGTCATTTTTGTTTATTTCATAATTATTTTTATATTTTGAGATGCAAAATATACACAAAGCTTGCTCATCTCTGTTACTGGAGCTCAACCGTGGTCCTTCGTGCTACTGTTTTCCCCGAAGCGTTCACCTGCAAAACCCAACGATGCTGACATATTCCTCTCGGCAACTCTGACCACCAATAATGCTGTGCTGAATCTCACCTCAATTTCCTACCAACCTTGGCTTATATATATTTTAGCAATGTATTAGCATTTGGTGGTTGCAAGCTCATCTGTTCCTTCTCTTTTTACATCTTGTCGTAATTTTTGTTTATACTCTGGTAATTGTTCCGGAACTTAGAATGAAACTTAAGTATCTAACCTAATCCTTATAATAATTTCTAACAATCCAATGAATATATTACACTTGTTTTCAGTAGTATTTGTAATTAACCTATTTTAAATTTTAAATAGAAAATTGTCACTACAAAAATTTTCATAGAATATGGTATTTTAATTTTATTGAAAAACATATTACCAAATTTTGATAATGTGACATGCATTAATATTTATGTTTAAAGTCTTTCTATTTTAATAGTATTTATATAAAATTTTCTATAGCAAACATTGTTACCATTATTAATTAGGTTTATATACATATGATTGAATTGTGTAAAATATTGTGTTTTATACAATATTGTTAGTTATTATGACTTATATATAACTTATATAATTTACTATATATTTACTTATATACTTACTATAACTTATATATTTATGACAACTTGTAGAGACTAATTTTAAGAAGTGGAGAAATAATGTTTCTGTACACATGTTATGTATAAACACTATGTTAAGTTAAATATATATTATGATGATTTCTGTACATTCTTTTAGAAGTTCATAAATAAAATGAAACTTTTTTACCCATATAGTACGTAACCATATATATTCAATATATTTGTAACCAAATTGCCTAAGATGTATAACAACTTACAAGATAGTATACAAACACATCCTTGAATTACGCTTGCTGGAGGCTGTAATATTCATAGTGATCATAAGGCTGGTTTAGTACAGTGATACCTTTGTCCTCGTTTATCCAACTCTTAACATGTAATTGTTGTTGTTGTTCTACGGCAAGAAACCTCTTGATCATCATTGCCTTATAATAAAAGGAAGAAAAGAATGTAAAATAAAGACTCCTATCCCTCGAATATTCTAATAGCGTCAGGGTTGGAAGGGAATAAGAGTTGGTCAAGAGAGACCTGATAGGAAAGATGAAAGGTAGGTATCTAACCCTACATGAATAAAGGCGTAGATCTAGCTAGGTTCTCTCTGGATTGCCATGCCTAAACTCGCTGTAGTGAGCGTTACCTGAGAGTACATGTAGATGTCACTTTAGAATAACACAAGTCAGTAACAGATTTTTAGTGTAAATTAATAACTTTTAAGAACTATAATACAAAATTTTTTTTCTACAGTAAATATGACTGGCTTTTAAAGACCATTTCCCTCTTTATAACACTAAACACTACTAATAAGTCTATCACTTATTATTATGCACTTAATAGTAATAATAATAATCACAATATTTTTAATACTGAGTAAAATCTTTCACAATAACTAGTCACCATGAGACAGTCCACCACAATAACAATTACAAACAAATCATTTGACACATTTGTCAACTTGGCTGCAATATTAGTGCCTGGGTGACTAAGTTGGGACATACATGTAAAAAAAATTTATAATTAAAAAAAAAATTTGTACATTCTGAATTTTGAAAAACTCTATTTTTAAAAATCTCAACAAAATATATATCAAAGAACAACCTTTCCTTTACATTTCCTGAAAGTTTTAATTTGGGATGAAAATGGGATCACTATCAAAAATAATTTTATGTTTATTGAAAAAACATTTTAAAGATCAGTCAGTTTGTTTTTAATTGTTAGCACTGTGCTATTCATTAACTTGGTACATATTACCATTTCCACATAGAGCAATGTATATGTTTACCCTGTGGGCTGTTTGAGCGTTCAAGATAGTCATTAATTCTTTATTGTTTATGGTAAGAATGTCTGTAAGATTGAGAAATGTGAAGGATTTAGATGATTGATGTAGGTGCAAGAGGCAAACATTAATTGTATCCTCATCCTAATTTGTTTTTCTACCAATGCAGGGTAACCACCAGTCTCCATCATATCCACAATGTTATCAAATGGTATTGGGTCACTGTCAACTACTTTTACCAACTCTATTTCGCTTTAACTAAAATCTGAGTACACATTTGTAAGAATTATGTTTTTTGTTAGTGCAATGAAGCTTTTGTGTCCCTACAATTGGACAATATTTCTCAAATCTTTCCCAAGTTTCAATTCTTCGTTTACATTATCTTTTATAGTGGTATATTTGAAATTAATCCCCTTAAATTTTTTCTTAGACAAATACATACAGTTGTCATAATTTGACCAGTGTACAGGCGTTGTAGACTTGCTCGAGTACCCAGTCACTTAATTCTACCACCAACACCATTGCTAACATCTTTACCATGAGCGGTGGCTCAAAAATGCCACTCAGCTGGAGCTTGGAAATCTTCTTCATGATCGCATAAGTTGAAGTTCTTTCTATTTTTATATTGTGCTGCTGCCCCATCAGAAAAGTAAAATATTTTACTAGTTTTTTTACCAAATTTGTTTAAAAAAAATTTAAATAAGTAGGACTGGAACAAAGTAAGAAAGCAACAACACCATATGTAAGGTGTTTAGATGTTATTACAATGTAGTGAAACACTACCCCTTTTATCATTATGCTAAATTATTGTAAATATAATTCTATACATTTGTAACATCTAGGCTTGTAAATAAATAACTCTTAGCAGAGAGAGAGAAACACTGAATTACAAAAGGGTGTGCAGAGTGGGGGACATGCGCACGCACTAGGTTGCATTGTGACCTATAAATAAAAGCCGTATCGATTTAAAAAAAAAAAATTGAAATCATTCTGTTTCACAGAGTCACCTGTAACACTCTCTCTTGCTGCTCTTGTTACCTAATTTATCTTGTTTTCTTTATTGTTCCTTACTGTCTTTCCTACCGTGGTCTGTCAGCTGATCCCAGCAGCACAGATATCCTGTTCGATGTCTGAAGGCTGATCCCCTCGGGATGAACTCCTTTCTAAATTCCTAACATGTCATTTCCTACTGAATACACATATTGTTGAAGCCCTTCTGATACCTAAACGATAGTACCTCTATTCTTAGTCTAAACCTAAACTCAGTTCCAACATACTATATTTATATATTTTTATTTGTTACCTTCCTTGTACATTTGATGTATCCTTGACATTTGCTGTGCACTACATCTGTAGTTTACTATTATAATTGCCTTATATAGGTTGTCTTCAGTCCCGTATTTGTGCATACAGTTATAGCGCTGTTTCATCTATCATTGTCGGCTTCATCAGGCTTAGAATCAATAATTACACACACAACAGATAACACAACACTTCACAAGGTATGAGTGTAACTCTTCGTTAGATAATAAATTTTATTTGAGAAAGTTTGTAGCCATATTATAAGTCCAGTTTTCTAAAAAATTACAAATTACCAAGAACTCACCTTCCTTAAACTCACTTTTTAAACTTATTTGGAAAGTTATTGTTGACTACAGCCACAATGGAATATATTCTCAATGTTTCTAATTTTTCAAAAAAAGAATCAAGAAAATCCTCTGCAGAATTTGTAATCGTTTCTAACAATGTACATACAACAGAGACCCATTTTTTATAAGTTATATGGTTTGCAGATTAGAATTTGTTAATAGATTTATTTTAAATACATAGAAACTTGTGAAATTTACAAAAATAAACTGTTAGGCTAATTTCAAATACCTAATTTTTATATACCTACATATGAGATAAAGTTTAGAATATAGTATAATGTGTTGTCTTGGACTGTTTAATATATAATATAGTTAATTACCTTAGAGGTTGTCCTCAGTCCATATTATAGTTATGGCTACAGCGCTGTTTCGCCGAACACTGTCGGCTTCGTCAGGCTCGCACTAACACATAAACACGTAATACAACACAACACTAACACATATAAAATCAGAGTATGACTCATCGTACATAAATAATATAACTGTTTTTGGCCACATTATAAGGTCTTACTTGTAATTGATTTTACACATATAAAATTGACACATATTAATTGATTTTACACATATAAAAACAGAGTATGACTCATCGTACACAAATAATATAACTGTTTGTGACCACATTACTTATGTAATTATATATATCATATTTGTCACTAAATATACTAACAATAATTATAAAATATGTCGAAAAATTTTGGTTTTCGCATTACCCTTCTGGTTATAAATTGTTATTACTTTTTGACTCTGAATCAATTTTAATTAAAAATACAGTAGACTAAAACCTAACCAGAATATATACGCCCTAACCTATATAGAAAAAATACAAATTGGAAAACAGTGGTTTTTGTGTTATAAGCTTATAGACAGAGAGATTTTGCGTTTTATCAGACAATAGACAATCTGTTGTCTGGTTTTATATTTGTAGAGATGTCAGTTACATGTGTTTATTAGTAGCCTATTCATTCTAGCTATCTCAATCGTAATAAAATTTGGTATATAAGCTTGGCTTTATTTACGTCTTGTCGAATAACTCATTCATCAAAAAAATGTTCTGTAAATTTCAAAATGGCGGCAGTTTTAAATTTTGCAGGTAGTTCATCGAATATAACTTCAAATTTTAAACTGATGATCCAAATATTTGTGTAGGTACCCTATGAGATTTGCATGCAAGTGAGAATTTTTCGTTTAATGTGTTTGAAATTTATTGACAGAGTTTTCGAACTTGTTCTATAATTCGCAAAGTCCAACTTTCGTAACTACTTTAATTCATATAAAATCTAACAAAAATTATTGCGACCATTGAAGTGTATACTATTTACTAACGTAAAATTCATTAATAGAAAATAGAAATGCTGAAATAGACGTTGTAAAGCGTAGTAGTGTAAACATATTTTGTTTTCTTAGGCCTGTAGAAATAATATTCTTAATTAAAATAAGGAACTTTGCTCATCCTTATCAAAAACAGTGCAAGTTTTAATAATCCAAGTGTAATTTAGAAACTGGCGTGATAGCAGAGTAGCGTTATGCGTTACCATGGAAACGATCGACATACCCTTTGTAGTAGTGTCTAGATCTCCCTGTGAAAAAACAATGTGCGCATGCGCAAGAAACAGTGGGCTTTGGCCTTTGACTGCAATAATTGTTAAGTGCTCAATGACCAAAGTGTTACTGTGTAACTTGTCGTGTTATTAAAGTGTGTTAGAATCGAATTTACTGTTTGTTTTGTATAATTGTGAAGTACCGTAACTGTGTTAATTTTCCACTTAGCATTGGGAGTTTTTAAAAATAATTTATTAGATAGGTAGTTACTGTACATTCGGTCTAATAGGTTATGTTCATATAACCTCAAAAAGGTTATTAAACAACTAATTATATGTTATAATTGCTTTCATTTAGATTAAATTATATTGTATTGAATTAATGCGATTATCATTGAACTTTATTATTGGACACTGTAATCGAATTTGTATTTGCCCTTAATTCAGTTTGGAAATAAGTAAACTGATATCAGTCAGTTTGGCATTTCTAGACTCGGCATAGCTTAAAACAATATCGTAGTTAGAAGTTTGCTTCATTTAGCGAACAAATAAATTCATCACCTTTAGATAATTTTTCCCCTAAATTATTGCTAATAATAATAAAACTTGTTATAATTAATATTTTGGTACTGTAGGCCAGTTAATGAATTATGATAGGATACTGTGCTTCAAATAAAATTAGGTAAGAAGCACAGTAACTGACTGCTAATTTTTGGGATTTTTATTTGGTATGTATTGTATCTCTCTCTCTCTCTCTCTCTCTCTCTCTCTCTCTCTCTCTCTCTCTCTCTCTCTCTCTCCACATTTTAGTCACTAAAAATCACACAAACTTAAACTATTTACCTTTTTTTGCAATTTTCTAGTCTCCAATTCCATAAATATATCATTATTCTGAAAGGAAATCAAATTATGTCATTAGGAACAGATATATGAAGTAAGAAGCCTACAATTACATATGGTTTCGCGACTCGCAGTACATCACAACTGTCACTATAATATTAGAAAATTGGTAGATTTCACAACATTTTGGGCAGGTAACAATGTATGTATTTCCACTCCTCAGACCTAATAAAAACATTATTAGTTAACATGTTAGATAAATATAATTAACATAGATTGATAGTGCAGACACTAACTTGACTCACGTAGTCATTACATGAATATTACATTACTGACTTGAGCACTGAAACCTTCTCTAACCTGACTAAGGTAGTACTACAGACTAACATTGTAGTAACACATTCGTAATAACCCAAATAAGCCTTGATTCCTTATGTCTGAAAATGTCATTTCTTTAATGTTAATGGATTTTGAGACTTGAAAATTATCTACCTTTGTCAAAAAATATCTGATTAATGACAAACAAGGTAAATTGTTAGAGTAACAATGATTTTTTAGTGACTAAAATGCGGAGAGAGGTACAGTACATAATTACCTTTTTTTATTTGTTTACTATATACCTTAATTCTTAAGAATAAATAATGTTTTCAATATGGAAATAACCTTTTCCACTGAAAAATCACAATTTAAAAACTAAGACATAATAGCAATAAGAATAGCGTATAGTTTGACGAGTGTACATTACATAATGACTATGCCAAGTCCTTATTTATAATAGGTAATTAATGTCATGATAGGTTTAGCCAGGTGTTTATATATAAGCACTTGCCCAAAACTTTTGTAGGTTTATTGAAGTTTACAGTTTGCTTACCTTCTTAATATGTAAGATAATTACACACTAATTGCGTAATAATAAATTAGATTATTAATATGGAGGATTGACAGCATTTCATGTGACCTGTGATCTCAGGTATAAACATTGTATTTCTTTAGTAATGTATGAGACGTGAATGTGAATATTTGCCATTATGTCTAACCTATAAATAGGTGGATTTCATAGATTCAATTGTGATTTTTCGGTGAAAAATTTGACTTCCGAATTGAAAACATTATTTATTCTAAGTTATTTATTGGTAAGAAGTTTATTTAAGGTATGTAGTAAACAAATAAAAAATAAATTCCCGAAAATTAATAGTCAAGCTACAGTAAATAGATACCTAAAATGCTGTTTATTGTAATAGGCTTAGTTGTTTTTGTAATATGTATAGCTTACATTTTATAATTAAATTTCCTTGTAACGCTACAAAAATAATATTTATTTTATTGCAGAATGAACAAGTCTAGGCTTAAAAACATGTTGAAAATATTTTCTTGTGAAGAATGTGGAAATTCGTACACACGAAATCGAACTCTACAAAACCATTTATTAAATAAACACCCTACAAAACATATCCAAAGAACTTTTCAATTTAAATGTGACATGTGTAATTATCAATTTAATTTCAAAAGAAATTTGGATTATCATCAGCGTAAAGTGCATAATATTAATAAAAGTCAAATTAAACTACAATGTCCCCTTTGTGAACACACTGCTACGACTAATTACAAACTAATTGATCATTTTAAATCTCAGCATGAATTAGAAATACAAATTCAAAATAAAACATTTCTTTCATTGTCTGAGTTTTTAACTTGGAAAAAAGAAATAGAAGGGGCTACAAAGTCAAGTTTCATCAAAAAGCGTTTTATAAAAATAGGAGAACTTAAAAATCATTATTTTGACTGCAGCCGTTCAGGACATTATGTTCCTAGTGGAGAGGGGAAACGTTATTTGAAAGCTATAGGTAGCAAAAAAATTAATGGAGTTTGTCCTGCCCATATGATTGTTCGTGAATCAAATGATGGGAAGTGTACTGTCACATTCACAGAAACACATGTAGGACATAAGGCGGATTTAGGCCATTTATATTTGACAAAATCAGAAAGAAAAAATCTAGCGTTAAAAATCCATGAAAAAGTTCCGTTTGACACAATCCTAGATGAAGCTCGTGTTTCAATTTATGAATCTAATCTACAGAGGATCCACCTTCTAACTAAAAAAGATTTGCACAATATTAGACAGAGTTGTAACTTAAGTTCCTCTACAATTAGACAAAAAAAAAAGTGAGTATTCAAAAGATAGTTCTGCAAGTTACAATAATCTAGTTTTAGATGATCACGGTGGCAGTGATCATTGGAGTCACTGCTTTAATAGTGTTTATGAAACCTAAATAGAATTTTAGATTAAAATACCAAATATTGAAAAAAGGAAAACTTAAAAATAAAATTTTCTGATATAATTGAAAAAAATCATACATACTGAAAATCAAAAAAAAAATATCTACACAAATAAAAAAGGGGTTGAACATAACTTTAGGAACAGTTGTTTTTGTGTTTCCTAAAGGATTAATTCATAATGAAGAAGGATCAGCACCAAAATAAAAAGTCTCAAAATAGATTATTTCTCACACATAATATAGGCTAGCTAACTTTTGCAAGAGACAAACACCAATATTATTTCTAGATTTAAAGGAAGTGGGCAACCTGTGATATTTTGTTTTTATTTGTGGAATAGTTTCAAAAATGACATGTAGAAATGGTTGACCCTGTAATTTTTTTACTTTTTCAAATAACAAACATTTTGCTACTGTATTTTTAAGGGTGCAAAGGACAGTGAAAAAGTAAGACTATATTCTGTGTTTCAAGTCATAACCGGAGTATTCAATATTATTATTATAGGTAAGAATTTTTCTATATTGCATTTATTTTACATTATTTGTTTTATGATTTTGATTTTTTAATTTGAACCATGAGATTGTGTAGACTTCACTATATACTATAGATGTATCTAGGTTCACATATTTATGTCTTATAATAGTAAACTGTTCAGAATATACACTTTGTAGAAACTTCAATCACTAAATGAAATAAAAGACATAATTTTCCTCAAAAAACACCTTATTATCAATGAGTTGAGTACTGAAGTTTTCCAAGAAAATTTGTGCACATGTAACAACTGAAGATGATGACTTGGTCGTCTTGTTACTATAACTGTTTGTTGTGTGTATTTTGTAATCTTATTATCATTAGGCCTATCATTATACCAGTCTTTAAAAAGTCTCCCAAATTGAAGGAGTAAAGGAAACTTTATAAGACAAAAGAAGGTAGTTTTTCCCACATGTGGTAATATTTACTCTTGAAAATCGGATTGAGGGGGGGGGAGAGTTCAAAACTTTCGAATAGCAACTATCGAGTGATTTGTCTTTTCAAA
Source organism: Aphrophora alni (assembly GCA_963513935.1). Taxonomy (NCBI): domain Eukaryota; kingdom Metazoa; phylum Arthropoda; class Insecta; order Hemiptera; family Aphrophoridae; genus Aphrophora; species Aphrophora alni. The sequence continues at coordinate 28,842,498 of OY740772.1, read as the reverse complement.
GAGAATAACGAAAAGGAAGAAAACTTTTCAAATCAGAGGCTGTGGTAAAAGGCAACCAATAAAATAGGACAGTGTCCGAAATATATATTATATAATGTCCTATAACTATGTATTTTGTGATGATTCATCCATTTATAATAATTTAAAATGTTCCTTTTTTGTTTGTTTATTTTTAAATAAGTTTGATTACAAACAAAAGTGGTGTTGTTTAAAGGGGAAAACCTCTCAGCCATCATCACTTTATTAAAAAATGGAAGAAAAGGATATAAAATCAAATACCTCAAATAGCCCCCGAATACTCTGATAATATCAGGGTCAAAAAGAACAAAAGTTTCAATATAGATCTGATAGGAAAAATGAAAGAGAAGGATCTAATGCAATGTGAAAAAAGTGTAGGATATCTTGGGATCGCCTCTGAGGCCAGGTAGTGCTCACCTGATAAGGAGGTGGTCTGCAATCATATTAGCTGTTAATTATACAACAAGCAATATGTTAATAATAGCTGTTCAAGCGGTAGTTGAATAATATATCTTACAGCTTCAATACATGTAGACCCAATAAAAATAGGAGTTGTAGGCTTACTTAGGAATTAAATGATTAAATATTATATTTTCAACCAAAAATTACGAAGGGAAGTGAAAGTGGTAATGATATTCTCATTGTAAATACCAAATTGCCTGAATTAAGTTAAAGTTGATAGTCCATGATGGTTCTTACCTAGCCTGATGATAAGGTGTAGTATAAGGTGCAGGTCCGCTGTCCAGAAGTTGGTTTCTTGGGTTTTATAGGAAATGTAAATTGTTTGGTAAATCACGGAGCCTTAATCAATGGGATAAGTTTGTTTAAACCAGTTGTTACATAGGTTTTCAGAACCTTGTAATTGTGTACATAATTAATTTCTTGACTTCGGGTAGGCCCTTGCAGGCCTCGTAGGTGTATATATGTTACTAACCAAACCCTATTTCAGGGCAAGCTAGTTTAGCCTAGGCCAAACTAGTTTGTCCTAAAATTATATCATCCAAATATTTACCATCTTACTGAAAATACCTTTATGTTTTGTTGATCAGTTGCCGCTAACATATATATTGTTGTTATATTTTATGATTTTAGTTATATAAATTTAATATTATTATTATTAATAATAATGTATGATAATCTTACCTTGAGAACCTATTTGTCGTGTTTCTTGCTACTACTAATCTAATCTTGATTTTTGTTTATCAAAAACTCCACGAGTAGGTTAGGTCACGTCCAGGTTAGTTATGTTAATATAATTATTCAAATAGAATCATGAATTTAAATTAGCATGGGTTTAAAAGTTAAAATTAATAATTCTTGGTTCTGAGTTTTTGATAAACTAGTTTGGTCTGAAATCTGGTTGGGTCTGAAATTGAAATTTTTAATGATTACCAAACTTACCCTATATAATTTGGTCAAGTAGTAAATGGAAGGAGATCTATTATATTATTAAAGAAATATAAAGAAATTACCTTGAGAATTGTGCTTTATTCATATTTTACTTTGTAATGTAATTTTTCTGTAATAAAAATTCTCTAATTTAACAAAATCCCACATTTTTAGTTCATGCATGAATTACTTGGGATAATCTGATATATATATATTTTTATATGTACGTAGCACAAATAAAGATTATTTGTATTTTTATTATCTATTATTTATTGTCTGTTATTTATATGTTCGTTTTGTGAAATCATATTGAAGTTGTTTGACAAATTAAAATTGAACCTAGTCTGGATCGGTGCACACTTCATAGTTTGACTCTAAGTGTAAATCAAATTCCTCTAATTTAGTTACTTACTATAAAAAATAAAAGAAAAAAATTACAGTTGCCAAAAAGATAACATAATACACATTCACAATAAAGCGCTAGGAGCACATTATATTTTTATCATCAGTCATATTTTGTAGAGCTCATGTTCTAATGGGTCTTTCATATAAGAAAATGATGGGCTCTCAGGGGTTTACTTGTAGAGAGTATGGATGTAGCTATCCTAAGGTACCTAGCTGGATTTACACTTTCGTGTAGTGTTGTGCTGTTGTTCCGTGAGTACAGATGTAGCAATCCTAAGGTCCTAGCTGATTTACAACTTTCGTGTAGTGTTGGGATGTGATTCCGTGAGTAAAGATGTAGCAATCCTAAGGTACCTAGCTGGATTTACAACTTTCGTGTAGTGTTGGGCTGTGGTTCCGTGAGTAAAGATGTAGCAATCCTAAGGTACCTAGCTGGATTTACAACTTTCGTGTAGTGTTGGGCTGTGGTTCCGTGAGTACAGATGTAGCAATCCTAAGGTACCTAGCTGGATTTACAACTTTCGTGTAGTGTTGGGCTGTGGTTCCGTGAGTAAAGATGTAGCAATCCTAAGGTACCTAGCTGGATTTACAACTTTCGTGTAGTGTTGGGCTGTGGTTCCGTGAGTACAGATGTAGCAATCCTAAGGTACCTAGCTGGATTTACAACTTTCGTGTAGTGTTGGGCTGTGGTTCCGTGAGTACAGATGTAGCAATCCTAAGGTACCTAGCTGGATTTACAACTTTCGTGTAGTGTTGGGCTGTGGTTCCGTTAGTACAGATGTAGCAATCCTAAGGTACCTAGCTGGATTTACAACTTTCGTGTAGTGTTGGGCTGTGGTTCCGTGAGTAAAGATGTAGCAATCCTAAGGTACCTAGCTGGATTTACAACTTTCGTGTAGTGTTGGGCTGTGGTTCCGTGAGTAAAGATGTAGCAATCCTAAGGTACTTAGCTGAATCTACAATTTTCTTGTAGTGTTGGACAGTGGTTCCATAATAAGACAAACTATCTCTTTTGAGGTAAACTCTGTCTTTAAAAGGAAAGAATTTATAAGAGGAAATAATGTTTTTATTATGCTAATGTTCACTTTTAACTTAATATTGCCCGCCTCTTTTTCTCTTTCACAATCCCACTATTGAATGACTTAATAAACTAATGTTTTCTCAAATTAGTAAGTAACTTTACAATTCAGTGTAAGTTGCTTTCAGAGAGAAACAATAGTTGTCAGGAAATATCAAAATTATATATAATTGTTATAGAATTTCTTTTAAGCCTTAAATGGGTCTGTTTGTACCCATTTTCTACATAAATTCCTGTAGATTACAACTCGAAAAGGTAGTGTTTAGTGGGTCACTCATTAACGAATTACATGGGCTACCTGACAGTTGGTGTGTGAGTAGTGGTAAGGAGTCAAGGGCTAGGACTGCTTGGATTGGTTAAATTAGTTAACTACAACTTTGGGGACATAAAATTTAAACATTTTCATAATTTTTAGGAATTTTTATTAACTATTTTTTTTTTATCGACAAGAAAGACAAAAGCTTTTAAAAAGAGAAGTTTATTTTAATTTTTGTCAAGTTAAAAATATTGTATCTGTAATGAAATTATTTTAATTGACCAAATTGAAATTAACTAAAAATATGATCAAATTTTTGGTGTGGTGAGGGGAAAACAGTAGGAAATTTTGACTTGGGAGAAATAATGATTTTGATGTGGAAATACTGGCATTGATAACCGAGAAAAGAAAATAATTTGGTTAGCTTCCTCTCTAAAAATTTTCAGAAATCAGGTCTCTCTCCACCATCTCTTTTTCCCGACTCTAGCTCTATTAAAGTGTTTGAAAACTAAAGGTTTTTTATTTTATGACCGCGAGGTTTTTCGCCCAAGTTGTAGGCAAGAGATCATAGAGTTAAATGTTTTATGTCGAAAAGTTATTCAACACTACAAAAGTAGAAATAATACAAGGGGGGGGGGGAATGAGTGAAGGTCGAGAGAGGGAGGGGAGGTACTGTAGATTTGGGTGGAGTGAGTAGTGAAGGCGCACGCGCAGAAAGATGTATTTCTTTCAGAGAGAGGGGGGGTCTTGTAGTCCCCTCGTGCAGTGAATACTCGGTTATCCGTGACATCGGTTTATACGTTTTGTGTTTTTATTCTGCTGTTGTACTTGTGTTAGACAGAGTTTCTATGCAAAAGTAGAAACATTATTGGTATAGATAGTGATACAGATCACTTGTAGTTCGTGAATCAAACGATCATTACTAAACAGCGCTAGTGGGGCTGATACATGATTTGATCTTTGGCCTTGAAACTCGAGTTTAGTGAGAGTTCTTGTTACAGTACAGTTTTTGAACAGCTTCTTTCGGTGTTGACATATTTTCTCTATGGAGTTTAAAAGGAAGAATACTAATGTCTCCATGCAAACAAAGCTCGAAGCAATTTCGAAAATTGATAAAGGTGAGACTTTAAAAAAAATTGCTATGGATTACGGTGTGGGCTCATCTACGGTTTCTGATTGGAAAAAGAACAGAAAGGATATTGAAAATTTCTGCGCCAAGATGATTTCGAAAGATTGTTTAGCCAATAGAGTAACAGCTAGACAAGCTAATGATGAAATACTTGACGATTTCTTGTTCAAATGGTATACACGAGAACATGATCGTGGTGTTCACATATCAGGTCCGGTTCTTCAGGCAAAAGCACTAAGTTTAAACAAGGAACTATGGGGAGACCCTGCGTTCACTGCAAGTTCAGGGTGGTTGACAAGATGGAAAACACGACACGGAGTAGGCCTACAGCGACATCTATTAGGTTCCAATAATATCAGGTATGTATCTGTTTTATTTGTTGGTTCACTGAGTAAGGAGATGGCGGGCTTGTCGTAAACATTGATTTTATTGATCGCTGTGATGTTGGAACTGAATATGATTTTGATTTGTTGTCTCGTGTATATAATATTGGGAGTTACGTTTGTGGTTTTTGGAATGTTACCTACAGTCTAAACGCGTTGACAGATTTTAATAAACTTTGGTGTGTGGGCATGGATTAACGCCACCGTAGCAGAAATTGCGATAATGCGCAAGCGCCAATATTTGCTTACTTTGCGATATAATTATACATCACGACAGGTTTGGCCAGGTAGCTACATATATATAACCACCTGGCCAAACCTTTCGTAAGTTTTTTGAAGTTAACAATTTGAAATTAGATCACGGATAAACATGAGCTTTAAAAGTGAAGTGCCGCCAATCTACACCTAAAATTTTTGCGTCAAATCATAAAATGAAAGTATAAGAATCTCAAAGATGAACAAAATGGAATTCTGCTCCCCTCAAACCAGTTTGCTCTTTATTGGCGCATGCGCATTAGCGCGACTTCTGCTGCGGTGGCGTTAATACGTAAGTAGGCCTATCCAATATTTTTTAGTAATCCAATGTAAGTGTGGTTTTTTCAGATAACACAATAATGGAATTGCAGTTAATTTTATGGTTCTAAATTTCATTTCTGGGAAACTGTGTGTCGATAAAGTTCATTTTACATTTTGTTTATTCAAATAGGCTGAATTTTAACATTTTTGAAGTGAAAACTTCCATTGGGTCGTTGGGTGGGTGTTTTAATGAAATCTCGCTTCACGCACATGTTACTTCGTTCGAATCAAGTATATTATATATATATATATATATATATATATATATATATATATATATATATATATATATATATAGACGAGAACGGATCGCATGGAGGGAGAATGAGCGATGATTCGGTGTATACATATAGGTATATACAATATAGGTATGTACCGCGCAGCCGCGGTATATATATGCTCTCGCAAAAATATTTCAGAAACTTTCTAACATACACATTAAAACTATAAATTTGTGAAAAATATTGTACTAACTTTCTCGGACTCCCATACATAGTCAAACTAATAATCAATGCAAAAATAATGCACAAACTTTCTCCCATACCCATACATATTAAAACTTTGCACTAACTTTTTCAGACTTCCATACATAGTCAAACTAAAAAATGAACCATTACATATAAATAATATTTTCAATACATTTATTGAAAGTTTAAAATTTTATTAATTTTTGAAATTGATAGTTAAAGTTTAGACTTCTTTGTACCTTTTTATGTAACTTTGTTTTTTTTTTTGTTTTTTTACGATGTCGTTTTCCTTGTACTTGGACCGAAAGATAATGGATTTTTTCATTTAAAAGTTTAAACCAACAAAACTACTAATTTTTAAAATTTTTACAAAAACTGCATTTAATTAATATTTTTGCTTTATTTTAAGAAAATACAAAAATATGTGTATGGTTCCATAAGAATAAATAAGATTCTACGAATTTTCGGAATATCCTGTATCTGGCACTTGATTTTTCGCTCATTCCGTTGACTTGTTGAGAGGAATTTGTTTCAAGTTTTATCTTCACTGAAACCACAGATATTAAACTGTTATGATATTTTTTTTGAGCACTGTATATAGACAAATTAGAGAAGTTGTCCATTGTCTACGAAACGTTGCATTGTGTCGAAATCAGTTTCCTAGTCGAGAGAAATCGCTGCGTTCGTCGTTACATTAGCGTAGTTGATTCTAAAGTACTCGCATTTGTATTTCAATTTTACTTAATACATATTGTGCTTGTGTATTGTATAAATTTGATACGGTTAGTGATTATCTTGCCGAAAACATCAACTGAGCGAGCGCCTGTCGTGAGTGAAAACGTGCACTCTGCTCCACCTCCGCCATATTGGATTCATCACCCATAAGAATAATGCTACACTTGAGCAGTTGTACTAATGTCAATTTTCATCTCAGAATTATCGTTAAAATATCATTTTAAAGATCACGTGAACGCGGATGTTTCCCTTTTTTAAAAATTGGGTTATAATCATTAGTGGTTGAACAAATGGAGGGGACATTTATAAATCATTTTTTTATTTCGCTATTTTTTTGTGAATCAATGAATAATATTTTCGAAAAATTTAAAAAAGGAAAACACTCAGTGTTTTATTATCTATCACAATCAACAATGCCGAAGTGTATAACTTAAAGAGTAGGGCAGATAGAAGAGATTAAATGAAAAAATATACCCATGCGTACAAGGCTGCCCTCTCGTGGTTTGAAAGAGAACTACTCAGACGCGGAAGAAAGCACTCAAACCTATTGTTACTAATATTAGTGTAACTTCACAAGTACTGCCAGAATTAACTCACGATTTTGCTAAGTATGTTTTCTTCTGTTGTGAATAGTTGTAAAATGCATGTTTTTTAGCGTCTGAAAAATCCTATACGCTTAAGGCCATATCAAATATGTTTTAGGGGTTTAAATTAATTGTTTAACATCTTGGTTATAGTATCACGGGCTGTGCCTTTCTGGATATTTAAAACACCAAAAGTTTTAAGGATTGTAATATTTACTAAACATCATCAAAGTTATAATGTAACATGAATCAGTCTTTGTGAACTTAAAACGTAGAACGTAATAATACTGCCTAATGTATAATGTGGGGGGGGGGGGGTTGTTCATGTAAAAACGCGTAGAACTCGAATTAAAGCGTAATAACTTCTGTACCTCCATTAAGATAGTCATTTAGTGCGCCTTACAAACTGCGTTGTATAAATAAATCACTAGGTTCAGATTTTTCTTACATTTGCGCGGAGGATACCGGCAGTTCAAGGTCGCGTCACGGTGGAGTGGTCGAAAAGTTAAACATAGATTCATTCATGTTTTACTCTTTCGTAAATTCAATTCAGTTTTTTCAATCAATTTATTCCTGGTGGAAATATACTTAAATTTTTGCATTTATAAATATAGTAAATATCCCCACGGTCACATTGATAAAAGCCTATGGGTAGGAATAGTTGTGTTTGAATGCATGGAGGAAAATCGAACATCATAAAATCAAATACTGTAAACTTTAAACAATTGTTTTTAATGCAATGATTTCGCAAAAAAACTAATCAAACAAATATGAAGATAAAACTAGACTCAACATGAATGCCTCTGAGATAAATATATAACTATCTTAGAATAAGGTACTACTAATTTATTACTTTGTAGAAACCAATCTGGGTTTTTAAACCCGTTTCCTCAATTGAGACCTAGTTAAATAGTTTCCTTGCATCGGAAAATGGTAGATTCACACCCTATCGCCTATCACTTGTATCTCCAATTAATGTAATCGTGTAAATAAATATTCAGCTTGACTTGGGAGATAATATTAAATAGAATAAAACTCGAACACAATATCTCACACAAATTACGTTTACTTAATCAAACGTGTTTCAACGACAAAGTCGCCATCCTCAGTGATACATGAGCCACAATAACTAAACTATAACTTATAACTATAGTTTATATCTTATAGTTATAAAACTAGAAACAGTTATAGTTTAGTTATTGTAGCTGATGATCACTGAGGATGGCGACTTTGTCGTTGAAACGCGTTTGATTAAGTAAACGTAATTTTTGTGTGAGTTTTTCTATCCAATGTAATCGTGCATATTTTATAGTAAATAAACCAAAATAAAGTTGAAAAGAAAGTAATTGATATAATTAATATAACTTTTGATCGCATATTAGATGGACCGAGTTTTTTAAAGTCGTAACAATATGGTTATTTTTATTTTGTCGATAACAGGCTGTGAAGAGCCTCTGCTAGACGACTTTTTAGTTTGTGGTTAGCACATCGAATTCCCTTCGCTGTTGTTATAGCTTTCTCAACCAGAGTTTCATTGCTAATTGTAGCTTCCCATTTCTCAAAGTCTGTGATCCGGGCAAATCTTTTCTTGTGTTTGATAACAGTGGAATAACTCCTATTTAAACAAAATCCATTACACTTTTAAAGTTATATTTTACAAATATATAAGAATTGAAACTAAATATAGAATACCTATATAAACATATATACATATACCTGGATTTCCGTCATGCAACTTGTGTTGTAGTTTACACTACGCGTTTCGAGAACAGGTTCTCATCTTCAGGTGTAATGTTTACTCACATGTGAGCACAAGTTGCATGACGGAAATCCAGGTATATGTATATATGTTTATATAGGTATATATTTATTTTATTTAGGTATATATATATATATATATATATATATGTTATATAGTATATTTAGTTTCATACTATATTGCAACTGGAGACATAAACAATAAATATAAGAATTATTCGTTTTATAATATTTGATTGAGTATGGTAAATAATCAGCAAACCCTGGCGACCAAAATATTGTTTCTCCACTGCGCAGTCGCAGTGAGATTTATAAATGTCTGCAATTGTAACGCTCCCCTCTCCTTAACTTTACATGAAGAGCAAGTGAGGGGAAATATCCACTCCCCTACTAATCACTCCGTTCAGTTAACAAGGGATGTTGTGTCCATTTCTTTAGATATTGTTTGTTTAAATGTGAAAACCTATCGGTCATAGGTCTTTTTTTTTAAAAAAAAGGAAGTTATGGATATAAAATATATATCCCTAGCCCTCGAATATTCTAAGAGTTGGTCAAGAGAGACTTGATAGGAAAGATATAAGAGAGGGAACTAACAAAACAACTATATGAGGAAAGATGTAAATCCAGCTATGTTACCTCAGGATTGCCAAACCCGTACACATTATAAAGTGAGCCCCTGAGGGTATTTATTAAAAAAAATAATGTATGACTGTAATATTTAGAATGTATTAAGTCGGTATACATTTATCTCATAGAAGAATGGCAAAATGAAACAATTTAAAATTACAACCATTTTCCAATATACCGGCCAGTATTTGCATTTTAATGATAACGTCCATTTTTATGATGTTTTCTTATGTTTAAGGTGATTTAAGATTTATTTTATCAACAAGTGTTATTTGATTAACCCACTCGTTTATGAGCTGCAAGCATAAATTATTTTCTTTATCCTTTTTTTAACGTAAATTAACACATTTTACTTCTTTCAGATACTTCTTTATTGTTGTTTATTGGTATTATTTATTATTCAGTTTGTAAGGTAATTGTTTACAAAGAAAGTTACTGCTTTTTTTGAGATTGTTTTTAACATGTTCTACATACCTTATTTCTTAATAATGTAATAAGTTTTCAACGCGAAGCTAATTTTTTCAGCGAAAAATAGCAATTTCAAAACTACAGAATTCAATGCATTTATACTTCACCGAAGTCAAGGAACAACGAGGGCGGCTAGTACTTGGATGGGTGACCGCTTGGGAAATAATGCACAATTTTTTTTTTACAAATTTACTCGTAGGTCAGGTATATATATATATATATATATATATAGCCACCTTACTTAACCTTGTAAGGTAAAAATTTGCGTACATACGGTACCTATTTTAACGCGTAATTCACTTAATGAACCTTAACCTAGAAAAGTTGAAATTATGGTTTTTTCCGTGAAAAAGTGAGCTCCACGTTGAAAACTTATTTTATTATTAAGAAATAAGGTGTGTAAAACATGCCTTCTTAAAAAAAATCTCAAAAAAGCAGTAACTTTCTTTATAAACAATTACCGTTTTTAATTATAACATAAAATAAGACCCTCAGTTTCAGCCAACTCAAGCATGCCAATAAAAGACATAACAACTAGTAGTTCAACGTAAATTAACCCTACTTAACAATTTCCTGACTAGAAAATTATCTAAGGGGTAACTTCCCCCAAAACACATGTAAATCACATGGGTTTTAACAGTAGGGCTTACGACGTAGATACTATGCAGTTACGATAGAATGGTTGGTGGGCAACGAGTAGCGGGAGTGCGGCAACATCTCGAGAGGGGAAAGAGATATCTAAACATGCTTGATATAATTATTAATAATGACTAACAAATATACACCTAACTTATTTCATAACACTTCTTGAAGTTTATAAAGCAAGTTTAAGTATCTATATAATTTAATTGTGATTTAGATAAACTGGCACAAAATGGAACTTTGCGTAGCAGCGGTTGGTTAAAAACTATGGCTATAAATATATATAAATTCCTACAAGTATTAACTTAACACTGGTAACTCTAGCCACCTACTTACAGCTAGGGGTAGTTGTCATCAGAAACCATGGATGACTCATCTTTACAAAATGTGTTGGAGTCGAAATCAAAACTCACCCCTTTCAGTCATTAGCAACTCCAGTGTTCAGTGCGGTACAGTGTTATGGGAGAAGACAACGCAGAAGTGATTTCTGGTCTACGTGGCCAAACTATGTTTTGCTTAGGGGGCTACGTGTACAGCAAGAAAACTACAAGTGCGAATACTATTCGTTGGCGGTGTGCTCAAATGAAAAAATTGAAGTGCGGTGGAGGTGTGACGACAACAAATGAATTACCAGTAAGTAAGCAATACTAAAGTTTTAAAGGTTTTGATCAAATACTTTATAGTTATGTGCTTAATTGATATAATACTTTGAATATTAATATTATAAAAAATGATTTATTTAAATTGACTATAGGCGTAGTTCTGACTTCAAATATATATCTGTATAATGTCCTTTATATTTTTCGGAGGCGGCAATATTTAGTATTATGCCTTAGTAAATAATATCTACCAATTCATAAATAATTTACTAGATTAATGAGATTTAAATTTATGGATTTCGTTTAACTGTTGATTAAATCAATCCTTAAAGTCATAAACCATTTTTGGATTATAAGATGATTAGCATTTTAAGTAGGTTCAGCTTTTTTTCCAAAAGATAACATATTCAGCATCAATTAAAAACATATACTGGGTAATTATAAAGCCCCTTCCCCCCTACTTTTTTTCCTACAATTTATATTTAAAGTGTTTTTCAATGATACATTTATCATATGATATGATAGATGTCATTATGAAGGGAGATATCTAACTTTTGAAGTATTCTAAAATATTGGGAGTAACCTGAGGTCTAAGATATAGGAGTCAACTTTCGAATTCTTTATGAGAAGATAGTCATGCTACATGTCGATTAACACTGCCTCCCCCCCCCCCAGGGGAGTAGACAGTGTTAATCGACATGTCGCATGACTATCTTCTCATTACAACTTTTAAATCGAATCCTACATCTTTGACCTACTGATTACTTGAAAACGGTACAACCCTTTTGAATTTTAATTACACCATTGTTTTCAGGGGAAAAGACAGTGTTAATCGACATGTCGTATGACTATCTTCTCATTACAGCTTTTAAGTCAAATCCTACATCTTTGACCTACTGATTTTTAGAAACTGTAAAACAGTTTTGAATTTTAATTACACCAATGTTTTCAGGGGAAAAGACAGTGTTAATCGACATGTCGCATGACTATCTTCTCATTACAACTTTTAAATCTAATCCTACATCTTTGACCTACTGATTACTTGAAAACGGTACAACCCTTTTGAATTTTAATTACACCATTGTTTTCAGGGGAAAAGACAGTGTTAATCGACATGTCGTATGACTATCTTCTCATTACAGCTTTTAAGTCAAATCCTACATCTTTGACCTACTGATTTTTAGAAACTGTAAAACAGTTTTGAATTTTAATTACACCAATGTTTTCAGGGGAAAAGACAGTGTTAATCGACATGTCGCATGACTATCTTCTCATTACAACTTTTAAATCTAATCCTACATCTTTGACCTACTGATTTCTTGAAACGGTACAACCCTTTTGGATTTTAATTACACCATTATTTTCAGGGGGAAAAGACAGTGTTAATCGACATGTCGTATGACTATCTTCTCATTACAACTTTTAAGTCAAATCCTACATCTTTGACCTACTGATTTCTTGAAACGGTAAACCCTTTTGGATTTTAATTACACCATTGTTTTCAGGGGAAAAGACAGTGTTAATCGACATGTCGTATGACTATCTTCTCATTACAGCTTTTAAGTCAAATCCTACATCTTTGACCTACTGATTTTTAGAAACTGTAAAACAGTTTTGGATTTTAATTACACCATTGTTTTCAGGGGAAAAGACAGTGTTAATCGACATGTCGTATGACTATCTTCTCATTACAGCTTTTAAGTCAAATCCTACATCTTTGACCTACTGATTTTTAGAAACTGTAAAACAGTTTTGAATTTTAATTACACCAATGTTTTCAGGGGAAAAGACAGTGTTAATCGACATGTCCTATGACTTTCTTCTCAGAAGAATTCGGAAGTTGACTCCTATATGTTAGACCTCAGGTAACTTCCAATATATTAGAATACCTCAAAAGTTAGAGTTTCTACCTATATAATGAATGGTATTATTGAAAAACACTTTAAATATAAATTGTAAAAAAAGTAGGGGAGGGGGGACTATATAACCACTCTGTATAAATTACAATGTACATAATATGCTAAGGCCTTGTTTTGTTAACAACTTAACCGACTGTATTGTTATGTGTTTAGTAAAATGGAAGATACTAAATGAATTCATTGACCTAGTAATGCCGCATGCATCGTGGTCTAATATTTTTATTTTATTGTTTATTTGATTAATAATTTGATTAGATTAGGCAAAACATATGTTTGTTTAAACTGTCCACAAAAATATAATCACCAACTGCAACTCGAAACTCAGTTAAATCTTCACAGTTAATTCATTACTTGAAACGAAACATTACTTCTCTCGACCAATTATTTAGCTTTTCAATTTGGAATAATTTTGTTAATAGGCTATTATGCAGAATTTTTGAAAGCTAAAGGTACATTTGTTTAATTTCCACCTATTTTAAATCTATAATTTGTATGCACTCTTACCCTAAAGTCGAGTTCAAACACTTATGGGTCATGAATTTCAAACCGATTCCAATTGCAGGAACAGGCAAATTTGTTGTTCTTGTAGAACAAATTTTAAAGGATACATATTTTTTCCAGTACTCTCATCCTATGAACTTCACACCCCATACCCACCCGCCTGATGAATCTGTGAAGGAAGTGAACAAGTTCCGGGTACATCTGCTAGAAGCCATTTTGACGACCGAAGCCAAGCCGGTCCAAGTGCTTGCTACAGCTTTGCAATCTACCCCTGATAGTGTGAAGGCGAATATTGGGAAGATTGCAACAGTGCAGCGATATATCCGCAAGCAACGGCAGCTCCTACTTCCTCCGATCCCGTAAGTGATAATTTACATGATTTAAATAATTTGAAACAACCTTTTAGTGGCTGAGATTTGTGTAAGCCTAATCCGTCATACGTTTAGTAAATTATTGTGATACAGTTTGTCATCTGTAAAAGATAGACCTAGGTTTGACGAACTCTTTGGATTAGAATATTTTCTAATTTAAATTAATAAAGTAAACAACAAAAGATTAAACCACGTGACTATTCTGGGAATCCTTTGCTTCCCGTCTTATGACATTCGTATTGTCCAGAGCCTAAAGGTTCTGTCTGCCCCTTTCATAGCTCTGCCAAACGAAAAATTACTTGAATTAACATTGTAAAATTTTGGTTCGGCTGGCACTCACTCCTACACTCTTGACCTTCGGTTCTCTACTATTGCCCACATGTCTGGTTTTAAAGTACAGACTCCTTAAGGCGGCCGCATACTGAGGGAAGCAAGTGTTGCGCGTCATTTTTGATCCATCGGTTTTGTCGGAAACCAACTCTCTATTCATTCAAATGGGGCACCCGCACAGTGAGAGAGCGTCTGCTCCAGGGTGCCTCACAATGCCGCGCGGGACATGTAGCAGTGTCGGACGCCTATTCTCACTTCTTTGTTGCGGAGCTCTGTACTGCACCTGCTTATTGTCTGTTGCGCATTGCGAAGTATGAAGTGCAATTGAAGAATTGAATATTCAGAGTTTGGTGATAGCACAGAACTAATAGATGAACTCTTAGTTGTAGTTGAGGCAAGACCGGAACTCTATTGCATTAACATTAGATTATATAATAATATGTTAAGCTCTTTCTCAAATTCGTGTATTTTTTCATGATTTTCTCCTCAGTACGATCTAAAAAGTCTTCAAAGTAATAATTGTAAAACTTTTCCGGATCAGTTTTCAGCTCTGATATAAGCGAGCGTACATTTCTTAATAACGTGAACCCAGTGCTTTCTAGTTTTTGTGACCAACATTTGGAAGAAATGCCAAACACATATGGCTACATTTACTTCTTCAACACTCGTGTTCATGCACTCACGGTCAAACTGATCTGAAGAAATTCTGTACCATGGGAATCAAAATGTCGCGGATACAGTGTTACTGCACACTGAGGAAGCAAACTACCAAATTGCTCCCAGCAAATGGCACGCTACACCTGTTTTGGTCCATCAGTGTGGGGCCAGTCAGCTGTGAGCGTGAACCAGTCAGAGTAACTGGACGTAAACATCGCTTGCCTGACGTCACTGGTAAATATATACATTTCATTACTGGTTGGTTGTTCATTGATTGGTTGTAGTAAAAAATAACAAGTATTGGACTTTATCTGTTTGTCAAATTGCAGAAAATGAATGAATATACCTTCGGTGGCGCAGCTTATCTGATTGAGTATTCTAAGAGCAATACTTATACACCTTCTTCTTTTTGTTAGATTCCTTAAGCGTGGTACAAGAAGTCGTGTATGTTATTTCATTAGCTCAGTATGTTTTTTTAATTGGAAATTGTCATGAGATTAAACATTTGCCACGAAAACGAGGGCAATCGGACATAATTTCGTGACAGATTATGACTTAATTTGTATCAGCAGCGTTAGTTAGCAGGCTACCGTCGGAAGTGTGACTTTACAAATAACGTGTTATTGACTTTACTGGACAACTGTTCAAGGGCGTACCCAGGATCAAAACTAGGGGGGGGCAAGGGGGGCAAGCCAATGGTCATTCAATATACAATTGATTATTAAAATAGTCATTTCAAGAATTGTATTAAATTCCAGCAACAAAATGTATAATAAAGATTTATTTTTTTGCTTCCAGGGGGGGCAGCTGCCCCCCTGCCCCTCGCTGGGTACGCCCATGCATCTGTTTATGTAAAAAACAGATTATCTAGTACCTAGACAATCTTTCCCCCCTCCCCCGAAATATTTGGAATGTCCTTTCAAATTAGTATGTAGTATATTTGTCGCAATTTTACAGTTTGGACAGTATATTGGATGTATGTAAGTATTGTATGATACAGAGTCGTAAATGAAGTCAGCAGGTTATAAGGGTCGCCACGGATCTTGGCAGGCGCTGGGTTAGGCGAGGGGAGGAGTGCGGGTACTTTCCTAAAAACATTGGTGCGGTGTGCGTAGAACTGAACATAGCGGTTATTTACATCGGAGTATCGAACAAACTAGAAGTTCTATCTAAAATATTTTCGAATACATTTTTAAGATCAACTAATTTGCTACAAATTTCTCGCTGGAAGTTTGTTTCTACCACAAAATTTAAAAAAAGTTCTCGCTTACTGACTTTTTCATGTCATATTGTTTCAACTTTCTAATATTTTTCATTATTAAAAAATTACACATAATTTTAAAACTAAAATATATTTATACCGTTGTATGCGGAAATTCATGCAGAAAAGGCATATATAAGTTTCATTGTAGTTTTATTATTCTCAAGATGTCTAGGAACGTGTAAACTACAACACGCTCACCGCTCTGAATTATTCCGTTTTGCCGTATTATAGCCTGATGCGCGGACCGCTGGCGCTGGTTCGCTGTTTCAGAATGGCTAGTAGCGCCGATTCATCAGTCAAGATCTGTGGCGACCCTTATAGGTTAAAGAATATATACTGTCTTATCTGTGAATTTGTTTATTGGCTTTAAATCATAATAGATTAATGTTTTTGAAATTGCGATACGAATAGACAATTGTAAATGTTTTTAGACTGGTCTTAATGTTGGACTCGACCCTATTCAGATCGGAAGTTAACAGGAGAGGATGGTTGAAGCGGGAATGAAAGGGACTTTATAATAAATGACACTAACACATAACGGACACAATTTGGTCAGACAGAACAGTGAAGAGACATTTCCTTTTTATAGGATATTTTAGGTTTGATTTTAAATTCGTCTTTTTCAGGACTCTTCGTAGTTTAATTCCGACCACAGTAACCAGTGGGTTTTTGGAGGGTTATGATGAATTTGGAGCGTTAGTTAGGAGTATTTGCTGTCATTTATTTGAACGATCACTTTGTTTTAATCTGTATCGAGTTTTTAGATAATTTAAACAATTGTATAACATTTTGACAATTGGCAACAATAATTTGACTTTTGAGTATAGGATAGGCAAAGGTGTTAAGTTTTCCGAATTCGGATTTGAACATATCATGGGTTCGAAATGCTTTCAAAAGTAAAAGGAGTACAGTAGGAAATTAAAAAGTTCTTCATAAAATCCGAGTGGTTGTGAGGGAATGAAATGAAGAATGTACTTTTTTTTTACATGTACGTAGTACAGAGAAAGTTATGTGTTAAGTTAAAAAAATAGGGGTTTTTCCACAGATATATCAGTTTCCTTCAAATAGGCTGTAATAATGTTTAAATTTTGTTAGAGTATAGTCTCTAAGAACAAAAGGTATTGGTCGCCATTCTCAAAAATCCGATTAGGCGGCTATCGGTAAAAAAAAAAAAAAAAAAAAAAAAAAAAAAAAAAAAAAAAAAAAAAAAAAAAAAAAAAAATTACCCTTAAGTCTGTTATAAAGTCCAAATTTAGGTGATATACCCCACGGAATCGTAAGTAACTAATTCTTGCCTCAGAGTAATTACCAAAAACGATATATCATGTATTAAATAAAAAATATGTAATAAATATTATAAATATCTTTTAAAATATCTGTCATAAGAAATGCATGCCAAAAAACACAACAATAATACAATTATATTTTCCTTTTGCTACAAACAGAATTGTGACATTTTCATGATGGAGAAGAATATTTTCCCTAGTTTAACTGAGGGTGCGATGTGAATGGGTGTGTGGGAAAATTAGTGCAACGTTTTTGTACAGTTTGTTTATGGAAGTTAATTTATTACGTTCTGTTAAGTTTATGTTGTATTAAGAGGAAGGAACTTGAGACACTTGCACGGTAGTTATATTTGCCCGGAGATGGAATTTAGTGATATTGAACGTAGATGTTCAGGAAATAACAAAGTCTAGAGTATTTTAGAGAGTGACACTTGCACAGGAGAGGCGGGGAAACCGGATCTGGTGGGAGGTGCGCGGGTGGGGGTGGGAGAGGGGAGATAGAGTTCAGATGAAATTTCTAGGTTGTATATCATTTCTGTAGTGAGTAGTGTGGTAACTAGCTTGTGTTTGAAGTGTGGATCAGTGCACTAATGGAGTTTACCGAGACCAGTAAGGGAAAGCCTTTGTTGATTTTCAACCGACATCAGTATATAGTGGACTACACGAACAAAAAACAGGTGACTTATTGGCGGTGTATTGATTATAAGAAGAAGCGGTGTAAAGGAAGAATTTCTACCCAAAATAATAACATTTTAAGCGAAGTAAGTCACATTTGTCTACCGGACGATGCGACAAATGAAGTTAGAAAACGTCTCGTGAATGCTAAAAAGCGAGCGAGGGAAACGGACAGCTCGATATCTAAAATATACGCAGAAGAAGTAGGACAGCTCTTTAATCGAGGATATGACTTTGCGACAACGATGCCATGCCGTAGAAGTACTAAACAATCATTACATCGCATTAGAAGGAAGAGTATGGGACATAAAAAAAATCCGGTTTATCGGGAAGGTGTAAATCTAGAGCAACAATATCTTGATATTATCGGTGGTGGAATAGTTGATGCAGAACACAAGAAATATTTTGAAGAAAGAAGGTAATTCATTTATTCAGTCTTGTATTTTTTTCTGTTCTTAATTAACATAGCAAGGGATTCCATGATGTGTCTGAAGTTTGTGTAGTGCCGGTCTATAGTTCAAACGCTTGAAATTTGATATGTATCTCCTTACATTATCTCGTATCTTTTAACAATATCTTGCGAATTTTGTTTATTATTTTTTGACAACTCTGAATTTGGGGTAACTGCTTGTATGGAAAACAAAATACGATTTTCTCATAATCGGATAAAACGATTATGATCACATTTCACGTAAGTGTATAGGGACAAAAACAAAAAGTATTACTGTCTATTTAATATTGCTTTAGGTCTGGGTCTAGCGTTGGGTGGGTGGGGAGAGTTTGGTTGCGCTGTTGTCAAGTTTGGCGGTGACTGGGGGTGGGTTACTTTCACTTTCACGGCCTCGTGACAACATAGCAGGGCTACAGCTACCCCCACCGGCCTGTTGTTGGCCAGGCCGGCGACAAGCCCCTCAGGTCCCGTTACCGTGCCAGACCTAAGGCAATATTACATAGACAATAGTTGTCATCTCTCTAAAACTGCCGGTTAACTAGTTATCGTTAAAAACCGGCCGTGGGGCTGTTGTAAAAGACAGGTTTTCTTAAAATTGGTTTTACAGGTTTCGTTCAATTGTGAATAACTCAAACCCGTGTGGAAAATCCTAATTAAAACAAAATATTACGTCTCAGGTAATAAATAAAAGTGAACTTTAATAGCCATAATTAAAACCTCTCCTTACGTTGAGGGGTGTGTAGTAAGTTTAGGCACTTTATTATAATTAATATTTTTATCCATGCTTTTTTTGAAGTGAAAACTTCTATTGGCGCGTTGGGTACTTTTTGGGATGGACTTTTTCAATAGAAATCGCGTCACGCACAGTAGCGTAATGCAACTTTAATATATATATATATATATATAGACAACGGATACGCGCGCACAGCGTATATATAAACTCATATATCTACAAAAAATATTGCACAAACTTTCTCACATACCCATATATATTAAAACAAAAATCTACGAAAAATATTGCACTAACATTCTCAAACTCATATACATAGTCAAACTAAAATCAATGCAAAAATATTGCACACACTTTCTCACATACCCATACATATCAAAACTAAAAATCTACGAAAAATATTGCACTAACTTTCTCAAACTCATATACATAGTCAAACTAAAATCAATGCAAAAATATCGCACAAACTTTCTCACATACCCATATATATTAAAACTAAAACCTACGAAAAATATTGCACTAACATTCTCAAAATTCGCATACATAGTTAAACTAGTATAAATGAAAAAATATCGCACAAACTTTCTCACATACCCATATATATTAAAACTAAAATCAATGCAAAAAATATTGCACAAACACCCAATATATTTTTTTTACTTTTCGATTGGCTAATTAGTTTAGTTCGATTAGTTTTCATTCGTTTTTAATTTGGTTAGGGTGGGTGGGAAAGTTTGTGCAATGTTTTTACACACTTTATTTAATATAACCTTACCTCGTACTTTTTTAAACGCTAGAAAATATCACTTTTGGTAATTTAAGCGTTAACAGATTCAAAGCAACTTTGCAAAGATGAGAAGTAATATAGGCCTATTTAATTTAGGCCTACCTGAAGTTCTGACGACACCGTTATGATTGATCCTTCATATTAAAAAATGACTACCTCGCGAACCATTTCACATAGAGAGAAATATTAATTCAAAATGGTCGTAAAATTTCCCAAAAAATAAAATGAGTAGGTATCTTTTTCTACGATTATTGATTGCCTTACTAGACTGGTTGTATTTAATTAAATTAATTTTTGTACTTACTGCTCACAGTCCGTTTTTCTTTCTTTTATTTTTTATTGGTTACGTCGTTTCGCCTATTGGTTCTTGCATTATCAAACCTAGATTTTTACTGGAGTTCTTGCATTCGTTGATGCGCGTCAATTGTATAAATTAAAACGTATACATATCACATTCACAAATAAGACGTAATACATAAACACTGCTTTGAAACACATAAGTCCATGAACAAATCATATATACACGTTTTAATTTATACAATTGACTCGCATCAACGAATGCAAGAATTCCAGTAAAAATCTAGGTTTGATAATGCCTGAACCAATAGGCGAAACGACGTAACCAATAAAAAATAAAAGAAAGAAAAACGGACTGTGAGCAGTAAGTACAAAAATTAGTTAAATCTTTTTCTACTTTGATTTTTGACCTTATGCAGTTATATTGATAAAGTTTTGTTGAAACGTAAACCAATCTGGTAAACCGCACGGCAAATATAGTAACGGTTCCAGAGTAAATTGGAAAATGCCACAATGAACTTTGACCGTCATCGGGGTAGTTTTGGTATACTTCAAATTATAATGAACTGTAAGGTACAATAGACTGACTCTTCTTTGGGTAAATGGTGACAAATAATTTAAGGGTGTGTGAGAAAGGTTGTGTTGTTTATTGGATTTTATTTTCTTTTAGTCAGGGCAAAAAAACGGGATTTATTCTGATCCAGAGTGAAACTACACGAAATGACTTGTGCCATAGCTCATTTTATTCGTTAGAGTGTCTAGATCAAAGATGTAAACAGTTTTTTTCCCCCCAGAAAATTAATAATTTGTTTATTTATTAAATATAAACAATAAGAATGATGTCCGATTAAACGTAATATGAAATAAGAGACGGGGTTCATAAATAGATATAATTTTTTGATTTCAATGTTATTTTTTATGTATTTGGGGTCGCTCTTTCCGATTATGATGTCAAAAAAGTGCGCATCCTAGAGGGCGCCACAGGAAAAAATAATATAAGATGCAGGTAATGACAAATTAAAATTAAATGAAATAAGGAATTATTTTGGTCAATTCATGTCATTCTTCGATTTCAATGCCATTTTTTAAGTTCTCTGGTTCGCTCTGATACCAAAATTGTGCGAATCGTAGAGGGGTGAAAATGGTGACAGATTAACATTATATGAAATTATGCCATTTTCCCATAAATTGATGCAATTTTTTATGGTCTTTGGGTCGCTTGTTCCGATGCTGATGTCAACACTGTGCCGATCTGAGAGGGCGCCACAGACAAAAACAATACGAAGTGAAAATTATGAGAAATCAACATAGCAAAAAATAAAACATTGTTTGCATAAATAAGCTGTCACCATTTTCACCTTGTAATAGTTTTGCCGGTGGCGCCCTCTAGGATGCGCACTTTTTTGACATAATCGGAAAGAGCGACCCCAAATACATAAAAAAATAACATTGAAATCAAAAAATTATATCGATTTATGAACCCCGTCTCTTATTTCATATTACGTTTAGGACACCATTCTTATTGTTTATATTTAATAAATAAACAAATTATTAAATTTCCGGAAAAAAAAACTGTTTACATCTTTGATCTAGACACTCTAACGAATAAAATGAGCTATGACACAAGTCATTTCGTTCAGTTTCACTCTGGCTCAAAGTAAACGCTGTTTTCCACGTTTTTTGCCCTGACTATTTATTGTAGACCACCAGAAATTGATTATCTATAATAGTCGTTGCTTTGTCAAAGAGTAAAAATACGGCTTTAATAAAAAGGGTTTTAAAATAAAAACTCAGTGGCTCAGTATAGCGAGTACCGGGAGGTCCTAGTTGTATCTACTCCTTTATCCATGACCCTAACGCTGTTAGAGGATTCGAAGGCTAGAGATTTATTTTATATTCTTTTCTTCCTTTCTTATAAGATGATGATAACAGATGTTTTTCACCTTGAAACAACAAAGGAAAAATACAAAAAGATCCTAATATCAACAACTAGCAATTGACCTTGATATCAGCAAATTTATAGGCAGTAAAATATTGTATATACTATAACAATGGAAGTTTTGTTATATGTTTTTATCTTTTTACTCTACTCTAAAATAGTCACACGTTGGTGAGCCAAATATAACATTCAAGCTGTTATATAATAAATTTATTTATTTATTTACTTTTAAATTAATTTATTTTAATTATTTTGAAAACTAGGATGGTTTAAGTAAATTATTTCTACAAAACAAGTTTTTACCCTTTAACTATCTTCAGGATTTATTATCAAACAATTATTTATAACAAACAAGTATCAATTCAATTAACTATTCATTGAATATCTTAAGACTACTTCATTCTCTCACACTTGCATTCTTTAAAACTAATTTACTCTAATACACAATATTATGGTTGACAAATTTAAATCTAAATTGATTATTCAATTTACATAAAAACAAAACTCTACCAATGTTTCTATAGATCTTGTCTAATGTTCTTATTAAATTTATATCAATTTTATAACAAAAAACAAAACAATTTTCTTTAATTAACTTATTTTATTTCCAAATTTACTTTTATTTTGCCGGCTAGCTCAATTACTTTACTTTTAATTTAAATTATAAAAAAACTTGACTCTTATCTCGGGCATGGGAACTTTTATGACTCATCAAAGTGAAATACTAACTCTAATGATTATTAATTATGAAATTTTGTACTTATCAAACAATTCTCCTCGTCCGCTATAATTTTGGCACTTGTACACAACACAATCACTAACGATGCACTAACACAAGACGTATCCTTATCCTGGGAGGTCGGATGCTGCAATCACTGGTTCATTGACGGATGGTGAATCTCTGGTGATACGTCCGCTAAACTCTGTTTGGTCTCCTTACTCGTTCTCGACTAACTATTGATTTCGACGCGATGATTCTCTCCTCTTCTTTTATGAATTTTATACTCTTTGACTCTATTTTAATTATGATTACTAACAAACTTCAAAAAAAAAAAAACTACTAAATTTTGTGGCGACTCTGCCTTTAAATTACTCGATGACTTTGAATTAAACCCTCAGGTTAATTCTTAACACCTCCTACTCTGATTCCTAGCTGTAAGCCAAGCCTACACGCTCTCAACCCCAGTTTTAGACTGACTCTCCTTACCGTTGGATTTCACCTCTCCCGAATTTCAAGTGTAGCGTCCTTTTCGCTTATTGGTCAAAATCTCATTTTTTAAAACTCAGGCCTCTTCTGATTGGACCTCTAACTTTCTAAAATCGTTAATTTTTTCTTACGCGCGCTAACTTCGCCCTCGGAGATACCGTTAGGTATTCGCTTTCTCATTTTTTCTTGGTTCCCAGTTTTATGACACGCAGCTGCGTTGAATAGCAAAACTCCGTTATGTTTTCTACTTATTTTTTATTTATGTCGGCGAACTTTCTTCTCTTAAGTAAAACAGAATGTCTTCTTTCCCTTGTTCTTGTCACGTTTGTCAATTTGTACAGTTATCTTCCAAACTTAACCTTGCAGCTGCTCTTTCGGTAAGGTTGCTTGTTCACATGTGTTTTTGTCTCATTTTACACATTCATACAATTATTTATTAATGTTAACTTTTTGATTGATTATTATTATTATTTTAATATTTGATACTAGGCATAATTAATTATTTATACATTGTGATCGTTTGAGATCGTTATAATACTTATTGCTAATTAATTCTTGAAGTATTTCTGAACCGATAGATAAGATGTAAAATGTAAGAAGTACGATTAAAAGTTTGAACGAATAGTTTCGTAATCATCATTAAAATGCAGAAAGACAACTTGGTTAAGAGGCGGCCCGAGTCAACCCAACCGCTCACAGCTCAGATCCCCAGTTTAACATGGAGCGGGTATAGTTTATGTTTTCCTTACAGAGAACCAGCACGTTCAGTAAAAATTCGTAACGGCCAACTAATTTGTTACTAGCATACATATCAGCCTATATAAATTTGTTTACGAAAAGTTTTTTTTTCTGTTTTTATTTTAAGAAATTCAACATCTATTTCTCCATAAGACTTCAATGTTTTTCTAGCAAAACTAATTCCGTTGTACAAATTCGATCTTAAAATAAGTATGTTTTAACTTAAACATACATCAACTTAAGTATTGTGACGTTAAAATTGCCGTCTAATATTTCAGTTATATTCGCTAGAACTATTTTATTTTGTCGTTTAAAAATACCTTTGCAATTAGAGTGTACAGAGTATGTGGATCGGTGGCCGTGGTGCTTCATCGATGTCACGCCAGGTTTCACTAGCGTCGCTCACCTGCAAGGAAGATTGCAAACGTCATACAATTACCGGTATCATTCTTATTTGTATCAAAAGTTTGTGCTTTAGTTACTCAATACGACCCTTGAATAGAAGTCGCGGGTGACAGCTAGTATAACATATTCAAGAATAAGATCATTGAATTTGTACAGTGATTGGCTATAAAAATTCAAATAAACTAAAACTATTACATGAAAACGTAAATTTAATAATAATTATTTGTAGCAATTACTCTCTAAGAGATATGTCTGAAAATTGAAAGTACTGTACTATAGGTACTAGCTGCAAGCCACTATAAGTTGTGGAACAGTCTGGAGTGAGGCAGAGATTGGGTCAACTGGAACTAATCGGCTTAGCTTGCCCTGCCCAGGTTCCATTGTTTGGGCATCCTTACTGACCTGAGCAGAGACAATAGGCATTGACTCACAATATATTTGTCCAGTACAAATATTTAGCTTAGACAATTTTTAATAATTGACAAAAACAAATATCACTACGACTTTTGTCATAAAATGCTGTGAATTTTGATATAAAATTTCAAGTAAATCGGTTTATTTTTGCTTATACAAGGCAAAGGTCTTTATGAGTCACACAATAATCATAAGGGTGTCGGACACAATAATCAGTGGCATTTGTAACTATGTGTCACTGGTCAGCCGGAGGGAAAACAGGAAACTTGACACATATTTTAATTGCCCAGCATTATGATAATAGACGGTTAAAAGTGACAAATTACCCTTTTGAAACACACAACTGCCTATACAATATTTAAAATTTATATAACAATAATCCCACATAAATTAATGATAATTTTTCAGTTTTGTCAATAACAATACTTGTTGTATATGCTTGTATAATCAAAATTAAATCTATTTACTTGAAATTTTATATCAAAATTCACAGCATTTTATGACAAAAGTCGCAGTGATATTTGTTTTTGTCAATTATTAAAAATTGTCTAAGCTAAATATTTGTACTGGACAAATATATTATGAGTCAATGCCTATTGTCTCCGCGCAGGTCAGTAAGGATGCCCCAACAATGGTGGAGTCTCCCCAGCGCCGAGTCTCCCCAGCGCCGAGGGCAATGAGTATCCCCAGCGCCGAGGCCATAACTTACCAAAGGGTCTGCTCAGTGATGCAGAAGTGACGAGGGTTAATACCTTCTCTTTTAAAATAACGGTCTCGTACAAACAGAATTCCCGTTCAAAGCAGCGTTTTGACTATCAATTGATTGTAAGAACGAAACACATGGTTTCTAAAGAGTATAATGTAATAGAGATTTGTAATGAGATTACATTTGTTAAACGTTGTTATTCCCGCGCGAAGGAGCTGGTAAGCGAGAAACGAGCCGAGGTAGGCTCGCTTTCTCCCCACTATGAGTCACAGGAAACTGCCAAATATTTTTTGGCAACATAGACAGGTTTTGCAAGTCTAAGATATGTATATTTTTGTATATTTATGTATATAGAAGTATACTTTTTTATACTTTATACCGCAATTGACCGGTATTCGTTATAAAGTATATACGACCTGGGGTTAATGTGAATATAGTAACCTCATATATGGATATTCATTCAAATAAATCAGCTGGCCTTGGAGTGTTCCAGTCGAAAATCGGAGAGATTTGTTTCTGAGAGACAGTTTCAAAAACTGTCAGATTATGCCAGGTAGCCCGCTCGGCGCTGGGGAGACTCGGCGCTGGGGAGACTGAATCCCAACAATGGGACCCGAGCCTGGGCAAGCTAAGCCGATTAGTGCCAGTTGACCGAATCTCTGCCTCACTCTGACCGTTCCACAACTATAATGTGACTCATTCCCAAAAAAAAACTTATACTTGCTTAGTGATTGGTGTTATATTAGCATATATCTTTTTGGTTCGTTTTTGACATGGGTCATTTAAAAACGTTTCCATCAAAAAAGAAGAAACGAAGAATTACTCCGTATTTGGAAGCTCTGAACAACAAACGAAAGTAAGTACTAAACTTATATACATTACCAACCACCTCCTGATCAGATATTATTTAATAAGTATGACAAGGATATATTATAAATTAATCTATTTAAAAATGAATTAAAGTTAGATACATAATTTTCTTTAACTTACTTTTATGCGAGAGTCATTGGAAAAAGGAGAAAATATCTGCCAGGTGGTTCATCACACTGTTATTTATTAAAAATAAATAACATGTCCATGAAATTAATTAAAATCTACATCCATTTGCTCAATAATAATCAGTCAGATTTGTCATTAGGAAAACGATGATAAGATAATAATATATGTCTTTCACTTGTCTAGTGTGATTTTTACATCCAAATACTAAACAACATGGCATTTTTACATTACAATACAGCAATTTTACTTCATTAGACCATTTCCTAGAATCCACTGTTTACATACTTGACAAAAAAACAAACATAAAGTCGTTATCTGAAGAATGCCTTGCCAAAAAACTTCCAACGCGATTAAAATGAACTGGCTCAAAAATCAACGAACGAAAACATGTTGATTTATGTTAATTTAAATTCATTAATTTTATAACAATTGAAAAAGATATTACCGTCAGTGGGCAGCGGGGGTACTAACTGAGGATCGGGGCCGAACGGTCTGGGGGAGGAATTTACTGTCCGCGCAGAAATTATAGATAGGCCTATTCGAGTTTACGGTATCACACCTCCGAAACAGCCAGTTAGATTTTAACAAGATACTTATCAAATGAACGAAAATATTGTCAAATTTCATATTACGGAGTTCCAAATCTTTACATTACTTTTTATAATTTATATAACGAAAAAAGTGGAAAATATCGGTGTTATTTTACAATGTTTGAGTAAATCTCAAATTTAGACGATTATTACAAAATATCTAGTAAACGTAACAGCTTCAAATTTTTATGGCGTATATAACGGTTATTTACAAACACTTTTGTAAAGTTTCATAATTTTAACAATGTTATTTGTTATGTTCTTGTAAATTTTGTAAACCTTTGTTATCTTGCGCTTTAAATTCCCGTTCAAAGCAATGTTTTGAGTATTATATAAAATGTCTATATCATATAATGTAATATTGGTGAAGAACTTCATGCTGTTTTTTTTATTTTTTTTTTAGGAATGCTAAATTGAACAAAGCAAACGGGACAAGTGGAGATGGGCAATCAACAATTGCAGACAAACCATGTCCTCCACCTGCAATTGCTACGTACGTATAAGACAAGACAAATCATATTTATATGTAGGCTACTTTTAAACTATTTTTAAGACTGATTCGAAACCACAATTTAAGCTTAATTTTCACCATTGGATTCCGCTTTAAAAAACAAACAATTTGGTGTTTTGATCATTTCTCTACGTCAGTTGGTTACATAGATATTAACCACACAAACAATGTGGAAACCATTGGACCTCTTGGGTCTATTGTGTCTGCTCAGAGTTAGGGACACGGCCGGCGTGCGGTGCGGCGGCCCAGTGAGTGAGTCATACTCCTAAGTACCGGCGCAAATTGGACCCAGCCCATGTACACGCCACGCGCAGCACACGTGTGACCGAAACCCAGCCCAAGTACATGTTTTTTAATAGTAACGCATATTGAACTCAGCCCA
The DNA here is from genome assembly GCA_963513935.1 of Aphrophora alni. Classification (NCBI taxonomy): domain Eukaryota; kingdom Metazoa; phylum Arthropoda; class Insecta; order Hemiptera; family Aphrophoridae; genus Aphrophora; species Aphrophora alni. The sequence goes on along the minus strand of OY740772.1, from coordinate 28,814,225 downwards.
CGTCCATCTTCATCATTTCTCCCACTAGTATTCAAGATGACAACAAACCAGCAACTTCTTCTCGATTTAGAATCTGAATCAGAGGATGATGAAAGATGTATCATTCTACACCTACTCAGCAAAAAAAGTAAAACGAATGAGTATTTACGGAAAAGAGAGAGTTATGGAGAGTTCAAGTTATCCAGTGAAGTTCCAGATAATGTGTTTAAAGAGTCGTTTAGGTTAAACAGAAAACAGTTTAGTGAGGTACATGAATTAATTAAAATGGATATCACTATAGTCTGTATGAAGTAACCTGTCTCCTGACCCTCCAGCTACCTGGGACAGGCCCGGGCCATTCACCGGCACTCGGCGTCGCCCGCAGTTGTTTACCTAATTAGTCGCCTATAAGCTTCCCCACTAGCTTAAGTAACTTTTTTACCTAAATCATAATTTCCGAAATGTTATCAAATATTTGAAAAGTACATAAAAAAATAAGAACAACGATACTAAACAAGGGCAAATTTGATAAAAACTAACAATATAGAGGTAATAAGAAATATAGAAGTAGTCTGTTTAAATCTTGTAATAATAAAGTTGGTTTTATGTAACAATATGACAATGAAATTACGTTATATATTACAAAAATAATAAATATTAACTATTTACATTAACTACTGTACTACAAAGTTATAGGCACAATACAAATAATATCTTACAAACTGTTATAAGAATATTCTAGACTATAAATTATGTTTATTTTAGATGAATATGGGGTCAGGGTAGTTTTCATTAGCGCAGTTTGTTGATTCCAGCGAGGGGCCATCACGTACCATGAATCTGCAAGTAAAGAAGAGCTGTAAAATATGTCAATTAAATTTAAGGCTCGGCTGTACCTGTCGGCCGGATGCGTATATTCCCATAAGACTAATGTTAAACCTTAAACAATTTTTCTGCTGTATCTTTCGCCGTAGAACAATAATTTATGTGTCATATGAAAGATGTGGTTAATACGCAGTAACATTGCTTTTCAGTTTTTTTTACCAGGTTAACCGTTTTATCAATATTAATCTCTAAAAATGATAACAATTTGCAATATTTTTCCTGTTAATGTAAATTTGTTATTCAAAAAAGTAAAAAGGAAAACCAATGCGTATTAATCACATCTTTCATATGACACATAAATCATTGTTCTACGGCAGCAAAATGGTTTAAAATTTAACATTAGTCTTATGGGAATATACGCATCCGGTCCACGGGTACAGCCGAGCCATAATAAGATAGTTTATATATTTTTTAAGAAAAATCAATCATGAAAATGTCTCTATTAAAAAAAAAAATAGGACTAATAATTCTAACCCACATTTTAGAATTTTATTACTTATTATTTATTACTTGATTGTTAATAAGTTAATATTTGTACAACATTACCTTTATTTTTTTATCTTTGAGCTCGAGTACGAATATTGTTCCCCAAGTTGATAGGCTATTTTAGATGTCAAATATAACACTAATAAAAACTTCCATGGTTTATTTTTATTTTTGAATAGTAGTTGTTTGGAAATTCGTTTAGTTTAGTTGATTATGTTAACTGTGCATTTATACCATAGAATCTGAGAATATATGTAAAAATAAATTCAAGATTTTATCATACCTGATTACTCCAGAGGTGCCACTCCCATGTCGGGATCGCCGTCACTATCGAATAGGGCCACTGATGGTTTCTCCATCAGAACTTTTCTGTTGTTTAATTTTTTCCATTTAAAACCAATAGATTTTAAAACTCTAGCCAACGTCTGTATGCAGCCATGAAACAAATCAGTTGTGCCTAAGCTTGTTTTTAGTTTTCGGAGGGTCGGCACTTCTCGGCGTCTATAATAGTTCATTATATGGTTTCTGATTGCATTTTTTTGAAAATCATCTACCTCGGTTACAATTGATTTAAAAGGTGCTTTCCTCTTCGGAGTAGACAGCTTAGGAACATTGTATGTCCCAGGGCTGTCGTTTCTCACACTGGTGTCATTACTTACTGAGGCCGTTGTGTTTTCGTTATGGAGTAAGTTTTGGTCCGCTTCTTGAGTGTTATGGTCTGTGTTTGCTGAGGTGGCTTCTTCTTCCCGTGATTCTTTTAACTGCAACCTTATGCGGCTCAAAGTTCTTGTGGAAATATTGCAAGCTGCGGCAACTCTTTCGGACACCTTTTTAACATCTAATAACGGTCCTTTATTGTCACGTTCGCGCTCGAAGTATTGTAAAACAGACGCAATAATCGTTCTTGCCTGAGAGTTGTATGCTGTCCCAGCACGCTTATCAATTGATGGTGGCATATTCGGAAATACAAATTTACAACAAAAAAACTTATTTATATATGTCACTTTATACTAGTCAATAAAAATGAAATCATAAACAATAACAACACTCACGGAAAAAATCAATCTAGTTTAAAAATTAACTACTAACATTTAACACGATGTTTCTCTGGCTAACACTCACTTTGAACTGAACTGAATACTACCCTCATCCCTAGACACTAATAACTTGTTGATTACTCATTTATTGGAAGCATATTACGGTATTTACATCCACCCTGAGTCAGACGTCCGCTGCGGAAGTCCAATGTTCCAAGTGACGGCACCGTTATGACGCAAAACACAAGTTTTCCTTGTGACGCTCGTTACATGAAAACCACGTGACTTATAAATGATACTGAAATATTATTTTTGTAATATGTAATGTAATTTCATTGTCATATTGTTACATAAAACCAACTTTATTATTAAAAGCTTTAAACAGACTACTTCTATATTTCTTATTCCCTCTATAATCTATTGTTTGTTTTTTATCAAATTTGCCCTTGTTTAGTATCGTTGATCTTATTTTTTTATGTACTTCTCAAATTTTTGATAAAATTTCGGAAATTAAGATTCGGCTAAAAAAGTTACTTAAGCTAGTGGAGAAACTAAAAGGTGACTATTTAGGAAAACAGCTGTGGATGTCGCAGAGTGCAAGTGAATGACCTGGGCCTGTCCCAGGTAGTCGAAGGGTCAGGAGACAGGTTACTTCATACAGACTATAGTCAAGAGTGTAATGCACAAATACCTATTGGAAGTAAAGAAAAACTAGCAGTATGTCTGAGGTAAGTGTTTAACATGTTCAATACGTTAAATATTTTGGATACGAAATATGAATTTGAAATTTTATTTTAAGATTTTTACACTCCAACATTATTTTTATATAAATATAACAAATTACAAAGTAGGTACTCGTAATTCGTATTATATTATCGATTTAAATAATTAATGAAAATAATTTTTATTCAGATTATTAATAATACTTGATGAGTAAAAAACTATTAAAAAAACATACAAAAACTAAAAACTAAAAAAAAGTTTTAAAGAAAAATGGGTTCTTTTTGTAAAATATTTGTTCAGTTTATTACAACAAGTCAAAATATGTTCTTGAAGAATCGTCTTCATGTCTTGAGCAGCTTCTTTCATTTGTATCAACTGAACTAATCGATGTTGAATTCGATGGAGAAAAAAATTCAGGGAATCCTTGCGTTAAGGCACAAGATAATGCACTAGTAGGCTGGGTTGATATTGAAATAGCACGTTGTCTGTTCATCTGAGAATTCTGCTCAATCTCACATTTGTTTGCGATTTCATCCTCAGCTTTATCTTCGGCATCAGAAACAGCTTGAAACAATTTTCTTCTGACTTCTTTCTGGTATTTTGTTGGAAGACCTTTTGTTGTGTTGAACATAGACATAAAAAACTGATACAAAGCATCTCCTCTTGTCTTTGTGTTTCTGCAACGAGATTTTGACGTAATTCATCCCTCTTTTTTGCCCTCTTGTCACTGTCCTCAATAAAAATGTTGTGGATATAATATAAAATGTAATGTACCTAAAGTACCTTATAGCTTATACTAATTAAGTACCTTATACTAAGTTGATATCTACATTATGAAAAGTGTCTTTGTCATGAGGTGACAAAAATGTAAAATTTCCCATGCTTGTAAACTATACTATGTATATTACACCCCATACTATGTATATTACACGATGTCTTAATTTTGTTCAACAAAATTATATACACACTTTGAATAAATACAATAAAGGGAAAAATGTTTAAAAAATATTTTGTGTGAAATTTCTCCCCAAAACAAAAATGTTCCAAAATTATTCATTATGCACTAAGGTCTAAATATTTACAAACACTAGTTAAGTGGTAATACGAACGAATTGAGCAGATATTATTTAAAAGATAAATATTATAGTGTGTGCGATGGGGCCGGGGCCGGTGCGCCTGGGCCGGTGTGCGATGAGGCGGCCCAGTGAGTGAGTCATACTCCTAATCCCGTTATACAAACAGAAGACAGGTTCTCAATTAATTCAACTTTACAATGTCATGTGTCGTAGGCTGTTTGATGATATTTAATGATAAACTATCTTAAAAATCTAACCCTCAAAATAATATATTTGCCTAGTGTGTAGCCTAATTAAAATAAATTTGTTATTGTTACATATTTTTACAGAATATGTTTCTATTTATATTCAAATATTGTAAGAATAGTTTCTATTTCAATCTATGAATGCCAATCAATATGACTTAATCGATTCTTAAAAATAGTGATTTGAGAATTTTTTGGAGGCCCCTATACGCCACGCGGGTTAGTGTACGGCACGCGATTACGGGACAGCAGGACACCGTAAAATATAAGAATGATTGTACCGTACTACAGTATTGGTTACCGACTGCCGATTAGGGATGGCGAACAAATATTGATGTTTTTGAAACATCGATGTTTTACAAAAACAACATGTTTTGATATCGATGGTTTTATGCCGATGTTTTTGAAACATCAATATTTTATCCCGATATATCGATGTTATCAAGAAAGGCGTCACTGAGGTTTCTGAATCACATTACTTATCAGCTGTTATCAGTAACATAAACAATTACAGCCTGGGGACTATAAGTTATTGCTTACTATCTCTCCTATCTTATCAGTAAATATCGTTTTGTTTACTTATCTCCACCCAACTGACACTCCAGCATTTCACACTTTGACACTTTTTCTTACAGCCCTTCTGTGTGTGTTCAGCGTTAACGTACCATTGAATTGAGATTTCAGTTTGACTGAGACAAACATTACTATACTTATAGATTTTTTTAGTGTATAATTTTTATCTAGTAATTTCGGTAATTACGTATTAACGCCACCGCAGCAGAAGTTGCGCTAATGCGCATGCGCCAATAAAGAGCAAACTGGTTTAAGGGAAGCAGAATTCCATTTTTTTCAGCTTTGAGATTCATATACTTTCAGGTTCATATACAGGTTTGGCCAGGTAGCTATATATATATAGCTACCTGGCCAAACCTGTCGTGATATATAATTATATCGCAAAGTAAGCAAATATTGGCGCATGCGCATTAGCAACTTCTGCTGCGGTGGCGTTAATACGTAAGTACCGTAATTTCTTATAGTTATTTTTATAATAAATAAAATCTACAAATGGCTCCAAAGATTGACTTGTGGAGGCACTTTACAAAAATTAGTAAAATAGAAGCTAAATGTAATACTTGTGGAAAAATTATCAAAACTTCAGGTAACACCTCAAACATGAAGTGTCACCTAAAACTGCATAAATTTAAAGACAAAGTCGAGTGTAAATCGTCTGTTATGATAGATGCGGCAACGAAGTCATCACATCACAGCAATCCTATCATCTTCTTTGGACTTAAGGCCTTTTCACACCGGCGTACTGAACGTCCTGGACGTTTGGTACGTTTGGGACGTTCGGTACGCGCCCATTCCACACCGCCCAACAACGTACCAAACGTCCAGGACGTTCGCTCGATCAGTGCTCTTGTATTATTTTATTTTTTTACCACATTTTCCCTTTTATTATTAGTGCACACTGTATTAATGTAATCCACAATGCCTAGATGCAATGCAGTATATTACATGTAGGCCTACTTTTTAGGTATTTGACATGTACATTTTATAGATTACTGTACCTAGTATTATATATCAATTTCTATTTCTAAGAATAACATAACATAACATGATTTCTATTTTAAATAATATTTGTTTTACCTGTGAAAGTTAATACGATTGTTATTCTTTTTTTTTAAATTGAGCCTTTAGTAAAACTAATATAAAATGAGGTCATTAATAATTATTATACTATAATGACTTCCATTAAATAACAATATAAATATATAATCGTTGCTCTAATGTTATTACATTACAGTAAATGACAACTTACTATCTTTCTGAAGATTTGCAGCAATCTCCTCCCACGCTGCGTTCTTCATAACCAGGTCCCTGTATATTTCTAGGGTTGTGTCCCAGATTACAGGATGATCACGTACTTCTTCCAACAACGCTTCCATGGTACAAATGCACAAAACACCAGCAACAACAAACACACTGCAGATGACGCGGGGTTTTGCAGAATTGACAGGAGGGGAGCACGTGGTTCCGAAGTGTTCATTGCGCATGCGCTAGGCCGTGGACGTTCTGGACGTTTGTGAAAAATCACTCTCCGAGCGATCCTCCGAAAAACGTACCAAACGTCCAGGACGTTCGGTACGTACTGTACGCGCGGTGTGAAATGGCTCATTTGATAGCATGGGAAGCGATTTATTTTGACAAAAACGTACCAAACGTCCAGGACGTTCAGTACGCCGGTGTGAAATGGCCTTTAGGCGTGTCAACCGAATGACAGAAATTATCAGTTGCGATAACAAATAGACCAGCAGCTACGCATACGCAGCCATCCATTCAGCACTCATTTGGAGAAATGAAAAGTTAATGACTAATTTAATTAATCTATTTTCTTTTGAAGTGTCTTTAATTATTTAGAAATTTCGAAATCTTATTGTATATCTTTTTGTATATTATATATATTAGTATTTTTCCATTTTCTTTTAACTATTAGTTCACAGTATTTTGTTCTAAATAAGGCTTTTGTTCTGTAATCATTTTGTCGTTTCATGATTATATTTTAAATTGTAATTATTTGTGTAATAATTTTACTTTAAAAAAACCTAGGAATGTTTGGAAAACATCGATGTTTTCGTCCTCATATTTTAAAGCCATCGATGTATTATAAACGATACATCAATATATTGAAACATCGATGTTTTCAATAATTTTGTCATCACTACTGCCGATAGTGGATGATGTTCTATTAGCTAGAGCAGAGGTGTCAAACTCAATTTTGCAGAGGGCCATATATTAAATTTAGAATGTGTAGGCGGGCCAGATTCAAATAAAAAAATAAATAAATGTTCTGAATTATTATAACATTTTATTTATTTAATTTTATAGTATAATATACGGTTGTTAAAAATCATATCAAAGGTATAAAAGAGGGTAATTAATTCGAGTATCCAGATACCTGACTTCTCTTGTTTTGACAAGCTCATTGATGTCAGGTATCATATTCGTTGTAATTATTTTAAGAATTGATTGGAAATGTTCATTCGTAAGTCTTGTGTGATGTTTGTTCTTATTTATTTTCATGACGGAAAACATCTGCTCACATAAATAGGTGCTACCAAACATGCACAGAATGCGTGCTGCATGCTTTTTTAATTCCGGGTAGTTTTCCAAACTCTTGAAATATTGTGTTTAAAATGTAAGAGCGTTAACCTCTTTAAATTTTTCTTTCAAAATACTGTCCGATTGAAGATCTATCAACTCCATTTGCAAATGAACTGGTGCCTGTGAAGCTTCAAAATCGAATGGATTGTTGAAAATTGGGAATTCCGTTTCATTCATTTTGTGGAAGTCTTCAAAACGATTGTTGAATTCCGTGATCAGATTTTGCAGAAATTGAGAATATTGATCCAATTTTTTTGGTTCACTGTGCCAAATGATTTTAAATGAGGGAAATGATCGAAAGTTTAATTTTTTACCTGATTTTCCCACAGCCTCAACTTTGTTTCAAAGGCTTGAATACGTGAATACATTTGAGTGACAATCAGATTTTTACCCTGTAACTTTACATTCAGATCAGTCAAGTGTTTTTTTCATATCTACCAAAAAGGCACAATCAACCCACCAGTCATTGTCATAATCAGTTGGGTTGCCTTTTTCTAACATGAAATCTTGAATAGGGTCAAAAATGCAAAAAATCTTTCTAAAACTACTTCTCGATTGAGCCAAAGAACTTCGGTGAAATAAGGTACGCTGTGAAACAGCGATATTTTTGTTGACTCTGATCCCCTCAAGAGGCGATCGGAGTCAGCCATGCGGTCCGCCTGCCCTTCCGCCTTTTTAACATGGGAGGAACTCTTAAATTATGTAATATTGTCTATGCGTGAAAATTTTAAATTAAAATAAAATGGTACAACCAAATAAATAGTATTTACCTACACGTTAATGCAGAAAAATGTTGTATTTACTTTGTACCGATTCGAAAAACAGTGAAAACAAATTGTTATTTACCCCTAAGAAATTCGTACTTTTAGGGTGACTTTGTCGACGTTTTAAAATTAATGTACAAGCTCAATATAAATAATTATTCTATAGTACACTCATACTCTTGCAATTGTCTCTATTATTTATTCTAGTAATTTTAACCGTGTTTACTATTTATACTAGGCATTTAAAAATATGTTAGCATTTGCAATGAAAAATACAGGGCGCAGTAGTTCGGCCGTTACCCTGCAGATAGGGTTGGCGTCGCTCGCCAATCTTCTTTACCTTTTCGCGCCCTTCTTCAGTAGTAGACCCAATGCTCGGTGCGTCTACTTGGAGATTTCGGTTGTTATTGTTTTCCAGTGATTTTATGAGGCTGTGTTTTGTGGTGTAAATTTTAGTGTTGTAATTAGTTGTTTGTTGTATTTTTATTGTTATTGACAATGGATAGTTTACCCAGTGATTCTAAGATACTGAATAGTATGGTGGTGTTAGTTCTAGTGTTGTAATTAATAAGTTTTATTTGAGTTTTGTATCGTTATTGACAATGGGTAGAAAGGGTCATTTGCCTCTATCTGCTAAAAGGAAAAAACGGAGAATCGGACCTGGTTTGGAAAAATACATAGAAGATAGAAGGTAAGAAAAATTAAATAATTTATTGCAATACAGTCTAGTTGGTTGTGTGAAAACATTACAGTTAGGGGAAAGTAGGGTAATGGTGCGCACCTAAGCGAAAACATTTTTTTCTTACTAACAGTTGCAATGAAAACGACAATACCTATGTATAAATCTTACATATATATCTGTGTTTAATAACAAAAATTACCACTTTGATTCTCCTTAAGATTAATTAAATATATGGCATAAAGTAACAAGATGCACTTGCGCATGATTGCCCTACCCGTAGGGTAATGGTGCGCATGTGGTTGGGTATTGGTGCGCAGGGGCGAACAGGTTAAAATAAAGAGAGATATCACTTTTTTCACCCAAAACTTATTCTTATTTATTTAACAATGGTTATAGGTTGAACGTATCTTAAGAATATAAAAATTACAAATTAATATATGTCATAATTATAAAAAATGAAAAAACATAATTTTCAGTAGGTATTTTATCATGGCTGGAAATTTATTTGTTTACACAAAAGTAGCACAAATAATCTTCTGCTGAGTCTGCTCCAGAACAGTCGGCATGGCTCCAGGAAGAACAGTTTATGCATCTATACCACAGTTCACCATCTTTTCCTATGTCACCACAAATATTGCAAAAGTCAGTTGAATCTTTTTCTACTGCAGAAGATAACAAGAGGTTCATATTTAAATCGTCAAACTCGTCATCTTGACAACACTTCTGGATCAACGTCTGATTCTTCAGATGACTCAAACTCTTTTTTAACCTTTTTTTATATTTGATTGGTTTCTTATCTATTTTAGGAATTTTTTTCTTATCCTTAACCTCTTCGAAACCCAGAAAACGTGCAGCTTTTTTCATTTACCTCTTTTTCTTCTTTTCTTCGTTAATATTTCTTTTTTCCATAGCATTTTCCAACTTTCTTTTCATAGGAGTGCTGGTTAATATCTCGGAGTGATGCTTTGCACGTGGTTTAACATTGGCTTTCTTTGTAATTGGTTTGGGGATTGGCACAAATTTCAAAAAAGAATTGTCTTTAGATGTGCATGGAGTTAGGTAATCATAAAAACTTCTACCATTGTTTTCGGAGTCCCCTAGAGGTTCATTTTGTAGATTCAAATTATTTTCATTTCCTTCGGACGAGGCTTTGGTCGGACCAGGAGACTCTAGATTAGCAGAAACATCCATCAATTCAACAGAAATCGGCTGATCATTTATTTCTCTTGCAGCAGTAAAATCATCGCCAGATTGTAGGTTCAAATTATTTTCATTTCCTTCGGAAGAGGCTTTGGTTGGACCAGGAGACTCTAGATTAGCAGAAACATCCATCAATTCAACAGAAATCTTCTGATCATTTATTTCTCCTGCGGCAGCAAAATCATCGTCCGAAAATTTGTCAGCATTGAATGGATAAATTCCTGATGATTGAAATCCAGACACAGCAGTGCTTATTTTGGCCACTTTCACAAAAGCTTTATTCAAAAGCTCTGCCACATCATATTCCGTGATCTTTGTGTGACCTGTCGATGTCAGATAGAAATCACATTCTCTGTAGAACGCATTTTTTAGCGGACTAAAAAATGTAAGATCCAGGGGTTGAAGCTTGTGTGAGGTGTGGGGTGGCAGTGACACCATGTGAATAAAGTTTTTTTTTGCAAAACTCGTAGACTTCGATTGACACGTGGCTACCATGATTGTCTAAAACTAGTAACACAGGATCACTCTCAGTTGGATGAACATGTTTCTTAAAGTGAGTAAAAATGTGCCACTTCATAAAAATACTGCCATTGCTCCATCCATTAGGAGAGTTGGTGTAAACAGCACCGATCGGTCCATTTTTTTCAAGAAGGGGTGTCATTCTGGTTCGGGGATAAACGAACAAAGTTGGGGGGAAATTACCAGAAGCACTCATTGCAAAAATAACTGTGATTGTTCTTCCACGCTCCCCAGATGTCGCAGCTCCTATTTGTTTAACACCCTTGGGCCCATAAATCTTAGGACATTTTTTCTGGACGGTGCTTATTCCAGTTTCATCCTGGTTATACACTCTATGGGCGGGAAAAGTATGCTTCTGCATAATTGTTTCAAGGTTTTTATAAAAAAGCTGTACTTCTTCTTTGTTAAAACCAGCAATTCTGTTAAGACTAGTGGCTTGAGGTTGACGAAGACTTATATCGGGGTGTCTTTTTAAAAAACCGTAGAGCCAGTCTTTACCGGCTAGACCTTTTTCTCCATTAAACTTGTTAGGAATGTTATGTTCCTGTGCATAATTAAAAACCAAGCGACGCAATTGCTTCTGGGTTACGCCATAAAACAGTTTACAAAGTTTAAGGATGTATTCCACCAAATCGTGTTCAACTTCTTCTGAGAATACAGCTTTTCTGCCACACCGAGGGTGCTTAAGTTTATCTTGGGACAATTGTTTCCTTAGAGTGGATTCGGGAATACCAAAACTCTTCCCGACTTCCCTAATCTTTCTTTTATCTTTCTTGATGGCCGCTAAAGCATTTATCAACGTTTCTACACTGTATGCCATTCTATCAGTTTTTTTAATGTATTTCTTCGGCATCTGCGAACAAGAACGTAAAAAAAAGCATAAATAGGGTGCCTTACCATATAACTGTTTGAGGTGTAATTGTGCGCACCGCTGCGCACCAATACCCGATTGTGCTTAGACCATTGTTTTGCCCTACAACTATTAAATCAAAGACGGGAATGCCAAACCGATTACACTGAACGATAAAGCAAGGACTACCATTTATAAATATATATATTAGTACTTCAAATAACAACAAAACAATCCTTACCTCGGGTTTTTTGAAGAGCACAAAATAACATGACACGCACCACTTTCAATGTTTTGCCTCGCATAACCTCAAATGCAGTTTGGTAAACTCAACGTGGTTTTGTAGTAGTTGCCGAGTCTACCACTTGACATCAGCACCTGACGGAATCCCTTCAACTACTTTTTTTAATCGACTTTTTCGATGCGCACTATTACCCGCCGCGCACGATTACCCTACTCTCCCCTATGTTTGAAAGACTGTACTTACTATATAAAAAAACAAAATAAATGCTATTATCTCAAACATAAATCTCTTGCTTTACGAAAGCCAATTATTTATGAAACAATCACAGTTTAACAAATATTTCATATTTATGTAAGGTAGAGTTTATGCTTGAACCAAAATCAGAATATTGGAATTGTTTGTGACATAGGTACTGGATGTTTTATGAGTACTAAATTGCGTGATCAACATATTGATGTCCTATAAATATAATGTTGTTATCCTATGTATTTTCAATATTTATTTATTTATTTTTAATTTTCCGATTAAACTCTTACTTAAAATTGATATTTAAAATAGTGTGATACGTTCCCCATGTTTGGCAAAATAACTGTGAAGAGTTTGTTTGAGATATGTTCACCCATTATTGCATTGTGCTATGTCAACGTTTGCGTTATATCTAAGTGAGCTTCTCAATAAGATGTTGTGCAGTAAATTTAGCAACTTAGCTTTTTTTTTAGGACTTAATGGTGATTTTTTTTTTTAGGAGGATCGCTGCTTTGAATAAAGAAAGCAGCATAAATGAAGAAGGCCAGTCATCAGCTGCAGACAATCCTCGTGCATCGTCGGCAGTCATCGAGTACGTAAAACTAATTAAAACATGTATTTATAAGGCATAAGGATTTTTGAATTATGGGGTACTGATGTTTTTGGAAAGCCATGATGTCAAGCCTGTGGTGGGCCATGGTGGGGAGACGAAATGAACAACTGGTAACCTCCTTTCTACACGTATGCATTCACTAGTGACTGGCGTTGTATACCTTTACTAGCTCGGTGCAGTGAATGTGTTTTCTCCATGTTTAAACTACTCCCAGTTATTGGTTTCGCCATTTAACTGTTTTCTTTTCATAGAAAAATTGTGAGGTTAAGTTTATAAATTTGATGATCAGTTGTGGGATGTTTCTTCGTGACTTGAGTCTAGAACTAAGTCAAGATTACTCAATCTTTACAGTTTTATAACGAAATTGAAATTGAAAATGAATGCACTAAATGTAACAGTGTTTCTATGAGTAGGGTGAAATATGACATCCTTATAAACATGGTGAGCTCAATAAAAACAAAACCAATGAAGGAAGGCAATGACTACAAGTTTTTGAAGAGGTACGACCTGCTGGAAGTAAATGAGAATACAAAATTAATATCTCCACTTAATGAAAGTGATAGTATTTAATATTTTGTTTACGACGAGGAATTGTTTCAGGGTTTACATGAGGCTCATATTAATACTAATCACGGAGATCGTGACCGTATGATAAAAACAATTTAAAAACGAAGTACCAAAATATCACTTGTAAAGATGTACAGATTTATTTGAGTTTATGCGAATTTTGTTTGTTGAAACAAAAGAAAGGACTTGGAATGAAAGATGGGCCAATGAAACATATACATATAAGGTAAGACTTGTCCATTAGTCTTCAAATAATCTCGTTTTGTATAGTGTAGTGCCTCTCCACTGAATGCAATCAATGATATGGTATCTCATTGAAAAATGGTTGATAAGCGTATAGCTCAATCGGGAGTGTTCGGTCCCGTCTATTCCCTCCCTTCGTTGGCTGCAAACTGAGCCGTTCATAGTTCATATCATATATTGGAGTATAGATAATTGGGAAAGTAAGTTCTGCGTGTAATCTTGTATGAATCGTAAAACATGCACTAACTTGAACACGTCACTACACTACGTATTATCTCGTCATTATCACTATCACTGTCTAAAAAATCACTAAAATCATCACGAGATAAATACTCCGCTATTTCACGTTCATGCAAATTAGACATTATAAACGGTTTGTTTACCAATACACAACAACAAAGGAAGCTACCATAGCTATACAGTGACAGCTGGTGAAATAACGAAAGTGAAACAAAAATTGCAGCGATGCAGACTAAGAAGCACTAAAACAAAAATTACCTCCCATTTCCCTGCATTCTGCTAAACAGTTCAATACCAAATACGTCGTAGCAGTATAACCGCTAACACAAAAAAAATTAGAAATAAAACAGCTGACGCCAGCTCGCATATACGTGGGCGTGGGCTGCTGGCAGGGCAGTCGTCTGCTCGCATATATGCGGGCGTGGGCATCAAGAGGTTAATGTTTACCTAACAAATCTGTTATTTATATAACAATTTACAAAAAAATGCACATAGGCAAGTAATTGGGACACTGTTCCAAGTTATGTTTCTAATATTGGTAATGTTTTGTTAGGTTATGTTTTTTAGATTATGTTTTTTAGGTTATGTTCAGATTAAAATTTGTTTCAGCTTTAATGTCAGAGATTTGTTACGAAATGAAGAAGAGCTATCACACTTTTTTAGATGATGATTCCATTGGTCGTACGGCTGATGCAGATGCGCACGGGAATTAGTTATCAGCAGGCTGAAAAAAATGTTTGGTGATTCCACTGGATCTTTGGTCCAGAGGAATGTAAAAAGTGTACATTAACAACAGTTTGTCCGACCACCAGTATTTAACACAGAAGAGGAAAACAAACTGTCTGGAAGTTTATCTTTAATGGGGGGAGTCGGGCTGTCCTTTAATTGCTTTTGATATCACATGCATTGTCAAGAATGTCCTTGATAAGAGACATAAAGTTGAACCTCGGTTCAAAAATAATATCCCGGGAAAGAAATGGATTTGATACTTTCTAAACAAAGTATACAGTTAAAAACTCGGATGTGTAATAATGAAAGGGCCCAGGGCTACAGTAACCTCTGAAGCAATTGAAGCATGCTTTTATGAACTGGCTGTTGCCCTGAAGGATGTTCCCGAAGAAACAATCCTTAATTATGGTGAAATTACTATGCAAGATAATCTTGGCAAAAGTAAAGTTATTGTTAAAAAAAAATGCAAACACCCAGAGAGGATAGTTAACTTCACATTAATCTTTGTGGGTACAGTCAGTAGTGTTGTTCTACTGCCTTAAGTTGTGTATAAGTCAGATAACCTGTTTGACACATGGAGCGAAAGGGTTTTGCAGGAACAAGACATCTCAAAGTCTGCATGGTTTGCGGGGAATATTTTTGAGTATTGGTTTCTAACCATTGCATTACTATATCTATAAAAGCTTTGTTATTTCTCTATAGCTATAATAGGTGACAACCTAGCAAGTCAAATATCTCTGTCAACATTTTGACACACTGCTTTGAGAACAAAATACATACATACATACATACATACATACATACATATTGCCACCAAACAACACACATTTGTGTCAACCTTTAGATTTAGCATTTTTCCATTTAGCCCATTGAAAACAGAATGGCACAGACAATTGACAAAACGAGAGTTATAAGAAAAAATCAGTTCATAAACTTTTTATGAAGACACTGGATGTACTTGAAGACCTTACAACTGCAAATCTAAAGGCAGGATTAATAAAGAGTGGAATTTCACCCCTGTGGAATAGAAACATAAAACTATCAAGTGTTTATCAAAACCAAAGATTACTCTACCGGACTCACCAGCAGCTTAGATATCATCATTTGAAGATTATCTTCAAAGCACTCGTGAAAAGAAACTCCAGTAAAGCCAAGGAAGATGAAGATGACTGTTACACCTAGCAAAAGTTTGAAGATCAAGTTGTAGAGGATTTATAAAAAATCTCTGAACCCGCCAAACATTGAAGCCAAAGCAAAATAAAAAAAGGGATGGATACAGTTGCTCTTATTGAGAAAAAATATAGTAATAGTGCCATGTCATAACTCTTTAATTGCAGAAGAAATTTTTTTCAACATTGTTTGACAAAGAAGTTGAAGAAGAGTTTGATCTGGAAACACTAGATGAAAAAATCGAGTTTATTATTGAGATGTTTAAGAAATGTAGGTGGATCAACTGCAGTCTAAAGTCTCTACCAAGGAAAATGATTTGTTGTGGTTGTGTTTAGCTATGCAAGGCTATTAAACTCTTAGATTAATATTTTAACTTATCATTTATATTGCTTGATAAATTGACCATTAATTTTGATAATAAATGTTTTTGTTGTGTAAAAATGTGTAAAAATTTATTCCCTTATTGAAAATATTGTGTGACTAACTTAATGTAATGAATATTATTTATTTTCTGTCCAGGCACACAAAATCATCTGGAGATGCTACATATATTAAAACTTCATCTGCAAATACCACCACATCTGCTACCACAACAGCATGTACTACTTCATCTTTCACCACTACATCTCTTACCACTGTATCTGTTACTACTACATTTTCTACCACTACCACACCATCTTCCAGCATTTCCACTTCTGTAAGTACACTGTCTCCCCTAGTACTTTGAAGTTGACTCTTAATTTTTCTGTAGATTTGCAAGCCGGTCTGGTCCACAGTGTTTGTTGTATATAATATTTATTTCTGATGTGTTATCTGTCTACACTGGAAGGTTATGTATATTTTTGGAACTTATTAATCTGAACAGCTGTTTTATAGAGGATAAAAAATCAATATTAAATAGTCATCAATAGTTTCAGCTAACTAGTGTACAGAGTTAAGATTTATAATATTGTTTTATTGCATTAAAATTTGCTGTTTTGATATTTATTTTTGTTGTAATATCTTTTCACTATTGAATTGTTTGTTCTATGAATAATATTTTATATCCATTGTGAAAGTCCTCTGATTAGTTAAATATTAATTTTGAATTTAATCTATAGATAATACATACTAATCCACGTAACAAGAAGGTACATTATCTTTCTTCAGTTATACAAAATGCAGTTTTGGTAAATGCCCATCATCAGTGTTCAGTAAAAATACAAACACTACACAATTTATCACTAAACACATTCAACATAATCTGATACGTGTACATCAGATCGACGAGTTGACATTTTAAAATTTTGTGTCAATTTGCTGGTCTGATGTAAAAGTCGGAGAAATTGTCGAATGTGACTTATAAGTTGTGAGTCTGTTTAATTGAACTTATAACGACTTCTGTAATTCAGAGTGATGAATTGTGTAGTGTTTGTGTTTTACTTATGTTTATGTGTGTTATTACTCTATTGTTTTTGTCAAAAACTGCAGTCCACATGGCTGAAGAAAGGTAATGTATATCTTACTAAGGGGATTAGTAAATACAGATAAAATTTTAAATTAATGAATAATATAATTAAGCGAAGTGAAATGTGTTTTAGGCAAGTTTATTGGGCAACAAGTATATTGAAAGTAGTTTTAGGTGTAGCCTAAAAAACTTGATTCCTTTGATTAGTTTTATTTAATTTAAAATGACTGCAGGCCCAAGTATTATCTATAATTGAAAAAAACGAAAATCACTTGATAAAATAAATATGAAGATGAAATACTTCACACTGATGCTGTTGTTTTACACTTAAATAAATTCCATACACGTTGGTGTAATCAAATTGACAGTAGAGTGGGTTAATTTTTAAACTAATTTGATTGTGGTTGGAGTGATACCTTAACAAGAGTTCTCAGTTAGTGGAATTAGCAGACTGTAACATGGGATATATTATAAATTCTATTTCAAGATCTCTTGGCATTAAATGGTGCATCACAGAATTCAGTGCTGGAACCCATTTTTAAAAATTTTTGTTAATGCGATTCCAGAACATGTATAAGTGGGAGAATATTGTTTGCAGATGATTCAAACACAGAATTTCAAAAATAATTTAATGCAATTTTAAGATGATAAATGATTTTTTTTATGTGTACAATAAATTGACATTGACTATTGGGAAAATTCACTGCACCAGATTACAAACAATTTTATTTATTTATTAACTTTTGTTGTTGACAAAAATTTATTTATAACAAATGTCAAAATATTAATGCTAGACTACCAAATATAATTAAAACACAATTAATATAATATACACATAAATACGAACATTACCAATCCTAATTGAATAACAATAAATAATACCAATTAGATTATAACTTAATACAAAGATGATTATAATAACAAAGGAATATTTATTGGACATAGTGAGAGCATTGCCCCCTATCTACAGTGTTTACAAACAAAACACCCACTGATTACATAGGCTACCCTACAGCAACAACAAATATTTCAATATAGCTTTAAATTTTTTAAATTGGATATCTTTTATAGACATAATAAAAAAAATCCATTATATAAGTAATTCTAGCCCGAGCAGGAAGTCTTTTAAAGGTGTTCAATCGATGCTGATCATAACTAAAATCCCCAGCTTGCTAAATATACCTTTAATATTGGAATATTGGCATATGGAGTCATTAAATTATAGAAGTTAATTTAGAAAACTTTCTTTAAAATAAATGTAGATGATTAACTCTATTGGAAGAAGTGTATCAATATGAAGATGAGTAAATCATGTTGTTTGTTGAGAGCAATATGTAAAGACATTAGACATAGTACAGTAGAACCCCTCTAATCTGTCACCTTCGGGACTGGGGGCATGGTCGGAACGCAAAAAAGGTCGGATTATCTGAAAAAAGTCAATATTCATTACATATAATATAAAGAGATTTTTTTAAAAGTGAAATAAGTGATATATAAACTTTTAAAAGTCTATAAATAATAAAGCCTATATATATAAACTTTGCAAGTACTATAGCAAATCAATAGAAACAACAGGAGAGAAGACCCAGCACTGAAGCGGGATGACACAGCACTGAAGCGGGATGACACAGCACTGAAGCGGGAAAACGATAACAAACTGGAAAGAATGGCACCAGACGGGCCGTGAGTCATCGACAAGTCGGC
This sequence comes from Aphrophora alni, assembly GCA_963513935.1. Taxonomy (NCBI): domain Eukaryota; kingdom Metazoa; phylum Arthropoda; class Insecta; order Hemiptera; family Aphrophoridae; genus Aphrophora; species Aphrophora alni. The sequence goes on along the minus strand of OY740772.1, from coordinate 28,795,411 downwards.
ACAATATCACGAGCTCGAGCACTGTCGGATTAACAGGAGTAACGGACCACCCGAGGACGGATTAGAGGGGTTCTAGTGTAATGTACAGTAGCCTGGACCAATGTGATATCATGACCCGACAGCTCTGAGATGCATATTGTATTTGTTCAGTGACCATGTGTTTTGTGCAAGTAGATTTTAACATTAACACTGGTGCCAATAACATTAACAATGTTTATGCTTGTTAATAATGATAATACTTAATTAAATCAATGACTAATATGTTCATTTATAGATTATTCCCATAGATAATCAGTGTTAACTTAATAAGTTGTGTAGGAAGGTGGTGTCGGTTCTTGACATCATAAGTTTGTATATTGGTTCGGGTCACTGTAAGATGTGTTTATTTTGCTTCGGTTATTTTATTTTGGGTGGGAGGAGTGCTCCAGTAGAATTGTTTTTAATTGATCCAAGAAAAAAATAATTACAATTTATGCCTGGTCTTTTGCAGAACTACAATTTTTCCCTACGGCTAGTTTGTGGATTTCATTTTATTAACTTTCTCACATCCAAGTACAATCTACTCAAATTTTTAGATTTCCTGTTCTTGCGTCCAGTTTATTTATTTATAATGGTGTTGGGTTGTTAACACAATGTTTAAAACGTTGATCTACCATGTAGTTATGTCCACTGTTTATTCTGAAGTGTGCCAATACTCGTTTTTGTTTTCCCATGTGTCAAGAGAGCAACATCTTGGTCATCGTTTAAAAACACATGAAAGTATATTAGTCTTATGTTATAATAAGTAAAAAGAAGGACACAAGTTGAGCACACTGATTCAACTGAAATGATTCCACTAATCCAGTTTTTTAACTACTTATTTTTCATGGAAAGTGATTATACTTCAAATCAACTGGGTTGGTCATGGTGTGAGATATACACTGTCTGCTTATACATGAGGAAGACAGTGTTTAGCTTGCGCTTTCTAACAGAGATTGAGAAGAGTCATATTACACACATTTTGTCTTGTTCTTTATTTATTTTAAAAAAAAGTAATAAAACACCACTTGTCTCTTCTAGCCCAAGTAGTGAATCAATTTTCAAGTTGATTACAATTTCTTCCTACTGTGGTTTAGCTATACACTATTAAGACATTTTAATTTGGACCCTTAGCTCACTTTGATGAGTATAGGATTGGCTATCCTGAAGGAACCTAGCTGTAATCTACTTCTTTTCCGACCCTGATGCTATTAGAGTATTTGAGGACCAGGAGTTTTTATTTTATGTTCTTTTCTTCCTTTTTTATATAAGGTGATGATGACTAAGTGGGTTTTTCGCTATTAAACAATGGGGGGGGGGGGTTTAAATTTGGGTCTCAAAAAGATTTTATACAGTCAGCTCCATAGCCCAAGCAGCTAAAACAATTTTGATAGAATTTTTAATACATTCTTTCATAAGTATTTTAGTTACTTTCCCACATATATAGTATAGGAAAAGTTAAGTATAAGATGGGTCAAAAAATAGATGTTGAGTTTTTATATCCTTTTTGAGATCCCGAGTCCAAAAAAGGTGGATTTTGGAATAATATCAGTCCGTCGTATGTGCCTTTTACAGCCAAATGTGTGGGCCGATTTTAAATTTGTTATCTGGTAAATATTTTGGCCATATATCTTGACTTATTTATTTATTTATTTTAAATCAAAATTATTATACAATAATTCAAAATTAAGATGTTCTCGAGATCAATTCTACAAGTTTGATAATTTGGCTCAATTGTAGCTTCAAAGAACAAAACATATTGGTCATCATCTCTCCAAAAATGCAGATTCGTGAGTTACCAGTACAAAAAATCAGCCATTGGGCTGTTTTAAATACTTAAATTTGCCAAATGGGCTCTACCAATTTCATTCAAATTTTAGTGAAATTTTATGACCCATAACTGTGAGAAAATTGCACAAAAAACAAGTCAAAATATTACAGTTTAGGAATAGTTAGCAAGAAACATAAATTAACCTTGACCACCACTATGAAAAGTATGATTTTAATCAGATAGGACTACACTGAGGATTTGTTAATTTCTTGAAACTCGACTAGTCTTTTCTCTTTTATTTCCTTTCTTTTTATTGTGGTGGAACACGATTTCATCAATTTGTGTTCAATTTAAACTAACATTAAAATATTTTTAATCGCCACATTAGTAATATTTTAATTTGTCCAGATCTCTTTATTAAGGATTTTATTTAATTTATTTAAATATTATAGACAATCAGAATCATCTAGTGTGCACAGAATTTCTATTAAAAATGTTTGCACAATACTTATACTCTACCTATACCATTAAAAAAAATGAAGCATAAAATCTGATATCTTGTTGTTTTTATATGCAGGCATATCTACCATCTACCAGTGGAATAGAAACAACCATAATCAAAGAGGAATTGGATGTAAGTTCAGATGAGATTAGTTTTGAAACTGAACTTGATCAAAATAATGACAGAATGGATTTTGAGGTAATATTAATTAGACTCATACTTGTATATAGAACAACTTTGATTATCTAAACTAAATTGGACCTAGGATAGTTTAAGTTAGAGGTTTAAGATGTTAATCAAACGTGTAATTTAATAGCCATACCAAACTTTTTGTCAAACTGGATAAAAAAAAAAAAAAACACAAATATATTTTTGATAAATCTTCAACTATGATGTAGACATATTAACAAACATAGTGGAGGTCTCCCGTTGAAATTTTAGCCAAGTGTATCATTACTTATTTTACCTACAATAGGTTTAATTTAAGCCTATATCTTTCGTCATTAGTATTTACAGAGTTATTTATGAGACCACTCTTTTTAAACTTGTGACTAGATTAAGTAGATATTGTTGAACTTGTGAAGAGGCCTAGATGTGTTATTTTATGAATCATTACTGTTATGATGTACCATTTTTATACACCAATTTATCAATAGGTGGTCAATTGATTTGGTGGTTTAGTTATACATATATATTTATTACAATTCTTTCACAATTTGATATTATTATAACCTAAGATATATTTTAATACAAGAATTTAATTATTCACTTTGTTGCAACCACTTAAACTATTAATATGATGGCTTCAATGTTTCTAACCCAGAGCAATAATAATTATTGTAACAATAAATGTAATCAACCAAATCTCTCTCTTTTTATAAAGTGTTTATATAGTTCAGCCAATACGAGTTCAATAATTAAATAAATCACACATGTAGTTTGCTCACTTTTGTTACTGGTACTCAACTGTGCCCTGACTATTGTCCTTCGTGATCCTTGGTTCCTTGGAATATTCTCCTGAAGAACTTAATGACATCGACAGCACATCAACATCTGCTCCATCTGTCGTCTTGACAATAGCAAAACTTGTGGTATTGTCTATAGCCACCAATATATATATTTTTTTGTTAGATTTTGGAAGGTAAATTTGGTGAATGGCTTGACATGTGGTAGTATAGGTTGCAAAATCCTACAGGCTCCAAAGTTGAAGAATCAGTTGAAAATATTATGACAATTCACAATAATAACACTGAAACGATAAATTATTAAATTAAGAAGTTAAATTTAGAAATTGCACTAGAATCAGCCCACAATGCTCAGTTACATCATTCTTTCCAATCCACCATAAACAAGTTTTGACTTTAAAATGAGTTTAATTAAAAATAGATTGAATTTTAACTATGGCAATTATTTATGGCAATAATTTTTAAGTATGGCAATTATTAAAATTTTTATATCTGAACTGAAGATTTCTTCTACTTGTGATTTGTCAAACTCATTACTGTTATATTGTACCATAGTTTCATTGAAAAAGGTCAGACCGATTAATAAAAAATGTAGACCTTTTTATAATATCTTTCTCTCTCTTTTTTTTTAATGATAAGTATTCTCCAAACGTTTTGGTGCATAGTTAGAAGTTAACAAAGAACCTGAGTTACAAGTTTTATCAATAGTAGTTAAACATGTTCTTAAAAAATCAGTGTTGATAGATAAATCTTGTCCTCACAGAGTTTCAAAATGGATGTATCCATGCTTTTTTCTTTCAGCACACATATAACACACAAGATCAACTTGAGTCTGATTACAACCAGCAGTATGGCAATAAGCGGAGAAGAATAGTCAACAACGAAGGAGGAGATGGAGATACTAGTCAGGACATAAAACATATTGAAGCAAAAGAAGAGGATTTAGGAGGTGATGAATCACAGATTGGGCCAGATAGAGAAGAATCAGAGATTGGGCCAGAAAGAGAAAAATCAGAGATTGGGCCAGAAAGAGAAGAATCAGAGATTGGGCCAGATAGAGAAGAATCAGAGATTGGGCCAGAAAGAGAAGAATCAGAGATTGGGCCAGAAAGAGAAGACTCTCACAGCAGAGAATTGTCAGATATACTGAAATCAGCAGAATCTATTGACTTGCGACTTCAGAACATTTTAACTGATAATGTTTATGGTATGTAATTTATATTTTGAATATAATTCAGTGGGTACTTAATTTATTATCAAATTTCTTTTGAAAATATAACTTTTACATGTGTAATGTGTATTAAATAATATAATATAATGTTTTTTCATACAGTTCAGAGCCTTGGACACATAATTAATAATGCATGACAAAGCCAAATCAGTTCTATAACCCTTTTAAAATCTCTATTGGTTCGGGTTTAATATGTTGTCAATTGATCTTTAGCAGATTTTTTAAATTTTTTAGAGATATTAAAATTTTATACTACTGGATAAAAGGCCTTCCAAAAATTCACAATTTTACTATCAATATTTCATGATTCATTACGTGCTCTTATAACTCTGCAATCTTCGGCAAAATCTTCGGAAGATAAGCTCTCATAGACAACTGTCTATACCTCACAGGGAGTAAATGCTACAAGATTTTTAAAAACAGATGTTAAGGGGAATAATTTATCTATAAGGTTAGTGTCTATAAGGTTATAGTACAGTAAACAAAATATGGACTTTCAAAAAATCAACAAATGTGACATGTTTGAGACAAAATGTAGACTCAGCAATGCTGATCGAATGAAACACCAAATTCATCCAATTTAATCATATGACATATTACATAATTTAGACTCTTGGTTGCATCAAAATGCAAGTTCAGATCTTTAGCTTTCCATTGATGCCAAATTTATTGCGATTATAGACACGTTTTAGTGGATGAAAGGTTGAATGGAAAGTGAGATCTCTTTACGTGGCCTCATAGCGCTCTGCCACTTGCTGGTAGGGGAAAAGTCGCTATAAGGGGTTGCACATGCTGTTATAGCAGTTCCAGGATATATCATCTGCCATCTATATATCCTGGATTTGGCTCCCAGTGATTTTCATCTATTTATATACATAAAGATTATTTGGTTACAGTGCTTTGATAATGATGAAGAACTTTAAGGTTTTGTGAGGTTGTCTAAAATCCCATTTGGCAGAATATTATGAAGGCGGGATTTCCACTGGTCCATCGCTATGCTAAATAACCTAAAAAATTATTAAAATTAGTATAAAAAAATTAGTATGGATTTCCAGTGTCTGTTGGCAGAATTCATACCCAACCAACCATTAATTGTAAAAACATTTGGCACCCCAAGTACATGTTTGTCTCACATTTAAAAGATAAAGTATATAAATTTTTTATTTGTGTAAATTGGAAAAATAAAATCTGATTTGTAAAAATTTGAATACGATATCAAATTGAAAGTCTTCAGTTATAGAAACAAGTATACCATACGCTATGTTGTTATGTAATGAATTTTGGAGGGCTATATACTATAATATGACCAAATAGAGTGTCCTCTTGTCTATTCGCCAGTCTTAAAATTTGGAGAAAGTCACATTAATATTTCTTATTCATGATAGTTTGATGAGAATTTTGTGTCCAATGAAGTATAGGAAAGTTGATTTGGCTAATAATTTTATTCCCACCAGAGTTTTTATAGCTTGAATATAATTTTCCATGTATTATACAGTTGGTAATTATGTACAGTAGAACCTCTGTTAACCAGCCTCGGATTAACCGGCCTATATCGTAGTGTACTGGTTGGATGAGAGTTTCCAAAAATAAATTGTAATTGAGACACCAAAGCGGCGGCGAGTCAAACGACTTTGTCGATAGCGGTATCCCATTGTCGGCGGCACCAAAGCAGCGGCGAGTCAAATGATTTTGTCAATAGCGATATCCCATTGTCGGCGGCGTAAAAACACCGCGGCACCAAAGCAGCGGCGAGTCAAACGATTTTGTCGATAGCGGTATCCCATTGTCGGCGGCATAAAACACCGCGGCATTGGTACCCGTCGGTATAACAGACACACAACACAAAAACGTTTGATAGGTCGCTTTTTTTCCACGAATCATTATGGAAAATATAATATTTCTTTTCAGTTTTCTTCTTGTCTTTGACTGGTTATGATACGTACAGTATATACAGTAAATAAAAATGAGGGAGTTACGAAAACGGAAGCGTGTGTTGGTTTCGTTTGAGACGCGGTTAAATGTGTCAAAAGACTTGACAGAGGGGAATCTGTAAAAAAGCTTTGTAGTGTTTAATTTTTTCATGTTTGATGTATAATATACATAACATAATATATACGATACATTTATGTAAAATAAAATGAGTTGCAATAACATCTTAATGGCATAATTCTTAGCGCTACCTGATTAAATAAGCTCTCTTTGAACGAAAACCGATTTTTCACGGGAACCTCGGATTAACCGGCCAAACGGGCAACCGGCCCGGGTGTCAGTCCCGACTAGACCGGTTAAGAGGGGTTCTACTGTATTATACCTTTCGAGGCGATTTAGTTAAGAGATTTCTGCAATTCCTTTACTACATACCTTATTTTGAAACAATGAGATCATATTTGATGTCTGTAGACACAAAAATACTTTAGTTAAGTAGGAATAATAAATATAAAAGTACAAAACTGACTTGAAAGTAACAAATCGACGTGTGCATAGGTTATGCAATAGGACGACAATCGCGTATATGATACATGTACATTACATGTCATCTGACAACTTAATATTATTGTGTTGTATGAATGAAGAATCATGAGAAAATGGTTAGGTTAGGTCACTATATTAGTCACCTAGCCAGACCTATCAGCATTAAATATGATCTCATTGTTTCAAAATAAGGAATTAAATCGCCTCGAGAGGTGCAATATATAATTACCATGCAGTTAAAGTTTGTTACATGTTGAAAGTTTGTAGATGGGGATGGAAAAGTTATCATAACAGTGGAGAAGAAATAAAACATCATTTTGTTGATGTACAGCATTTTCACCACAAGAATAAAGGTGATGGTTGAAATGTTTGTTTGTTTTTGTTTAACGGTGAAAAACTATTGTAGTCACCATCAAGTTTGGAACGAAGAAGAGAGGCAGTATTTGTATATCGGCTCTCTTACTGCACTTCTACTACTATTCAGTCAGCTGATGTTATGTGACTGTTAAAAAAAAAGAATTATATTGAGTTAAAATTAATGAATAAAGTAATAATTCTTTTTATGCTTAACGTGTTTGCTTTATTCCTGATGAAGTAATTAGGTTAGGGTGTGAGTGAGAAACATCAGAGGCTCACTATAGTGAGTACTGGAATGACATCCCCAAGGACCTTAGCTGGATACCTTTTTTCATGTAGTCTTGGATTACCCATCTTTTTCATCTTTCCTATCAGATCTTTTTGAACCAACTCTTGTTCTATTCTGACCCTGATGGTCATTATTCTCTTCTTCCCCACCCTCTTAATATTGATGTTGGTTTAGTTGTTTTGTAAATTTTAGTTCTGATGATGTTTAACTGCGAAACAGCTGTTACAAATATATTTGTGTTTTGTGAAATTGACTAGTGAGTATTATTTGTTTACCTTATATCTATATCAATTACACCACACCTCTCTCCTAAAGTTAATGAATTCTTATTATATCTACGCAGTGTAAATTATAATAATCCTTTGTCTTGGAGTCTGTGAAGATTCTAAGATATGGCTTGTCAGTCGGGTAATATGTGGTCAACACATCGTGTTTCCTGGGTATAATTCTAGTAGTCTCAAGCAGAAATTGCTACCTAATTGTAGTTCCCCACGTCTCACAATGTTGGGTCAGCAAAAAAACTTTTTGAATCCCATGGGGATTGAATCTAAGCTCTTACACACCAAACAAGAGTGATAACCATTAGACTAATCAGTTCTTCTTATTCATACAATTTACGAGAACATTAAATTTATTATGAAAGAAATTTCTGTTATGAGGGGGTATTGTTTCAGGATAAAATAAAATGACAAATATAAATTTTAATTGACTGTTAATATTTTCCAGTTGTTTAAAAAAATACAAATTAACAAAATATGTAATTACAAAATTCCTGTTAAAAACACTTCTATGATTGTCTTTTTATTTCAGATTTTTGTGATATAAACCCAACTCGCTTAAGGGGTCAAACACAAATACCTAGTTCTCGACCTTCTAGAGAGCCGTACTCTGCAGCAAAACTTAAGTACTTAGACTTGGAACAAAGGTTAAGAGTATACTATTTAAAAACTATGATTCAAAAAGAAGAAGAACTTATGAATCTAAAAATTGAAGTGAATAAAACAAAGTTATTGAAAGAAAAGTTAGATTTAAAAAATATTAAAGAAGCACAATTGGTTAGAATGAAAAATTTGAATTTAGAAAATAGATTGTTGAAATCCCGACTGCAGTTAATGATCGTGTAAATAGTTTTATGTATTTTATTGTTAACATTTTCCAAAGATAAATTATACTTTATAATTTTATAGATTTTATAACAATATTTTATAGATTTACAAACTTTTTCAATTAAAATTCTTCTATTGTCGTCAGTTTTTCTCCACTGGAAACCCATTTTTCTAAGAATTTTGCGCAAGGTTTCAATCGTTAAATTAAATTTAAGTTCTGGCTGTTCGGTTCATAAAATTGTCATTAGTGATTTCAGGAGTTTGTTATATTTTAAATGGAAATTATGAACTGCATTTCATAACAGGATTTTCTGAAAGTTATCAATATTTGCTTTTTTAATTAACGGTCTACGGGTTTTCCAGGTGTTGAAAAAGTCTCATTTTGTCCACATTTGTTGAATTCTGTTATTACTTTTTTTTATCTTACTTAATGATATTCCGCATAAGTCAGCAACTCTCAGTTTAACATTTTTTGACATATCCGGATTTGCTTTTACAATCTTTTTAAAGACATTTACAAATAATACACTTATTTTAACTTTGTAGTGATACTCTCTGGGCTAGTCGATTAATTGATCTAGGTTGAGGCAGTATAAACAAACAGAATATAACAAAAGACCACAAACTATTTTGACTCTATAATACAAAGATCTGATGCAACTACTGTAGTTATATAAAAGAAGTTAGTATCTTTTATCTCCCTCTCTTTCCAAGCTATTCCATTAGACTTGCCCCACTCCTCACTATTCCCAACAGTCATGTCAAGTATACACAAACTCGTCAACTGCGCATCTCAATCTTGATCGAAGTTAACTTTGTCGTACTATACTAAATTTATTAGGACACACCAGCTGCTGTAATACTCATTTTGAAACATAAGTATTATGCCATGTTTGTTACAATTGTAGACATACATCTGAGTGTTTATCCCTGTGATAATCACTCTCTGACACTTCTAGTAAAATAAACCTTTGTTGTATATTTGTTTAATGTTGGGGGAGGGGGGATTGGTATAATTTACATATGAATTTAAAATTAACATTTATGAGGGAGGTTTATTAAGTGCAACCCCTTTTACAAATGACTTAAAATGGTTTCTTTTACTAAGTTAAAAAAACACTTACAATTAATTCTGAATGTGATTTAACAAATACAGTAAGACCTCATTAATCCAGATTAGAGAATTAGAGAATAATTTCTGAAATAAAGTAAGGACTTTTTGAGTTATAGTAACGAACGGGTAAACTGTGCATTATATTTTTTAGTGTTCGCAGATTTTTTACTTGTAAAACTCACAATTCAATCTCGTCTCGTCTCATCTAAATTGTACAACTGGTTTGTAAGCTCGTCCAATAATTTTCTGAAAGGTTCAACAGCTTCAACATCAGCACTGAGATTTTCACCACAAATTTTTAAATTTTAAATGTTATTCCGTCTTCTATATCGGAAATACAACCTGAAACTCTCTTAAAATCTCTTAATTCTTAACTGGTCAGTCAATCTTTCTGCCACAGACCAAATTTTAACCCCTCTCACAGACAATCCATTTGAACATAGGTGCATAAACCCATGGTATATGGTATTATGTAGAGATTGATCGGCAGGCTTACACATTCGTTTCACAACACTTTTTTTATCCATGTTAAACTTAAGGATACATTTTGTAACTCAGTTTTTTCTTTTATATATTTGACACAGCTTGTTTTGTTATCCCATACTCCACACAAATCTTTGAAACAGATGCTCTCTTTTTAAGTTTGTCCATTACTGAAATTTTTTCAGAAAGGGAAAGTGCCTTATCCTTTTATTTTTGATCTACAGCAGACTTACTTAACAATATTACTGTAGGTGTATTTAAATTTAATGTATTTGTACAGCAATAGAATGGATAAACACCGAATAAAACTGAACTAAACTAAATAATGCAACTGAAAACTAAATAAACACTATTTACACTGAAGAACTTTTATAAAATTGTAGTAGTAAAAATTTATGAACTGAGCAAGAAAAAAGCAACCAACTATTGGAATGTAACTGTCTTCTTGTCCTGTGTGTTGAAAATCTTCATTGACTAGTGGTAGCAGAAGTGTCCAAACTGTATCGAAGGTAACCTAACTTCAGCAAATAATTTTTTTTCTTCAATGACGACATACAATGACGGACACAGAATACTTATTCCCCAACCTGACTTTCACGATCAATATAAGAAATAATGTATAATAAAAACCATTTATTTATCTTAAAATTGCTTATATATTATGACATTTGATATATTAATGTCAGTGAAATAAATTGTATTCAACAAACCAGTAATTCTGACTAATGGTCCACCTTCTTGTATTCAGAGATAATATGCATTATGAAAGTTAAAAACAAACCATAGTAAAATTATTGTATCTCTCATTATTTGTTTTATTCAAGAGTAGAAATATTAAACCTATAAATATAATTTTGTAGATTGATTTGCCAGAAGATTATTGTGTACACAAAATATTCATATGTTTTGGACACTGGATATACAATCGTTATGGACCAATACTGTATTGGTATAGTTTAATTAAATTAATATTTAAACTATGAAAGTTTGTAATGTTAACAATTTATTTTTTAGTATTGACACTACAATTCACAAGTACATAAATTTAAAGATTGTGTTAACCTATTTCTTAATGTGCTGTGTTTAGATTAAGTTTTATACACATTAGATATTAGTACAAATTCTTTTTAAAAATAATGTTCCTGTTCCTATGTTTTACAAAATGTTGGTAAAACTAATGTTAAATGTATATATGATATGAAAATACTTTTACATTTTTGAAGAAAAACTTATTTGTTTTATTTTCTTTAAATTCCTGTTGTATAAGTGTCTTTGATTAATGTATATTATTTATTGGCTAAAAGAAGGAAGCCAATACTATAAAGTGGAAGGTGATAGTCAGAATATTAACTTACGATCATGGAAAACCAGTGCGATTTATCAACCTACCCTCAGAGTGCCACAGATTTTTAGTAACGTTTACAGACTTATCTACGCTTATTTTTTAAATAAATATAATGTATTACATATGAATTCATTCACAGAAATGTACAGAGTATAAAAAATAATAATCAAGGGCTTCCCCCTTATATGTGTTGAGTTATTGTCCTTTGAAGTAAAAAACTTTATTAAAATTATCAACTTTGATGTATCCAGTATATACACAATATAAAATGTTTTGAAATATGGTATCCATTTTGTCTAAAATTTAATATTGATTTCAAAAATTTCCAGGTTTTTAGTCATAACTTGTGTAGTAAAAGAGTAAAATGCAAAAAACTATGTACACTATATTTTTAGACTTTTATTCTGAAGAATTACCACATGTCACTTTCTTTTTCCTCCAGTCCTGCTGGACCTCCGATAATGTTTCAGTAAATGGAAACACTCCCTATGTTTACAGCCAGGTAACCAAAACCTGCTTCTCACCTTAAAAAAAAAAAGTACAAACTTCACAATAGTGTGATATTTCATGAATTCCATATAGTGTGATATTTGTCCGCGAAAGTGGGCAAAACTGTGACCAGCTCCAATATCACCTCCTGACTCAGCCGCAAGTTGCTTCTGTAAGTCTGCCACAGTAAGAGTACTATACAATATATTTCGCTGTTTCTATTGATACCACATTAGAGTAATTTTTTTATAGCCGATTAATTACAGTTATAACGTAAGACAGAGACGCACACCGGTGTCTTTGGCACTTATAATAAGCATTATATGCACATGATCGTGCAGCATAACACTCGGAGGGTTAAATATCAATTATATATAAAATGAAATAGATGGAGTAGGTTGGGTGAGAATTTTATAAACAATAACTTTATTTGAACAAGATGAATTTTTAAGGGCTACATATAAAGATTTTTTTTTTAAAACCAGTTTGTGAACTGAGAATAATGATTTAGTTATTGAAACATTATTTTGTTTAAATAAAGATACTGTAGGCAACAGTGCTAGCAGGCCCAAGTAGTTTGAGGTAAATTGTAATATTGGACTAAGTCCTGATGGTATAAACTTATGTTTTTAACACTACCTAAGTAAAAATATCATTAAAGTTTTATAAAATCATGACATTGATGCTCATGGGTGCACAGACATTTTGTATAATTATTTTTTTTGGACTCTGGAAGATTGGTAACGGATATATCAATGTCAATCTTCACATTGCTTTTTTTTCTCTCCAGAACAATACTATTTACAGTAGAAGCTCTTTTAACCGGCACGGTCGGGACCAGGTCCATGCCGGATATCCGATTTTGCCGGAAAATCGAGCGTATCTAATTTTTACCCTCCAAGTGCTAAGAGTCGCGATCGCAATCTATTTTGCCGCGGCCATAGTGCTAAAGTCGCGATCGCGATCTAATTAAACAAGGTTTGCTAAAATCGATATACCAAGGGTAACTTTTATCCAAACTACATGTATTTTATATAGTAACTCTGAGTAAAAGACGCTCTATTCATTTTGCACAATTTTATCGATGGTTATAAGAAAATTCAATGTTAGTGAAAATCAATACCAGCAGTGAATTATTGTTGTTTAGTGTTTTTGTCTATATTATTTTGGTAAATACAATTTATTTTATGATTATTTAGTGTATCAGTAGTGTTTTTAGTGTAGTATTACACATATAATAATGAGTGAACTTGGCAACAATTCAAGTGATATTCATAACTGTTTGTGTAAAAGTAATACCGCTAGTGATTTTTTTTGTGTGTATTACATATTTTATTATTGTTGTATGTATAAATGTTTACAACAATGTTGACATTATGAAGAAAGTAAAGTGTTACTTATGAAGCAGAAAAACACTGGATGACTAAGAAAACGACGCACGTAGTCACTGCACTGGCGGGAAATGTCAGTCGAGGCCTGTCAGCCGCCCGAACATAACCGGAAAAAACTGACCGTGAGTGGCTTGGCTGATGCCGGTTAGTAGAAATTGCCGGTTGTTAGAATGCCGGTTAAAAGAGCTTCTACTGTATATAGTATATAACACAATGCATCATCTAACATCCCAGTGTTTCTGGGATTAATATTTTTTATGATAAGAAATATAATTATCATCCTTTGATCTCCTGTAAAAGTTGGTGAAGTAGTTTATACAACAATATCAAGAAATTCATTTGAAATGAAGTTGTTTTACTTGTATTTATTCATTGGTGTGCTAGCTAGTAATGGAGGTCCTCATACTTATTGAAAAACAAATCCTACACTTATTGAATCTGGAAACTTATTACATTTACCTAAATTTTATATTTCACTAGATCCTGCATGGCTTGAATTTTTCTTTTTTTGTGTGTATTTGCAAGTAGTTGATGAATTAGTAACGTTTTTGAACATCAAAGTTATTATGAGGAGAGCTGGTAACCCTTTCTCTCCTTCATTTACATCAAGTTTTGACCTATCAAAACAATATTTTTTTTAGTTCTCAAATTATGAGAAGTTTTAAAACGTTTGGGATGTGTGAAAAGGTAGATGAATTTAGTTTCAAATAAATAAGAGTGGTTCAAATAACTTGGTGGCTCGTAGCCAAATAGGTTAAGAATATATTTCTAACAGTTATAATCGTGACTAGCCAAGATTGTGTGCATTTGAGTTGAATATACTATTAACAGTGAAGTATCTGCTAGTCAGATTATAGCTTGATACTTATTAGCCAGCTCCCACACTTGGTTTTTGTGCCATTTTGTGATGCGCTAACCAGTAGAGACTGTTTCAGTGAACGGTGGGTTCTCATCCTCCTGTGGGTAGTCCACGGCTGTGTAGTCTTTTCAAGTGATCCACATTATGGTTTCGTGGCCATACTGACTGCAATTGTGATATATATGGGGCATGTGTGATGAGGCTCTTTCATCTCTTACCTGTAGACAGTTTAGAGAGGTGTTGCCTATATAACATATTGTGGAGTTATCTACGCTTTAGACAATCTATGTTTAATGTTTTAGACAATGCAGGAAGGAGAGACAAGCCTGTTGGGGTAGTGTTCTTCCCAGCTTTGCAAGCCTATCGGCTGCTTCATTACTGCTATGTTGATGTGACTAGGGATCCATTACAAATTTAACTGCTTGATAATAAAAATAAATGTTAAGTATCATTTTTATTATATTTCTCATAATTTTGGTATTACTTTTCTAAGTAATATTTCAAAGAGCTGTAATATAAAACAGATACAAATAGATCCATACATAGTAAATTAATAAATTTAATAATCTGGTAAATATCATTAAACAATTATTGTTTGGTTAACAATATGTAATGGTATTTTTTTTAAGATTAAAAGTTTCCAATACGAAGAAGAAAACAAAGAAAAGTTTATCTAATTAAATAATAACTCCTATCTTACCATCAGTCAGTTATACCAAATATATATTTTAAATGTATTGTAAATACCTTTCTTAATAGGTGAGTAAATTTTAATATTCACTTGCAATAATTATGCAGTTCGTCTAAAATCAGTTGTGAAATTTAATGAATAATTTTGTTTGCTTTTTGCCAGAAATTAAATGACATTTATAATAAATTAGTTGTGGTACCTAAAATGGTAATTTTAACTTGGACAACCAAGAAATGGTTATATTAAGATTTGAAACATGAAAATAAACCGGGAGATTTGTAATTGAATTGGAGGGGAGACCATGTGAGTCAAATGAATAACTGAAAGTAAATATTAAAACAAGGGTGAGTAAAATTTAATATAGATTTCCAAAATATTGATTTTATGTATAAAATGTTAGTTATAAGTTGTAATAAATATTTAAATGATAACTGTGTTGTGATAACAGACAGAATAAGTTGTCATATGGATGATTTACGCAGTGTCCGTGGGGCAAGGTAGGCCTATGTGAACAATTTTTAGCTGACTGCTTATTGGAATTAAGACGCTTAGGTTGAAGCTAGACTAAAACACACATGCGGTTTCCCAGTCTTGAGGTGAGATCTAACAGAGTCAGACGTATTATTTTTTGTCTAAAGAAGTTTAAAAAATGTAGTGTAAATATTAAAAAAACAGTTGAAAGCAGGTCTCTGACCTAGGCAGACGTATTTTTGTGTAAAGAAATTTTCAGAACAATCTAGGGAAAGTGTTAAATCCAGTTGGAAGATCAAAGTAAAAATGATCAAAGTAGTATTCGTCTTAATCTAAAATGTGAACTTTTATTATGTGATGTGAACTGTTATAAAAATGGTGAAAACAATAGCTTACACGTGTTCGATAATAAGTAAGACAATTGAATCGCGAATTATGGACAAAACCGTAAAGTGTTAAAATAGAACAGTTTAAATTCAATTTGATTTTTTCAAGAATTATTAGGATGCATTAAGTTAATATTTTGAATATGAATGTTTAATATAGCATATTGATGATAAATTTGTGTAAATGTTTTAATATCTTGAATTTAATAAATCATGTTCAGTTTCAGCACAACAAATAAGGTTTCTTTATTTACGAAAAACCACTGAAAGTACACTTTTAAAAGTATCTACGACCCTGAGAGATTTTT
This sequence comes from Aphrophora alni, assembly GCA_963513935.1. NCBI lineage: Eukaryota > Metazoa > Arthropoda > Insecta > Hemiptera > Aphrophoridae > Aphrophora > Aphrophora alni. The sequence continues at coordinate 28,779,163 of OY740772.1, read as the reverse complement.
ATGCAATAATAATTAACTTTTACTTTTTCAAAATTGATGAGTTAATTCCATCTGGCGCCCATAAGCTGAGCAATTTTCTTTAAATAAATTCTTAATGTTAAAAAGTGCAGATTTAAGATTTTTAGATTCAAACCAATTAGTAAATTCAAACCCTCTATTTGAAATATTCACATAGTTCAGTCCATCAGCAATGAAAAATGGAACATCTGCAGAGATCCAGGTTAGTTAATGGATTTTGATCAATCCTTTTGCATTACCTTTGTTTACTCTTAAATATTTAAAAATTCATATGATCTGGTGTACACAAATTACCTCATAATTGTTAATACACAATAATTTGATAGTTTTTTTTATTTTTTTTTTTAGATAAAATGGTATGTTAAAACCACACAACTTATGGTCCTTAAGCATATAGGGATAGTTATTTTTATAAAGTTGAAGTTTCTTAAGCAACAGTTTAAATTGTACAGATTATACGTGCATGAAATTATAATTGTCCTTGATTTTATCTACAGGTCCTAATAAAGAGAAATTGATGCAAATACAATCTACCTTTTAATGGGTATTGAATTGTTTCTCACATCACAAAAACTGCTTTTAAAACTTATACACTACGAATGGTTAAACTTGTGTGGTTAAATTAAGTTGTATTCGTTATAAAAACTAATATACAGTATATGATTTCTCACTGCAATTTAATATCAAATTCAAATATTTTTTTCAGATTTGAATATGAAGCCATGTTTAAATTACGGGTGGGGGATATGAGACTTTAAATTTGGCCTAGCACCAACATATATATCAAATAAACATACATATTCATAGTCAGAATAACTTGTAGTTTTATATCATACCACACGCAAAATATTAAAAAAATATCAACTCTAATTTTTGCTCCCTAACTACCCAAGGTCATTTTTTTTGTTACCGTTATGTTTTTCATATATGTGGGACATTACGAAGAATTGAAATGCAAAGTTTAAAATATAAAAAATTATCGTCTTGTTGCGACTTACAGACGGACAGACATTTGCATGAAATTATAAGGGTCCTTAGTTTTACCTACACTAATGAAATAACAAAAAAAAAAAAAAAAAATCTAATCACTGTAAAAATGCAACCCTGGTGGTTTTTGAGTCGCTTCGAAAATACAGCAAAATTCAAAATTAGTTTTTTTTGCCAAAAATAGTTAACTATTAAATTATCATCTATTACAATATTATTTTGGAGGGTTTTAGGGTTGCTGACTTTGAATTTGATGTTAAAAAATTTCCAAATTAAAGATTGCAATTCTAAATGGCGGTAGCTTATATGTCATGCAATTATATAATGATATAAATTTTTGTCTTCCAGAGCCTTGTTTCTTGTTGCGTCTATACTCAAAGTAGCGCTAGTTATGGAACAGTACTACGCTCACAAGTTTTATTTAAAAAATGCTAATTTTTTAATTCAGATTCGAAATCATCAACCTTACTGGAATTTTACAATTTTATTTTGGAGTTGTTCCATTTGTTTATAAAAATTGTTATCCATTATTAATAATTCGCATACAATAGACCATATAGATTTTGTTATTAAAGAGTAATCAAAGTTAACACATAGTTTATTGTACTTATTTTCATCTTGTGCAGACTTGAACAATTTACAAAATTTTACTTTTGATTTTGTATTTTGTAACACATAGATTACTTATGTGTACCATCTGTGTTCTTATAAAAATGGAGTTAGTCTTCTTATTTTGACACTGAAAATAAACATTTAATGCTCCCACTATTTCCAAAAAACATTACATGTAACATTGCAAACACAAAACATATGTTTTAGGATTTGGAAATAATTATTCAATATTTAAATATACATTAAACAAGCCATTTGGTAAAGTATTAAAATTACATTAACTAAAATTGCAGGAAATCATACAAGAATATTATTCTTTGTTTATCATTTTTATTTTATCAGACTGTACAACATGAGAGGCTTTATGATGTTTTAATGACCGTTTCAACAATGAAAACCATCTCTAATATTATATTAACCTATATTAACTCATATTTTTTGCTTAAAGTATGGTTCATTTTAGCAATGCTCAAAATTCTAGATACAAATATTTATCTTTATTTGAGAAACTTTTCACTCAGAATTGGATTGCTGCAGGGTCAGAGTTGGATTGCTTATAGAGTTTCCACTGAAAGATGAACGTAAATAGTAGTGGTCTCAACTTCAGTCCTATATTTCTCAAATTTGATTTGTTGGCTCGGTTAGGTATTACGAACCTTTTCCTAATACCTCTTATTTTATTTTAGGAAAAGGCTTTGCCAATATTGGTTGTAGATTTGATAGCTACACAACATTAGCTCTACTGTGAGTCTTATGGGTCATATAAATGAAAGTTAATTCCAAAAAATAATTTCGAAATTTGAAAGTCTGTCAATTCATGAAATTTACAACAGATTTTTCTGGTTAACAAACTTCTTTAATGTTAAACTAGGGTTCCATAGTTTGAACTGTGCTGATAAGGGGCATTGGAGAAATCATGAAGGAAGTCAACCTGAGAATTGTGGGTAAAAAATACATCTCTAGGCACAGATTAGATTTGCTTGCTTTCCAAACTGCGAGATAGACTCAGATGAACAAATTTTTCGATTCGTCGAGGTCTTAAATGTGAGATTCAATTTGATGGGTAGAAAACAATCAGAGTAATAAAATAAGGGGTGACCCTAATATGGGTTGAGAGTGAAATAAAGTGATAGAATTCTGTATGAGCTTTAATTATGTAAATTCTAAATTATTTCTGACTCAATAGGCAAGACTTATGGCAGGTAATAGATCTAGTAACTGAATACTGTCCAGTGACATACACAATGGAGATGGTAGAACGAGACATTTGTCGGTTGTGCTTTTATGGAAAGGAGACACCAGAACATCTGTGAGGTATTTGTTCGATGGTGACTCGACGTATTGGGAGGGCTTTGGAGAGCCCGAAGTCTTTAAGGGTTCTTATCTTAAGGTCATCATGGGTTTCATAAAGACCCTAAAGAAGATCTGAAAATCTCAAAAGAATCATAGTCGCATCAGATATATATTTGTTTTTACAATAGATCTGTTTTGAAAAGTTAATTGGAACAATCGTTACAAAAACCTTCTTAGTTGTTTCTCGGGGAACAATAAATTCAATTGTAGTCTTCCACATAGGTTTAATAATTTGTTCAGTCTTTTACTTTGAACTAGATGTAGTTTTCCATATTGGTTAAATTATTTATTTGGTCTTTCATCTTATATAAAATCAGTGAATTCTTCCCTATCGGTTCCACCATTCTTCAAGTTATTTGTCTTAAATCAATCATTGTTTTATAATTATCATGTGCAATCAATTTAAAATATGAATATATATATATATATATATATATATATATATATATATATATATATATATATATATGAATAAGTTATTAAAGTCAAGTATTGATACTTTGTCACACAAAGAAACCATTTTTCACCACATGACATTGTAAAATTTGAGATTTTGATTTGGAATAAATTTATAACTAAATACCACATCTAAAAATTACATTACACTTCATGGTTTAACAGCTCGTAACCTGCTAGATGGTTTTTCATTGAATAATGTTTTATAACATAGAATTTCCATCACCGATATTAGACCATTCTCAACCAGACTTCGTTACGAATGGTAACTCCGAATTATCTCATTGTTTTTGGATCAACACCTGTATATTAAGAGCCTCCTTCGGGGATTATATCCAGAAACTCTCATTCATGATACAGTTGACGGAGGCGAAGGGGAAGGCTCCGCCTTTCCACATTTATAAAACTTAAAATTATTTAAATAAATGTAAACTTTTATTTTTATAGGTTTATAATAAAAGAGTAAAATATAAACTGCTATAAATATAAGAAAATATACGTTTGATTTTGTATGACTTATTTTTATTATACAATATTAAAGGTAATTTTAAATTTAATGGTGGTACTATTTTACTGAGTAATTCAATGCTTTAATTTAAAACATCAAACTATTTTTAATTTTACAGATTTTAAACTTGTGAGTTAAAACAGTCGCAAAAAGTTATTAGTCACATAACTACTTACAACATACAAAGTACAATTTACTTAAGAAATTGCTGTTGAACCCATTTCCAAAATTTCAGCATTAAATTCTTTTTAAATTTTGATTTCGAGAGTCTGCAACCCTTCAATGGTATTAAGATCAGGAACCACTATTCGCTGAAAGGGAAATATTCTAAGAATCGCTCTATATGATGATACACCCTCTAGAGGTAGTAAATATTGTTCTATTTTACACACATTTAATATTTAGGTTAGGTTAGAATATGTCACTAACCTCAAAACTATAATAAGAGTATTAAAAACAATCAATCTATCAATAAAAATACAATAGTAATTTTTCATATATTATATTTTTTGTATATATCATTAATTTTTATAAGCCCGTTTTGGAATTCCATTATAATTCCATGAATTCAGGTATATAAGGAGGAAAATTAGGGGAAGGTAGCTACAAAACAGGTCGGTTAAGGCCTAAATGAGGTACCTACATTTTTCTTTGTATAGTGGTTTTTGTTTTGAGCTTGTATGTTTAGTTTTTATTAACAGAGAGTTCTGCTTAGATGTTTTTTTTTGCAGCTGTGTTTTTCTTATTTTTCTTATAGTTATGTGCTGTATTATGTTTTTGTAAAATGTACAATAAAATAAAATAAATACAAATTAAAGAGTAATTACTAAAAAACATACATTTGAACTGCATAGTTCCATACTTTTATCAAATCAGTAATAATAACTCTAGTAGCCATTAAGTTAGTCAAAATGGCAGATTTTATCTACAATATTGATGTCTTTTTAATTTGTGTAACCTCATTGGTTACTAACGCTTCACATTTTCGGGGTAAATTAACTGATTTATTTATAAAAATTAGTTCAGTACAGGTTGTAAGACGAAAGTAAAATGATTTCTCCATTTGTTGGTGTTTTGTTCTGTTGTACTCTTCTAAACTTTATTTACGCTGCACCAATGGTAAGTTGAAATACTCAGCACCAGCTGACAAGATGACATGATAAGACTGGCATTAATTTTCTTTTGGGGTTTTTTATCTGTTTGTTTAGCCGACCTCGATATATATACTTAAGTAGTACTTAGATAAATAGCAACTCATAAAAACAAGTTTAATTTTGCCACCAATATTTCAATTTTAATAAAATCCAATTACTAGTGTTATTATTACAAGCTTTTAATTCAATTTTGTCAAATAATAGTCGTTAGTTTTTTTTAGTGACGGAGATTTTAAAGTATTGGATTTTAGTACGTAGTACCTACAGGTGCGTTATTCGAGAACCAATTTTTCTGGTTAACGAACTTGTTACAAAAAATCTTAAAGTGATCCTATATACCAAATTTGGGAAAAACCTGACTAAAATTTGTATAGGGTATGACTCAGTAGAAAGACAAACAATTTTCGTTGCAATTTTTTTTTCGTTGCAAATCAACCTCTCGGTCACAATTGTCTTAAAAACGTAGATAAGAGCATTAAATAAAAACACTTAGCTCTCAAATACTCTAATAGTGTCGGTGCGGAGACCTGATAGAGAGGGATCTAATCCACGAATACAAGTTACGCTACGGGTTTGTAGCGTCGGGTTTTAAAAAAATATTCGTTTAATTAAAAACCCTCTTATTTATTTTTACATATACTCTTACAGAGAACATATAACAATAAATTTACATATAAGTTCATATACGTTGAACCTTATACGGAGTTCACTTATACTAGATCTTTCTTGTACCTGGGATGAGCAGAGACTAACTCTAAAACAGGGTTACAGTCTTAAAGAAAACTCTGTATTACACATAACTAATCACTATACTAAGCTTGTTTATCCCCTACATGTAAATACGTCATATAACTTACACGAAGAAAGGTGTAGATTCAGTTAGGTTCCCTTGTGCTTGGCATACTTGTATTTACTATGACTAACCTCCTGAGAGTAGTTTAATACTCAATGAAATATTTTGGTGATAAATCATATGTAGATGAATTATTTGAAGAGCTTGCTGATGTACGAAGCTGTTTTTCTTTAGAAATTGTCAATTTGTGTCATAAAAATATTATCTTATGTATTTTCGCGAAATCAAAATAAGAAAATACAAGATTTTTTAAAATTTCAAGTAATAATGTAATTTTGCAATATTGATAATTAATAGCTGAAAAATTCCTTGTATTTTTCTTGTGTATTCAGTACAATAAAAGAAACATTTTCCTTAAAATAAAAAGTCTCTAGTTACGTAACTATATCTTTAACAACAAATACATACTCATTTCTTTAATATTTTGTTAAAAAATAAATAAAAAAGTGTTCCTTATTAATACTTTAGTAATAAATTATTAATAGCTTAAACAAAATAACTATTTCGTACTAAGTAAACCATCTTTTTCAAATTAAAAATATTTTTTTAACCTTAATTAGCAAATTCTTGTGTTAACAATCAGATTAATGACAGTACAGAAATTATTTGATTTTTAATGTTGATATTGTTTATAAATCAATAATTAGGGGTCGAGGAAAAACAATTTTCGTGAAGTGACGTATCGAAAACATTACATAATGCATTATTAATTAATTGTTCTATTTTTTCCAATTTTCCACAGATTTTTATTTTTTAAAATATAGGTAATACTCTTGAATAAGTACTATTTATTACGATTACATATTATATTGGGTAGTGCAGTTACGGAGATATTAAAAAAAAAAAAAAAAAAGAACTTTACATTAGTTTTATTCAATTAACAATGATAATGGGCTTTTGTTTATTCTCTGAATTTGAATGCAATTTTTTTACAAAGTTTAACGGTTTATTACAAAATTTATAACAACTTTAGTACTTTGTTTGTTATGAAATCAAAATAAATAACATGTGACGTTACAGACATGAAACAAATTATACACTTCAATTACTAATTATACAAATTTAAAAACATGGATTTATTAAACACTAATAACAATTTGTTGAATTATGTTTATGAACAGTTTTATTTAAAAAAAAAATTAATGAAATTATATTATAATCTCACATCTTACGTAGCTTCAATTCAAATTAGTTTCACACTGTAGTTACAAAACATTACTATTTCCGCGTTTTAAAATTTATATTTATAATTGAATAATACATATTTTTAACTTGGATTCGTACTCAGAAACACAACAAACCCCTAGGTAAAATTAAGGGGATTTTTATAATTTTATTTCAAATTTATTCCATTTGTGTATTAAATTGTTAATCTATCGTTTATTAACAATTAAGAGACAATTCGTGTAAACCAAATCATATGGATTTTATTATTTAAGGGTAAACAAAGGCAATGCCAAACTTGTATAAAAAAACTCCATTCAATATAGTCCGATTTGAACTGGAAAGGGATTCTATGTAAGTAAAAGCGGATATGTGTGTTTGCTGAATCCAAGTCTGTAATTTCAGTGCAACGTGCATTTCGACGCGAATACAGAAAAGATCCACCACATGAAAATAACATAGGCTACGACGTAGGTTCAAACAATTCAAAGAAATTGGATCAGTTCAAAAGTAGAAATTATCTGGCAGGCCAAGTGTATCAGACGAAAAAGTTGAACTTATTAGACAATCTGCAATCAGAAGTCCTAAGAAGTCAATACCTCGACGAAGCCTAGAGTTAGGGATTCCAAAAACAACAATACAAAGTTTTACACAAAAGACTGAAATTACACTCATATAAAATCCAGCTATTGCAGGAATTGAAACCTGATAATGGTGCAAAACGTTTTAATTTTGCTGTTGAAATGTTGAACAAGATTGATGAAAACCAATAATGTTTAGATGATAATTTTTTTCAGACGAAGTTACATTCCATATCAATGGGTCTGTTAAGAATTCATCGAATATGGAGATCTGAAAACCCAGATACTATATTTGAGAAAATACCCGACTCGCCTAAAGTTAATGTTTGGTGGTGTGGTGTGATGAAAAATCGTCTGATAAGGCCTTTCTTCTTTACTGAAAAGACAATTAATGGAATTGTGTATCTCGATGTGTTAATCAATTATTATTTTCCTCAGCTGGATGAACTCGAAAACATTCAACAACTTCATTTCCAACAAGATGGCGCTCACCCGCACTTAAATGCATTTGTTACAGACACTTTGAATGAAATGTTTGGACATGGATGGATAGGCTGGCAAGGACCTATACGCTGGCCTCCAAGGAGTCCAGACCTGACACCTTGCGATTTCTTCTTGTGGGGGTATATCAAAAACATTGTTTATCGAGAAAAAATTCGTGACCTAAATCACTTAAGGAACAGGATTAATGAAGCAATGACAACCGTTAACAAAGACATGTTAACTAACGTTTGGGCAGAACTTGATTATCGATTGGACATTTGCCGAGCGACTAATGGTGCACATATAGAAATTTATTAGTTATGTAAAAAAAAACTGTTTCAGACGACGATTTAGGTAAATAAACAACATCAGCTGTAAGTAATTCTGTTTTCATTTAAATCATGTTCAAAACCCCCACCATTCTTTTATGATAACCCTGTATAATTTTATAGTTTTAACTTATTTATTCAATTAACTTTTCCAAAATATTCAAACTTTGGGCACATTGGGTCATCAGCCATCTTTGCTGTTTATTTACACCGATATGACATTTGAGTTTTGACAGGTTAGTTAATGCTAACAGTTAGGATGTATTCAGCAGCACAACTGTTTGATCACCACTCTGATGTCACTAATCTATTGGTGGATCCACCAGTGAGGCCGAATGCAATCAATATTGAGATTCAAGCTTTCTTGATGCTGATATCGTAATAATTATGTTACAATGAGCTTAAATAAATCATTAATTAATACAACTCGTGTAGTCCACTTCGGAGGACCCCGAACAAATTTTGGATATGCATACAAATCCGAGTTTCCACGGGTAGAGCAGTGAGCACTAGATTATGAGAGTCAATTTATTTAAAATAAAAAAGTTTATATTTGCTCAACGAGCTCATCGATTTTTGAAGATCAAAAAACTTTCTCTATAGGCTATATAAGAAAGTCAAAATATATATTTTGTAACTTCTATTTTTGGAAGGAAATATAAGGAAAACAATATAGCAATGAGTTCAAATAGAATATATAATAGTATACAGTTTATGTACAAAATAAAGTTTCATTACTATTTGTTGCAGGGTCCTTATAAGATAAATTTCAAATCAATGAGCCGATGTAAAGATTCAGGCACAAATGACATCCAAGTCAACCTATATCTAAGCAAATTGTCTCGGACAAAGCATGTTGTAAAAGGAAACCTAACAACTCTTATTCCATACAATAACCAGATTGTTGTAAGTATAAAGTCACTATACGGTTTTATTTGGTAATTTAATATAGTTTATTTTGTGTAATTTGAAAATCGGCATCCAATGATATGTGTATGCGATTCCTGTTATAAAAACGAGTTATTTCCAATAAATGTAAATTTTACCATTTAACCTCAAAATTAAAAAATAAATAAATATTTTGTCAAGTATTGTAGCGGGATTTCTTTAAAATTTGCATCTAAGATGAGTTCATTATTCATGTTTGTTACTAATCAATTAAAAATAGCTAAATTAAAAAATGACAGAAGTTTGAAAAGAGTTTTTGAAAGTTTCTTCTTAATTATAGAACCTGGAATGAGTCATGTATGTAGCTTATTTTATGCAGCAGGGCAATCACACTATGTGATGAAATCCATTCTACAGCTCCCTTTTTTCCCGGCGATACTTCTATTCTAACAGCTCTACTAGCGGGTTGCCTGAGTGATAAATTGTAGGGGAATTGTTCTGCATTAAATCAGTTTACCCCCTCCCTCGTTGATGTAAATCCTTGTCACCTATCAGGTTAGAGAACGAGTTGAGCACCAGTCACAAACGAGACCGGATATGTTTAAGGAAGTGCATGTCTTCTAGTCTACAGGATAAACGATATTTCAGGTACCCCCCAAATTGTTCACCCACCAAATAATGGCTAATTAGCCCTTTTTGGGATGGGTAACACGGGCAAGGGTTTTCGGCGGCGCGTCTCCAAATTTCGTATACAATTAAATATGTGATAACATATCTTGTACACATTCCGAGAAATTAATTGTTAAAAATGACCTATTTTTAAATTTTGCAAAATAGTAAAGACATTTTAAAATGCCAAAAAGGTATTTTTCAAATTACGATTAGATATGTACATCAAAAAAATGCAGAATTTAATTCTGAATCGAACTGTCATTTCAGAAATTGAAAATATTCAATAAATTTTGAGTTATTTTAATTTTTCTAAAAATATTTGTAAGTTAGTTTAAGCTAGTATGGCGTATAGAGTGATGTATGTAGGTAACATGAAGAAATAAATAGCAAGCTAAATAATATTACTTTATAAAATTGATTTCAGAGAGCTGCACCAGACAAGAGATGGTTAAAAAAAAAAAACATTCAAAATTTTGTGTCACCTCACTGAGAAAAAAGAAAGTCATTAATACCTTTCATTGCACTTTTCATTTATGTTGAAAATATTCTGCATTTTTTGATGTACATCGCTAATCGTAATTCGAAAAATAGCTTTTCGCCCTACTAAAATGGTCAAGGGACCTTACTATTTTGCAAAAGTTAAAAATAGGTAATTTTTAACACTTAATTTCTTAGAATCTGTACAAGATATTTAAAAATTGAAAATATACTCAATGAAAATTTGAACTTTTGTCTTTATGAACAAAAATATTCAAATCGTTTGGATTATTACTTGCAGATCTACAAATGTTTTAAAAAAGGCTTGCAATTTGTAAAACTGGATTTATTAAAACCGGACATTATTTACCACATTTAAATTGATATATCTTTTAAACTAGCAGCTGTACATAAACGATTTATTTCGTGAATGATCTCTATTGGAATTAAAGTCTATTGATATATATTTCGTTAAAATAAAAAAAATATTAATTTTGTTTAAATCTTGGTATTTATTCGTGATAATACATCCAAGTAAGTGCTGTTGCTTCGTGTCTGAATTATCAAACTAAACCCAATTTAAGAAAAACTAAATACCTTTGAGCCATGGCTCACAACCTGGAGTGTAAAAGTGAATGTGTGAAAGTGCCAGGCACTGTTCTTTCCAAACAACATCAACGCACAATCAAACACAAAACACCACTACTTCAACCAAAATATACACTGGACGGATCAAGTTAAGTACCTAGGGGTCACCCTGGATAGGGAACTAACATAGTCAGCCCGCAAACTACACTCTTACAAGGGTAAACATAAAACTCTTCCAGCTGTATCCATTGCTCAATAAAACAAGGTCTATTTCTATGAGAACGGCTACCATGTTATATAAGTCGCTACTCATGAGTATACTTACATATGTAGCTCCCGTCTGGGGACATCCACATCCGAAGACTACAACTATTCTCAAAACTTTGTTTTGAGAATAGTGACTAAAGCACCAGTATGCACCAAACTTAAAATAACACACAAAGACTTGAATGTACCTTTTATCAAACAACACATCCAACATTTAGCGACCGCTGTCCCTAACCCATGACATACCACCTGCTGGCCCTATAATGCCCACCACATCCTTATCACTTTTCCTAATTGACATGTCATCAAATCTGTTTCAGAAGAGGTAGGGGCAACCTAGATGTATGAGACAAGACCTTCAGTAACCCAGGAGAAGATATTAATTGCAAATTTGTTGCAGGCGCAGCTATCAGCACATGGTTGCATGCAATATGCCTCTTTTGCATGGTTATTTCAGTTTCGAGTAGGCAGCAGAAGAAGATTATGCATGTAGGGCAATCCTATATTAAAATAACTAACAAGATAAGGTAATTCCATCTTTCGCCTACACAACACTCCAACCAGGGATCCTGCATTATCTGTCGCGAGGTTTTCCCTACCTGGATTCTGTCCCAGCTAGGGATTTGCCCCGCTCTTCACGCGGTTAGGGGTACTAACAGGAAGGAAGGTGGTTTTTAGTGAGTAAGAATCTCACACTATTGGGAAGATTGGATGTCTCCCTTTGTCTTTTAAAGATTTTCCACCTCTCTTATAAATAAAAAAAAAAAAAAAAAAAAAAAAATGCATTAAAAAATGAAATTATAATACATGGAGCTATTATCTGGCAATAAAAGTTTGTACTATTTGACATATTTGGATTTAATTCCCTGTAACTTGCTATTATCTAGTGCAGTTGTTTTAAAATATACATCCATAGACTGAGAAGTGCTGGATGTTGTATATGGATGAAAACTTAACAACTTGCCTTACGAAAGATCACTACCATATGCACCATGGATAAATGGACAATGTGAAAGGTTTAATGTGAGAAAAACCCATTATATAAAGGAAAACCCGAACAAGTGGTCAACATTTCTGTTTCATGTATTTTTCACTTACAACACCACATGACAGGAAGGACTCTGTCTATATGATGTTTGGCCATGAACTGAATTTACCACCTGATACGTTGTTGATGACAATCACAATGGAGACAACTATTGGGGATGATTTGAAGGAATTTCAAAGGACATAAAGGGAAATTCCAAAGATCATAGAGCAGAGCCAGGAAAAACAGAAGAATTACTATGATGAGAATAGGCATCATGTGGTGTATAGGAAAGGTTTAGGAATGTTTTAGTAAAGAATTACCAACTTTAATGTAATAGCAGATATTTTTTGTTGAAACTCCATATTCAAGGATAAAATAAAGCAAAAGCTTAAAGTTTCAAATATTTAATAGTATAAATGTTTCGCAAGGCGAAACAATTGTAGCTCATTTATACTATTAAATATTTGAAACTTTAAGCTTTTGCTTTATTTTATCCTTGAAAGAATTACCAACCTGAAGCAAGAAAATCCAAGGGAACTTTTGTGGCCCATTTGAAGTGCTTAAAAGGATAAATTAGGTCACATATTCAAGGACATAAGGAAGTGTGGGAAAATTGGCTCAAAAAATTATATGTTGTTCATATAAATCTGTAAGGGAAGAGAAGAAATTGATAAGAACTGCAAGCATTAATTTTGTAACACTCACTTGTAAACTCACATAATACTGACACAATGATATATGTATAGATTACTCAGATGGCACATATTTGTAAAATAAGCATAAAATAGATTAAGCTGTATTGGGATATTATTGTATTTATTCACTTAGTTTAAACAAAATGAATATGATGTTAAATAAGGGCAGTTCTGAAGCAAAGTTCTGGTGGGAGTTTGTTTAACATGAATGACTGTCGAATAATTGATAAATTGTATTGGTAGTCATTTAAATACAGCGGAATATAAATCTACTGAAGGTATGTGTTAATTTGTCTAAACTTGCAACTTGTACTGTGTGTGTTATGCAGCATATAAATATTCAATTTTTAAAATGAATAGGGATTTTTCTTCTACAATTATTTTAACAGACTTTAAGTTCAGTTTGATGGGTGAATGTTTGTCCGAAGCAATGGTGTGTATTTAGAACTTATTCAGGAAGGACAAAAATTGTTGATTTGAAAATTAATCATAATCAGACCATTGGCTACCTGATCATGTTTTGAAATTCAGGGTTGGAGGTAGTAGTTGATACCGGAGAGGTAATAAGAATTAGAATTTTTGAAGAGTTGAATGGAGTGGTCCATATCAGATGCACGAATTCTAAAAAAAAAATTATTAAACTTGACTAATTTAGTAACTAATATGAACTCACTCCAGCTTTTAATGTGGCAACAACTTGTGACTAATTGTTTTAATAACTAAGGGGTTAAAGTATCGAAAATGCAATTACTCAGTAAACTGAACTAGACACAAACATCACACTTTTCCAGAATTTAAGGCTGACAATTGTACTATTTACCACTTGTTTTCTCTCTCCCAAGACTTAACTAGTACATTAGTAAGATTTGTTTATATACCGACAAAATTAATACATGACTAGTTTTTAAGATAGAAAGGGTGAGCCAGGTTCATTCTTTCTGAGCATGACAATAATTTTCAAAGCCACAAACTAGGCTTTTAAAAGTTTTCTCCAACATTGACCAATAAAAAGCACAGTATCTAATACAATCCAAAAAAAGTGGTTTTAGTTAGAAATGGAAAGAATTAAAACCTGTTGAAATTCCAATATCATATCACAACATACCTTTTAAAAACTACTTACACTGAGTGAAAGAAAATTTTAACAAATCAGTCTTTCAGCCGCTTACTGAGCATTTTCACCTTTAAACAACAAGAAAAGTTGATCGTGACGTTGGAAAAAATAGCGTGACGCCCAGAATCCGATTTACCCTTAGCAGAATTTGTGCGCGGTGCGCCTATAAAAGTTTACACTTCAAAAAATATAGTCCTCAGGTGCTTCTGTTTAAACGCTTGTCCTACTTTCGTTACATAAACATACTTTTTCACAAAACTTTATACTTTGTTAGTTTTTATAACTTTTTATAAATAAATATTGTGTGCAATTAGGCAAAATCATAAGATAAGTGAGATGCAGTCTGTCACGAAGTTGTAACTTTAGGAATAAATGTAGTTTCCAAGCTGCCGGGTTTAGGCGGGGTGAGGTGGCGGGGGTACTTTTCTAAAAACATATGAGTGACTGTTTGACACCACAGACAACAATAACAATACCAGCCTGCATCTTACTGCTGTCAGTCTAACATCCTTATAATTCCGAGTTAGCATTGTTGTAAAAGTTAACCTTTTACCAACTTTTTATATATTTACCGTTTATTATGTAAATTCAGTATAAGTGTAAATATATTTTTAAGTGTTGTAAGACGTATTTTATTACATCCCATAGTATAACAACACGTCCTATGCTAAGTATTTATATAAAAGCAATATTTAAACATTTTAAAAATTACATTGTTACGTATAGCAAAACTGTACACAGGGTTATGAATGTTTTCAACAGCAATCAATGTATTTCATACGGCTAGTAGTATTGGACCGCGCGCAGAGAAATTTCGGCCCATCAATAACTAAGCAGTAACTTTTGTACATTGTTTTCTTGGAATGAGTTGTAGCGTTAAGTCAGGCTAGGGAAGGAAGTAGAAGAGAGGACACGCCCCTTACAACAGACACACTCCTAGTCTGAGGCTACTGTATATGGAATATTGTAGTCCCGAACAGGAAACTTAGTTTGCCAGAAATGACAGCTTTTTTTGCTTACCCATATCAAATTTGGAATCAAGTAAGAAGTAAATTAATATTTATTAGTACTTGACCTTCAGAACCTGTTGTTAGATTATAGTACATTGCCCTCACTGATAGTAAAGCTATTTTAAGAAATAGTGAACATACCTTAAATCAGGATCCTTCTTTTTAATAGTTCATTTTTATTGAAACATTTGGTAAATAAAAAATTCCCAATTTCCAGTAAATGATTCACACTTTAGTTAATAAATTATACTACAACTACAGCCATATTATTTGTATACATATGTTGATTGTTTTGCAATTTTCAGCCTTTTCCACAACCAACTTTTTACAACATCGATGGAACTATTTTAATGGAACTATTCCAATTTTTTTCTCTTCCTACTTATTATATAAGCCTATATTTCCCTCTCCCATGACTTTCTTGATCTACCCATTTTTTAGTGGTAAAATAATAATAATAATGAAAATCAACAACAAAAAATAATACTAGTTTAAAAATTCCAATAAGGATTTCCTTTAAACAACAGATTTTCTAATAATGGAAATTATACTATTACGTTTCATTTTATTACAGGTAAAATTACAGAGTACTTGTCTTATATTAGTGTAATTTCACGCATCTAGTTAAGAATAACATAAAACCATCAGGTTCTATTACGTTTCTTTTTGTTACAGGTGAAATTGATATTGGATTTATGGGGAAACGGAGGATGGAAGGAAAACTCTTACAGCCTGTCACTAACTCCTTGTACCACATTTAATAACGTTATTACACAATATGCTGAATTCGTAGAATCGTGTAAGGTATCGTCAAATATATCACTTGATTGTCTAAAGGAGCCTGTAAGTTATTTAAAGTATTGTGCTATATTTATTAGATATACGTTTTCGTTATTTTTTTATCAGTTAATTTACTTCTTTATTGGGATATCTGTGGTGGTTTTCTCACCTTAAACAAAATTAATATTAATTAGTAAGAACAAAAAGGGCGAGGTTGCGGGCTTTTGGTGATCAATGTGGCTGTGACATTGAGCGTAGTGACCAATACAAGTTGTGACAGATCACAGATAACTTTAGTAGCTTAAAAGATAATATAGGTATAACATATTAAAACAAAATAAACGGCATTATATGTTTCAAAATTAGTATCCAACATGAAGCATAACAAAATTCCATTTTAAACTTTCACGAGAGAAACATAACCATTGTGTAATTAAGTTCAAACAATATAGTAAGAACAAAGATGTAAGAACGATGATATTGTAATAGTAGGGTCCAAACAAATAGTAAGTTAACAGCCAATATAAATGAAAGAATTAAAGGAAAACATATAATTAGATCAAATTTGGAATAATACATAACTTAATTATTAAATAATAATAACTACAATAAAAGAATGGTGGGGTTTCATTAATTCGTACGAAGACAGTAGAGAAATTTTGTGGTGTTAAATTGGTATCACTGATAGCCTATAACCCAAAAGTTTGTTTAAAATTTGTTGTAACCTCAGAATGAATTCTTGCTTTGTTGTGCGGTTGTGGTAGTGTGTTCTGTATTTTCTGGAGTGTTCTGAGTGAAGTGTGTTATTATGAAGAAAAAGCAAAGTGTGTTTTGATGCTGTCTGAATTAGAGTCTGTAATTTCAGTGCAACGTGCATTTCGACGAGAATAAGCAAAGTGTGTTTTGATGCTGGCTAAATTAAAGTTTGTAATTTCAGTGCAACGTGCATTTCGACGAGAACAACCAAAGTGTGTTTTGATGCTGGTTAAATTAAAGTCTGTAATTTCAGTGCAACGTGCATTTCGACGAGAATAAGCAAAGTGTGTTTTGATGCTGGCTAAATTAAAGTTTGTAATTTCAGTGCAACGTGCATTTCGAAGAGAACAACCAAAGTGTGTTTTGATGCTGGCTAAATTAAAGTCTGTAATTTCAGTGCAACGTGCATTTCGACGAGAATAAGCAAAGTGTGTTTTGATGCTGGCTGAATTAGTCTGTAATTTCAGTGCAACGTGCATTTCGACGCGAGTACAGAGAAGATCCACCACATGGAACTAACAATTAGTTGGTTTAAACAATTCGAAGAAACTGCATCATTTCAAAAGCAGAAATCATCTGGCTGGCCAAGTGTATCAGACGAAAAGTTGAACTTATGAGACAAGTTGTAATCAGAAGTCCTAAGAAGTCAATACCTCGAAGAAGCCTAGAGTTAGGTAGGCTATTCCAAAAACAACAATCCACAAGGTTTTATACAAAAGCCTGAAATTATACGCACAGGTTGCGAAATCTGATTCAACGAATAGGCCTCTATAGTTTCATATTGTTTTCACTTCCATCTTGTGGTCTTAAACATACGCGACTTTTTGACGTTAATCTCAGAAACAACTAGGCCCATTTTTATGAAATTTCTTAAGGTTATAGTGCTTAGGAATGTGGTTTATCACTTTCTTTCTTCTCTGGAAAAATTTTTTGTTACTGCCTTTAAATTTCAAAATATTTCCCAAAAGTTTAACCTTATGGCTAATATTTTATAAAAAAAAACAATGTTTTACTGAATAATTAAATAATCAACTGATAGTAGTGATATTTTTATTTGTTCAAAATCCAGTAGAAAGCACTTCAGTGACAAATATATTTGTGCGTAAGCGTGCATGAATGCGTGTGTAGATAAATAATTAGTTATGTTTTTACACTAAGCTTTGAACCTGTAAAACTGTTGATTTATTATTATATATTTTAATATTGATATGTATACAAAATATTCCCAAAAACTATAATTGCCTTGAGCTAATTTCAATTCTTAATATAATATGTATTATGTAGCTAATTTATCAATCCATCTTGAGTCTGAAATATTCACGTGTGAAGCTGCGGGTAACAGCTAGTGAGTTTATGAAATGTGATAAGGTTATAAACGAAGCCATACAGTGATAACTTGAACTTAAAGAACTAAGACTATCTAAATGCAGGAGGTATGGTGTATTGCTCCGAAACCAAAGCCAAGCCTTCCTTAACAATTAAAGTGACTCCCATTTTAGATTATAAGATACACAATGTTGTTAGGATAAAATAAGCACTAAGCTACAGTTTCAAATGTATATTAACTTATTAAGCTACAATTGTTTCGCCTTGCGGCATCTACGGGCTAATAAGTTAATAAATACATTTGAAACTGTAGCTTAGTGCTTATTTTATCCTTATTGTGGAGTTTCAACAAGTAGTTACTGCTGTTACAGTTAAATTACAATGTTGTTATTTCATTAAAGCACTACAATATCTACATTCACCAGAAATATCATAAAAAAATGGGTTGTTGATATCAAACGATCGTGTAATTTAAAAATAATGTCGAGTTCTAAAGTTCATGTTGGTATTAAAAGTTGAAACTGTCGGTTCAATTCAAAATTCAGCGCTCTTAGATTTCTGTCATTGAGATTTTCTCGTCGACCAGTAAGTGTTCGACAGTTTCTACGCGATTTTCTTGCCGCCAGCATTTTGTTTTACACTGTGTAAAACTTGGAATATCAAAGCTCCCACGCAACTGTCACTCAGTAACAATAAGCCATATAAACCGTTAACTTTTGCGAGATGTAAACAATTAATCATAGATAAAGTAAGCGCTTTAACATTTGTGAGATAAACAATTCAGACCCAATTATCACACATTCACAATCAGTCATATAAACTAGGTAGAGGTGTAACCGGTTTTCAAAATTTAAACAATTAATACAACACATCGTGAATCCTCACAAATAAAGTAAGCAGTATATAAGTTAACCTAAAAATAATTTAAATCAACTGTTATAAATTATCAAACAAAACAACGAAATAAAACTTATTTGAGATTTTACAACAGCTGTTTCAAATCATTTTGTTGTAAAACATGTTATTTACCATAACAGGCATGCTATTTAAAATGATAAATTTATTACAAAATAAGTGTTTCAAAGGAAAATAAATAATTTCCAGCAAATCTGCAGGTAACACTGTTTCATTTGACACCTCAATCATTTAACTCAGCTCTATAGTGTCGCAGAAATTCCTTAACGAATTAAATATAAGTTATTTATTAACCCAGAACGGTGTTGATTTATTAACTAGAGAATTGAATATGTATTACTAAGTATCTGGGTGTAATTGTCGACCATAAGTTAAGCTTATTTAAACATAGACACAACTCAGCTTAGATTTGACGGTTCATTGTTGCAGTGTGTTGACAGTATATTTTGCCTAAGTACCGCGAATCTTGGAGGCGCTTTTTTTTTCTGTCCTAGATTCAGCCGCTAGCAGTTACTCATAAGTAATAATAAAAACTGTCTTCAATAAAAGCAACAGATACCCTAAACGCATAAAAAAAGTCTGAATTTCCAGCCCTAAACATTAGACTTATATATTCAAAATCTATTGATCTACGTCTGAAATAACAAAGTAAAATGTTTACGGTATTTCAATACAAATATTATCAATACACTACAAGAAACCAAACAAACCTTGTATATTTTAAACTTAGATGAACCCACAATTCATCACCACATAACTTCTTTTTTCTTGCTGCTACACTTTATCACAGTGTACCAACTGAAAATTATTTCTACATTATGATAAATCCTAAATATATCAAATAATGAATAAAACAGATCCTTCAGAAACACCACACTTTACTTAATTTATAGGCCGAGGATGGTGGTGCCTCATCACACTGTGGTATGATGAGTTGCCTATCGCCGGGATATCAGGCGCGGGATGTTTATTTCTGATGGTTGGGGAAGGGGGACCAGTCGAGTTCCGCACAATTGGAACTTGGATGACACAAAGTGTGCCTAACCTTGGATCTAGACGGTTGTGGTCACAGTGTGTGGGTAGTTTATTAATTCGTGGGCTAATACTAAAATTATTTACGGCTAGGTCTTGCAAATATTGGTCCCACGGCCCAAAACAGTTTGGCCCCGACGCGAACCTTCTAAATTAAGTAACTAACTATTTGTTTGCGACCAAAATTAAGTGAAATGGTTGAATAGACCAAAACACTTCCAGCCTTGTGGAATGTTAATATTAGTGTTGTGTAAAGGTGATATAAGTCTAAATTAGCATATATATTAGATTAGAATAATCATATAGTAATAGATAATTAGACTCGTCAATAATGGCTGTCAGGTGAGACAAATCTAAGACGTGTGGGCATAATCCTTCCTGTTAGTGCAAGGCTCGAGAATTCTTGATCGAAGATCCACGGTTCTAAATAATGCTAGCTTAGTTTCCCCCCCAAGAGGGTCCTAGTTATATTCCAGATGGACCCAGTTCGTCGTAAGTGAAAAGTTAACTAGTGGGTGTTCGGTGAAGTTGCTGCTACACTTTGACTCACATCTTCACTCCTCGTAATATTTACATTGCTTGATATTGTTGGACATTCCGACGGTGGCTAAAATTATGTAAAATTTACTTGAATTCTTCCAAATTTGTCTAAGTTTATATGCGTTTTTATAAGTCTGATATCTTTAACCCTCTACACTCTCTCCCTCTGTTTTATAGATAGTAACAATTTCTAGGTATGTGTGTGTATGTAATTGATACTGCTATTTTAATTGGTTCTACTATTATTACTATGTATTATTATAATAATATATTATTTATTGTGTTTTGTTGTTAAATCTTTGTCCGTACAGATACATTCATACGAGGAGTCTTTGTGGGGAATTGTTTTACATATTATATTTAATTACATACAGAGTGTTTCAGAACTCTTGTGAGATATTTTGATGAAGTAAACACAGAAGTTGCATTCATTTGCTTTAAAGAAACTTAGTTGCTGTCTGTCAGCCATTTTGGTGTTTGTACAAAAAACATATTTTTGGAAATAAATTAGATATCAAGTTTAAATTTGGTATACCGGTACATATTTTGTATGTAGTTTATTATTAATGTACCAAAAACCACAACTTTGTTTTTTGTTTTTTTCAAAATGGCTGCCGTTAAATTTTAACGTTGAATATCTCAAAAGATGTTATCTTTATAAAATGTTTTTACTGTAGCTCAAAGAATAACCTAGTTTGTCAAAAAAAAAACAACTTCTGTGGTATTGTCTACAATTAAAAATTCAAAAACCATTTTGTTTGTTATTTTAAAGGGCAACTTTTTTATCTCTTATAGTTTTTTTATAAAGTTAACAGTTTTTGGGATATCGACGTTAAAAATTTAAACGACAGTTATTAAAAAATAAATAAATAACGACATAGTTTTCGGTATATTCATAAAAGGTCACATACAAAATATATATGCCTAATTTATTTCCAAAACTATATATTTGTTTATAAAACACAAAATGGCGGACAAGCAGACAACTCAGCTTGTTTTAAACAAATGAATACTCGTTCTTTGTTTACTTTAACCTCAAGAGCAATCCCCTAAAATATCCGACAAACACTCTGAATAAACTATTATACCGTCAAAACTGTAAGGAACTGTAGACAGGATAACATTAGCGAGCCTTGTCACACCTGAGCCATACACTTTAGGGCTCTGTCAAAAGTTTTGTATTATTTCCACCCATTATGACTTCAAAATTACTCTTATTATAATAATCACGCGTTTTGTCTACATTTTCTTGTCATTTGAGTATTATGTTAATAAACCTCCTCTTTTCTGTAATATTGACTGAAACTCTTAGCATGGCTATCACTATGGATATTAATTTTGCACCTCATCAAATTGATCTCATGTTGAAGTATAACATAACTGTAATATGCTATTAATGAATGAGGAGTGCTAATTTTGCAGGGAATAACAATAAACTCAATGCCTCTCCAAATTAAAAAATAAATAACAAGTGTGTATTAGTGAAGACAAGTTGAAAGGTGGTGTAATTCTGGGTGTGCTTTATGTAATAAATTATGTTATTAAATGGGGCCAATCAATTTTGTGGGACAGTCATAATAGAGAAGTGGTCTGCATTTTGTTTCTAAACACTTAAATTGAATATTAGTTTAGAAATACTGTTGATTTTGAGTAGACTGTTATAAGACTTGCAATTATGTTAATACAGGGTGTCCAGAAATTACTAGACCAAACTTTAGGAACTGATTGGGTAGGGCAATACCTACAAGAATTGTTGTAGTAGATAGTTACAAAGAAATTATGTTTGCGGCTTTTTGATACGTCAAGTTATAGTAAAAATACAAAAACCATTTTGTTGGTCATTATAAAGGGAAAAGTTTTTGTCTTTTGTAAACTTTTATAAAGTTAAAGGTTTTTGAGATATTCCACATAAAAATTTTAAACTGCAGCCATTTTGAAAATATACGAAACAAATTATTTGTTTTTGGTACATGTGTAGAACGTTACATAAAATAAATAAATAAATAAAAATTTTAAAAAATCAAGTCTGAACTCAAGGACTTTTCTATTTCGTAATTTTCGTAAAAAAACAAAATGGTTAATAGCCGGAAAACTCAAGAAGGCTATAAGTTGTATGGGATTTCTTGTAATTTGGCCCTACCCAATCAGTTCTTAAGTTGGACACACTGTATATACTCTAATAGGTATAACTGAAATAATATTCTTGGAACATATTGACAAATTACTATTGTTCATACTATTAAGGTTTAGTAAATATAAGACTGTGATATGTGGTGACATAAACTTAGATCTAAGATTTGATATCAATATCAATAATCAGTTTAAGACTCTCTAAGAAAGTTTAGATTTTATTGTACTAACCTATTCATAAAATTCTTGTTTTGGCTCAAAATAGTTACTGAACCTGCTTTATAACAGATCACAATGCAAAGTAAATGAATATGTTACATTCTTTTGGGCCTATGAATAAGAATACAATTGATGAATAGGCTATGTATACAGGAGGAATAACTGTAAAGGGGGTGATAGAGTAATATAAATATTAAGACATATGGACTGGAATTCTTTCTTAGCGGGATTATTGTCTAGTACTGAGAAGGTTGAACTGTTTGACAAGTTTTTTGACAGCAATTTTAAGGTTTGCTGTTTGGTGAGAAAGGTCGCTTTGTCCAAGTTGAATTATCCTGTCAGAAAGGATAAAGTAAACTGATTTATTAAAGATCTCTCAATAATAAAAAGCTGATTAATTGGTTAACACGCTATTTAATGCAACACAAAATATGATAGACATAAAATAGAGTAAAGTAGTTACAGAATGATTTATAAAAAGTTATTTTAGAAACAAACATTTATGGAAATGGTGATTATATAGAAAAGTCTACCAACTAATAAATGTAGGGCAGGTTGGTCGATTATTAATAATTATTTAATGCCAATACAAGTAGGATTGATTTGTTTAAAGATTATTATTTTATAGATGTTGCGGGATCCAATGTTACTTCTTTGTGTGATGAATGTGTTAACCTAGCTGGAGATAAGTAACAGAGAAATGATTTTATGAAGGTAGTAAAAACCACCATACCAAGTATTATTATGGTATTTTGAATAACTAACTGCTAAATGAAATAACAGTGTATATTGTAAAACCTCTTATTGTATTAATACTTGGTTTCGTACTAGTGTTTTCACTTCAAGTTTAAAAATTACCAAATATACACCTATTTATAAAAAAGATTAGCCTATTTTTTCATTGCAGTTAGCCTATTTCTTGTTACTCTTATTGTAAAACTCTTTGAATTTTTAGTTGAAACCCAGACATATAGCTTAAAAAGACATATACACCCTAACCTAACCTAACCTAACCTAACCTAACCTAACCTAACCTAACCTAACCCAACCTAACCTAACCCTTATTGTAAACCTCTTCGAATTTTTAGTTGAAACCCAGACATAATAATACAGTATAGCTTTTTGTAAGAAATAATATCTTCAATGGTCAGTAGTTTGGTTTTACGTTCTTAAAAAAAATATATTATTGGAAAACTGGTCAGATATGTTCTATTATTTAAGGGTATCACATTATGTAAGGCTTTTGATACAATATCTATCATACTTTGTTAATCAAGTATAAATACTATGACTTTCAAGGACTTGAGTTGGGAATCTCTCCATAATCCAGTTGATGCAGATTGATGGTGTTATTCTAACCTTAATTAAGTATGGATGGAATATTTCAGGGCTTCAGACTCTGTCCCCTTCTCTTTTTAGTTTTTGTGAATGACTTATCATGTAATATATCATATGTGCTATCCTTTGATGATGAAACTACTTTCCTTCATGCCTATAATAATTTGGCGACGCTAGAATATCTAGAGCTCATGATTTGTTTCTGAATGGAAAAACCCAGTTCATTACCTTTTCAACCACTAATAAGGATAGGGCCAAGCTCTTAGTAATCTATATTGATTCTGGTCTTACAAGGAATTATTAGGTTAAAGAAACAAGTAAGAAACTTGCAAAAATTGTGTTCCTAAATAGAAACAAAAGACATTAACTGTCTTAAACTATGTGAAACGAATAAAGTTTACGCTCCTTTACAACATAGAAAGAAATATGGCTTCTATCTTTGGGGCAACAGTAGCATGATCGATAGTCTGTTGAAGATAGAAAAAATGGTTGTTATATTGCTAGATAATACATGAATGGTTGTCAGCCTATTTTCATTAATTTAAAAAATATGACGATAATAAATTTATATATTTGATTTGCAGATTATCAAGATGAATTAAAAAAAAGAAAAGAAAAGTAAATGATAGGTTTCAGCAGGCTAATTATAAAACTAGAAACAATAAAATTATTGATATTTTAGAATCACTGTTTTTTTTAAAATTATAAGAAATGTCTCAAGACCTTAAAGTTGAAACTATATAATTGGTTTATTGTGAAGCTTATGTACAGCGTTCAACCTAAATACTAACATTTAATGTTATTTGAGTATTTATTTTTATAATGCTCTAATAGGTACGGTTTGTAATTGTTTGGTTATTATATTGTTTTGAATAAGATAAAAACTATTATTTAATTACATTAGTTGTTATCTGAAAGTGTTATGATTTGATATATTTTTACTTTTGGTTTCAATGCTTTTTATAGTCGATGGCGTAGTTACATGGGCCAATTGTTTATTCAGCAATTATAAATAATTTATATTTCGTCTGTTATTTTTAACTAACTTATAACTAATAATAACTAACTAACTAACTAATAATAAGAAATGGGTATGCACTTAATTAATCGTGTACAGTTTAATTGCTTATTTTTAGAATTGAGTTTAATCGTAGTGTGTGACAAAATGTTTTTGTATTTATGGACTATGTTTACTGCTTGTAAATTAGGCGATAAAGAAAATTGATTGATATAGTGTTATGATATTATGCAGTCAAAACTGTTGCAGTTTTCAACAAGAAATACATGAGCTCTAGAGTCAAGAGTTAGTTTGTTTCTTGTGAGCATAGTGAGTCATCTTGTATAAGTATAATTTGAAAATATGCCTCCAAATATGTTCAAGTATAGACTATATAGAGTGTGTTGTGTTGTTTTATATCTCTGGACCAACACTTATGAACATTTATAAAAATGGTAACACAATGGGTGTATAGATACTACAATAAACTGTTCTCGCTACTTAATATTGAAACTTTAAAATAGAACAGACTATACAATAATAAAATTAATAATTAGTTTGAGTTTTCAGGGAATGTGCGTCCTGAAGGATTACGACTTGGACAGATTTAACCATATAAAAGGTGCGCCTTTCCTGATTTATGGATTATGGAGACTAACTGCAAAATTCTATCATACAACTAAAGGCCTAGTTGGTTGTAATTCAGTTATTTTGGAGGTTCTTCCTAAATTAATTTTCCCTTAAAAAGAATATAAATGAAAAGTGATACCATTGAGCAATTGATTAAAATATTTAACATCAGAAAGTGGAGGTAAACCTAAGTCATAAGAGAAACCAAGCAGGAACTCAAATTTGCTAACGTTGCAGTGTTAGTCCTTTTCAAATAACCTCTCACATGACATTTCTGCACAGATTAACTTAAACTTAATTTTTAAATATATTCGGTCAAAAGAGAAACAATTAAGAAATCCTAATTTATAACTGCCAGTTATCTTTAGAATAATTATGTGTGTGAAGTAGTTAGTAGGTTAGGTTAGGTTATGGACTACAGTAATATCTTTATTTACTAATGTATAATTGATATTGTAATAAGTGACATTTGGTGATTTTTATTATTTAACTATTTTTTATAGTTACTAGTTTATTTATTACAAGGTAGTTTAAAAAAAATTCTTCTGGGTTGTATTTACTTAAGTATTTATTTCGCAAGATTGGTGCATTGCTAAAATTGTTGATACATTTTCTAAAATCATCTTTTGATATTCTACAAGCACAAAATTCATAAATATTGTAATCCTAATAAACTTGTATTTTCACATAAAGCTTTTGTAACTGAATTTTTTTACTAGAAAGAACTTGTTTGTATTCAAATCTTCCTTAATTAAAGCTTTAAATAGATACAGAAGCTTTTCCAACACATCAAGAAGAACCTCTTTTGGCCATTACAATCCACCACTATCTGTGTGTTTCAAGTACTGAAATATTTCATCATTTGATAGCATCTAAGTCTACAATTTTAAGTAAACTTTTTTGAACTTACCGTCCTA
The DNA here is from genome assembly GCA_963513935.1 of Aphrophora alni. Lineage (NCBI taxonomy): Eukaryota > Metazoa > Arthropoda > Insecta > Hemiptera > Aphrophoridae > Aphrophora > Aphrophora alni. The sequence continues at coordinate 28,752,344 of OY740772.1, read as the reverse complement.
TAGTCTTATTTAAAACTTCCAACGACGGCCGTTTCGGCTATTCAGCCATTTTCAAGTTAAGGACTATTGTCCTTCGTCATTAATGAAATTAAACAATAGTCCTTAACTTGAAAATGGCTGAATAGCCGAAACGGCCGTCGCGTCGTTGGAAGTTTTAAATAAGACTATTGGACGGTAAGTTCAAAAAAGTTTACTTAATATACAATAGTCGGTATGGCGAACATAAATAATAATAACTACAATTTTATTGTAAGTAATGGAATAATTATGAAATCTAAAAATTGAAAAAGGCAAAACCATGTTTTACACTCATGTTCGTCCAATGAGATTTATGGTACTTAGCCTATTCATAGCAGTTTAAATACAATATTGCAGTAAAACTTCATTTCAGATTATTTTCAAATAATTGGTTAATCTCCAACATTATTGACCTTAGAAAAAAACCCCCAAAATTTGTCTTTTAAATATTTTAACATTGAACTACTCATATTTGTAACACTTTAGATTTACTTTCAACTTCAGTTCTTTGAAATGATTTATATTACCAGTTTTTCTTCTTAAAATCGTCTTCAGGTTTTTGTTAATTTTACAGTCTGTGTTAGCCTAAAAACAATATTGTAAGGTATGCAGCTTGGCTGCTTTGTCTTAAAAAAAAAGAAAGATAATTTCAGAGAAAATACAGATCCACGAAGAACTGTTTGGAGTGAATATTTCACAATGTATTAATCTCACACATTTTAGTTTCTAATTTTCGATTTTTGGAGAATTCTATTTGTTTTTGTAAATAGTGCGCAACCATTTACACCACAGTCAAGTGATATTGTTCTATTATAATTTAACACTATGTTTGAATAATAGGTATATTTTGTATCATAACCACAACATATTTGTCACGCCTAATGTATTTTGAAAATAAGAATTACTTCTGGTCTTATTGTTTCAAAACAAGTAAATTGTTAAAATAATCCTAATGCAATTACTGTTATTGTCGTTCAACTATTCACAGTCGAGTTCTTTTCACTCAGTTTGAACTGCAATTGGATCATTTTTATAATAATTAGTTATTCACAGTAGCAGTAGCAGTAGCAGTAGCACCACAAACAACACTCAAATCATTTGTCATTACAACTTTATAGCTAAACTTATCCTCTAATGCACATATCAGTATGACTATAACTACACAAACAAAAGAACAAGTCTGCTTTGATAGAAAAATGAAAATTAACTATGAACACACCATCATCAAAGATAGGGGCGGTCTTCAACATCTGTCAACAGATGTCAACCAACACAACTCCTGCTATTTTAAGTTATCCACCTGGTCTGACCTGTAGCTGTCGCCATTTCTATAATTTTGTACGAATTAGTTTATACAGCAGTGTCAAACGTTACAGATCCATTTTATTTTACAAACGCATTCATGTGTCAACCAATACAGGTCTGGCTGACTTGTAATTCTGGATATTTAAAAGAAGATATGATTTTACTAAAATTACAAATGTTACATGCAACAGATTATGATTTTAACAACGCATATTTCAACTGTCACAGGTGGTAAAGTATGTTCTAAAAACATTGTTGTATCAGTATTAACAATTTTAAAATTGCATTAGGAATTGAATTAATTTTTTTATAATTTTTTACGAATTAGCATTTTACATAACTCAAATCATCATTAATATAAATTAATACACTTTTACTTTAAAAAAAAATTAATTTAGTTTAAAGAATGTTATGTAATGGGTCAAGTAATCAAATCGAGTTTTAACTTTCTTACTGCGTATGTACAGGGTGTTCCAAAAAAGTAATGTTTTAGAGTTAGTTTTATTGTTACCACATAACATAGTTTACATAAACCAAATTTTTATCCTTGATTCATGAGAAGATGCCCTTTCCAAAATTTGTGCTTAGGTTGCCCCTTACTCAAAAAAATTCAAATTTTAAAGACACAATTTTGGAAGGAAAACATATTAACTCAAAAACTCCAAATAGTAACGTTAGTCGTGAAGCATATTCTTGAAAAGGTCTTTAAAAAATAAACAGTTTTTGTATTTGAAGTTTGATTTTATCTCTAACAGTTTCAAAATGGCGCCTGGGAACTTATTTTCCAACACTCTTTATCACCTATTATTCAATGACAATTGCCATTTTTGGGTGGCGTGGTAGGGGTGTGTTGACACCAGTCTTTCCTATTCACATTACCCTTACTCAAATAATTTTTCATTAAAAATTAAAAATAAGCATTGCATTAAAAATATGTAAATGATTTTAAATATTCTAACTACGATTAAAAATTATTTAGTAGTTTCCTTATTCTTAAGCACATACAAATTCAAGTTCTCATTTATAACAGGTCAAAGACGAAATGGTGTGTGGAATTTTACAAGTGGAATATTATAAATGGTGGGTGCAAAATGTGGAATATTACAAGCCTTCCTCCACTTTGCGACGGGTATGATTGAGGGAGGTTCAATCTTAGGATACGTAGCTTGAAATATTCTGTTTGCTTCTTTGTCATTATTAAGCAATAGACCAACACAGGACAAAACCTTCTGCTCTATCGTAAACAACATGGCAAAAAGCTAGAACAACCTAGGTTATGTTTGTTGCCTAAGAGATCACAATAAAAGTTGTAAACAATGCAATGATCTAAAATAAAAGAAACAGCTGTTGGTTTTTAAATAACCAGATGTTTAAACATTTGGATATTTTATGATATCTTGTTCTCCGGCTATCGTAAAACCATAAATCGATATCAACAGCCGCCATTTTATTTCTATTGCAGATATCAGCGTAACAATTTGTTGGTATGTGATATGTTTAGAATATGTGTGAAAGAAATCTTACAATTTGGTAAACGCATATGTACTTGGTAGTTGTTTAAAAATTTAAATACCTTCGTTGGACATACTGTATGTTATTTAATACTTGCTTACAGATTGAAATATTATTGTAAGGTAAAATCAAGAAAGAATAATACGATTTTGTTTTCAGTATTTAGCGATGGAAATTTGATCAACAATCACACAAACAATTTGCAAAGAAACAATTAATGTGAATAAATGAATTAACGACTATCATGAAACAATAACACCTACTGTGTTGTTTAAGATTCTCTCTCTAAAACTTGACTTTCCAGAAGTTGAGACTGAGGTTACATTTGAAACATGAGCAAAGAAAAATTGACTAAAGATGCAGCTACCTGTCACAGATAGAAACCAAATTGGTGGTTAAATTTGATTAACAAATTAAATATTTATATTGGATGTTTGTAAATTTTCTAATCATAACTAGTGTTTTTATTTTTTCCATTGTTGTTTAACTTCTCAGTTATCATCGTCTTATATATAAAAAAGGAAGATAAAATAAAGACTCCAAGACGTCGAATAACAGAGTTGGAAGAGAACAAGAGTTGGTCAATAGAAACCTGATAGAAAATATAAAAGTGAGGCATTCAATCTAAGACTAAATAAAAAATATGTAAATTCAGCTACTGTATGTCTCTCGGCCCTTCGAGATTACACACTATAGTGAGCCCCTTGTGGCTTCTGTATTTCTATTAAATATACAGTAAAATATCTTCAACACTCTTCATATTATTGGACATATTTTAGGTTAGGGCTGAATCTTATTCTTTTAAAACTTTATTACTTTGTTGATTTATTTGTTTTTCTAACAAACTACAATATGTAAATCTAATTCAAATATTACAAATTAGATATAACATAAGTTTATATTTGGCTTCCTTATATTGAAAAATTTTGATCCTATAATCATTTAAAAACCTATAATAAACCTAGTAATAGTTATAAATCTTCTAAGCAAAAAGTAATTAATAAGCTATATTAAATATTTCTTCGTTTAAAGTTTTATATTATATATGTGCACTGGAAGGTACATTATACCATAAAAAGTAAGTGTGCGCAAGTTCCACCAGCACAGTAAAGTATATTTTCGCTGAATATTGTCTTGGTTAAAAAACATTGTTCACAGGATATAAACAGAAAATAAGGTTTAATAAAATCGCGTATTTAATTTCATTATAGAAAATACTTTTTTGTTGTGTACAATAATTTCTTTATCAATCTATCATCGCTTTAGAGAGGAATTTTACAATTGAAATATGTAAAAGTGAGATAGTTTAGTTTGGTCTATATTTTACCTCTAATGATTTCTGAAGTCTTTCATACACTGTCAAGTCTGATTAACAGAATCATAAACACTTCAGATCCATGTAGAGTAAACAAATGAACAAAATCTTTACAAAACTTCATATTTTAACATAATAAATATGTTTTTTATCAACTTATTTGTCTTCTTTATTAAATAAAATCGAACATAAATATGATCACGAAAAACCACAACATAAATTACACAACACAAGGAATGGTATTTTTTTTCGTTTGTCTTTAGTCTTATTTATTTTGATAGGTTACTATAGTTGTAGGTAATTAAAGTTTATTACATTTTCTGGTGATCTTGTAGTCGTTGTTAAGTTACCACGATCCACATTTTGTCGGTATTTAAAGTTTAAAAGCTATAAAATGTATGAAACCAATGGTTCAAGGTTTCACTCTTTGCAGAGGCTGTTTGTACTCTGCGTCCAATGACCCCCAGGGGCTCACTCATAGTGAATGTATGTGTGGCAGACCTAGACTGGATCTACTGGTTTTGTTTTATAACCCTCTCATCTTTCCTACCAGGTCTCTCTTGACCAACTTTTGCTCTCTTCCGACCAGACGTTATTAGAGTATTCGAATGTTTGGGGTCTTTTTTATGCACTTTTCTCTTTTTATAAGGCAATGATGACCGAAAGAGTTTTCGCCTAAACAACAAGGATCTACGTCCAATGAATCTAGTTTCTTTACAAATCGATCAACCCAACTAACCCCTAGTCTTTTCTTGCATTTGAAAACATAAAAACGTCTCAGCTAACAAACTTGCCAACCTTTTTTTCATCTTGACTGTGAATTGTGTTGCTCTTAGTCAAGGCAGTCTTACACCTAATGCTAGTCGTTGCAGCTTGTTTTGGTAGCACTAATATTTTTCGAGCAAAATCCCACTGGAGTCGGTTAATTCTTTCTAAACTGCCGCTAATTTCTCAAATTTCAGAGCCATATAAAATTTTAAACTCTACTATAGTGTCAAAAATATGTACCAATGCTTTTCTATCAGTAACCGGTGGATGTGCCTTTAATATATTTATTGGGGCTAGTGCACCTTTCTATCTCTGACTGTGGTTCCAGCGTGGCTCTCAAACATTACACCAAGCTATTTGGCTATGTTGACTACTTGCCCCTGTAGGAGGGTATTTTGTTTAGTCACTGAGATGTTTATGTATATAGCATGATACAGTTCACCAAAGTTGTGCAATTCCTCACTCACTGTTTCACTGTCCCACTTGTTAAAGTTACACAAGGCTTTAAGAACTATAGAGTTAATACTTAAAATCTTTGCCGCAAGCACTCATTTGGCTCATTTCTTTTAGAATTTCCAGAGTGGTCACAAAATCGGACTTCAAGGTCCCTTAGTGCTATCCAGGAGCTTAAATATGTATCAATTTTTAATCTTTGATTGAATTCAACATAAATATGTTAATCTACCCGCCATTCATTCTTAAACTGTTTGTATCCTTTTGGATATTGGATCTGGCATATCATGCTGGTTTGCAAATTCTTCTGTTTTTGATAAAATGTTTAACCATTCCTCATTACTGTTTTAATATTTTCCTTTTTCACTTGATTTTATTTCCTATTAGACATATTTCATCAAAAATGTCAAGTGTTTGTGGCAAAAACTAAAAAGTTCATACAACTCTTTGACGACTGAGAATAAAATTCAAACAACAATCATTAATGCAAATCTGTACGATGGATTAGAACACAAACATAGAATGCAGTTACACTCATTCTATATCAAACATTTTATGGTCGAGTTCTAATTCTATTAACTTTGATTTTAATTTTTAATTTATTGATTTTAACGCTAATACTTTTTTACCAGATAGTATTGAAATTACAATAATATTTCAAGTGAAAAATATACGACCTAGACTTAAATTTGAAACCCAGGACGTTTGGTTTTACGAGCCAATGCTCTACCAACTGAGCTATCCAAATCGCTTCCCAGCACAGGGCGTAGACTTCTCAATTGACTTTGGTTTATTGCTGCAATTTGTAGTTACCAAATTAATTACCTCGCATTTGTGTCATTGAAATTAATTTTTACTTACTTTGCATAGGGTGAGTATATAATAAGTGCGTGCATTTATATATTACCACTTAGGTCATTATATATCTAAAAAGTCTTTAAAATATTGTATATTACAAGCGGTAGTTTCTCAACTTTCAAATACAGTGCTGAATATCATTCGCTAAGGAATAAAAACAGCCTCTGTTCCCAGAGCTAAATTATCTACACTTTAAATTTTACGCTGTCGTCGCGCCTAGAATCTATAATAAACTACCTGATAATATAAAGAATTGCAAAAATTAATCAAACTTTTTATAGTTTCTTAAACTCTAGCTGTTGGACATTAAGGCTTTTTGGGGGTGATTTTGAATTGTTTCGTAAAATTATAATGTATGTCTAGAATTGTTTCTTAACATATGCATTATGTTGTTACGAATATGTGAGTAAATTTGTATGAATGTGTGTATGTATTAGTTAAGTACAATAAAACTGATTAAAATTAGTCTAACTCCTAGGCAATAATAGTCTGTTGTGTTTCAAGTATATATCAATTTTTTGTTTGTTTTGTTTCAGAACTTGTTTTGTTAATATTATTAATAGTTTAACTGCCTTCAGTTCTCTATTTGTTTTGTGATTATTTAACAATAATGATATATGCAGATTCAAAACGGGCTAGCCCTAGAGGTGGCAAAATTTATTATCTTTTTTACCTAAATTAGTTTTTATTTTTTGTCCTTTTCTCTCTTTTTTCCTTTTTTTTTAAATCTTCTAATATGTTAAATTATAAACAATGTTTGCAAGAAACTACAATGATATGTCCTACTTGACACTCAGTTGGATCGGTAAATAAATCTACTTATAAATTCCTACCATCAATCAGCCTCGTCACCTATCGGAGTAAATACGAACTCAAACTATATATCTAAATAACTGGTTTAATGAAAACAATCTTATCGGATACAAAAGGTGAACCTAGTGACGCTCTAATCACCATAAGTTTGGTCGAAACAGAAAACAACATATGATCAAAATTCTTGTAACATTTAAAACTGAGAAAACGTTTAATAGCTTTAATGTAATTTGAGATTAATATTAGAGTTACATGTCTAACGAAATATCACTTTTGGTACTATTTCTATAGTTGTTGAAGTGCAACCAACAATTCCTCTAGTCTTATGGTAGAATGTTATAGTCAGTCGCCAGATGCCGTAAACCAGGAAAGGCATCCCTTCTACATGGTTGAATCTATCCACATCGTAATCATTCAAAATACATGTTCCCTGAAACAATTCAAGTATATTGAAAGGATAGGAATTTATGTTGTTAGTTTTCTTACATACTAATTTAGTATAAAGATAGTTATGATGTAAAAAAAGTTGAGTTTTTCATGAAAATATCCACTTTGGGGTGTACTGAGCCCAAGAAATGGGGTTTTGGAAATGACGTCCACTGCTACAACCACTTGCACATATTTTATTACAAAATATGATATGGGTGAAATTTAGCCGTAACTCGAGACGTTATTATTAAATAATAATAAATAATAAGTAAAAATTTGTGGGTACCTGCCAGGAGACTAACAGACAAAATTAAGATTTCCTCAATATCTGCTTTAACGATTTTTTGTCACATTTATTTCAAATGTAGTCTTTAAGGATTCTAAAAAGATTCTGAATCATTTCCCAAAAAAAGCCAGATTAGGTTTTTTTGGGAGAAAAAACAAAAACAAAAAAGGGTCTACAGGGTAGTTATTTTTTCAAAACCTGCTCTACAGATTTCGCACAAATTTAGTTGAAATCTGAAGATTGATGACAGATCAAAGTGCCAAATCTCAAATGAATGAAAATGAAGCCGATTTGCACAAGTTTATAGCACAAGGGAAGCAACCTTATTTATAAATATGTTTTATAAAATGTTGCAATGTTTGTATTTTGTATGTTGATGGTATACTTACAGCTTCTATCGGGCATTTCAAAGTCTTCTGTTTAGTTGATATGCAATCTGTTATGAATTCAGTAATCTGAACAGCAACAACTGATAATTTGCTGCAAGCATTCAGCGTTACAGTGAATGGATGTTTCTTCCAGCCTCCAGTACCCCAGATATCCGTGTCCACTTTTAACTTTAACATAAAATAAAGTTTAGGTATTCTGATCTGATAAAATAGTTAATTATTTTAGGTAAATGTTCGAAAAAATACTGTTAGCAGGTTTTTGTTTGTACCAGGCTGTACGAGTACGCACGCTTGTACAAAATGTTTAAACTGTTGAAAAAACATTGTTTTTATTGTTTTTTTTAATAAACAAAACTTGTTAGGATTGAATGTTATTGAAAAAGATTCCTGTAAAAGTTATTGGGAATACAATTTTACAACCTTAAACTATTGTAGTAGTATATTTCATCACTAGGACCAAAAGTGAAGCTTTTCGATACAAGCTCAAGTTCAACGAAAAAAAAAGAGCGTGGATCGAAAAGCTTCTTTTGGTCCTAGTGATGAACTATATTTTTCGTTATACTACAACCAATATAAGAAAGCAATTCCACAAAAACTAAAATGTTATAACCTATTTACCTTCAAAAGTTTGGACAAGTTACACAAGTTTGCAGCTATTACAGCTGTTTCGTTCGTGTTGGTGGTACTTATTTATAAAATCGATGGTAACAGCTGTTTTATCTGTTATTTACAATCGAGATTATTGGTTGTTTTTATAGATTCTCTACTATCGTTAATTAATTCGTTTAAACGAAGTAACAGCTGATGACCTCGACCTCAGCTGATGACCTCGACCTCAGCTGATGTTTTTAGGTCCTAGAACTAAAATAACTTCAGCATCTCAATGCATGTATTGAGAACAGCTGTTTTTGAAGGAGTATGACGAAAAACACATTTTAACAAATTTTTGACCTGGTATATTGATAAAAATGTATGTGAGAATGTTGTATTGTTGTTGATTCGTAGGTTTCATTTGAATATTTTATTTTATTTTCGGCGTTCCAATAAAGGCCAGATAAGTTTCTTCTTGTCGAAAAATAGGATTGACCACTGGCATTCATGGTTGAATCCAGAGCATGTCAGATGGAGAATCCTTTGAAGGATCTGTATTTGAGCAAGATGTGCTGCGAGACAATCATCACCGTGTTCCTCTCTTTCTTTCCTACAGACTTGGATTTCTGTAAATGGTTCTTGGCTGAGAGCACATCTCCAAAAAAAGTGGTACAAATAACTGTAACACAACAGATTCATGGCACCCTCTCCAGTGATATTATAAAAGAAATATATAGCCTACATGTAAAATTTTATTCCAATATATTTTACAGTTATTGTTTAAATTATAAAGTTAATTGAATAAAACCATAAAATCATAAAAAATATGGAGTTTTTATCTAACGTCGATTTTTGTTGTAGATTCTTTATGACTCCTATAATTGAAAACAACACTAAAAGAATTCATTTTAAATTTATTATCCACCTAACAATTTTAAGGATTGGTAATAAACAATTATATTACATAATCCGCAATAAAATATTACACATTTATCATTTTCGATTGATAAACTAGCATATTCATAATCTTCTTCGTCAAAAAATAAGAAATTACCATACAAATTGGAGTTTTTACATTAGTAAAAATTTTTAGTGTTGTATAATAAAAATGTAATAAGTTGATAGATTCAATCATGGTATTTATCCAGCCCTATAATATAATATAATATAATATGATACAAGCAGATCCCCTAATTGTACTGCCCAAAACTTACTTTCTTGGGCCATGTAGAAAATTTTGAATTGTATTGGTAGATGAAAGAATCCTCTCAATTGTTCTTCCTATAGGGTTAGGTTAAAATTGTTTTACACAGGTTTCCTGAACCTCTTAACTATTACTTTCAGTCTTCGTAGATGTAAATATATTAAACTCAATCCATTCTCTTCACTAGTGTTAGCGTCTCGACTCTGTTCATATGTGAAGAAGCCTCCACACCTTCCGCTCGTGTCTGTGATTTGCTTGTCGAATATCACGTTTAATTTGGAGGTTAAGGGATTCAAAATTACATTTTAAACAATAACTTCGTTATTTGTTATCGTAGAGGGGTGGGGTTGATACCATTATGAGCAGAATTGAAATCTGAATATGTTGATTTATTTAGTGTGTCATATGATGAAAATGTTTAAAAACATTTTTTAAATTAATAGAACTTTTTATAATCGATTTTAAACTAACTTCCTGATGGTCTAGAGACTTGGAATTTTGAACATAGCTCATAGTTGGATGACAATGCAATAATACTGGGTCAGATAAAATATTTTATTATTATTTGTCAAATAATCTACTAATCTACCTATTCTAACGCGACACACATTTACACACACACACTTACACGCGCACAAAAAAACATAATAAGAACCCGTATATCAGAACTAAAGGCGCCATCTTATAAGTAAGTTATGTAAAAAAAAAAAATATCTCAAAAAACTAAAAAGAGTAAAAGAAATATTTAAGTATATATATATTTTTTAATACGGTTAAGGGACTAAAGATATAAAATAATTTCTTCTTTAAAAATAATATTCATAATCCCATATACTAATCGTCCTTAAACTCTGTGTTGGTGAATTTTAAAAGAAATCAAAATGCTTGTAATATTCAAAATAAAAAACGTGGGCGCATGCAACATATATGGTTGCAACAGTAAGGATAATATGTAGTAACTCTTATAGCGAAAATTCAGATGATAGTTCAAATAAATTGCATCGATAATTGTTATGAATAAATTACTGGTGAATATTTATTCATAAATTATCACCGTGCGCCCCACGTTTTTTGTTTTGAATCTTACAAGCATTTTGATTTCTTTTAAAATTCAACAACACCAAGTTTAAAGACAATAATTAGTATATGGGATTATGAATATTAATTTTTAAAAGAGTAATTATTTTATACTATTTAGTTTGTTTTAAAAGCGTGTAAATTGTTTTTAAATTTAAATATTTATTTATTCTTAAAATTAAGGTGCTAAACCCAAATTATTTTCATTCTTTTTCGGTGCTTTTTTTTAAGGTAAACACATTAAAATAATAATTCTTAAAATATAATTTCACTAATAAGATAGTGTAACAACATTATTTATTTCTCTGCTCACTGTAATGTCACCATTGATTGGAATGAGCGTCGTTATATTGCCTTTAAGTACGGTTTTTGTTAGAGTCACTTTGCTCAGATAAGTATTATATTGCAGCTCATTTGTCCCCATATCTTCACATTGTCCGGTTGATTTGAAGGTTAATTTGTAAGGGCCCTGAAACAGAATATTAAACAGTAATCTGTAGGCTGAGGTGTGAATAAACTGCATTCGCTCATCTTGCGGAGGCATAATTATAACCTCAAAATAAAGATAATAATTTAATTAGAACATTTAGAACAGATGTTTAGATAAATATATGGTGTTTTATATTGGGCTGGACTTTTTTATACCTACAGATATCGTATAGTTATTTAGGTATGGTGAAATGATAGTAAATAAACAGTCCAAAAATATTGTATAAACTTTTCCACTCGCCTATTCCCAAAACCAGGTAAGAAGGAAAAAAAAAAAAAAAAAAAAAAAAAAATGTTACCAAAAATGTCATTTTAGTAGTTGTTAATCAAATGGTGAAAATGAACGATGGACACAGTCTACGAATACATATTTATATATTTAATTAAAAGCACATAACACAATTATGGGAAATTCACTATTTTATAACAGCTCCAAGACAACTTGTTTTGTTTTCTTATTTATAATTCAGGTATTTTTAGAGGGATAGCGACAGTTATGTTTTGATTTAGACTTTAGATTGGCCTTTAGATTAAATGCTCTCATTTAAGATTTCCTACTTACTCCTTGTGGGCCGTCCCCTTGGAAAAGTAGCAGTCCACACTGAGTACGTACTAAAATAGTTTTAATCTATCTGTAATGGTTAAAAAATATTAAGCCATCTCAGGACTTATTTAACACGCGGAATATGTGGACAAGTAAATAAGTGATTGTCTCATTACCATAATAGTACGTTAGTAAGAGACTTTCTTGTGGTAAAAATTGTTTTAAGAAGTCTTGCTGTAAGGTTTTTATAGGGAGTTCAGTAATATTATTTATTAAAATTGACGTATAAAATTTAATTGAATTTGTTCTTCTACAGGTAGAAAAAATAAGTTTTTGAAATAAAAATAATATTTTTTTGGCGATGTTTCCATATTCCTTCCCTTCGATTGAATCGACATCCTGAGACCAGATACCTTCTAAGGAAAACTCTTTAATGAAGAAATGAATAAAAACATATTAATTATTTAACTTACCATCGGCATCGGCGAAGCTTCACTTAAAAACAACATTGCACAGTAGAAGAAACTATCTACAAGATCCATTACACAAGTTTTGCTTTTTGATGTGAGTGTTGAAAGCTTTGGGTGTTATGCATGTGAATGTTATTTATGCACGTTAAATTGCGTTTATTTCGCAATGCATAACGTCAGAAAATTACTGATGGCAGATAAGAGGTTGCAATTTGCTATTTTGTAACACATCCTGTTTGTTTTTTTCTAATTTAATTTTAATATTATTGACAGGTATATCGATTGTTCTCCACATTATTTTGTTCATAAACATCCAACATCCAAATATTAAATTGTTATAAGGGATTGTTCTAAATGTGTATAAAAACCGGAGGCGAAAACACTTCTTTCAACTATTGGAAAACAGTCAATAGGCGTAATGATTTATTGTAGCTTTGCATTTGTCTGGAAGATTTGTAACATTTGTAAATTACAAACATTTGTATATATATAAAAAAAAAAAAAAAAAAAAAAAAAAAAATGGACAAAAGAAATAAGATATTTCGTGTTTGGAATAGATTTTCTATGCAGCCTAATTTGTCGTTCTGCTGTTTTATTCCACTGGTATCACCTTTAAAAACATGTAACATTTCTCTTTCTAAAAAAATTAACATTTACGAAAAAATTAGTGTAAAAACATTGCACAAACTTTCTTACTCACCCATTACAAAAACTAAATAAAAATCTAATTGTCTCTTAACAAGTCAGTTTGGTTCAAGCGTGTGGTGTAATCTGTAGGGATATTGGAACAGTTGTTTTTATAAAGTCGAAGTCTTTTAAGAGGCAGTTTAAATTGTATTACAAGGGTTCTAATGAATAAAAATATAATTTAATGGCTATTGAATTTAAGAATCATGTTGCTAGTATCCAAGTCACTAATGTTTTAACTAACAATTATTGAATTACCTTATATGGTTTCCGCCAGGTCACTTTTTTTTAAACACTAACGCGTTTCAAAGCATCTGCTCCATCCTCAGAGTTCTTTTCACTCAGTCGAGATCGTTAACAACATAAAAATAAAATATAAAAACACATTTACATATTTATATTAATTTATACATCACTTATCGTATCGCGACACTTGGGATGCGCATCATATCGATGTCCTAGGACAACACAATCATGTCCGTGTGTTTTTATATTTTATTTTAATGTTGTTAACGATCTCAACTGAGTGAAAAGAACTCTGAAGATGGAGCAGATGCTTTGAAACGCGTTAGTGTTTAAAAAGAAGTCACCTGGCGGAAACCATATAAGGCAGTTCAATTGTTAGCTATTGAATTGTTTGTCTCACATCTCTTAAAAACTGCTTTTAAATCTTGTACGCTATGAATTTCTGATTGTTTGGTTAGGTAAAGTTGTATTCATAAATAAAAAACTATAATATATGATATAATTAGTAGATATTAATCGTAGATTTATACTACTGACTGACGATAGAAGAGAAAACTAGAAACACAATTTTTAGTATATTTTGCCGACCATGGTTTCGCCAGCCTGTGTTAAGCTGCCTCGTAAATGTCGTCACTGGGGAAACCATGTTTGGCAAGACACAATAAAAAGTAGAATTTACTAAAAATTGTGTTTGTGGTTTTCTTTCATATAATATACGATTTCGCACTGTATTTAATATTAAATAAATTGTTTATTTTTTAGATTTGTAGGTCACGTTGTGTTCAAGATGGGGGACATTATACCTGACACATTTAATTTGGCGTAGCGTAAATATATTATTTTTTTAAATAACTTTTAGTTTTCAATGATAGCACACAAATAATATATACAAAAAAATTTCAACAAGATGATCTTTATTCCTTACATGTTGATCTGGTATATTTTGCTGGTTTACAAAGTTTTATTTTTTTAACCATGCCTCATCTTTTCCTTTTATTATTTTTTTAGAGATTTATTAAAGAATATCGTGTTTTGTGGATAAAACTAAAAAGTTGATACAACTCTTTGAGGACTGAGAATCTCTTATCTTCAGACAAACAACAATTCATTATTTTCCCTCAACAATGCCAATCTGTACGATGGTAACACAGAATGTAGTTTCACACTCATTTTGTCTCAAACATTTCTGTCCTGCAAAAGCACCCTTAATATTTTACCACTCAACCAATGATATTTTTCATGGTCAAGTTCTAATTTCATTAACTTTGATTTTAAACTCATTCCACTCTTGTTAGCTGCAGTGAATACTTTGATCTACCGCTCTAATAGCCAAAAACTTTTTCGTTGTGGCTACATACATAACTATGCCTGTGGTCCCTCTCTCTTGCTAAAATCCTAAGTGGAATCCATAACCACAGAAAAATGATGGCTTTCATTGATTCTGTTTATGATTTTTTTAAATAAGGGTACTCATGATTGTAAATTTTAAAATAAATGATTGTAAATCAGGGTACACTAATGTAAATAAATTAAAACAACAATTATTTTTTTAGTATAAACCACAATATTTTAATTGAAACTTGCCGACCATTATTCTTGTATAAGTCCTTGACAACGCTTTAACTAGCGAAACCATGGTCGGCAAGTTTCAATTAAAATATTGTGGTTTATACTAAAAAAAAAATTGCTGTTTTAATTTATTTAAAATGGAATACCACCAAGTACCTACGGTCTTTAGCATAAATGCACACAAATGTTTTTATTAAAAAAAGGACACTTTACCTTGATAAACAAATTGTTGCATATGTTCACTAGAAATTAGGTAAAAAACTGACAATTAAAAAAAGTTACTCTACGACCACTTATATTAAATTACAATGCTTTCAATTTTTTTTTCAAAAATGGCCAACTGTGGCCGTAAAAATGAAAATATTTTTTTGCAAATTTGACCACCGATTTCTAGTGTAAAGACACATAATTTGTCCAATGTTCGTGAATATCTGAAGATTCTTTGTTGTATTATTAGTGAAAAAAAAAATCTTAAATCCAGAAATTCAAATTTTTTGAGGTTAGGAGGTTTTAATGTTACCTACCATTTCAAAAGTTATCAAATTTTTTAAATTTGTATACGACCCATAGAGCTGGAGATATTAAAAAAAATAGTGTAGATGCACTAAAAATCCACAAAAAAAGCTCTTATCTAGAAAAGCTCCAGTCCGATATTGCTAATTTTTTCGATTTCCCACTCATTTGCATGTATATAAAGAAAAAAAATCAACTTCCCAGTTATATCACTTTTATTTTCTAATTTCCCTCTACCATATCAGGGTTAGACCAAAAGGTTGAAAAGTTCTAGCAACTTTCCCCCAATTACTTTATTTATTATAAACGCTAATTTTTTTTGGATATAAGTACTTCATTAATTCACAACAACAGAGCAAACTTCTCTTTGGTACTGAACGTTTGATTTTAAACTTAATGTTAGCTTCCATCATCCGTTGTGAAGTGTGTTTTGATCCGTATTTGATAAGTATTACAGTTAGACGTCATGTAAACTTGTAATTTCTGTAAAGTCAAAAGTGCCTGAACAATTTGATCAATACGCAGCTTTTTGAGTGACCGCTATTGATAAAGATAAGGGTTTCTTGCAGTCGTTTTTGTATTAAACACGTCATGGTATGTGATTGAAACAGAATGTTTAATAAAAAAAGGTTAAAGTTTATTTTCTTGTTTTGCCAATTATTTAAGAATCATAATATTCTTTATTACTAATTTGGTCCATTAGTTTGTGCCATTATACAAAAATTTAAACGAATTCGAAGATTAAGAAATCTGGTCTCTTATTCTTTGTACTTTTTTGTTTTTTCCAACCTACAAATCCAAAATACATTTTTGGTTATGGGTGGAATGTTTGGATCTTTAGAGGCTACATTTAGCGAAATTTAATCAAATATCTTGGAGTCAATTTGGAAAATAGAAAATTTGAAATTTGATGTAATGGCTGCTAGCCCTAAATTTTGGAGTAACGGATCGAGATATGCACGAAACATGTCCAATTACCAAATTTGATGAAAAAATACTAGTTTGGCCTGTGACATACTGCCAAACGATCAAAAACATTCCAAATAACACTTTTTAGAGGGTTCAGAGGATTTCAAAACAAAATAAAAACAATCCAATACTAATCATCTTCAAAAATATCATTTCAGTCGTAGTTTCAAATATTGAAAATGAACCATGGATATCTTTGAACAAATATTTATCTATTTAAATAAAGGCTTTATGTCATAAATACGTATTCAGCATAAGTTGTATTTGGTTAAAATAAAGTTTTTAATGACGACGATTAATGATCATTTTGTTTTTTCAATTATTCCTTAATCGTAATGTTATTCCTGAATCGTAATGTTATTCCTGAATAATAATGTTATTCCTGAATCGCAATGTTATTCCTGAATCATAATGTTATTCCCGAATCATAATATTATTCCTGAATCGTAATGTTATTCCTGAATCATAATGTTATTCCTGAATCTTAATGTTATTCCTGAATCATAATATTATTCCTGAATCGTAATTTTTTTTCTTTGCTATTTTGCACAAGTTTTTGGCCCATTAGGCTTCACATTTTACTAAATTTAAACGAAATCGTTAGACCCGATTGTAAAAATCGTAATTTTGTGTTATTTCCTTATGGCAACTACCACTCCCCAAATTTAGAGTTATAATAAAAAAAATCGGTGTACTCGTTTGGGTTGAAGAGCACCCACATACGACAGACAAAATCGATTATTTTGGACTCAGGAGACATCAAACGGATATATCCACAAAAACGCAAAATAGATTTTTAAAGATTTTTTAATCCATTATCAACTTTCCTTATACTGGTTTATCTTTCCTTATAACTGAAATTCCTTATACTGCTAGCCTACAACTGAAATGCAAAAAATATCAGAGATGCTTTGATTTGTTAATATTATTAAAACATCATCAAGCCTCTCATGTGTACAGTCTGATCAAATCAAAATGATAAACAACGAATTCATGTATAGTTTCCTGCAATTTTAGTTAATCTCATTTTAATATTTTATTAAATGCCTTGTTTAATGCGTATCTAATTATCGGGTGTTTATTTCTGTGTACTAAAACATAGTATAACTTTGTATTGTATTGTGTAATGTGTCTGGAAATTGTAAGGGCAGAGAATTAAGCAGAGTCCGACTCGAATTTAAAAAAAAGAATCACATTTTTTATTTTAATGTACTTGAAAATCTCCTCTTTCAATGCTATATATATATATATATATATATATATATATATATATATATATTTGTAGAAAAAATATAAATTGTTTAAAAACCTTCATGTCTCTAGGTATTGGGCAGTTTCATTTCTACATAGGGTTTCTACATCTGAAAAGCGGTTTTGAGTTATAAGCTTACAAACAGACAGACTAAAATATATTGCATTTTACAAATACAGGGTGATTAAAACAGGCTTGAACGGTGTTTTATTAAATAAGAACAAAAGATACAAAACACTTTAAAAGGATTTATTCAGTTAAAACTATTGGTGTTACCAAATTGTTTATATCATCCACAATTTTTCCAATACTGTGAATAGTTAGTAATTTTTTTAACATAAACCGTAATTTGCATGGAGATTTTACTTATAACACATTATTTAAGACTGTCTTTTTCTTGGTTATGTTTCTATATCTCCGATCGTTTAGGACCTGCAGGTACTTAAATATTTCAAAAATTAAAAAAATTCAAGCATTTTTCAAAACTAATAAAAAAAATTATCTGTCATAAAAAACAACTTAAAAAAAGTAATGGTTCGATGCGTGTAGGTTTAATCTCCGATAGGTATAAAATTAATACAAATCTGAATAATATTTCTTATAAAATAATAATTTAAAAAAAATTAAAGTTTACAACAATAGAAAAGGACAATAATTACGTAGTTATATTACAAATTATTTACAGGATCATTATCAGTATTTAAGTTAAGCGATAATAGAGGAATTGTAAGTTTAAAAGTATAAGAAAGAAGTATCTAAGTAAACGAATAAATCTAAAGGTCAATAAACCACTTCCTCTTTTTTACAGCGTCGTTGGGAGAACGTTATTTGTTGATCCAACATATTCTGAAGGACTCATCAGGACCATTGCCTCCAGCGGTACGTCAATCGCCGCTGCGGCTTCACTACAACCTGTCCTATATGTAGAGGCGTGTCCTACATGTCTCCATATTTTTATTTAAAAATAAAAGTTCATTCTTCCAGAGCAAAACCTTTGGCAACATTTATGTTGTTATTTAAAAAATACAATCTTAGACATATATCAAATAAATACTCTTCCTACTTAGAGTGTTCAAATATAGTAAAATACTCTGTTAATAGAAATGTATAGGGTGTCTCATATTACATCACCCATTACTTCAATGTATTTTTCACGTATTTCGTAAACGATGTGTTATGGAACTTTAAAAACAATCATTGTTGTTATAGTGTATTCCGATATTTAAGTACCAACTATTATTTTAATGTAACAATTACTATTCAATGAAACATATTTGAGGTTAGAATTTTGTAATACTATCTACGTACAACATTCTCCAATCTAAACGTCAGAGAAGCTATTGGATACAGTTGCCGCTGCTAGAATGCGCTCATTCATCATTTTCTTTTCATGTACCGACATTACAGATGGATTTACTTATGAAATTATTAATAAGAAGGACATTTATTATTCTGATTGAGCTATTTATAAACTGATTGACTATACAATGCAAATAAGCTAGTTATGCAGCCTTGTATGACACGAATTTCTTATGATGTTACCCAGTATACGAACGAAGTACAGGGTAAGTTTGCTAATCGTTATAAATTTATACTTCTGATTTTTGACTGATCTTCACATTTTATCGTTTCTAGAAACAGAAAAAGTAATTTTCGACATGCCTTCCGTCCGTCGTCGTTGTCGTTTGTAGGTAAACACGATAGCGGCGACAAAAATAAAAATAGGAACATGAGATTTGGTATAGGGGGAGTGTGGTCATATAGAACTCTTGAAATAAGAAATATCGATTTGCAAATGTCAAAATGGCAGTAATTTTCAATATATCTCGTGTGTTATTCAACACTAAATAAGATAAAACTATGCAGATTACAATCCTGCATGTAATGGCACCAACCTAACTTCTCTTAGATGACGAATGACGAAGTTATAGATACAATCTTGTTGAGCACTGTGGTGAAATTCACAATAATTTGAATTTGCCCCTAACCACAATATTAACTTTCTTAATAATCTAGGGAAAATACAGATGTAATAAATTAAGTAGTCACATTATTTTGTATTGTTAAGTTATAATGACTTTTGTAAGGAGTAGGCCACCTGTTCTCATCAGCTTTGTTAGAGGTACAGTTATCTTTCACCCCACTCCATAGGTCAAAGACATATAACAATAACTTGACAAAGGGCCAGCCCAAGCCCTTACTGGTCAACTGATATGTGGAGTGGGAGGGATTTTAGCCTACAATTAGATTATCATAGTTTTAGGTTTAATTTTATTTTAGTAATAGATATGTAAGGTTAGATTTAGTTTATAAGCAAGACCCTCCGATGATGATAACCATGTTATCGAAATGTACATCAGGGCATTAAGTGGATATAATTAATAAAGAACAATCAATCAGATAATTGTGTTTTATTAAGTTTCAGTGATTGTGGTTAGGGGCAAATTCAAATTATTATTGACGAAGTTATAGTTAAAAACGTAATGTCGAACCTTGTAACCCCACAAATGTGATATTCGTTTAGTTATGAGAACCGTCAGGGGTGTTGCGAATGGAGGCTTCTACACTAACTCCAGCTAAGCGAGTGAAGACTGTTTAATACGTACAGATATGATTTCGTTAGATCTTAGCCGAAAAAAGTGGCGATATACAATTACGAGATTCAGTTAAAACCTGTGCACAACTGATTAAAAACTTACAATACTGGGTATGGTCTACCATCACATCATGTTCTACCAATACAATATATCATTTCCAACAAGGCACAGAAAACTAACTTTTGAGCATTACATTTAGAGGATGTGTTTATATTATATTGTAATATGAGGCTGGCTAAGTACAACGATGGCATCCATTAACTCTTTTTTTTTTTTTTTTTCGTGAATCCACTCTTTTGCCGACCTCGACCATGGTAATAATATTCTGACCGCCTAAATATTAAAAATGAGCTTTTGTGTTCTTATGTTGGATCTAGAACTAAGAGTGTTCTTAAGAAGGAGCGAAGAAAAAACTGTACGAAACAACTTCATACAAAATGATCATTCATTTTTTTTAGAAAGATTAAGACACTATTAGGGGAATTTAAGATAGGATTAGGACGAAATAAGACACGATTAGGAAGATTAAGACACGTTTAGGCGTTTGGGACGAATTAAGACACGATTAGGACAAACTAAGGCACGATTAGGACAAATTTAAGCACGATTAAACGACGATCAAGACTCAATTAGTGCAAATTAAGATATAATTTGGACAAATTAAAAAAACGATTAAAACGAACTAAACACGATTAGAAGACGATTAGGACACAACTATGATAAATTAAGACACGATTAGTACGAATTAAGAAAGGATTATTACACAAAGAGAACGAAATAAAACAGAATTATGACAAACTAAGACACGATTAGTACAAATTAACACACGATTAGTACGAATTAAGAAAGGATTATTACACAAAGAGAACGAAATAAAACAGAATTATGACGAATTAAAACACAATTATGACAAACTAAGACACGATTAGTACGAATTAAGATATGATTATTACACAATTTTAGACGAAATAAAACAGAATTATGACAAACTAAGAAACGATTAAAACAAATTAAGATATGATTATTACACAATTAGAACGAAATAAAACAGAATTATGACAAACTAAGACACGATTAGTACGAATTAAGACACGACTAGGAGGAATTACGATATGATTATTACACAATTAGGAAGAAATAAAACAGAATTATGACAAACTAAGACACGATTAGTACGAATTAAGACACGATTAGGAGGAATTAAGATATGATTATTACACAATTAGGACGAAATAAAACAGAATTATGACAAACTAAGACACGATTAGTACGAATTAAGACACGACTAGGAGGAATTACGATATGATTATTACACAATTAGGAAGAAATAAAACAGAATTATGACAAACTAAGACACGATTAGTACGAATTAAGACACGATTAGGAGGAATTAAGATATGATTATTACACAATTAGGACGAAATAAAACAGAATTATGACAAACTAAGACACGATTAAAACAAATTAAGACACGATTAGGAGGAATTAAGATATGATTATTACACAATTAGGACGAAATAAAACAGAATTATGACAAACTAAGACACGATTAGTACGAATTAAGACACGACTAGGAGAAATTAAGATATGATTATTACACAATTAGGACGAAATAAAACAGAATTATGACAAACTAAGACACGATTAGTACGAATTAAGACACGACTAGGAGGAATTAAGATATGATTATTACACAATTAAGAAGAAATAAAACAGAATTATGACAAACTAAGACACGATTTGTACGAATTAAGACACGACTAGGAGGAATTAAGATATGATTATTACACAATTAGGAAGAAATAAAACAGAATTATGACAAACTAAGACACGATTAGTACGAATTAAGACACGACTAGGAGGAATTAAGATATGATTATTACACAATTAGGACGAAATAAAACAGAATTATGACAAACTAAGACACGATTAGTACGAATTAAGACACGACTAGGAGGAATTACGATATGATTATTACACAATTAGGAAGAAATAAAACAGAATTATGACAAACTAAGACACGATTAGTACAAATTAAGACACGATTAGGAGGAATTAAGATATGATTATTACACAATTAGGAAGAAATAAAACAGAATTATGACAAACTAAGACACGATTAGTTCAAATTAAGACACGATTAGGAGGAATTAAGATATGATTATTACACAATTAGGAAGAAATAAAACAGAATTATGACAAACTAAGACACGATTAGTACAAATTAAGACACGATTAGGAGGAATTAAGATATGATTATTACACAATTAGGACGAAATAAAACAGAATTATGACAAACTAAGACACGATTAGTACAAATAAGGACACGATTAGGAGGAATTAAGATATGATTATTACACAATTAGGAAGAAATAAAACAGAATTATGACAAACTAAGACACGATTAGTACGAGATAAGACACGACTAGGAGGAATTAAGATATGATTATTACACAATTAGGACGAAATAAAACAGAATTATGACAAACTAAGACACGATTAGTACGAATTAAGACACGACTAGGAGGAATTACGATATGATTATTACACAATTAGGAAGAAATAAAACAGAATTATGACAAACTAAGACACGATTAGTACGAATTAAGACACGATTAGGAGGAATTAAGATATGATTATTACACAATTAGGACGAAATAAAACAGAATTATGACAAACTAAGACACGATTAAAACAAATTAAGACACGATTAGGAGGAATTAAGATATGATTATTACACAATTAGGACGAAATAAAACAGAATTATGACAAACTAAGACACGATTAGTACGAATTAAGACACGATTAGGAGGAATTAAGATATGATTATTACACAATTAGGACGAAATAAAACAGAATTATGACAAACTAAGACACGATTAGTACGAATTAAGACACGATTAGGAGGAATTAAGATATGATTATTACACAATTAGGACGAAATAAAACAGAATTATGACAAACTAAGACACGATTAAAACAAATTAAGACACGATTAGGAGGAATTAAGATATGATTATTACACAATTAGGACGAAATAAAACAGAATTATGACAAACTAAGACACGATTAAAACAAATTAAGACACGATTAGGAGGAATTAAGATATGATTATTACACAATTAGGACGAAATAAAACAGAATTATGACAAACTAAGACACGATTAGTACGAATTAAGACACGACTAGGAGGAATTAAGATATGATTATTACACAATTAGGAAGAAATAAAACATAATTATGACAAACTAAGACACGATTTGTACGAATTAAGACACGACTAGGAGGAATTAAGATATGATTATTACACAATTAGGACGAAATAAAACAGAATTATGACAAACTAAGACACGATTAGTACGAATTAAGACACGACTAGGAGGAATTACGATATGATTATTACACAATTAGGACGAAATAAAACAGAATTATGACAAACTAAGAGACGATTAGTACGAATTAAGACACGACTAGGAGGAATTACGATATGATTATTACACAATTAGGAAGAAATAAAACAGAATTATGACAAACTAAGACACGATTAGTACAAATTAAGACACGATTAGGAGGAATTAAGATATGATTATTACACAATTAGGACGAAATAAAACAGAATTATGACAAACTAAGACACGATTAAAACAAATTAAGACACGATTAGGAGGAATTAAGATATGATTATTACACAATTAGGACGAAATAAAACAGAATTATGACAAACTAAGACACGATTAAAACAAATTAAGACACGATTAGAAGGAATTAAGATATGATTATTACACAATTTTGGACGAAATAAAACAGAATTATGACAAACTAAGACACGATTAAAACAAATTAAGACACGATTAGGAGGAATTAAGATATGATTATTACACAATTAGGACGAAATAAAACAGAATTATGACAAACTAAGACACGATTAGTACGAATTAAGACACGATTAGGAGGAATTAAGATATGATTATTACACAATTAGGACGAAATAAAACAGAATTATGACAAACTAAGACACGATTAGTACGAATTAAGACACGATTAGGAGGAATTAAGATATGATTATTACACAATTAGGACGAAATAAAACAGAATTATGACAAACTAAGACACGATTAAAACAAATTAAGACACGATTAGGAGGAATTAAGATATGATTATTACACAATTAGGACGAAATAAAACAGAATTATGACAAACTAAGACACGATTAGTACGAATTAAGACACGATTAGGAGGAATTAAGATATGATTATTACACAATTAGGACGAAATAAAACAGAATTATGACAAACTAAGACACGATTAGTACGAATTAAGACACGATTAGGAGGAATTAAGATATGATTATTACACAATTAGGACGAAATAAAACAGAATTATGACAAACTAAGACACGATTAAAACAAATTAAGACACGATTAGGAGGAATTAAGATATGATTATTACACAATTAGGACGAAATAAAACAGAATTATGACAAACTAAGACACGATTAAAACAAATTAAGACACGATTAGGAGGAATTAAGATATGATTATTACACAATTAGGACGAAATAAAACAGAATTATGACAAACTAAGACACGATTAGTACGAATTAAGACACGACTAGGAGGAATTAAGATATGATTATTACACAATTAGGAAGAAATAAAACAGAATTATGACAAACTAAGACACGATTTGTACGAATTAAGACACGACTAGGAGGAATTAAGATATGATTATTACACAATTAGGACGAAATAAAACAGAATTATGACAAACTAAGACACGATTAGTACGAATTAAGACACGACTAGGAGGAATTACGATATGATTATTACACAATTAGGACGAAATAAAACAGAATTATGACAAACTAAGAGACGATTAGTACGAATTAAGACACGACTAGGAGGAATTACGATATGATTATTACACAATTAGGAAGAAATAAAACAGAATTATGACAAACTAAGACACGATTAGTACAAATTAAGACACGATTAGGAGGAATTAAGATATGATTATTACACAATTAGGACGAAATAAAACAGAATTATGACAAACTAAGACACGATTAAAACAAATTAAGACACGATTAGGAGGAATTAAGATATGATTATTACACAATTAGGACGAAATAAAACAGAATTATGACAAACTAAGACACGATTAAAACAAATTAAGACACGATTAGAAGGAATTAAGATATGATTATTACACAATTTTGGACGAAATAAAACAGAATTATGACAAACTAAGACACGATTAAAACAAATTAAGATATGATTATTACACAATTAGAACGAAATAAAACAGAATTATGACAAACTAAGACACGATTAGTACGAATTAAGACACGACTAGGAGGAATTACGATATGATTATTACACAATTAGGAAGAAATAAAACAGAATTATGACAAACTAAGACACGATTAGTACGAATTAAGATATGATTATTACACAATTAGGACGAAATAAAACAGAATTATGACGAATTAAAACACAATTATGACAAACTAAGACACGATTAGTACGAATTAAGAAAGGATTATTACACAAAGAGAACGAAATAAAACAGAATTATGACGAATTAAAACACAATTATGACAAACTAAGACACGATTAGTACGAATTAAGATATGATTATTACACAATTAGGACGAAATAAAACAGAATTATGACAAACTAAGACACGATTAAAACAAATTAAGACACGATTAGGAGGAATTAAGATATGATTATTACACAATTAGGACGAAATAAAACAGAATTATGACAAACTAAGACACGATTAAAACAAATTAAGACACGATTAGAAGGAATTAAGATATGATTATTACACAATTTTGGACGAAATAAAACAGAATTATGACAAACTAAGACACGATTAAAACAAATTAAGATATGATTATTACACAATTAGAACGAAATAAAACAGAATTATGACAAACTAAGACACGATTAGTACGAATTAAGACACGACTAGGAGGAATTACGATATGATTATTACACAATTAGGAAGAAATAAAACAGAATTATGACAAACTAAGACACGATTAGTACGAATTAAGACACGATTAGGAGGAATTAAGATATGATTATTACACAATTAGGACGAAATAAAACAGAATTATGACAAACTAAGACACGATTAGTACGAATTAAGACACGACTAGGAGGAATTACGATATGATTATTACACAATTAGGAAGAAATAAAACAGAATTATGACAAACTAAGACACGATTAGTACGAATTAAGACACGATTAGGAGGAATTAAGATATGATTATTACACAATTAGGACGAAATAAAACAGAATTATGACAAACTAAGACACGATTAAAACAAATTAAGACACGATTAGGAGGAATTAAGATATGATTATTACACAATTAGGACGAAATAAAACAGAATTATGACAAACTAAGACACGATTAGTACGAATTAAGACACGACTAGGAGGAATTAAGATATGATTATTACACAATTAGGAAGAAATAAAACAGAATTATGACAAACTAAGACACGATTAGTACGAATTAAGACACGACTAGGAGGAATTAAGATATGATTATTACACAATTAGGACGAAATAAAACAGAATTATGACAAACTAAGACACGATTAGTACGAATTAAGACACGACTAGGAGGAATTACGATATGATTATTACACAATTAGGAAGAAATAAAACAGAATTATGACAAACTAAGACACGATTAGTACAAATTAAGACACGATTAGGAGGAATTAAGATATGATTATTACACAATTAGGAAGAAATAAAACAGAATTATGACAAACTAAGACACGATTAGTACAAATTAAGACACGATTAGGAGGAATTAAGATATGATTATTACACAATTAGGAAGAAATAAAACAGAATTATGACAAACTAAGACACGATTAGTACAAATTAAGACACGATTAGGAGGAATTAAGATATGATTATTACACAATTAGGACGAAATAAAACAGAATTATGACAAACTAAGACACGATTAGTACAAATTAAGACACGATTAGGAGGAATTAAGATATGATTATTACACAATTAGGAAGAAATAAAACAGAATTATGACAAACTAAGACACGATTAGTACGAATTAAGACACGACTAGGAGGAATTAAGATATGATTATTACACAATTAGGACGAAATAAAACAGAATTATGACAAACTAAGACACGATTAGTACGAATTAAGACACGACTAGGAGGAATTACGATATGATTATTACACAATTAGGAAGAAATAAAACAGAATTATGACAAACTAAGACACGATTAGTACGAATTAAGACACGATTAGGAGGAATTAAGATATGATTATTACACAATTAGGACGAAATAAAACAGAATTATGACAAACTAAGACACGATTAAAACAAATTAAGACACGATTAGGAGGAATTAAGATATGATTATTACACAATTAGGACGAAATAAAACAGAATTATGACAAACTAAGACACGATTAGTACGAATTAAGACACGATTAGGAGGAATTAAGATATGATTATTACACAATTAGGACGAAATAAAACAGAATTATGACAAACTAAGACACGATTAGTACGAATTAAGACACGACTAGGAGGAATTACGATATGATTATTACACAATTAGGAAGAAATAAAACAGAATTATGACAAACTAAGACACGATTAGTACGAATTAAGACACGATTAGGAGGAATTAAGATATGATTATTACACAATTAGGACGAAATAAAACAGAATTATGACAAACTAAGACACGATTAAAACAAATTAAGACACGATTAGGAGGAATTAAGATATGATTATTACACAATTAGGACGAAATAAAACAGAATTATGACAAACTAAGACACGATTAAAACAAATTAAGACACGATTAGGAGGAATTAAGATATGATTATTACACAATTAGGACGAAATAAAACAGAATTATGACAAACTAAGACACGATTAAAACAAATTAAGACACGATTAGGAGGAATTAAGATATGATTATTACACAATTAGGAAGAAATAAAACAGAATTATGACAAACTAAGACACGATTAAAACAAATTAAGACACGATTAGGAGGAATTAAGATATGATTATTACACAATTAGGACGAAATAAAACAGAATTATGACAAACTAAGACACGATTAAAACAAATTAAGACACGATTAGGAGGAATTAAGATATGATTATTACACAATTAGGACGAAATAAAACACAATTATGACAAACTAAGACACGATTAAAACAAATTAAGACACGATTAGGAGGAATTAAGATATGATTATTACACAATTAGGAAGAAATAAAACAGAATTATGACAAACTAAGACACGATTAAAACAAATTAAGACACGATTAGGAGGAATTAAGATATGATTATTACACAATTAGGACGAAATAAAACAGAATTATGACAAACTAAGACACGATTAAAACAAATTAAGACACGATTAGGAGGAATTAAGATATGATTATTACACAATTAGGGCGAAATAAAACAGAATTATGACGAATTATGACAATATGACAAACTAAGACACGATTAGAAGAGGATTAAGATTCGATTTGTACGAATTAAGATACGATATGGACAACTTAAAAAACGATTAGAACGGACTAAAACAAGAATAGAAGACGATTAAGACACAACTACGACGAATTAATACACGATTACAGGAATTAAGAAACAAATAAAAGACGATTGGGAGTACTTTAGCCCTTATATGCCCAACTTATTTTTTTGTCACGCATTTTCTTAAAATCGTTATGGGTGACTTATGAGAGTTTCCTTATACCATAAAAAATTTCAAAAAAAATATTGGCGTTATCACTTTTGAGATAACAACCGCCCCAATTTTGGGGCGGTGGGCATGCGTGGGTACAGTGACTGGTTACTGTCACTTTTGTGATAGATCAAAGTAATCGGTTGTTCAAAGGTTATAAAACAATATAAAAGATTATTTTTTACCTTAAAACATCCTTTATTACATTATTATTAATTAAAATATACATTGAAAAGGTATTTTTAAGAATACAAAATATATCGAAGAGCTTCTAAACTGTTTTTATGAATGAAATTGTTCGAAACAGTTGGTGTGACAGCCTATATCACACTTCTTACACTTTTTGGTCGTATTTTTGTGGCATTGGCCACATCTGATCTGAGTTGGGCTAGAAACAATCAAATGTCCAATGTTGTCTAGTCGCACTTCGTTTGGAACTAATCTTTTTACAGGTTTTGCTGGTCTTCCCATAGCTGGCCGAGCACTGTATTTTCCCAGGTAGACTTGTACTATGTGGCGAATGAATCCAAGCCAATCTAGAGATCCTATTTCTTTCCCAGCTGGTGTCAGTTTTTTACAGCTGATATGCATTGTTAACACTGCACTGAATAGGGAAAAGAATGAGTTGCCATTACCACTTTTTCATTTTGATGTTAGGCATGTAAGCAGCAACATTTTGATCGAGCCTGTCAACCCCTCCCATGTACTGGTTGTACATGGTTATGCAGGCTGGCTGTTTCACTTGTACTTTTCTTTTGAGTTCGCTACTCCATCGGTTACAGGTGCCAAGTGGAATCACCCCTGCTCTGTTAGAAGCTACTGTAACAACATTGTTGTCGTGGTACCTCACTAAAGTTATGCCAGTTTCCTCCTCCGTAATTTGTTCATAGCTTCCTCTTGGCATTTTCCTTAGTTCTTTTGGATGAGGAAGTGGAGCATGTTCTACTCTATCTAATCTTATTGTTCCAGTTATGACATGTCCATTATTTGCCATTTCTTCGATTAGTCTCAATGAGGTGAAATAATTATCTACAAATAAGCTGTAGGAAGCATCTTGGGGAAGTTTGCAAACTAGATTAGCAACTACAGATACGCCACAACCTAAAGAAGGGTTTGTGCTTCCAGTAGAAGCCCCCTGGTATGGCTCAGCTTGTACTAAGTACCCAAAATGTGTACACATGGACCATACCTTGAAACCAAACCTGATAGGTTTGTTATAGATGTGTTGTTTGGCTCCGTGTCTACCAAAGTACTTCACCATGGATTCATCCACCATTTTCCAAAATTTGCAATATGTCATCAACGGTATACCTAAAAAAGAAAATACACAGATTATAACTAAAAATAGCCTAGTTATATAAAATGTTTACAAAGGGCATTTCTCAGTGTGTATCTAAACCTAATATAACTGTCTAAGGTGTTTAGGTGAGTTATATAAAGGTTATTTTTACACTCAAGCTTGAATAACTAAGACCTACCCATGGGTTATAGCCTACTTTACACGATATAACCTAAAATAAGAGCCTTGGGCATTTAGGTTATGTTATTAGGCAAACATTTATAAGCTCTTACGAAATAAACAACGCACATACAAGCTAACTGCAACAAGGGACTTGCAAACAAATATCATAAGCTCATAACTTAGCCAATTATACATTGAATTATTCATGTTCATAGATGACAATACATAAAAATTTATTTCTCAAAGCTACTGCAATACTCATAATGGTTTCATACTAGTATATGTTACTTAACAATGCCGTGTTATCCATAAATCATGGTTTAGCTATGATTATCTGGCAATAATAGCTAAATAAGTGATTGTTTGCATAATAACCTATATGGTCCCACTCATGCCCATCGCCCCATTTTTGGGGCATCAAATAAAAGTGAGGTTAGATCGCCTAACAACATACTGTAATACGAATATTATTAATTAATATCTAAAACACAATGTATTTAAAATCTTTACACATAATAAACAATAATATTAATAAAGCGTGGTAAATTACTGACCTGTTTCGTGAAGACATTTTGCTATGAGGAAATCTTGAAAACAAAACATTGCCTAGGAACCAATTGGTGGATGATGCTATATGCCCAGCTGCTAAAACATAGCCAGGAGTACCAACACATGTGGCTGACAACAACAAAACTAACAAAAAAACATTTTTTGTTATATAAAATAATTATAATTTGCAATGCCCCAAAAATGGGGCGATGGTCATATATGGGTTAGACACGGCTTTATTTAACTATACAGTAAATACGTACAGGGGCTCATTGTAGTCAGCACAGAATCCTATCTGGATCTACAACTTTATTCGTCTAGTCTTGGGTTAGCTCTCTTTTTATATCCTTATCTATCAGTTCTCTTTAACAACTCTTTGTTCTCTTTCAACCCTGAAGCCATTAGTGTATTAGAGTACTTTTGATTTATGATTATTTTTTTACAAAAATACAGCACAAACTATTGGATCGATTTTGGAAAATTCCACATGTTGGCTTATTTTTACCACATCTCGTGCGTCCCCCAATTATCAACATATTTTTATATTAAATAAAGGAGACTAAACTTGCTTCGTTTCTTCATAAGCGCCCTTTGCGTAAATAGTATTTGATTTAAATTGAACTTTAAATAACGAGAGTCAAGGTTCAATTTAGAAAATTTCCGATTGATACTTTCTTTTACATGCAATTTGATACACTAGTTTTTGGGGATTTCAGAAACTATATTTAGGAATGTTATTGCTATAAGACTATATTTCAGAAAATTTGAAAGAACAAATTTTGAGAAAATCCGAATTTTCATTTTGATTCTTAAGGGAATTTTAATTTAAAATTTTGTGTTATTAACGAACATTAAGATATGTCCAAAATATGCCTACTTACAACAGCTTATAAAAATAATTCTTCTAGTTCGAGCTGTATAAAATTTCAGGGACTACAGATATTCTGTGTGTGTTGGGGGGGGGGGGGTTCAAATTAGGAGGCGCTGTTATAAATGGAAAACAAAAAGTTTATGCATTTCCTAAAATCTGTCCTATCGATTTTGTTCACTTTCACTAAAACGTAGCCTCTAAGGGCCTTACAAAAGTCGCCACCTCGCCAAATATTCTGATTTAAGACTTACGAGTGAAATATAACGTATTACGAGTTTCGTATAAGTGAAACAAAAAAAAAATCGTCCATGAAACGTTATAAAACGTATAATTTCTCAAATCAGGTATACAACTGAGAATGAGTGATTTTTATGAATTATTGTTTGGTTTTGTTAATCGGTGTGTGGGACAATTTGAACAGTGTATTTGTATATACTATCGTTTGTCAGTTGTTACCCATATATCACAATATATACAGGCTGTTAAATGAGATATTCTGGGTAAAAGGAAACTCATATAAAGATTTTTTAAAAGGGAACTATTTTGAAGTTTACTCACTACTTGTGTGTAACAATCATATTAAAAATAACTATCCCCTCAAGGGCTTTCTCATAGTGGCTTTCAACTTTCCTATTAGGTCTCCCTTGTCCAATTCTTCTTCTATTCTGACCCTGAAGGCTGTATATCTTTCCCTCCCTTTTTGAAAAGTCGATATTGGCCGATATTTTCTCTTTTAAAGAACAAGAAAATTTATATATTACATAAATAAATATAGAGCTTGACTTGTGAGATGTTTTAAAATTTAAATAAATCTCGAACACAATTTCTTACAAATAATAAGTTTATTAACTGAAAATCTCTAAGGATAAGACTGTAATTTGTTGATGTAAGTTACTATACTTTATATACGTAATGTAGAGGGAGTGTTGTGGTAGGTCGTCAAACAAATCGATGTAGAGTTTTGTAGGAATATATTCGTTTTCAGGTCCACTGAGACAAGAAAAGTACTTTTTGGGATATGTTATCTCGTCTCTCAATCGTGTGTACAACATGAATGTCTCAAGGAATTGAGAGATTTGATTAAATTTGGTATGCGAGCATATTTTAAATATATTTAAAGGTGGTGAAATTAGTTGGTAGCTGTTATAAGATGAAACTAAAAATTTCGCATTTCCCAAAATCTACCCGAAAGATTTTTTCAATTTTTGCTTTATGGTCTTAAAATGTCGCCATCTCTCAAAAAAATTTGATTTAAGAATTATAGGTAAAATGAAAAAAATCGTCCATGGAGCGTTAAAAAAGATGTAATTAATCAAATTCAGGTTTATAGCTTTATTTTCAGGTGAAAATGTAGATTTTTAAGAATTGTACATCGAAAAACTCAGTTAAATTTCCCCCCTAGATTAAACATTTTTATGTAGACAGCAAAGAATATTTTTGTTTGTTAGTTTTGGTTTTGTTAATGAGAAATGGTGAGTGAGAAAATTTGTATCAAATGTATTTGTATATCCTATCGTTACCTATGAATCAAGATATACAGGCTGTTATGCTGAAAACTGAGGTATTCTGGGTAAAAAAGATTTTTCAAAAAGCTGCCATTTTGAAGTTTATCTACCATTTATTGTTAATAACAATGATATTGTAAATAAATATGGCCTCAGGGACTTACTCATAGTGGCTTTAATCTACCCTATCAGGTCTTGCACAACTCTTGTACATCCACTGACGCTATATTCGGCGGCTGGGGGGGGAGGTATATATTTTATACTCTTTCCTTCCTTTTTTGAAAAGGCGACGATGACCGATAGGTTTATCTCCTATAAAGTATATATTATAAATATTAAATAAATATAAAGTTTAACTTGTGAGATGTTTAAAACTTTAAATAAAAGTTGAAAACAATATCTTACAAATAATACATTTATTGAATGAAACGGGTTTCAATATCAATGTCGCCATCTTCAGAATGACGCCCTGTAAATACAGAATTCGGAAGGAGGGGCGCGGCTTAAACCTGTTTTACAACTTTCTAAATAGTTAACAAATGACTTGCTATACAATGTAAGTTGTAGAAAATCCCACAAAGCTGTATTGGAAATGTTAAATTGTATTGGTAGTTTAACAAGTTTTACCCAGTTTAGATGGTATATGGTTTGTTTAACAGACAGGTTTTCTTACCCACTTAATTGTGTATGTCACTACTTTCTTGATGTCGTTATAGGGCCTAAGAAGCCTTGTAGATGTCTCCAATCGCTTCGCTCGTATTATTGTCTGTCCTGGTGAGCAGTACATATACGAAAAAACCTCCACTCGCTACGCTCGTGTGGTTGACTTGGACCTGCCAGATTGCATAGCTATATGAATACAACATTTTATTGGGAAGTCTGTGTTCGAAATTTCACTTTCCTGATGAAATTTGATTTTCTGTCAAAAAACGAAGGTAGTTTTTTTTTGCAATAACTCAAGTTACCCTATACTTCGTATACTGGGTAAGTAATAACTAAAGCCTAACGTATATTTATGTAACGTTCCAAGTAGAGGACTTAGTATCAGAGTTAAGACAGTTTACGTCACAGGTCTCTGTCTGCTCTTGTCACTTTATGTCAAGGGGCTTTCATCGATTGGTCGGCTTGTCAAGTACGCCTGTTCACAAGCCTTCACACAAAATTACCTATTGATGTTTTCTTCATTCGCGTAGGTGTTCAGTTTTATAAGAATGAAACTATCCGTTCTAACCGTCAGGTTATTTTATGTTTATAATGGTTACAAACTGGAAGGAAAATTTAAATGTGTTACATTAGATTACACACAGCTACTTATCAACTTATAAAAATTTCAAATTCAAGCCATCTTTGAATGGCTGCCATTTCCGGCTCGGTTGTCCGTATGAAGTCGGATTTGTGGCATTGAACTCTGCTAATAAAGACCTTTAATTTGATGTACAACTCAACACATGCTTTCATTTAAGATTTTCTTCTGACTCCTTGTGGGCCGTCCCCCATTAAAGGTTAAGGGTCAAGTAGAACTCTAAAAAAAAGCTTTATAGTTCCAACACTGATTTCTGGGCATTTGTTTTGAAACCTGTACCGAGTAAACATTTTCCAACTATCTTTAACACTCAACGCCATAGTAACTTTCATAAACTTTAAAACGCCGCCATTTTGTTTAGGGTGAACCTTTTGAAGTCGGATTTGCGGCATTGTATTCTACTAATTTAGACCTTTAATTTGATGTACAACTCAACCCACGCTCTCATTTAAGATTTTCTTCTCACCCCTTGTGGGCCGTCCCCCCGAAGTGGTAGCGGCTCATTGAAATTGTGGTAAAATAGTGTTATTTGCCCTGTAACAGTGTACCAAGTTATATAGTTCCATCTGTAACGGTTAAAAAAATATTAACCCGTTCCGGGACTTTTCACCACCTTCGTATATATTTAGACGGCAGTGATAAAATTTAATATTTTCTAAAAAAAGTTTTACATGACAGATTAAAATTTGGTAAATGTGCAGTGTACATAACGATTGAATTTAGCAGCGAAAAAAATCATGAAATCGTTTATTACCTACCTTAATTTGAAAGAATTAGACCACATTTGATGTCGGAAGACACTTTTGACATCAAAATACATTAGTTTAGTAGAAAATAAGAAATATAAAATTACAAAATCCACTTCAACCTACATGTATGGTTTACGCTATGCGCAATACATCGCAACTGCCACCCTAATATTAGAACGTTGATATAATTAAGAGTAATGAAACAACGGTTTGGGCAGATAACTATATATAGTTACCTAGCCAGATCCAATATAGGACAAAGGTCTAATAAAGTAACCATATATATATAGTTATTTTTAATTAATTTGTTTTGTATAAAAAATGTATGATAAGTTTGTAATCGAAAAAAAATTCGTTCTCCGTTTTTGACACATTTTGCCGTTTCATGGCGTTAGGAAACAGTAAAAGTGATTTTCGACTCGTCCCTCCGTAGTGTCGATAAGAGATTTGGTATAGGGGACTATAGTGTACTCATTTAGAATTCGAAAGAAATAATTAAAAATGGCAATATGGCGGCCACAGTTTTTTGTTCATATTTCAACATATAACACACAATATTAGATACAAATTTGTTGATTTTAAATTCTTCATATGATAGTATCAAAAATTAGAAAATAGGGCTGGGTACGGATACAGAATCACACTCTTCTCTTGCTAGCATAATTTTAGCTATTGTAAATGGTTTTATCTAAAATTTTTGAAACGACTGCAAGTTTAAATTGTTTGAATGATTTTAATGGTTAACAAGAACAACAAATAACATGCTACCAACTTGACAAAAGGGAACAGGAAATTAACGAATTTACACAGGAGACTATGTCTACCGATTCGATTTTGTTACTTATTGTATATATTTGTTTTTATACTAGTCTCAATTATTATTGTAGCCAGATTATGAACAATCTTTGTATTTAGGGTCAGGATTTAAGAATCACTGATCAACTTCATTATACAAATAAAATTGTTTTTA
The DNA here is from genome assembly GCA_963513935.1 of Aphrophora alni. Taxonomy (NCBI): domain Eukaryota; kingdom Metazoa; phylum Arthropoda; class Insecta; order Hemiptera; family Aphrophoridae; genus Aphrophora; species Aphrophora alni. The sequence continues at coordinate 28,715,803 of OY740772.1, read as the reverse complement.
AACAACAAGACAGATACAAATACCTAGTTTAAAAGAAGTGCACCAAGATGTAGATGAAGTCGGAGTAGGAGAAGAAGAAATCGACGATAGAAACTGGTTTAGGGTAAAGTAGGGGTTGTGTAGGGTGTGACGGAATAAAAACCCAAAGAAAAAGTCGGTTTCGGTTATACTGAAGAGGAAACGTAGAGACGAAGCTAGAGTATGGAGGAGTTCTGTTGGAAAAAAAATGAGGTTATGTGAACATAGTCCATAGCAATCAAAATATTTTTTTAAACACAAATCAGTTTATAAATTGTAATTGTGGTTTATAATGTTAACATGTTACCTGGAATTCTTACAATGTTTCCAAACGTATTTTATACAATAACAAATAAAAATTATTACTAAAAATCAAAAACGTCAAAAACATAATCTCAAAAAAAAAAAAACAGCAATAATAGCTGTAATTGCCACAATTTTAGTTGTATTTTAATGAAGTTTAGGTTATAAAAGCATGAGTGAATTTTAGCATGTTACATGTTTACAATCGTTCTAGATGGATTAACCAAAAATTGTTGAAAAATGTTTGCTACGACTGCTGATTAAAATAATTTTTCCTTTGTTTTCAAATCCTACATTAACAGGACCATTGTACAGATTTGGCTACTTGCATGTATGAAGAGACTGAAACGAGCAGATACAATACATTACATTTACTTTCTCACAAGTCAAACCAAAATAATACTCTTCGCCATCTTCCTAAAAATGTTACTAATAACGTGTTATTTATTTATTATCCAGCTTCATTTTCTATCAACCTGAACCGTGTTTTTTTTTTTTTTTTTTTTTTTTTTTTTTTTTTTTTTTTTTTTTTTTTGTGTCTTACATATTGGTTTGGGTGTTCTCATTTCATAATTTTTCCGTTACCTATGACTGTCGAATCGTCATTTTTTATTTGTGTCTTTAGAGAGATTTTAAACTCAAAAAATAATATCAACAATATCCCTCCATACCAAATTTGATGCAGTCCGTTTGTTTGGGCTGTAAATCACTGAATAGACAATAGACAGGCAGATATTACACTCAAAACCTTTTTTTTTGGACCTCAAAACATATTGGTTTGTAATTTCCAAATGGCTGCCGTTAGAATTGATTTTACCTGCGTTTTTACATCCTACATGAACCAATATTAGGTTGTATTTTGCAGTTTTTTTATTTACAAGGATGCATACTAATCGAAAAGTTTGTAAACATTGCACTAACTTTCTAACAGGTCAATTCACAAATTCAAAAATAATTCGTTGCATTTTCCTTAAAAATTCTATTAATAACGTTACATTTGTGAGACAAAGAAGTTTATTTTCTTCATAACTTAATTCATTCTCATGGTGGGATATAAGTTGATCTAGAATGATATACTCAATTCAACTTTAAGTTAATTTATTTCACTTATTTATTTAAATAGCGACTAAACTTCCTTAGCTTGTATTATAAACTCATATAAAGGCTAAATTTGCAATTGAATGTAATAGTTTTTTTGATGGTTCATTGTCAAGGTTAGTTTTTGTATTAACTAATTTTTCCTGAACAATTCAGGACAATGGATATTGTTTTACTTGCAATTTTACACACTGTTTTTGGTTTTCATATTTCACAACGTTTTTCTTACCAATAACTCTCGAATCGTCATTTTTTATTGTGTTCTTAAAGATTTTAAACGTAAAAGTTTAAAAAATAAAATAAAGTAATAATAAAAACACAGCTTCATGACATTACAAAACTTTGCCCACATACCAAATTTGACCAAAATCACTGCACAGACCAATGGACGGACAAACATTATGCCCAAAACCTTTTTTCTCTTTTTGGACTCAAAACAGATATTTCCCCGAAAAACTCTACAGATTTTTTGACTTATGATTTTCTGTGTATCATATATTGGACCACTCGTGTCAGCTGATGAGCTGATCGCCGAGTATCACATTACGAACATGAAAGTGAATTCTTTTAATGGCTCATCTTTCAGTAGAAACCCATTAATATCAGCACAATTTAAGAACACAGCTTTACATCAGGAAATTCTTCTTTCTGACGGAATTAATAAAGTGATGTTAATGTATTCCTTTTGATCAGAGCGAAACTAGATTAAAACAGTTAAATTATGAGGTTTTTAACCTGGATTTTGATTAAAGTCTTATGTCGTCCTTAAAAGTTGGACTTAACAATAGAGGTGTGAGGTATAACTATTTACAAGTTTAAAAAAGTATCGGGAGTGTTAAATAACTTTTAAACTAGAAAAGCTAGAATACTGAAACTTTATAAATGTTTTTTGGAGTAAAAAACTATTTTTTTGGTATTATAAGATAAATTTACCTCCACTCTAAAATGTTGTTGGGGGGGGGAATTTAAAATTTGTAAATACAGAGCCCCAAAATACCTCATTTTAAAGGCCGTTGTTTAGAATAAAATAACTATGCAAACTAGTGGTCTCTCTATATTACTCCAATCTAAAATGACGGTAAATACAATATTTAAAAAAAACTAATTTGCTTCCTACTCCAAGGAAAGTAAAAAATAAATAAAAATATTACAGCAGAAACTGTACTATTATTTTGTTCAACTTTGACTAGGAACTGAAGAAAATAAATTAATTTCTTAAAAGGTTGCCCAACATTCAAGCAACAATATCAAAATTAGTTTTAAACATTTATTTATTACATTTTTTGAAGAGAATATTTCTTTACGCCCGGTAGGCAATTTTTTTGGTGCTGTTAAATCGATGGGGTGAAAGGAAAAATCGTCACGAAAATAATAATAATATCAGTATACTTACAACAACGGTTATGCTGCGTCTTTAAATAATCTACTATTTTTATTATGTTTTACTATGTTTTATAACTTTTCAGATTCCATATATAGCCAAATTAATAATCAATGCAGAAATATTGCACAAACTTTCTCACATACTTACCCATATATATTAAAACTAAAAATCTACGAAAAATATTGCACTTACTTTCTTACATACTTACCCATATATATTAAAACTAAAAATCTACGAAAAATATTACACTAACTTTCTCAGACTCCCATACATAGTCAAACTAGTAATCAATGCAGAATTATTGCACAAACGTTCACATACCCATATATATTACAACTAAAAATCTACCAAAAATATTACACTAAATTTCTCAGACTCCTATACATAGTCAAACTAGTAATCAATGCAGAATTATTGCACAAACTTTCACACAAACCTATCCATATGTATTAAAACTAAAAATCTACGAAAAATATTGCACTAACTTTCTCAGACTCCCATACATAGTCAAACTAATAATCAATTCAAAAATATTCACAAACTTCCTCACTTACCCATACATATTAAAAATAAAATTACGAAAAATATTGCACTAACTTTTTCAGACTCCCATATATAGTCAAACTAATAATAAGTGCAAAAATGTTGCACAAACTTTCTCAGACTCCCATACATAGAGCAAGTAAAAATAAAAAAAGAACCATTATATTATATATATATATTTAATATTTTTGTTACATTAATTGAAAGTTTATAATTTTATTAATTTTAAAAATTGGTATTTAAAGTTTTCATTTCTGTCTACCGTCCCGCGACGGTAACATTTAAACATGCATATAATTGTTGCTCGCAGTGTCAATGGATGTGAAAACCAGATTGATGTTGATAATTTTAATTTAAACATTATGAAATTTCAAATTTTAATACTAAAATTTCTAAGGATTCACTTCTATCGGCAGTCCCTATAACTGCCAATTTTTTGACACTATACTTTAAAATGTTAGCCCAGAAAAAATATATTTTGAGGTAAAAATTTAAATTTTAGGCCAATACAACTTGCTGCGATCAAAGTTTAACAAAATAATTGTAGTAATTTGTTACATTACTTTGTCTCATCATTTCCTTTGGAGTAGAATCCGAAGTAATTTTTAAAAATATTTGACCTACCACCATTTTGAACTGGAGTACAGCAGAAATATTTTGTATAGTTATTTTATATTAAATCAGTTTTTTAAATGAGGTTTTAAATTACTCTATGGGGGCTTTACATATGAAATTTTGAGTTGCTCCCTAAAATTATATTTTGGTCGGAGTCAATTTACCTTATAATGGCTAAAAAATATTTTCTTTTACCATACAACATTTATAAAGTTTCAGATTTCTATCTTTTTAAGTTTAAAGTTATCCTGTTTTTTTTACAACTATTTATATAAAGCAGTTTAGTATAGATAAAAATTTGGAATGGGTAAACAAAAAATCAATTTTAAATATTTTTTTGGATAACTTATATTAGTTTTGTCGCTGACTGAATTAAACAAGAATATGAATGATGTCTGTTTTACATAGTCCGTGTGACACGCTTAGCCCAACTATGAGAATTGATTTACAAGTTTAAGTATGTAGGTATATTTTGCCCGAATCTCGATGTTTGTTTTTCATTTTTCTAATACTCAAAACTTGTAGTCTAACGATTTTAATCAAACTTTGATTGTAAGGACTGAACAAAACCATTACTCTTAATATGAGATGTGGTTGGTTGGTGAGAAAATTGAAAATACCAAAATGAATCTGATCACTTTTATTATATAACATGCAACTTTGTACATTGTGTCGGTTATAAATCTCAACATTTCACATAAGCTTTAACTGATTTTCATATATCTAATCTTCTAGATGGCTTCCATCATTCATTTTTACTGTTTAGATGTAAAATCCCCCAACAGGAAGTTTGGAGAGATAGAATTGAATATTTTCGTATACTTCAAATTTATCGTGTTGGCGTTTGTGGAAATTAGTGCATGTGTGTTCATCGTTTATGGGAAATGAAAATGAAGGTTTCAAACGGTTTCCTTGTAATTTCATATGTTCTCCTCTCTACCACCCTCGCATCATAGGAAAGTTTACACAGATTCAAAATAAAGATGTTCAAGTGTCACCTCTCATTGTATGAAAGAGGATATTTCTACTTGAGTCTTTGTTAAAAAAAGCTATAAAAATATGAAGAAAGAAAAATGTATACATGTAAATCTTTTACTGTCCACCATTTTGGATAGAAACCACAGAATAGCTATTCATTATTGGAGAGATTTTAAAAGAAATATCTCCACCCTCGTCCCCTATGTTGTCAGTTATTCACCTACATTCCAAAATATTAAGTAAAGTAACTAGGAGAGATATAGAGTTCACTTGTACAAACTTCCTATCTTTTAATTGTTTGTCATTTAAATAAAAAATAATTAAAGTGTTCAACGTTAATGAATAGGTAAATTCTGAATATTTATTCACATTTATATAACCAGAATATGAAGTACAGGGCAAGTTGGTAATCACAAAAAATATCAACCTCCTTTATTTTGACTCATCTTTACGTTTCTTAGCTCCAGGAAATTCAAAAAGTGATTTTTGTCATGTCGTCCGCCCGTCATCATTTTCGTTTGTACACAAACATGATATCGATGATAAAAATTAAAAAGAAACATGAAATTCGATATAGTGGGCTCATATAGAACTATATTGCAGTGCAGAAAGTTCGAATTGAAAATGTGGAAATGACGACTATTTTCAACAGATTTGTTTTCTCATATGTTGTGTTTTATTCACTTATAAGACACATTTAAATTTGTAATGGTACCAACCCCACCTCCCTACGATGACAAATATTGTAGTTATTGTAATTTCGAACTGTGACCTCCCAAGAAAATGTATAGTTATGAGATCCAGGAGGTGCGAGCCATCGACAGAAACTTAGAGTGGTGGCTCCTTTACATAAGTAGATCCTCGAGGTACGCCAGGGCAGAGATACTAGAGGACCCGTCCCGCATATACACATCTACGAGACCCACTAGAGTATCACAGAGATCAAGAAATTAATGATCTAAACAATTAGAAGGTTCAGAAAACTTATGTAACAACTGTTTTAAACAAACTTACCCTAGTGCGTAAGACTCCTTGATCTACCAATGACTCAAGAAAACATTTTTTGTGCATTACATTTAGAGGATCTACTTGTATTACATTGTATGATTGATCTCTGGCATCCATCAACTTGTCTCGATTGGTTTGGTCAATAGCCTGTTAGAAACCCCGTGGATTCATCAAATTTGGTAAACATGAAACACAAATTACGACGCAGGAGGTGCTACACACATGTACATGTAAAGGGTGATTCAGCGGTGAGTGACGTTCGTGATATTCAGGTGGCTTAATGAACAAAAAATCTGGAGAAAATCATTCGTTTGGTGTCTGGCATTTATTTATTGTCAGGATCTCATTCAAATTCGTTACCAACATTTAAAAATAATTTAAAATATACTACGTGTCAATTTGTAAATAGTTTTAGTTAGGTTTAATGGTTCGTCACCCAACACAAGTTTTTGGAATATAGCAAAAACAAACAAACAAAACATAATTAAGAAAATACTGTAATACAATCTTCGGAACTATTTAGAGATTTGAAATGTGAAGTGTTCTACCAAGTGAAGATAGTTCGTACTCCGCCCCCACGCCTAAAAAAAAGAGAATATACAAGACTGTATTTTTTTTTTTTTTCCATTACTGTTGAGACCGATGGTTCTTGGTGGAATTCCATGTTTAAAGATAATAAAACACAATTTTTTAATTTGTATTTTGTGATTTATTATCTTTAAGACTGTATTTTTAATTCGATAATTTTACTTCGTTTAACAATATTAATATGATGTTATAAATTAGAAAGGAGTGCAAGTCACATGCTCTTTGTTATACTATGGAAAGACATAGTTTATGTATACGACAGAAATAATGTTAGTTGTAAGAGGAAGACAATCTACCTCCTCTACCTCCCCCCCATCGAGAAAAACGTAAAAGAAGAAGTTTCAACAGCCCAAATTTACGATCAAACTGTGCTTCGCCTAGAGGTGCTTTACCAGACAGGACCGCAGCATCCCGTGTTATAATCAATAACAAAGAAGGTCTCCGCAAGAAATGTGAAGGACAAACATCTAGTGAGTAAAAAACGTATAAAATACAATTTCGAAGGAAGATTTAGATGTAGAACTCAATTTAAAAAAAAATGATTTAAGGTACACAACATTATAAGTTTTACCACTATTTAAACAAACTGCGCAAAATATTACACACATTAATAGCCACTAAAAATAATATCATTCGATAGTTGTCAATCATAAAGTAATCATATTTTATTAATCATTATGACGTCATTGTAAGTAGAATTTGATTAAAATCGACTATTTAATGACGTTCATTTTTGTAAGGTAATATATTTCGAATTTTTTCACGTGTTTGGGCCATTAATTTTTACATTTTAATAAAATTTCAACTAAATCGGTAGAATCGATTTTGAGAAATTAAGTATTTTATGACACTTCCATGGTCGATTCGTTTTTATTTAGTGAAAACACACGAGGTGTTTTTGGAGATATACCTTTTATTTGATTCCTTAGAGGCTACACTTGAGCGAAATTTGATCAAAATTGTTATAGATAATTTTAAAATTTAGGGTTCTTTCTTATAGCAACCAAATTTTGTTAAAAAAAAAAAATGAACTAGTCTTTCGATATACCTTCATACAGAATTTCATTAAAATCTGTCTACACGTTTGGATTGTAAAACACTGCATATTCGGCAGACGTCAGGTAGACCAAAACCACTTTTTTAGATTCAGGAGCCCTCAAAACATTCCCAAACAAACTCTACATCAATTTTTGACCAATAACATAACTTACCTTAACTTATATGTGAAAAAGTAAAATAAAATCCACAATAAATACAAATGGACATTACATAACTTCAATCAATAATACTGTGGGAATTAGTAGAGAGAATGCGTTGATCACAATATTCATTCATACGAAACATTATCAAACGGCAACCAAACACAGACCTTACCTTTGAAATCATTGTTACAGAAGTGTTGTATCGGAAACAAACAAATAGCAAACTCGATCGATAGTTATCACATTTAGTTCAGTTAATCGCCAATAAATCACTATGCATGAACCACAGAATCAACGACCCTCTTACCGCTAATCATAATGACTATTAATTTTGTAATTTTGTTTTAACTTTAATAATATCAAGAAAAGGAATACTTTGCAATAGTCTACAAAATAAGTAAATAACCCAAAACGTTCTCAGTTTTTTACGGTAGAGAGATTTGCGAGCAAACCCTTTCGCCACAATTGATATAAAATATTTTCAATCAACTGTCAAATAAACTCAATTGTTCAAAGGATCTAATTTCTGTAAACTTTGAAATTGGAGGTTATTAAAGAAATAGGTGATTATTTAATTTTTTTTTTAAACTGTAGGTTGTAATCTTTAATAATTTAAACTTTTCAAGAATTCTTAAATTTTCCACATGACAATTATTTTCCATTTTAAAAACACCAGTATTAGAAACTATTTTTATTCAAGTTTACAATTTAATTTCAATGTGTAAAATATTGAAAAACGGAGGCTGTTTTGGATTGTTGTTTGGTTTTGTTGAAGATTCCAAAACCTTCTAGGAAGAGGGAAATCATTTTCGAGTCTAAATAAATTACCCAGACTTTTCTTCCCCCTCCTTTTTTAATAATTATTTCTTGGTTATTTTTTAGGTTTCAACAAAAACAAAAACAAAAATCTAGTTTAGCTTAAAAGAGCATTACGTTTTTAGTAAAATCGTGTATTTCGGGATATTTGGCATCTAAAATTTAAAATCACATTTATTTTGTTAACAAAAATATAAATGTTTTACACATGTATTAGGCAGTCGTAAAATGAAGAGTTCCTGCTACGTTATATTGCAACTATTTGTTTAGGCCATCTTAAAATATAAGTTATAAAAAAAGGAAAGTCCGAAATAAATGACAACAAATAAGGACTGAAGATAAAACAGGGCTCATTATCACAAAACAACTAACAAGAGAAAGAACAAAAAATAATTATTAACAACTTTTCCAGAAAACGAGACTACGGACTATTCTTTATGGAAGGCAATACACATTTTTGAAAAGACCTATGATGCATAGACAACCAATAAGGAGGAAAGGTGGATAAAGAAAATGTAGAAAATGCAGAATTATTTGCGAAACATTTGGAAACACCTGCAAACGTAATAAAGAAGGAAAATTGATGGATTTATTGTAAAATAAGTCAGGTTACACGCAAAGAAGTGATGGGGAGAATCATAGATGAAATAAATACAAAAAGTTCCTACAATGACTTTATTACAGGAGAGATCTTAAAAATAAGTTCCACAGAGAGCAAGTGCTTCTTTTAAGTTAAAACATTACCGATAATCTAGAAACTAGCAGAAGTCCTAATGATTCCTAAACCAGGCAAATCACTAAATGAAGTAAATTCGACCCATTTCTCTAATGCCAGTCGTATCAAAACGATTTGAAAAATGCTTTAGAGATTAAAACCAATAACAACAAAATTTTATTTCGAAACACAAATTTTGCTTTAGGAATAAGCACTCAACAGTCAAACAACTACACAGAAGAGTAGAAACGCGCTAAAAGAGAGAAAAAAATCACCACTACAATATTTCTGTACATGATGCAGGCTAATGACAAGGTTTGGTACAAGACTCTAGAATATAAACTGAAGAAACTCCTACCAAAACAACATAATCAGATCTTAATATCATCCATTAGAGAAAACATGATGACGAATATTCAAAAATCAAAAACATAAACACAAGGGAACTGCAGGGTAATGTTTCAGGCCCTATATTATACCTGTATGTGATGAACCAGATATCTCAACTATAGCTACGTTTGATGATGATATTGCCATTCTAGTAATAGGAAATAGTTTCGAAGAAGTAGAAGAGAAGGTACAATCAACTGTAAAAAAAATCAGAAAAATTAGTATTAGTCTCAATAAATAAAAGACGGTACACATTACCCCTATATATAGGAAATATAAATTGCATGCGATAGAAATAAACGGTATTAGATAATCTACAAATAAGGCAAAATACTTTGGCATGAATCTTGATGTAAAGTTAAAATGGAAAATTCATATAAAGAAAAAGAAAGAGTAAGTGAAAATCAAATATAGAAATCTTAACAGGATGATAATTCAAACTATGATTAGAAATAGTTATTTGTGCAACTAGTGAGCAAAGTGGCACTTTTTTAAATGAGAGAAAAATGTTGACGCACGAGGCTTGCCGAGTGCGTCAATTTTATCTAGTTTAAAAAAGACACTTTGCTCACGATTGCACATTATACTTTGTCTACAGTTGTTATTTTGTGACAAATAAAAAACATATTTCAGCAGTAACACAATTTAATAAAACCATAATTTAATACAATAGTGTTCAACCTCACGTCAAAACTGAGGTTATTTATGAATATTACAAATAACTTAGGTATATTGTTGAGGAAACGGGATTGCCAACTTCAAAACTCGGCAAACGAAAAATACTCTCCGTGTACATACACTGTCAATCATCTTCATGAATAATTACTTCCTTTTTCAACTTTAAAACGTTGTTTTGTTGTTTATTATGTTATTTTACATGTAAGAATTTATTAATCTAACCTACATACGGGAAATTTCCTGTATATTATAAATCAATTCAAATAAACTTAACCTAAATTTCGTTTTGTTCAGTTGCCATTCGGAGTGAGCAAAGTAGTGTGCAAAGTAGTGGGTAAAGTGAAACTGTTGAGAAATCAGCTGTTTAGCAAACTAATTTAAATGAACAAAATGCCACTTTGTCAACAACTGTAGACAAACAAACTTTTAATCTACCTACAGGTAAAGGTGCAAAAACTATGGGGATGCTCTAAACTGACCAACATTTTATTATTAGGTTTCAAAGATTGGAAAGGTTTCGAAAGAAAGTACTAAGGATCATTGTCGATGCTCCTTGGTAATAACGTAATACTGACCTACACAGAGATCCAACGATAGGTAGCGTAAGTTAGGAAATAAGAAAGATCACTAAAAAGAATCAAGGACGATTGGATGACCACCCAAATGTGGAGGCAGTTAAACTGCTCAATATAGGGAGGCGTTAGAAGATTTAAAAGAACAAAACCATCAGAGTTTGTAGTGAAGTAAGAATGTTAGTGTAAGATTGCAACACTTCATCAAATATACATCCAATGGGCAGTTTCTTACATTTAAGAATTCAACATTTTAAATAAGCTATAAGCTGTTATTTAATCTTACTAGGTGTAACAATAAAATAAAAATAAAAATTTCTATAATTTATTTCCGATTTTTTTCAGAATCACCCAATACATTTACATATAAAAAACATAATTTTAGCCCTCATCTTACCCAAAAAACTTAACTATTACCAATGCACATTTTTTGGCGGGCTAGTAATTGTTTTTGTTATTGATTTTAATATGGAATCATTACCAATGATATTCAATAAGACTAACCTCATGACTTAAAACACAGATCGTAAACTTTGGGGGTAGAACCTTCTTGTTTTACGTTTTTTCTTCTTTAGGGTGAGGGATGAAGGGAGGGAGAAAGAGGGAGGGGTAATATGTTTTACTCTTGAAACTTCACATTACTCCTCCGTTGAAATATCTGTTGAATTTTTATCTTTACATACTTAAGAATAAGCGTGCACGCAAGACAAGAGTGACTTGAACTCCTTTACAAATCCTTGTTATTATTTACATACAACTTTAAAATCTCAAAGCAAAGCAAAGGAAGAGATGTTCAAAATGTTGAATGTGGGAATGTATGAATGTGGGCAAAAACATTTTTTTAAAATTAAAAAAGTGTTTTACAGAAAATTGTAATTTTGCATTTTTCCTTATAACAGTGAGTACCTCCAAATTATGAGTTATCAAAAGTATGAAAAAAAGTCCTATGATATGACTTCATACCAAATTTAAAAATAGGTTCAAGTGTTTTCTGTAGAGCACTACACATAAAATAATAACGTTTATTAACTTCAAGCATAGCTACAAATTGTATGATTTCTACATAAACAGAGATAACCGTCGGGTCAAGAATTCTCTACCTAGATGCAACATATCACACACTCCAACTTTCGTTGGGTGAAGTGGAATTCCGTGTAACGTTTTATGCAGTTAGAATGCTACTAAAAACCAGTTCTCATCACTAAAAAAAACCTATTGTTAAACAGTTTAATCTTGTTGTTATGAACTAACCTCTTAAATAATCACAGTAGGCTAAGCGCTTTTCTACATACAAACGATGTATTCTTGGATTATTCGAATTCTGGCCGCAGCTTCAGACATTTAGTAGCTCTTTTACAGGTTCCATCTGTTGAGAAAACCCCCGAAATGATTTACTAAGATATGACAGCAGTATATGTTAAGCATAGTCTGAATTCCTGTTAAGAATGATGCCTGGTGGTTTCTAGTCCTGCCATTCACACTTCCTGTGTTATGAAAACGTTTCACAAGATTATACACTGTTAATTTGGAATAGGATCATGAGGGATTTTGTCCACAAATCATGTAACCCAACTATCGTAAGATTTTACTGCGAATTAACTTTCCAACAGGCTGTCGAACTGACTAGCTAAGAGGCCAAGATAGGCGACGGGTGGGGGAATATCGTTATCACTAGAACTCGTTCCCCAAAGTCATCCAAAAGTGTGACAAGAAATCTTTTTAAATTTTCTGTAGTTAACACCATTGATTTCACAAACTAAATAGATTGTCGAACTACATGGTATGGAGCTATGAAATTACACCTTACCATGTATAGTGCTTTCAACTAACACCCTACTTTTGGTAACTTAGGACAGCATACCGTATAGCATGTTTCGACACTAAAGAATCATGAAACTGAACCGACAAAACTAAGTGTTCAACTCACATATTTAGCCTCACAATATCGTATTCTAAGAACCATTCTTCTTAGATATAAATTCAATGCTGTTTTCTTTAACAGACAATACGGAAGTAATCGCTAATACAGACAGTTTTGATTATCGTAAAGAAAAGAGGTTTAGCTGTGATTGTTAATCTATTAATTAATTCTACTACAAAAAATAATTTGTTGGTGCCAATTTAAATCTAAACGCGTGAAATCCAATTATTGAATTTAATTTGGTTCTCTGTAGATTTGTAAAGTTAATGGTTGAAGATGTAACTGGAAATGAATTAAAATAAATCAGGAAGCTAAATTGATCTCGATAATGTAAGATCTGGAAGCAATTTTGGATTGTTTTCGCTAAATCGGGTTGTATGTATTCATAGACGTGTCTTAACAGTAGGTTAGACTTCCGATTTATTTTCTTAACTTGTAATTATACAAAGTCTTAAAGAAAATAACATTCATTGCATAAAGGTCAAGAGTAAGATTTTCTAAATAAATACATCAGTTTAGATTTTAAAGTTAAGGATAGTGTTGGATTCTTCATAGTATTGATGTAGCTTACTCGAACATGTGCTATTATTTGTGTAAATTAAAATATGTAACAACTACCTTTATAAAGTTATAAACCTAAGACATGAGAAAGCTGATAGGTTAGGTTAGGTTAGGTTAGGTTTACAACTGAAAATTGTATTGGTAGATGAAGAGGTAAGTTTGTTTAAAAGAGTTGATATGCAGGTTTACTGTGAACTTCATAATTACTTATTTTTCTATATGCTCTAACGGGTCTCATATATGTGTATATATTAAAAAGTGTCCACTCGCTTGGCTTGTGTCAGTGTCTCGCCCTTAGCGAACTTAGAAGTTGCACAATATCACATTTTCTGAGAAGGTCAGGTTTCTACATTTCATTTTTAAGAACAACTTGCTATTTGACAACGTAAAGATGCGGTACCATTGCAATCTGGTAATTTTTAAATAATTTAGTATATTATAAGTTGAATAACACACGAGATGACCTCTATTTTGACATTTTTATATTGGATTTTTCTGAATTTAATTAAGGTTCTAGATGACACACACAAACGAAATTTTTTTTTCCAGATGTCCTGAGGCATGTGAAGGTCAGTAAAAAAACGTCGATTTTTTTGATCCTATACTTCGTATATTGGGTAAACGTCAACATTTCCACGTAACCTAGGGTCAAGTTTCTAACCACTATGTTACAGGCAAGGAAGGAATAATTCATTCCTTACTTTGCAGAGCTAATCATTTTCGTTCTGATAGGTCAGAAAACTGATAGTTGTCAGTATATAAGTGAATATGAACTGTGGATGTCACCGCTGAACAAAATTTAAATGAGGTCTAATCTTTTAAAACGCGTCCTATCCGAAAATCGTATTTGATTAAAATCTAACTTTTAGACAGCGGTCAAGTTATTTGATAATATAAAGACCACAACATACGGCTAGAATATGAATACGAATCAAATTTTGTCAAAATCTGTACACTCGTTTGGGCTATAAGCACTGCACTTACATAATTTCCAAAACCACTTTTTTTTTTTTGGCACAGTTCTCAAATCGAAAAACTAAATATCGTTTTTGACCCATCTCATAACTTTTTCTACTATAGGTTAATATGGATGAGTAAAATTATTATTTATGGATGCATTAAAAGATATTTCACTTCCTAGAGTAAAGTGTATTTAAAGACAAGTTTACATAGGCCTAATAATTAATATCTAATATAAAATAGCTTTCACTATACGTTTTGAAAGTTTGCACGAAATGAAAAATAAATAGAACTGCTTGGGACAGTGTATTTTCCCAGACATATTGTCGCTGAGGCAGTTTTAGAAAATTAAAAGAAAATATTTATCCACAATAACGATACGAGCGCATGAGCTGAATGGTGGTACTTTTCACAACTTAGTTTAAAAAATAAATTTCTGTAAAATAATTTCTTATTATTTAAATTTAATTTATGGTATTAGAAAAATTAAAAATCAAACATCGAGATTCGGGCAAAATGTGCCTACATACTAAATTTGTAAATCAATCCACATAGTTGGGCAAAGCGTGTCACACGGACTATGTCAAACATAAATATCTTTTATTATTCAGATGACAAAGCTAATATAAGTTATCCAAGAAATATTCAGATCGATTTTTTTGTTTATCCATTTCTAATTTTCATCTACATTAAACTGCTTTACATACCGGGAGTAAAAAACCAGGATAACTTTTAAACTTAAAAGGTAGAAAACTGAAACGTTATAAATGTTTTGTGGTGTAACGAAAATACGTTATAATTTTACTTACCCAGTATAGGATAGTTTGTTAAGAGTAAAAAATGTTGACCTCCGTTTTTAACTGATTTTCCCGTTTCATGGCCTCAGGAAAGTGAAAAATTGTCGACATCCATTTGTACGTAAACACAACAGCGGTTACAAAAATATTCAGATAGAAGCATGTATAGTATGCAATTTGGTATTGATGGAAAGTCTGCTCATATGGAACTTCCAAAAACACAGATTGAAAATGTAAAAATAGCGCGGATATTATTTTTTTAAATTCATATCTCGTGTGATAGAACACACTCTATTATGAATGTAATGGTACCAACCCCACATCTCTACGATGACAAATAGCAAAGTTATTGTACGAAAAGCAATTTCGAACTCTGATCTCCCTAGTAAATGTTATATGTATAGTTACGACAGTACCAGGTCATGGACACGAGCGTAGCTAGTGTAGGATTCTTTACATATGTACAACTGAGGTAAGCGTGAGTATTCACTAATTACTCATAATGAGAAAGTGACATCTTCTTAGCTATATGGCTTTGAGAAGAGTGAGCACTTACCAATGACTCATAATGCGAAAGCGACATCTTCTTAGCTCTATGCCTTTGAGGAGAGTGAGCACTCACTAATTACTCATAATGCGAAAGCGACGTCTTCCTAGCTCTATGCCTTTGAGAAGAGTGAGCACTCACTAATTACTCATAATGCGAAAGCGACGTCTTCCTAGCTCTATGCCTTTGAGAAGAGTGAGCACTTACCAATGACTCATAATGCGAAAGCGACATCTTCCTAGCTCTATGCCTTTGAGAAGAGTGAGCACTCACTAATTACTCATAATGCGAAAGCGACGTCTTCCTAGCTCTATGCCTTTGAGAAGAGTGAGCACTTACCAATGACTCATAATGCGAAAGCGACATCTTCCTAGCTCTATGCCTTTGAGAAGAGTGAGCACTCACTAATTACTCATAATGCGAAAGCGACGTCTTCCTAGCTCTATGCCTTTGAGAAGAGTGAGCACTCACTAATTACTCATAATGCGAAAGCGACGTCTTCCTAGCTCTATGCCTTTGAGAAGAGTGAGCACTTACCAATGACTCATAATGCGAAAGCGACATCTTCCTAGCTCTATGCCTTTGAGAAGAGTGAGCACTCACTAATTACTCATAATGCGAAAGCGACGTCTTCCTAGCTCTATGCCTTTGAGAAGAGTGAGCACTCACTAATTACTCATAATGCGAAAGCGACGTCTTCCTAGCTCTATGCCTTTGAGAAGAGTGAGCACTTACCAATGACTCATAATGCGAAAGCGACATCTTCCTAGCTCTATGCCTTTGAGAAGAGTGAGCACTCACTAATTACTCATAATGCGAAAGCGACGTCTTCCTAGCTCTATGCCTTTGAGAAGAGTGAGCACTCACTAATTACTCATAATGCGAAAGCGACGTCTTCCTAGCTCTATGCCTTTGAGAAGAGTGAGCACTCACTAATTACTCATAATGCGAAAGCGACGTCTTCCTAGCTCTATGCCTTTGAGAAGAGTGAGCACTCACTAATTACTCATAATGCGAAAGCGACGTCTTCTTAGCTCTATGCCTTTGAGAAGAGTGAGCACTCACTAATTACTCATAATGCGAAAGCGACGTCTTCCTAGCTCTATGCCTTTGAGAAGAGTGAGCATTCACTAATTACTCATAATGCGAAAGCGACGTCTTCCTAGCTCTATGCCTTTGAGAAGAGTGAGCACTCACTAATTACTCATAATGCGAAAGCGACGTCTTCAATATCAATTCACCATTATTAAATTTACAATTTACTTTTATTTAGATAATCATCTTTTATTAAAAGTTTTGTAACTGTACTTATTTATTTATTTAAGTTGCTGTATTTATTAATTAGTTCTTTGTAGTTCTTAATTCATCCTAATGGTAGGTATATCTGTTAAGGTACGTGACGTCTTGGTCTGTCGATATCGCTTAGTTAACCCATTCGTTTCTGTAAATTGTTGCAAAAAGTTCAATTTGATCTATTATTCTATAAACCCCAATATTTTTTGAATGACTTTACTTTTCTTCATTCTCTTTCTGGAATCTTGATTCTTATGGTCACGTAAAAATTTGATTTATGGGCACTACCTTTCCGAGATACGGCTGTTTTTCGTATTTCGTGATTTTCTAATTTCGATTTTCGAAATGTTCATAGATTTTGGAATTTTCTAGTCTTCTTATTGTTCACTTAAGTGTATGATAGTGGTTTACTGTAAGCGTGTGAAATCCAAGTTTTAAATATAATTTGGCTCCCTGTACTCAGAATGTAATGAAATGAAATCAGGAATCTAAATTGATCTCTGAGTCAATCTGAGGTGTGGTCGCTAAATCGGGCTGTATGTATTCATAGATGTGTCTTACAGTTTAGATTTGCATCTTAAACGTGTAATCGAGCAAAATGTTTTACAGAAGATAACCTCATTTATTTTTTTAAATCACATAGAACCTTGTTACTCCAAAGAAATATTTTAATCAAAGATATTACAAGGTTGTATGTCTTTTGTCATGTAATTGTAATGCAAATACAAACACTTTTATTCTATCACCAATGTTTTTTTATTAAAGAACATTACAGAACAAAAAAACAACAAAAAAAACATAGATTTTTTCTTCAAATTCAACAGGCGAAAAGGTACTAATGCATTATAGCTGTGAAGTACTTGAAGTAGCTACCTGAACATTGCCCTGTAACGCTTTTTCTTCTATACATATTTGTGAGTTATAGATAAAAGACAAAGAAATCAACTATGGTTCTGTATAATACTTATTTCCTTAAAACCGACTGTACCGATTTAGTTTAAATTATAGCGAAATGTGAAGATAATAATAAAAGAAATTTTTACGGTTCAATAATAATTTGTAAAAAAAAAAGAACTTACCCACTCGATTTTAATACAATATGACTTAAGTAATGTGTTTATAGCACCACAGAAACAAGCAATTTATGGATATTTTTTAAAATATATACAATCGTTCATTTTAACTTTTTTTATTGACAACTACCGAATTGATATTTTTGGTGACGATTAGATTTGCTCGCTTTTAATTTAGTTATGGGGTTGTGGGGGTGAGTTATACAGTTACTGCAATGTTTTTGCTCCGTTCATTGCCTATGAAGTCCAAATTTCCACGAGGAACATCTCATGCAAATACATAGAATTTTAACAAAAGAAATTCCCTAAAACCAGTCCAACTACCCTGTAATAACGAAGGTACTTTAATGTGGTAAAAGGTTAGATTAAACCAATTGACATCAATTTATAAAGGGTTTAATTTGCCGGAATAATTTAACCCTTTAACTATTAACGTGACAGCAGTTTATTTCAGACGAGGTTAATGTTCAAACATCCCCCACCCTCTGCACAACTACCCACAGCGTCAAAACATAAAACAAGGGGTTTATATTGTCGGGGTTTTACGATCATGGCATCAGCCTAGAGCGCTTCGTCGAGTGAAGGAATAACTTCCCGTGATTGTTAAGCAAAACCGCAGGATTGGTGTTGTAATCAATAACCAACATTTAAACTATTAAGCTCTATTAGGGAATTTATAATATTATAGAATGTGTAGTTTTTATTAACGCTCTTATAAAAATGCTGACACTCAAGAACATGAAATGTTCATTGATCCTATCCATAGGCACCATAAGATATAGAAAGGGGATCATGAGAATAAATAAATATAGTGTAATTAATGCAGTACAAAATTTATTTTGGAAATGAAAAATAGTAATTAAGAACGCAGTTCACTTAAACATAACGAAAAATACCAAATTCACATCAAATAGGTTACATATTATGTCGGTCCCAATGAGATTAAAAAATTACATATTCACTCCTCCAATGATCATTTTAAAATTATTTAAACAAAGTTAATATTTAACAGTTAAATTTAGACATACAAATTCCAAAATAATATTATTATTAACCGTTAAATTCAAACGAAATTACACGACGAGTGTTGTTAAAATGTCTCTATAACAATAGATTTAAATAATAACAATATTCACGTTTTGTTTCAACATAATATGAATTGTTGTAGTTCTATTGAAATACGACGATTTTTATAGTACTAACATCGTAAGTAAACAGTAATTCATGTAAATAATAGTTGATTAATGTTAAAATAAAACAAAATTAACCTAACCTGTCTGACGAAAAAAGCAAGTTTGGTAAGGTAAAAATATTTATTTCATATACCTTACAGATTACTGCCATTACAATATTCCTATTTCACTGTAAAGTATTGTTTGAAGTGTTCAATTATTCTGATCGATAATCGATACTAATCGATATTGATTTTATTCTGCATTATGTAATAGTTCGTTATCTGTAATTACTTCAGTGACAGGTAATTATTATATAGACTTTACATAACCTAACCTAACCTAACTGATCATCACGTTTCATGACCTCAATATACGAAAAAATGATTTTCGACGTTTCGTTCTTTTATCGTCTGTATGTAAGCACGTTCGGGGACAACAAAATTAAGAAGAAAAAAAAAGAAATTTGGTGAAGATGTCTATAGCGTAGCCAAATAGAATTTTCTATTGAAATTTAGAAAAATTTGAGTTGATAATATCGAAATGGTGGCCATTTTTTGTTTACACCTTTTGTGTTATTGAACACTAATTTATTTTGCACATTTCAATTCTTCGTGTAATGCTACAACCAGCACCTATCTACGATGACAAATAGCTTGTATTGTTTTTGAATTACAGTACTCTCGTCCAAAGTCATATTTTTTAAGGATGTAGAATTTATAAAACAATGCAAAAAATACATAAACTTTCCCATTTACCCATCCCCAAAAATGCCATTTCGGTAGGTGTCAATCAAAAATTTAAATGAACCATTAACGACATCTTTAAAAAAAAAAAAAAAAAATATATATATATATATATATATATATTTAAATAAGAACCTAAACTTACCATAAACAAGTTCACGGCGTAATTTGAAAATTGATAAATATCGGACTTTTATTACTAGCTGTCAAGGTTCGTTTTAGTTTTTGCTGATTATTCCTGAACTATAATTTTTATACTTGGTAATCTCCACATGGGTTATAACATTAATCTTAAAATCTCAACGAAATCGTTTCAGCCGATTTTGGTAAATTAAGTATTTTATAACAGTCACATGACCGATGTTGTTGCTTTTGTTTGGGTCGTTAGGGACTACTCTTTAAGAAAATTTGATCAAAATCGTTAGAGCCGATTTTGAGACAATCGTAATTTTGAATTCTTTTCTTATTGCCAGCTAACCCCAAATTTTGAGTTATACATATCCAAAATCTGCTCAAATACCAAATTTGATTAAAATCGGTGCACGAGTTTTAGCTCTGTAAAGCACTGCACATACGACAGATGACAAACAGACAGACGGCAGATAAACTGATGACAGATCGACATCAAAATAAAAATCACGTTTTTAGAGTAACGGACATGCAAAGTAAAAACTGCGTGTGAATGCTCAGTGCTCTTGTATAGATAATTGTATCCCTCAGTGTTGATACTCATTGTTTTACAAGAGCATTCACCCGCCATTGCAATTATTTTTCTGTTACAAAAGTTTGGACATACAGATATAGTATTAATTTTTTGAAAATAATCAGCAGGTTTCAATTCTTGATCTGTACTTCATACGGAAAACCATTTAACTATTTTCGTCATACTGCTTCAAAAACAGCTGTATTCAATACATGCATTGAGATGCTAAAATTGTTCTTTTTAGTCTTAGGATCTAAAAACATCAGCTGAGGTCGAGGTCATCAGTTGTTACTTTGTTTATAGGAATTTAAGCAGTTTATACGATTGTAAAGCATCTATAAAAACAACCGATACTCTCGATTGTAAATAACCGTTAAAACAGCTGTTACCATCGATTTGAAGGTAAATAGGTTATAACATTTTAGTTTTTGTGAAATTGTTTTCCTATATTATTTGCAGTATAAAGAAAAATATATTTCATCACTTGGACCAAAAGAAGCTTTGAGTTTGTATTGAAAAGCTTCACTTTTGGTCCTAGTGATGATATATACTTATTATAGCACAGCGAACATTTTATAGGTTAATTTTTGTTTCCTTTTGATATCAACTTAGCAGCCCTTAGCAATGCTAAAGTACAAACGTTGAAACTACATTTTTTCACTCGGTCCTACTCCTTCATCTCCCCTATCCTTGACCATCTCATGTTCTTTTCCAATCCTATTATATTACTCGAGAGATAGGAGATTTTATTTTATATTCTTTTCTTCTGTTATAAAACGATAATGACCGAGAGGTTTTTAAAAAACAGCGAAAATATCGAAAAGTATTTCTTCTGGTATAAAACGACGCCTACAGCTTTCGGTGGACCTGCTACTGAGCTACTGTTCCAAAAATTGCTTATTAAAACCCAAACATTGTCACGGTATGGAACGATAGTATTTGGAAACATTCCTTGAATCACAATATCTGTGTCTTCAACTAAAATTGTACCTTCTTCAATGCGTAGCATATCTACAGTAACACAACAAGTTGATAAGGGCCATGCAATACTAACAAATACTCTAAATGAATTACCTAAAAGTAGTTTTCTTGGATTTAAAGGAAATGCTATATTGTATTTGTAGACCCAGTAGGATGTAGTATAAGGTAAGTTTAAAACATTATTTCTTACACAGGTTTTCTGAACTTCGTACTTGTGTATATCACTACTTTCTTGACTTCGAATTGGCCCTCTTAGATGTGTATTTATTAATAAGACTCAATTATTTTCGCTAGTGTCAATGTCTCCGCTCGGGCGAGCCTCGAAGCTGAAGAAGCCTTCATTCGCTACGTTCGTGTCAGCAATTCGACCTTGACTGGTTTCGTAACTACACGAATATTACATTTTCTTGTGAGATCAGTGTTCACAATTTCATTTTTGACAATAACTTCGCTATCTCTCATTGTAAATACGTGGCCATTACTTGCAAAATTGAAGTCTGCAAATTATATCTAATTTAGTGTTTTTAAGTTGAATAATACACGAGATACAAGTAAAAAAACTCAATAAATGACAGCCATTTTTCTGATTTTCAATTTTTTTCATAATTTTATTTTTTGTAGCCGCTTACGTGCTTACGTACAGACGTATTTGCGACTACCAAACCTATCCTATACTACTTATACTGGGTAAGCTAATAAACTGATTGCAATAGCAGACAGGATCATAAAGGCATGCGCTGTAATGTATACGCACACAATCATCAGAGGCATTTTACATTCTGCTAAGGGAAGCATGGTCAGAACTCATTAAATTACTTCCTAGGAAGCTTTTTAACGAATGGTGTGCACGTGTGTGTTTTGTAAACGTTCTAAAGATAACAATCGTGATTTGATTTGGTTCACATTTAATTTTGTTTGTAAGCTCAATTTTATCAATTCTTGGAAAAGTTCGTTTATCAGAAAAATATCGGTAAGTAAATTGTAAAATGGCGGCCGATTAAAAAAATATAATGCATTTGTATATTTTATATCGCTAAGAATATCTCATTTTATGTATTTGTAAAATCTGCAGCCATTGATGCCTAAATGTGTTTTCTGAGTTAAAAAATAATAAGAGTTGTAACTGAAACAACAAGTATTATTTTCCTAACCTCAAAATTAGCAATTATATTACTCCAATAATACCTTCAATTTTAGTTGGATTTCAATCAATCCAATTTGTAGTGAGCAAATTAAGACCATAATTAATTACAATAACATTTTAAAATCTTCAAAATGGCGTCCCATTGAAATGGCCATTTAAAATAAAACAATCCACATTTCATTATCAAGAGTCTAATTCTCACTTTGCTTTATCGTAATTAGCTTTTAAAAGGAAGATTACCGGCAATTAGCATCTAATTATAAAGTGATTATGTTGGTGGATTAATTCAGTTATACAACTAACTATTCACGTTTAGTGACATCCCAATGGTTAATGATTTTCCCCTCCTGCCCTCCTCGTCCCTCGCCCAACGTTAAACAAGAGTTTAACATACTGCTTATGCCTCAACCCATGAGTCACTAACTCCAAACACGCTGCCCTAAAAGGCACTTATTTTTATTGATTGTTATTGATAATTTATATAAAAACATATTCTTCCAACAGATAAGGGTTTTTTAAAAATACTGTTTTACCTGAATGAACCTCAAATACACCTCATTCAGATAGATAAACAAATTGAAGCCGAACTTCTGCCTACCACCCGCATTACCAAACGTATTACCATAATTTCCGGTAGAAGTTAAACAAAAAAGAAGTGGAATTTAAGAATTATTGAAGCGGCTACATTTTTCAATGTAAAGGAATAAAATAAGAAAGTTAACGCAATATATCTGTTCAATAGTCATGAGTTTTATAAACATATAGTAGGCGTGTTCGGAAAGAGTTTACCGTTTATAAATATGGCCTCTAGAGTGCTTCGGTTATCTCAGTGCGCGTGCGTGATGATCTCCGTCAAATACTAGCAGACTTCTGACGTCATTAGGGAGAAGCAATTATTGTTATGATTAAAATGTTGCTTGAAAGACAAGCCGACTGCGAATTACGGAGTGTTATTCGTTTTATGAATACAATAATTGTGAAACCAGCACAATATTCAACGCCAGATGAGAGAAGTTTACAGTGAAAATGTAATCAGTGATGGAATGGTGAGAAAAAGTGGTAGACAGTCTACATGTGTTAGATGGGATGGAAAACATCCATGTTGAGAAACGGGGTGGGTGGCCATTTGTTATAGTGATTTGGTGTAGCTTGTGATAATAGACAGTTTACTATTTTGTCATTTTATTGTAAACAAATTTCAGAACCGTTGTGAAATTCCCATCGTTTAAATTACTGAAAGTTATTCTCACACTGGGTGATAAAAATGCTTACAGTGGAGTAAAAACGAGAACTTTTTTCACGCGTTTAAGCTATGAAGTTTTTTGAAGTTGGTAACAAGACGTTGGTATGTGTCTCACATCGGAAACACCATATCTCGGAAAAAGCAGAAATTCAAGGAATTAATTACTACCTGGAAGATCTTGTGAACCCCCTTTTTTTGGACCAGTGTCTCTCTTGTTGATTTCTTACCACGAAATGAAACAATAAATGTTGTATTTTATTGTGAAACTTTAAAGAAATTGCTTCCTGGAATTTAAAAAGTCCAATGCTCGGTATTGTGTTGTTTCACGGTGCTTTTCGGTTTTGTATTGGTGAATACGTGCAAAAAAACCCCCCAGCCTGTCAGGTTGATGTTTGACGAGGGTCAACCCTTGAGGAAACAAAATTTGACAGCGAAAAAAGCTCATAATAACGAGAACCCCCGCCTCGGTGTTGACTAGAAAGGTTTGACTTAACCATCAAACCAATTCTTACTGTTTACAGAAAATTTACGATTAGTGGAACTGACTTATAACCAATATTTACAGTAGTTTTAAATTTAAATAATATAGCCTACATGTGATATGGAAGAACGGCATGTCGAAAATAACTTTTTCGGATCAGTCAAAAACATTGGTAGAAATTTCCGACGTTTTTCAAACTTACCTTATACGAGGGGAAGTAAAAAAGTAAAGGGAAATTTTGATTTCCCTCCGAATCACATTTATGGCAGCATTGATTGTTTTGCTATAACTCATAACTGTTCATTGAAAGTATTGTTTCATTGTTAGCTATTCGTGATTGTGTTTAAAAGACTGTGTGGAATAAGTTCTCCTTTATTTGATTGCATCAAGGAAGAAATGCGAGCAGTGATACGTTTCCTCAATTCAGAAGGTGTGAAACCAGCAGAGATTATTCGTCGAATGCAGTAGCAATATGGAGAGTTGTTTAAGTGGAAGCAAGATCTACGAATAGATTGATCGCTTTAAAAGTGGTAGGATTTAACAACGGCCTGGTAGGTCTTCCACTTCAAAGACTAATGACAATATTGTAGCGGTTAAACAAATGATTCTCTCGATAATCGACGAATTGAAGTTCTTGAAATTGCAAGTGAGTTAATTAAAAACATGACTCTTCAATCATCAAGGGTTCTTTAAGCTTTCGAAAGGTTTGTGCTCGCTGAGTTTCACGTCAATTGTCCAGCATTCAGAAAGAAATCGTTTGAATGTTATGAAGAAGAAGGAGACTCTTTTGTAAAGCGAATATTGCGTTTATTGAAGCCAAAAATCAAATCCAAGGTAAACTTTCAAAAAGCGTGATTTTGCTTCAGGATAATGCTCGCCCCATAGGTCAAAAACACAGACTTGTGCCTTCAAAATCTTGGTTTTCAGCTGTTGGACCACCTTCCATACAGTCCGGACCTGGCTCCAAGCGATGTTTATCTTTTTCGCCCATTAAAAGAACAGTTACGAGGGAATCATTACTGATCTGATGAAGAGGCCATTGAAGCGGTGCAAAATTATCTGAACACGAGACCAAAAACCTTCTACCAGGAAGGAATTAAAATGCTCGTTAAAAGATGGACTAAGTGCATAGAAGTAGGAGGGGATCGTGTTGAAATAATGCTAATATTATTTATGCAAGTACAATAAATATATAGATTTTTTTTCAAATTAACTTTACTTATTGACTTACCCTGATATTTCGCTTACTGGGTAAGTAATCATTTCGTTGCATTAATTTACCTCTTCAATATTTACTCACCGCTGAAAGTGAAATAGAGAGCTTCAACTGTCAAGGTTTAATCAGATGTTGAGAGTGCCCTAAGCCATGTTCCGCGTCGGGTAAAGAAATAACCACGGTGGTTGCTGAAGGTCTGTGTTGTAATCAATAACCAACCTTAAAACGTCTAAATTATTCAGTTTTCTCGGAAGGTATAATTACAACTCATCAACCAATCAGAAGTAACATCTGAGAACATATTAAACATGAATAAATCTTGTGAACCACTGTGTTATAAAGTAGCCTAATCATTTCTAGTTTTAACCCGCGACGTGTAACTTAACATCATTTTGTTAATATGATAAGCGTAAAAGTGAAGAATGTTTGTGAGTTAAAGTTGTAAACTGCTTCTATTGAAAGAAGAGCCTGGAATAATTCAAAATATACACAGCTCGTATACGCCATAACGGAAAAAAATATTCTGATTTGCAAAAACGAAATGAAATATAGTAGCGTTGTTATTGTACGTAAATGGATTTCAAGTTTTTTTCTTTACATATTATAATAAACGGTACAAAAATATTGCTCAAACTCACTCATTCCCAAAACCAAATAAAAATGAACCAAAACTAATCTTCACCAAGAATGTCAAGTTGGCAGTTATCAATTAAGAAGTAAAAAATTATTATGGACGCCATCTTTGAAATATTAAATTAGTACATTAACTTGTTTAAGATAGTGCTATTAAACATGTTCTTTACATAAGTTATAACTTACTTTGATTAAAAGCGAGCTTTTAACGATAGTTCATTTTAGTTTCTGCCAATTATTCCTGAAACTAAATTTTTTTTCACTTGCTATTTTGCACATAGATTTGGGTCATCAATCTTCACATTTCAATTAAATTTAAACGAAATCGGCGGTGTCGTTTTGAAAAATTAAATATTTTGTAACAACATTAAAGACATTAAAAAAAAAAAAAATCGATAACTCATTAACTGTCATTTTTCTTAGAGATATTTTTATTTGGGCCCTTAGAAGCTGCACTTCAGTAAAATTTGATAAAAATCGTTTTATCAGAATTTGAGATAGTTGCAATGCTGTTTTCTTCTTACGACACCTACCCCCAAATTTCGAGTTAACAAATAAATGAAAAATTCCCGAGATATGGCTATAATATGCCCACATACAAAATTGAATTAAAATCGGTTTAGGAGTTGGACACGGTAAAACTGTCCCACGGTCAAAACATTCCTAGGCGGAATTACCGTCAACCCTCGAAGGGTCGTAGTTAAATTGGACCCCTGGTCAGTCGGGTAACATTTATCATTAGTTAGGTGATCGGGCAATATTAGTTTTGTTAAGTGATCAGATATTCGTTTTTATTTTAATGTACGATAGAATTAGAAACTAAAACCTAACCTAACCTAACCTAACCGTAACCAAACATCTATTTTAGATGTTAATGTATTTATAACTAAGGTGGATGCGAGCATTCCATTTCGTATGCCATGATTGTAGAGGTATGGGCCCAATTCAACACTGCCTCCGAACTGACCATGGGCCCAATTCAACCGTCGTTTTTACAACCCTAACAGACCATGGGAACAATTCGACATCACACCAGGAGTTATATGATAAACAGACATTACTCCAAAAACAACTTTTTTTGGGGAAAAATCAATCGATTTTTAATCCATCACATAATATTCCCTATACTATGTATATATGGGAAAGTAAGAAGGAAATATTAATAATCATAACCTATAAATTTCTGTTTTAAACTTTGACATGCTGTCATTTTGGATTGCTAAACGGAATTACGTTTTCCTTTCACCAATTTTTCTTACATCATTACTTTTAAAATAATTTATTGACACAATATTCCCTTACTTACTTATTTTCCTTGCCCAGTAGACGATGTTGAGGGTAATTTCAGACATGCCGTCCGACAGTCGTCGTTGTTGTCTGTAACGAAAGGACGTTTGCGACCACAAAAACTAAGGTAGGACACGAAGTGTGCTCATGTAGAACCCAATTGAAATTCAAATAAATCGAATTAAAAATGTTAAAATGGCGGCCATTTTAAGCAGTTTTTCGTTCACATCTGATATGTTATCACACTAAATAGAGACAATTTTGCAGATTACAATTCCGCATGTAAAGGTACCAAGCTGCATAGCTACGATGGGAAATAGTAAAATTCCGTTAAAAATGTAATTTAGAACATTGACCTCCCAAGAAAATGTGATAAGCGTATATTTTACGAAATTCAGTATTGCCGAATCACCGACATTCTGAACGTAATGAGGAGAGGTTGCTTCATGTGTGTATGGTGTAGAAGTCTGTTAAAAGCGATATACTAACACGAGCGAAGCGAATAGTCTGTTTACATCTACGAGGCACGATAGAGGCCGACGTCAAGAACTGGATAATATTATCCTACAAAGCAAAAATAGCAACTTTTGGGCATTAAATTTCTAGATTGTATTCTATGTTATGCACCAACCTGTAGTTAATATGGATTAGGTTTAGAGCTGGGGTGGATCTTTAAGAGAGTTTGAGTTCGGGAAGTAAATTTGGGTAAAGGCGGGGGGGGGATTAACCTGACACGTACACTCGACTACCAAATACTACAGCTCAGCCAGCCAGCAACATGAGCGATTAAAATTGTTATTAAATATAATACGTAATAAACTAAATTAACTTTAATGTAATAGCAGATATTTCTTGTTGAAACTCCATATTCAAGGATAAATAAAGCAAAAGCTTAAAGTTTCAAATATTTTAATAGTATGAATGAGCTACAATTGTTTCGCCTTGCGGCATCTACGGGCAACTGATAATTTACAAGTATAGACAACTATATAAACATGAGTAACAGGAAACTGAAATACAATAGAGAAATCGGGGAAGGTAGGGGGATGACCTAGCAGGTAGATAAAGGTTAATGAACTATGTTACGGATGGGTTTTAGAAGAGGTGACGAATTTAATACAATGTGGTCATTTAAGTTGAGAATAGGCCTAAGTGAAATAGATCTATTTATTTCTAAACATTCTAAATTATTTAATCTATAGCTTTTATTTTCTATATGTAAGAGTTTAACATTCGATTTCGGATCAAAACTATGACCCGAGTCCAAAAGGTGGTTAGCAAAGTTAGAGTTTCTATAGCCATGTTTCCAGCTCATTCATACTATTAAAATATTTGAAACTTTCAGCTTTTGCTTTATTTATCCTTAAACTAAATTAACTGTGAATAAGAATAAGGGAATGACTCTATTTAAAACTAGTGGTCTAGGAAACAGTAATAGACCAAAATAGCCGTTAACTACTTATCACATATTTAATTTTATACGGAATGTGTAAACACGCCGCCGAAAACCCTGGGCCGTCTGACCCATTCCGAAAAGGGTTAATTAGCCATCATTTGGTGGATGAACAATTTGAGGGGTACCTGAAATATGAGTTATTCTGTAAACTAGAAGACATGCACTTCCTTGCACCAATCCGATCTCTCTTGCGGCTGGTGCACAACTCGTTGTCTAGCCTTGATGCGTGATAAGGATTTGCATCGTCGAAGGTAGGCTAACTTTATGCAAAACAATTTCCCTGTAATTTACCATTCAGGCAACCCGCTAGTAAGGCTGTTAGTGTGGAAGTATCACCGGGAAAAATAGGGAGGTGGTGTAAGGAGTTCACCACAGTTAGATGGGGTTAGATAAATACCACGAAAAGTTCCCATCATCTTGTTTTCCTTTGTTATTAACAAAATTAGAAAGTTGTTAGAACTTTGTGATCGCACTGTATTATAACTCCGCGGAGAGTATTAATTTAGTGTAGAAGTGTTGCTTTACTCACTTTTAAGAGTTCCCACGTGACTACGCTTAATAATTTGGTATTAAACTTATCGTGGATAAAAATAGATTATATTATTAATACATAATACTTAATCAAACATTTGCTACACATTTGTGTATGTGACTTTTCGAGAGTATAAATCAACTCTCGTTATCAAGTGTAAACCTTAGATCATAAAAGAATAAAAACAACAGCTTTGCAGCCTAGTTCCATGTTTGGAAACTAAACCAAATCTATAACCTAAGCAGTAAAAGCTAAGGTTAAGTCAAGTACAACCACAACAAAAAGGACTACACTATACAAAGAACGGAAAGTAACCATCTGTTAAAGTGGTGGAGCAAAGAGAAAGTTGTCCTAACTGTTTATAGAGGGTAAACAAACTGTTTCACCCTATTTCAAGAACTTAGTTCTCGATTGTGTCTGATTCACATTTGTCGATGAAGCTGCAAAATTTCGACCTTATTTAAAGTAGAAGAATTTTTATCTTCGATTTTTAATTAAGTAGTTATTAACGGAAGACATAATGGCCTTATTTCTAAACTAGTTTGACTGATAAGACTGTTCGCTAGTTTGACACGAGGCTTCAATTAGTTTTCCTTTATATACGTTTTTTCTCGGTGTATTATTATTTTTTATTTCGTTTGAATTTGTGATTTTCCGGTGCCGTTCTTATATAATTTTTCGATATTAATTTCCATATACACAAATTACGGCAAATGTCCTATAATAATATGAACAATCCATTATTATCAAACAACTTTAAAACTGGAAAAATAGATAATTCATATTGACATACCTTATTGGAACTTTTGTTATAATATGTGTGTACAAAAACTAAACACGACTTGACATTTTGAAAATATGAATTAATTACCTTTATTAAGTGATTAACTAAAATATGAGAAATGGGATAATATCAACATAGTCTAGTAGCCAACAGCCATCCAGGAATCTAAAACTGAAACTAGGTACTGAGAAAGGAACCAAGGGCTAAGCTATGACTAAGCAATCAAAATAACTAAGACTAGATAAAAACCAAACCAGTAAAATTACAATTAACAGAACTACAATGGTCAACTAAGTAAATAGAGCTTGTATGCCAATGGCGTGATTATCTAATGGTTTATCGGGTCAATTACCTTTTGTCTCCTGTTACAAAAATTTAGCGTATGACTTAATATCGCTAGATTTAACAACAAATTTCAGTTCGTAGACGATGTTTGTTATGTTATAGATTTATCACTTAATAATGAGAGTTGATTGATACTCCGAAACGTTAAGTTATGTTATAAACCAATGTTGGCTAATATACTATTAAGCTATATTAACAACACTCCTAATCATAAATTAAAGGAAACATACTTGCTTTAGGTAGTTGTTATTTGCGGCATTGTACTCTACTAAAATAGACCTTTAATTTGATGTACCTATCAACCTATGGTTATATTTAAGATTTTTTTGACTCCTTGAGGGTCGTCAACCATTGGAGGTAAAGATCTAGTAAGCAGTCTTTCGTGGCCGCTTAAGTGATATCGTACAGATAACAACGTAACGACAGAGAACGGGCGGCATGTCGAACGTAACTTTTAATGTTTCCTGAGGCAATGAAACGAGAAAAAAAGAGGTCTAATTTTCTTAGGATTACCAAATTTACTCTATATTTCATGCACTCTTTAAATAAAACCAACAAAATATACTACACTCATTTTTAATTTAATATTTACAAAAATATATTAAGGGAGGCTCTTTTATAAGAAAAACATGGGAATTTCTCAGTAAAAAAGAAATAGTTTTCACGTCTTTATCACGTAATAGAGAAATTGTTTTTTAGGTTAGAATTTAGTTCGTGACAGCGTGTATGAGCAACTTTGTACACGGTTTATTTAGCTGTAATCAGAAATCGATTTCAGTAAATGCAGTGTTTTGATGTAGGAAAAATCGTTAAACCCCTTCTGTAAGAGGTGACCCTACCCTATCGTTAAGACCCCACTTTTCAAGGTGGGGAATGGCCATTAACTGAGCTTAAGTTTTTCCTTGAGCTTTCCCTAAGGCTCGGCTAACGATTTGGGGTGTGAGGCAAATAGCCTGCCATTGAAACAGTCCAGTACTGTTTCTTTCTTGCGTGTCACGATTTCGGAAGATTAGTTTCAAATACCGACTATGTGTACAATCGTTGTAGTGTTAAAAATGTTCTGGGATATATAGGTTTTCAAAAAATTATTGCGTTTAGTATTAACGATTTTTTAAAGTGATATAAATGAAGTTTCCATGGATATAAATGAACATTCATAAATGTATTGTTAGACGAGTTTAAGTTGTTGTGGACAATCGCCAAGAAAGAGTATTTTTAATTTTTTGTCGATAACTTGGTTATCCTTTGAACTACAGACAGAAAAAGTAAAAAAAAAAACCTTTTTGTCTGTCGCTAGGAAAGAAAAATATTTTGTCTCTTGTAAGTTTTTTGTTAAGTTAATGAAATATCTTTAGTTAAAGATTTTAAATGGCCGCCATTTTGAAAGTTATCAAAATAAAGTTTTGGTATTTGGTACACTTGTAAAACGTAACATACAAAATATTTATACTAAATTTGAACCCAATATCTTTACTATTGTTTTTAATGATTACTAATGTGTTTTTTTGAAAAACAAAACTAAATAGTGAATAAAGGGGAAATGAAGAGGAATCCAACTATTATGTTATTTGACATTGTTTATTGTTTTTGATGTTTACAATCCGAAAATGAATAGCCAGTCCACCTTTTTCGTTACACCCTGTATATATCACAGAAAATCTTAAATGAAAACATAGGTCGATATGTACATCAAAATAAATGTCTTAGTAGAGCACAGTGCGTAGGGCACAACAGTGATACTAGTCCATCTCCTTATCTGACTTCTGTTTTGATCTCGAACTGTTCCAACAGTTCTCCTATTAATTTTACCTGTTACTTATTGTTTGTCAACGACTGTCTTTTGTCTTACAGTCTTCATATTTTCTGTCAGGATTCTGATCAGTGTTGCTCTGTCCATTGTGTCGTAGAGTTTTTGAAAGTCATAATTACTTTTTTAGCGACACGCTACCTCTTTGTCATCGTTAACGCTAAATTAAATTGTTGTACAGATATAGATGAAGTCATATTTAATTGTCTACTTGTTATCTAAATTCTGTTGTTTTCTTTATTGTTCCTTAACTGTCTTTCCTTCCGTGGTTCGTCGGTAGATCCCGACGACATTCTACCTCATTCGTTGACTGATCCCCTCGGGACGAACTCCTACAACGTACGTATATTGTCGAAGCCCTTCTGATACCTAACCGACAGTACAAGTATCCTCAGTCTAAACCAAAATCCAACTGCAACAACTTTCTTGTCAGCTTCAAACAGTTTGGTTTCAATCAGTATATAACCTAACATATTATCCCTTGAACTGAATTGAGATACACTTCCCTCTAAGATTGTGTCCATTCACTCTCGAACTATCATTTTTGAGGAGATGACGTGGGAAAAAGTTGGTGCAACACTTCAATATAGGTCAAAGCATTATTATAGGAAACGTAGATTTAGTGCAACTATTTTACAATCTAGATGGTACACGTTCTTCAATAGCTGACTTCCGTTAAACCAATAAAAAGTACGATAAAAATAAAAAGTACGTGTTTTATATGTCGCCATTCCATGTTCATAGTTTGCAATCTATTGTTTACGTTTACCGAGTTGAGGAACGTTTTTAATTGAACAGTATTTTGGATTTTTTTATTTAAAAGTTATAGTTTATTGCCATCTCCCTCACACACAACAACAGAAACCATGAAATGTGCAATAGTCTATAGGTGTAAATTGGCACATTTTCAGCATTACTTATTTATATACAGAGTGGAAACAAGTAACACACCCCCTGAATAATTTTATAACGGCGATAGATGCAAACTTAATACCTTCATAAAGAAACTGTACAAAACATTGCACAAATTTTCTCACTTGTTCATTGCCCAAACCACGTAAAACCCAACTAAAACTGTGTGTCATTTTAGTGAATTAAAAAGTGAAAATGATAATTTTTCAGGAATGTCTGAAACCTTTTAATATGATACTTTTTGGCAGGGCCCCAGAGTCGTAAACCAACACAAAGAAAGTGTTAAAATCTGGTTATATATTAATATTTTATTTTGTACTGACAAATTAGACTTGCATCTCAAAAGCCAGTACAACTGGTATACATATATGAGTCTCAGTTCACTTATTTTGTTCGTAACATGTTCTTTCCATTTCAACTTGGGATACAATGTAGGTAGTTAACTATGACTCCATCAAGTTAACTGGAAAATAATTTCTTTTCTATTTGTTAAGTTTACGTGAACAGATTTCATCTTATTTAACTTCATTTTTCACTTCTTGGTTCAACAATGGACACGATGGATTGCTTGTGAACTCAAATCATCTATATTTGTACCAAACATCAGTAAATCCGTATCGTCTGAAAATGTAGGAAGAGTTAAATTTGTCGAAGATAAAAATAATCATGAATTATAATTTTCGTAGACGTGAAAACAACAGGTTTACGTCATATTGATTCACAATTAACATGAATATGAATATAGCGTTTAGGTTTTATAAAAAAAATATTTGACCCTCTAGGACATCGATCATAGTTCATTTTGGAAAATAACGAAGGAGCATTTTCAGGAAGATAGCGATCAATACATTTTCTTCCCTTACGTCG
Organism: Aphrophora alni; assembly: GCA_963513935.1. Lineage (NCBI taxonomy): Eukaryota > Metazoa > Arthropoda > Insecta > Hemiptera > Aphrophoridae > Aphrophora > Aphrophora alni. Next base: position 28,681,434 of record OY740772.1, on the reverse strand, counting down.
TTACTTTACTTACCCAGTATAAGTTTGGTAATCTGGACTTCTGTTTTTAGACTGATCTTTATGTTCCATGGCTCAGGAAATTGAAAAAGTGATTTCCATAACCTGTCTGTCCGTTGTCGTCTGTACGTAAGCACGATATGGTCACAAAAATTAAGATAGAAACATGAAATTTGTTAAACTTTAATTCGGCACGTAAAGGTTGATGATAAATCGCGAAGTTATTGTCAAAAATGTACTTCTACCTCTGACTGCCAAACCAAAATAAATGTGATATTCCGATAGTTACGAGATTCAACAGGGTCGAATCGAAGACTGTTCAATACCATATGCAACCTTTATAAAACTTGTGTAACAACTGTTTTAAACGAACTTACACTATACTACGTACACTGGTAAGTAAAAAAAGGGCAAAAGGGAAGATTTAAACTAAACTAAAACATATTCAATTATTCATTTTACTTAGCCAGTATACTTAGTATAGGGGTAAGTTTGGTAATTGCAAACAAATTTCGACACCAATCGTATACTTGCTTCATTCAAAATCCCACGGACTTGGGTATATGTACAAATGCCCCTACACTAATATCTGTTTTGTCACTGATCTCCAAGTTTCACGGCTTAAGAAAACGGTAAAAGTGATTTTCGATATCCTGCCACTTTGCTCGTCGCTGTTGTCGTCTGTAGCATAATTTATTTGAACATAATATAACTTATCAAATTATTTAAATATATATGTAAGGATATATTTGTGCTTGAATTAGTTTCAACCCAAATAAAAAAAAAAAATACTACACTAAAATAAGACCTCTTGATCCACCAACACAATTTAACATTTTCTGAAAGGCTTGAGACCAACTTTTGCGAATTATATTTAGAGGACCTGTTTGTATACATAACTATGGCGTTAGGTAAAACCATGATGATGGCCATCCACTTGTTTTTTAAGGTGAGAAAGTTAATGAAAATAATGTACACGACTCATTAAGTAAGTTGTTTATTGAAGTTACTTTTGTTGTTTCAACGTTTAAGATTTAAACAAATTTCAACAAGTTAAAAGTAGTGGAGAAGAAGTTCCGATGATGCTAACCTCACGTATTAAATTAAGTCATTCTTCTCTGATTTCTGATCATTCTTTATGTTCATACATTTTATATACGTCTCAGATAATTATAAACGAGCATAGAAGTGCTACTGAATAACGAATGGGCTGAACCTGGCGGTGCTTCAATGAACTAATCGTTGTTTCTCATCTACTGTCCCAATAAACATCGCAGCCTTCCCGAGTACATCATCGCGTCGCGGCAACGAATTAATTGGATTAATGTGGCCTGACTGTGGCGCCTTCATCCTTTAACTAAAACTTGAATGTATAATCGCACCTCTAACGAAGACAAACATAATATCTTCAGTGTTCATATGTTTCGTAATTATCTGACATCAAACTTATATATTCAGTTTCTGGAGAAAAAAAAATTATGTTACGCGGAAAACAGTGCCATGCAAGGGTCGCGATGTTTGTTGTGTTTTTTTTGGTAATCACAAAAAAATCGACCTCCATTCATTGGCTGATCTTTACAACTACCCTCAAAATAGAGTTTATAACAGCTGATCAACAAGATCACGTGATATTTAACGTTACACTAGAGACATCGTTGTATTGATCATTATGGTAACGCTTTAGCTATTAATGGTTGGATTTTCTCTCTCTGTATTTTAAAAGGGATTTTTTCACAGAAGTTAACGATATGTAAGTTTTGCTTATGGAAAAGCGTAAAAAGGTTTTTGCCTCAACCGTGATGTAGAAAATTATAAATAAGGGTTCAAAAATATTAGTAAAACAACAGTCTTTTACATAATCACAAGTAGGAAATTAAACATATATAAAATACTTGCTTTTTAGAATATTTTTTCGTCCTGAGTTTAAAATTTCACAGAGTAGATTTCGAAAAATTAGATGTTCCTTATAAACAGTCCCATGGCCGATACTTTGGTTGTTTACCGCAACGTACGGATATGCATTTACCTTATTTCACTTATAACATGAAGGTTCTTCATATAGGCTACATGGTGAGGCAGACCACCGGTGCAGTATTTATAGCTGTCTTACTAACTTACTTTAACACTTTTTCTTTCTCATTTCCTCCTAATTTGGCCTCACAGAATTAAATAAAATTATTTTCAATTTTGAAAAATGCCCCAAAAGGGCCCAATTTGGGGAGTAGGGGTGCTTTTTGAGGAATTTTCAAACATGGGTTGTGTAATACATCAATGTAAAGGTCTAATTACTCTGAACATTTTGGCGCAAACAAAAGTTAGTTATCTTTAACCGTATGTACAGGGTGTACCAAAACGTTTTGAAATAGGACTTTAAAATAAAGTACCGTGTTACCCTACTTACAATACGGAACAGCACCAGATTTTTTTCCAAGCTTATTATTGAGCTATTAATTAAGGAAACGTGTGTTAGGGGCATTTTTCACTGGATTTTAAAATATTTTAGAAATGCTCAAACTTGAAGAAAACAAAAAAAGCCTAAAACTAAAAATTCTTAAATAGCAACTTTTAAAATTTTTTATATGAAATTAAAGGTCTATTAAAAACGAACATTTTTTTGTATTTGAACTTTTTTTATCTCTTACTATTTTAAAATGGCAGCCGAAAAACTTAATTACGTATGTCAGTTCACAAAATGTAACAAATTATTTTTAAATGATATTAAATCAAACATTTTACTACAATGTTTAATTAGCTTCATAGCTCTGAATGTCCTCTGAACTAGCCATAAAGTGAACTAGCCTTTCTAGGGAAAGGTAAGATTATGGACACGAGCGAAGCGAGCGGAAATTGTTTAATATATACACATTTAAAAGGCTCAATAGAGTGTATAGTGTCAAGGAAGTAGTGATATGCACAATTACGAGGTTCGTTGTAAATAACATGTGTAACAACTGTATTAATTAACTGATCTACCAATACAATTTATCATTTCCTACAAAGCACAAGAGACCAACTTTTAAGCATTACAATCTTCTTGTTTTAATTTGTAATTTTTGTGGGTAAGTACTCATCAACTTTTTTAAATTCATAATCTTTTACATCCAAATTTTACTTACTTTGTAATTTGATAAAAAATCCAACGAAAATTCTGGATTTTGAAGCTTTTATTAACGATTTCGTTATAATTTTAAGATTATGTTTGTTATAATTTTATTTTTACTTAGAACTTTCTTATTTTAACGATATCATATTTACATTATAATTGATTAATAAAGAGTTGATTATATTAATAAATTATTTTTACTACGATTACATTATAATCTTCTTGACACTTTCCTTACATGATGTAAGTCCATCATTCACGGAACATACAGTATTGCCGTGGCTGTATAATTGTAGAGGCGGTGAAGCCGTGAAAATAACAAGGAGGCATTGGCCACGGCTTGTTTCATCTAGTTGCCGCTCTCTCATTAGAGACACTGGTTCTTCTTTGATTTAATACGCCTTAAATTTTAGGCCTAATTATAATCTTATTAATGTTAGACCTCAAAGAATCTGACCAACTCGTCGACTTTGTCGTTATTTATTGAGTTACGATCTGGTTTTGAGATGTTCTGTTTTCTTCTTCTTTTTTTTTTACAAGGGGTAGACACTAGAATTCCGTACTGATTCAAGAAGCGTACGTCCTAATTGCTACAAGACCTAATTGCAAGACAGCCACTTAGAGCTTACGAGTAGCTCTACTAACTAGAGTGCTGTGGTAAATTTAGAACAAAGTTTACGGAATACTGTTTTAATTACTTAGGTAATTTACACCGGAAGGAATTTGAGATTTTTAATTGAATTCAATTTAAAATTAACTCAAACTAACGACTTAGAGATATAAAATATTACATTGAACAATTTGAAACAAAATTGATATCATTATAAAACAAAAATATTCGTCAACATATTGATTGGAGCTATCATGTTACTTACCCAGCTCACCATCCAATGTAATACAAGAAGATTCTCTAACTGTCCTCGTCTCTCTAGGCCCTCCGGGGAAAGAGATGGAAACCATCCTAGACAACCCTATCGGTAGTATCTGTTCCTTCATAAGGATGACGGGTATTACTGAATGGGTGTAGGAAGGAAATTGGGGCGGCAAAAGATCGCTAGGTCGACGCCGGTGAGGCCTCTGAAGGAGGCTTTCACAGCCCAGAACGGAAAAAAAACTGTCCTCGTAGAAGTGTCTATAATAAAACGTCTCCACTTGCTTCGTTCGTGTCAGTCTCTCGGCTCTGGAGCCTCCACTCGTGTCGGTGATCTCGTAACTAAAACAACATCACAACTTCTTGCTAGGTCATGGTTCGAAATTACATTTTTTTTTGTCAATAACTTCACTATTTGTTATCGTAGAGAGGTGGGGTTGGTACCATTACAACCAGATCAAATCTGTAAATATTTAACTAACGTAGTGTATTATAAGTTGAATAACAAACGAGATAGAACAAAAAACTGTTTAAAATGGTCGTAATATTGATTATCACTAAATTTTTCTGAATTTCTATTTATAATAAGCAAACTACAGTTCTTCTATCCTAATTTTTGTTACGACGTCTAGACTACGACATTGACGACGGATGGACGGGATGTCGAATTCACCTTTTTTGTTTGTTTTCTGAGTCTTTGAAACGTAAAGATATGCCTAAAAACAGAATTGAATATTTTTTTCCCATTAGAAAACTTACCTTATGCCATGTATGGGGTAAGTATATCTTAAAAATAAACTTATCTGTCAAAAATTAAAATGATTCATGGACTACGTTTTGAACAATCGAATATCACAAAATCATTTCAACCTATTACGATCAAATTTTTGTAAAAAGGGAAGGATTATGACACAAACAAATTGCCGAGCTGCATGTACAAGATCATTTTAGTTCTTGTGTAATTTGAAACAAACCAGAACAAAAACGCTGCAGATCTTAATATACAGGTTGTCTTCCAAATAAGTTAATACTTTAAAATTGTGTGGTTTCTTTATTTGTTATCCAATCTCCGAGAAAAACTATTTATTGTATGCAGATATAATTGAGATTTAATAAACCATCAGCTGTTATTTTCACTGCTATTTATTTGTTGCCATAGCAACGAGTTTTCCCATTTTGACTAATTTCAAACACAGGAATCTAGTAGGTGATAAACTGTAGTGGTTTAGATTTAATTAATTGATTTTTTAAATATTTTATCATGATTTTACCTTTACAAACACTTGTCGCATTGATTCAGTGTTATTATGAATGTGAACAGAATTTATCAGCTGGGTTAAGAAATTTCGTACTCAAACGGTTTTAGAGACGGAACGTGCAGTGTAGTCGCGTATAAAAGGCTTGTTAGTAAGTTCGAAACCATCAGGTCTGTTGGAGATATCAGGAAGACCTTCAACCGTAAAAACTGGAATAAGTCATTATTCAAAACGTAGCTGAGATAAATGTCAAGAAATGCCGTGATTAGCATGAAGGAAATACTACTGATTCTTCAGGAAGAGAATGGCGGCCTCTTCCAATACTTGTCTAACACCTAACAAGTAAGAATTGGACTTAACTTTTTTTTTTAACTCCGTTTAATTCCAAAGGAATTTATCTACTTTATTTTGTTCAAGGTAAAAAAAAAAATATAAACTATAATCAATTAGAGCTTTTACTTACTTTTGAAAGACCTGTTATTTTGTTTTTTCCAATTTATTCTCAAACGGTTTGTACATTTAATTGGGTTATAAAACGTTTCACTAAAGATTGCTTGATATAGTTTTGGGACGATTTTGTGATTTAGTGTCCTCCAAGGACAGTGTTCAAATTTTTGACCGTCAACTCCTAAACCTGTAGTTGTGGAGAGATGTCACAAATTGTTCGGGATGTTAAAAAAACCATTTGAGATAATTTTAAGAAAACCGTGAGGTAATCTTATGGAAAGTAAGAATATCCCTAAATGTTGACAATAGGAATAACATCCTATAATAATATTATTTGTTCAGGGGACTGTATAAAGGTGATTAAAAAAAAAAGAAAAGAACCTTTTATCAATATGTTTACGTAAGAAAGTATAAAAACGATTTTTATAACCCGTATTGATTGGAAGTGAACATGCATTAAAACATTTCGATATTTGAGTGTATTTTTTGGAGGAGAAAAATGCGTTACGCACATCCCGACCTCGGGTGTGTGGCACTCTAGTCTGACTCTCATCCACTAAATATTCTCCACATCATTCAGGCGTCACTCCACTCTGGAACAGCTGGTCAGCACAATCATCTTCAATACGGTGCCTTGTATTTTGTCTTGTTTTGTTCTGTCTTCTTTTAATTTTCTTCTATTCCGTCCTAGATAACACATTTTTTGTTGTATTCAGTGTTGACCGTGCCAGGTCATGGTTCACTTGTTACCTCTTGCACAATACGCATCTTGTTGTTTTTGAGAGATGAACGTCACACTCTTAGAGGCCGCTGGAAAATCTCTGGTCAATCGGCTTTGTTGAACAACATTCTTACTAGTATAGAGAAAGTTATGTAATCGGTCTAAAAGTAAGTCGAATTATTAATGGAAACATCCGTTGTGAGGTCTACTTGGCTCGAAATGTGTTTTTGGGATGATTTCTGTCTGTTGTCTGCAAAGTACTCTGCAGCTCAATCGAGTGAGGTTTGTGGTCAAATTTGGTAGGTAAGAATTTATTATAAACATAACCATAACCCAAACAATAATGATGTGTGTGTGTGTGTGTGTGGGGGGGGGAGGGGGACGACGAAGACGTAAAACAAACTAAAAATGATTTTTTAAACGAGGGTTATCGGTAAAAAAAAATTATAAATAGTGCTGTTATAAAAGACCTAATTTCTTTAAATCAACTTTACCGATTTAGCTCAAATATTGAAGAAATGTGAAGGTGTAGAACTTTTTAAGTTAAGTTAAAAATAATTGTCAAGAAAAGAAATTGTCAGTCATAATTAAAAATTCAAATTTAATTAATCGCGATTTGCGCCAGGACGAATTTATGGCAATATGTTAAATACCGGTTCGTGAGTATGGGGCTGCTAAAAAGTCGTAATTTCTCAATATCAACTCAACAGATTACGTTGAAATTTTCGGAAAATGGGAAGATGAATAACCCAAATCCGTGCCCTGAATTGTAAGTAAAAAATATTACGATTTAAGAATAATGGGTAGAAAACAAGATTTTTGCTGAGTACGTGCTTGTGAAACAAGTTTAGACCCTTACTTCAATATTATTTAATTATATTTATAATTATTCAATATAAATTAATTTATTCACAGACAGTGTCGATGGTTCATTTTCACTTTTTAATTGGCTACCTAACTGAAATTTTTTGATGACTATAAATATTGTTCGGCTTTGGAGATGTGAGAGTGAGAAGGTTTATACAACAATTATTTTTCTAATCTTAAGATTATGTTTTAAACAATTGTATTTTAGTAGCAACTCTCTATACATACGTAGTAGCCTATAGAGAAAGTTATGTGACTGGTCAACAATATCAATGAAGAGTTAATTGAGGTCCATTTGAGTTAAAACAAGTGATTTTTGTAATGGTGTCTAGTTGTTTAGCTTCTGTCATATGCCCATTGTGCAGTGCTCTCTGTACAGCCTCAACGCTTGGACGAAATCAAATTTGGTTGGGTTAGTTTTAAAAATTAAAACTCAATGTTTCAGTGTGCTGTACTAAATGTTAGAATTAATAGTATAAATTTAATAATATATTTCTATATTTTAGACCATTGATTTCCTTTGAAACCCGCTAAAACTCAATTAATTTTACTGTTTGTTTTTATGGAACAGGGTTTTGTTTTGATGTAGCTTTTTAGTATGTTATTGAAAATTCATATAATAAAAAAAAATTAATTTCTCATTTAACAGTCGCTATTTCTATTTTTGTAAATGGTATTAGCAGGTGAAATGAAAGTAATAAAATAATTTATTACTGTTCGTTATTGTTTCTTAATTTACTGAAGAATAAAAATCATACTTATTTTTTAAAAAAAGTGTCACCAAATTGTTAATTTTAGTTGTGGTAATAAACTTGAAAAAGCAAGGGATGAAGTTGATTATGAAAGCACTGAAATCCATACATTTACTAAGTGTTCCAGTAAAAAACCAGGAGTAAGGACGACGACGTCGGTTATTAAATGAAAAACACCCCGAGTCCTGAGAAGCCGTTTCCATGACAACGCTCTGATGGTGAAGAGTTGCCATATAAAAAAAAGGCTGCCTCGATTCTAAAAATATTTAGGAATGTTTTAACCTCAAAGTGTCGATTTGATAAATAAATGAAATACATTTCTTTATAAATAAATATTGAGCTCGACTTGTGGTACGATATAAAATTAAAAGTGAACACAATTTGTCACAAGTAATTGGTAGTCTATGTTTATTACAAACACAATATCGCCATCTTTAGTAATGTATAGAAAGTTCCGTAGTTTAAATTTTATATTTTACTTTGATAATTTTTATTTTTTAAATATTTTTGTTGCTACTTAGAATGCTGCTGATGTGCATTTTGTGTTTTTTTACTTCCTTGCATATTTATTTATATTTTATATTTCCATTATTATTTGATTTGCAATAAAGTTGGAAACTAATCAACCACAATCTCCAGTATATGGTGGTTGGGAAAAATGAAGAAAAAACACATACACATACATACTTATAAAACTATATAAACGAACATGCACACACTTACAATTTCGATACATTAAACCGATACAAATATGATTTTATACATTTTGTTTTTTAGAAATGAAAGAAAAACAATTCAGTCTGTTGAACATTCAGTCTGTTGGGTGTACCGCAAATGTGGTTTGTACTTAGTAATGAATCTTAACCTAGACATAGTATGTGTTACTAGTGTAAGAATAATTCAAACTATTAAACGCAGCTCTATAAAATAACTTTCAAAAAAGAATCTAACAATTTATTATATTATAATTAAATATATAGATGTTTCATCTTGTTTTAGTCAAAGCATGTGAAAAACTACAGCGATGTTTCTCCGATAACGGTCGACTTAATCAGGTGCAGGACTCAACACTTGGAATATATCACAACACTAAACTCACACAAAGAATACAAATGGATTATAAAATCCGAGGCTGACTCTTCGAAATATTTACCACATAGTAGGCTACGTGTCGTTTAATCTTGTGAAAATAAAAAGTGACAGGTGAAAAACCGTACTCCACCCAGGGGTTCACCGCGATCATAGCTCTTTAATTAATAATAACCTAACCTAATCTAGAATAACCTAACCTAATTTAATCCAATCTTACCTAACCTAACATAACCTAACCAAATCCAACCTAACCTAACTTAACCTAACCTAACCTAACCTAACCTAACCTAATCTAGCCTAACATAACCTAACCCAGGTGAAAAACCGTACACCACCCAGGTTCACCGCGATCATAGGTCTTTAATTAATAATAACCTAACCTAATCTAGAATAACCTAACCTAATTTAATCCAACCTAACCTAACATATCCTAACCTAATCCAACCTAACTTAACTTAACCTAACCTAACCTAACCTAACCTAACCTAACCTAACCTAACCTCACCTAACCTAACCTAACCTAACCTAACCTAACCTAATCTAGCCTAACCTAACCTCATCTAGCCTAACATAACCTAACCCAATCTAATCCAACCTAACCTAATCTAACCTAACATAACCTAACCTAATCTAATCCAACCTAACCTAATCTAATATAACATAACCTAACCTAACCTAATCTAGCCTAACCTAACCTAATCTAATCCAACCTGACCTAATTTAACCTAACATAACCTAACCTAATCTAATCCAACCTAACCTAATCTAATCCAACCTAACCTAGTCTAGCCTAACATAACCTAATCTAATCTAACCCAACCTGACCTTTCCTAACCTAACACGCTTTGTACATTTCCCGATTTTATTTGTAGCTTAAGTCAAATTTTTCTAGTAATATATAAACACCTGTTACATCGCATACGACAGAGACTAACTGCAATACAGAAATAATTTAAAAAATATTGTTTCGACTTATTGATTATTATTAATCGTTGAGAGGTCAGGTTAAGACCATTACATGTAGAATTTAAATCTGTAAATTTTATAAGTTTACTTTTTTAGATGTTTATTATCCTGCGGGTATTTTCAAGAGTTATTTATAAAACTTAAAGTATTATTCAATTTTATGTTCATTTATTCTGAATAGTTTTGTTGTTATTTTTCTAAAATTGGAAAATGGTATATATTTATGCATTGAACGAAATAGAAATTTATACCTAATGATAACAAACATATTTGAATTATTATAGTTGGTCACATAGCCCGAAGCAATAAAATTATATTATATAAGAAATTTAGATTACTAGAGTAGGGAAAATTATTAATTTTGTTTTACTTCTAAAAAAAAAAAAAGACAAACAAAAAGATATGAAGAGTAATTCATTTCAATTTTACATTATTTACCTCCATTTTAACTGACTTTACATTTTACAGAAAACATTTGATTTTGTTTATACTTTTTTTATCGTAGGGGATAAAGAAAATTACGAGATTGGTCAGAAAGTCGATTTTGAATTTTTTGAGTATATTATACGATTTGAGGACTCTTGCGTCCAAAAAACTGATAGAATGTTGGCCGTCTGTCGTAATGCAGTACAGGATAAACGTGTGGATTGATTTGAAAAAAAATTGGTATGTGAGCACATATCTTGGGACAATTTTTTTTGATAATTTATATTTAAGGGTAGGAAAAAACACAAAATTACGATTTTAAAACCGGCTCTAAAAATGTTCACAAGTTTTACTCATGAATCACGAAAAGACACTGGAGGTTAAATAATTTTTAAACTTGAAAAGGTAAACAGTTTTAACTTTAGAAATGTTTTTTTACATTGTGAGGTAAATTAACCTGCAAATTTTAAAACGAGTTTTTGTGAGGGAACTCAACATTTTCAAATGTAAAGCCCCATCAAGTAATATGCCCATTTTAAAAATCTTGTTTAATAGAAAATAACTGTGTAAGCTAGAGGTCACTATGTTACTACAATCTAAAATGGCTGTCGGTCAAATATTGATAAATCTAATTTACTTCACAATCCAAGGGAAAATTACTTTACACTTTATTATAAAGAAACTGATAAGGAGACAAAATGATTACTACAAAACTTTACTATTATTAATTAAAGTTTGACCAAGAAGTTAAATAACCATACTTTTTTTATTTTATCCTAAAAATTTATTTCTCCAGAGCTAAAATTTGAAAGTACAATACCAAAAATGTATTTTTTAAAATTAGTTTTGGTAGTATTGGTTGAATGCTAGAGAAAATGTTAGGGTAATGCAACTTCTTGGTGAAATTTGAATAAAATAGTTTTTTCTGTAATAATTTTGTCTCATACTTCCTTGAAATACCTAGATTAAATTCTTTCCCTATTTGCCGACGGTTATTTTGGATAGGATTAAGATAACAATCTCTAATTTGCGCAGTTATTTTCACTTAAACAAGACCATTAAAATGAGGTTTTGGCCATGGGGCTTTAAATTTGAAAATTTTGAGTTGCTCTCTAAAACTCCATCTAAGAGTAATATATTTTGTAATGCCAATAGTTTTTTACGCCAAACAACATTTCTAAAGTTTCAGCTTTCTACATGTTCTATTTCTTAAATTATTCTTGAGATTTTTTTACAACCGGTACATTTAAAGAAAATATGTTATATCTTTGATACAAATTTCTCTATGATGAATTGCAAAATTTCAATAAAATCTGACCACTGGTCTAACACATACACACATAATTCCTAACTTTAAACTGTTGTTGAGATAAAACAAAACTCATATTACAACCACTGTACAAAGATATGTGAACTAATAACGGCCAACTGAAGCAGAAACAATGGTCCACAGCTTCTGTAATGGGGACAAAAGATCCTAACTTTGAATGTGTGTGTGAAACAGCCGGTGGTATTGATTCGTCCAAAGCAACCACAATCTAAAGGTCATCCCTTGTCCCTCGCTTTTGTCAACATATCGCATCGCGCTCTACTCTACTTGTCGCATAATATGTGAAGTGGGCGGTGAGAGGAGGGATGAATATGTATTGCACAAGCCATTCAATCACAAGAACCATTCTATTCTTCAATTATGTAGTACCTAAGGAAAGTACTGTGAAAATGTTGAAATTTTGATATAGATTTTTCTATTGATCTTAACTTTAAAAAAAAGATTTAGACTATTTATCGGAATGTTTGTCTGTCTTGTGTGGGGAATGTTTTGACATGTATTATCAAAAGAACGTGTGGTTTCATTGAATTAACATTTTAAAGTTTGTTGTGTCGTGGGCGACTTTTGGAATGATAACATTTTGGAAAAAAATTCCATCGGGGTTGAGGGAAAACTTTTGTTGTAAAAAAAAACATGACATTTTCTGAAGAATTATTCATTCAAAATTTGGTAATTTGGTGAAGGTAAACTACCTAATGGTTCATTACAATTTGGTCAAAATCGCAAAAGAGTGGGATTTAAAAAAAAAAAGAAAGAGGAGGGCCCCTAATTCATAACAGTTTTTTTTATTATTCGATTTTGATGAAAATTTATAAATTTAGAGCGGAGAGATCGAATTTGACAACTGTCATTTCGGACTTTCCTGGTCTATATACTTTACAAAAATAAATAAATAAATATACATGAACATACAAATGGATACAAATGAACATAGTTCAAACATGTGTTGGTATTAGACTAGTTTTGATTGTTGTAGACAATTGCCAAGAAATTGGATTTTTAGTTTTTCTCGATAACTTGGTCTTCATTTAATCTATAGAAAAGGTAAGAAAAGAATTTTGTTTGTAGTTAGGAACGAAAAATATTTTGTTTCTTGTAAGTTTTTTTGTAAATTTAACGGTTTTTGAGGTATCTTTCGTTAAAGATTTTAAATGGTCATCATTTTGATAATTATTAAAATAAAGTCTTGGTGTTTGGTACACTTGTAAAACGTACTAAATTTGGACTCAATATCTTTACTATTTCTGCAGTTTTTTTTTGAAAAACAAAATGGCAGATAAATGGGAAATGAAGAGGAATTCGACAATATGTTATTTGACATTTTTTATTGGTATTAATGTCTTGTATTGTTATGTAATCCGAAAATCAATAGCCAATCCACCTTTTTCGTACACCCTGTATATGTATTCATATAACAATTTTTAATATTTAAATTTCTATAGTTCACGAATTTAGAGTTCCTAGGTATAGATTTTAACAGATTCAAAAACAGTAAGTCTGTTATTTACGGGATTTTGTTTTTTTAATCTTTATCTATGGTTCAAATTGACTCAAATCTTTGAAGATTGACATGAGATGGGTGCCATGGGCTTATTCAACTAATGTTTGGAAGTGTGGAAAAGAGTTATTCAAATGTATAATAATGGACCTTTATAAAATAATAATATTATTCATTAAATTAGAACGCTGGGTTCTAATTTGATATTGTATTGTACATATTGGTACGCAAATATCATAAAATTAAAAAAAACTATGTTTTGAAAGCGGTTTTATTATCTAAGTTTTAAAAGTATTGGATGGAAAATTTGAAAACAGTTTGTAAATATCCGACAGCCATATAACTCAAAACTTTAAAATAAAAACCATATTGGAAAATTTTGTATTGACCAATGATGTAGAAATGTTTAAATATTTTTTTAGAGCACTGAGATCAAAGCCTTATGTAACCCACAACATGTTTCTAAAACTACTTGTATAAATTAAAAAAATTAGACATTTGAAAAGAGATTTTAATGAACTTTAAAAAGAATATCTGCTCAACTCCATCACCATTACATAGGTGTTCAAAGTAAGATATAATAAGTTATACAATTGTTCAACTTAAAAATAAAATTTATGGATCCCTGCCAAAAAAAATTAATAAAAATGGTGGAAATTTCTAAAACGTGTAACATCGTGGACATTTTATAGTTTCGGGTGACTTATTTAAATGGGGTTAGTAAGAACTTATTTTTTTACAAATTTGCTAACAACCTGAAAAATTTTACACTTTTCCAAATCGTCAAAGATAAACAATGATATTCATAATTCCAATCTAAGTAATTGAAGCCCTCAAGGGAGGTGGGAGTATAGGATGATTGTTTATTAGAAAAGAAAAAGAAAAACCCCAAGAAAAGCACATAGTAGTCCGTAAAATACACTTTTACACCCTCACATCGGTTAGCAAACGCGATTGCTTAAATTCAGCATTATGTAATTACCAGTAAATTTCCCTTTTCGTCTTCCACTGTGTGAGACAAAGTACTTTTATGCTGTTGTGTACAACATTGTTGCATAACCTCAAAATAATATAACCATAGTAAAATTGTTAAAAATAAAAGCGTGGTACTTTTATTAAAACTGTAACTGTATACTAACTGCCCAACTATTAAAAACAGTGTACAAATTATTTCCTACAATTACAGTTAATGTAACAATGTTAACATGGTTAATTTTATTTTTAGGTTATGCAACAATTACAATTTTCATAACGCGCATCTACTGATCATATTACTTTTCCTCTTATTACTTTACATTTTAGGGAAAAAATAATTTTTGAATAGTTTTACATCAATATACATTTTGTATATAATACATACAATATAAATATACAATTTTATATGCAAATAAATCTAAATGTGTATTTACATTTTTTGGGTGTAAATGTTTACATATATTTACATTCAATATTTCAGAAGGAAAATTTATAACATTTATACATTACAGAAAACAAATAACACACACACAACACTTCATGGAAGATGGAAAATGTATATGAGAAACCAATGCCAACGTGTCCCATTAGGCAGTCCGCACCATACAACACAACAGCAAAAATACGTCATATTTCCGCACCTGTAAAGGCAGTTCACATTACACAACAAAACAGCGGAAAAACACTTCACTTCATCACTGGCACTATGTAAGCGAAGTATACCATAGGTCGAATTCCCAAAGATGAAACAAAACTTGGCGTTGTTGGCGCACAATGGAATATTTTCCACTAATAAAAATTCGAATACTACATATTATTCGTGTGGCTGTGAAATTTATTTATCGTTGTCGAATATCATTGTTGTTTACTACTTATATATAACTTACGTCACTACTTACTTTTTTTGTAGTAATCCTGTATGTTTCACAACCTCAATGTGTCACCAGTTTTAGGGCAATTAATCCGCGTTAGCTTCATTTGATATTAAACATTTTAAATAAAATAATTTATTAGAAAAGACATAAACATAAAATTACACTCGCAGACATCACACTTAAAAAACGTATACTTATTATTTATCTTAATATCCGATCGGGAAAGCAGTTAGATCTGAACTAAGGGTTTATAATTGTTTTCAGACTCTTAATGATAAATAGTGTTTTACATTTAGAAATTAAGGAATGAGGGTATCAATTGAGAACTAATCCCTAATCTAATTCTCGATTTAGATTTTATCAGAACAAATATTATTAGTTGTGTCAAGTATGGAATGAACTATTCCTTCCTTAATTTATTTACCAGTCGATTTGTTTTCTGTAAACCAAAGTCTTAAGGAAGTTCCTACATCTCTCGACACAAACATCTAAAAACGGTTAAGCATTCAAAAATATGTTTTAATTTAGTGTCGCAATGAGGCCATACAACAAAAGTGTAGTCCACAAACCTTAGCTCTACTCGAAGGAATCAACTCTTCTCAAATTCTTCCACAACGATAATGGCAAAAATTGAGCTTAATGGACTACCCATTGCCAACCGTTCTCCTGGTGATATATCTTCCTCTAGTGTATTAGTTTTTTATACACAAATGGTGGCAAATGTCCATATTAAGTTCCAGACTAAGAGGAATAAAAGAAATTAAGAAGTTCCTATCCACAGAAAGACACCTATATCAACTTCATTATTATTATTTAATTTCCTCAATTATTTGGTATACAGTGTTCAGCAAAGTTGAACTATACATTTGAGTTGTCACTAAATACCTATACACAAAATACATTAAACACTTAACAAATACAATAGTTACAATTATATTAAAGATATATATATATATATATATATATATATATATATATATATATATATATTAGATATTAAAACACATTAGCTCTATTATTATATACAAAACAAAACTATAACACTAACAAACACTTATAAAGAACTAAAAACAATTGTAGCCTCTAGCCTCAAAGACTACTTGTTAAAGTACTCTCTCCGAGCAAATTGTCCGCTCAGTGAGGTATCTATTTAGGATTTTTTCAAATTTATTGGCAGAATCAATTTCTTTCAAATACTGAGGCAGTCCATTGTACAACTTCAAACCCGAGTAATACACCCCATGTTCAAACACTTTCAGTCTATGAATTGGGTATTGGAGAATTTGCTGACGGAAGGAATATCCATGATGAAACCACTCTTGTTGGATTTAAAGCATAGCAAAACGTTCAAAATATATATACAAGGCAAGGTGAATAAATTGAATTTTTAAAATATATTTCTACATGAGTCTCTATACAGAACCAGGAGTTTATACCATCTATAGAAATAAGCTATAGTACACACTACAGCCACTTTCGTGGCTAGGGACATAGCTGGTATAATTACAGAGCTTCGCTCTGTTTCGACCTGAATAATATCTCCATCTGTAAATTGTGTTAAAGAGAAAAGTTTTCAATAAAATACATTCCATTCAGATAGGTTTCCAAGAAAGTAATGAGACACACAAGGACATCCTGGCTAACAGATAAACTATAAACTTTCACAGCAGCATAGGTTTTCATTGAACATAGACTATTGGAGGTCATCATCATTGCATAATGCCAGAAGCTTTTACTAAAAACGTAAGAAATAAGACTGTTTATAAATTAAAACATAAAGACTGTGTTTCAAATTAAATTATTCAAACTGAAAGAAAATCTTTAATCCTAAAACTGTTGGACAGTTTTTTTTTCTATAAACTTGTAGTCTACTAATCTGCAGACATAATATGTTTGACAGTAAAACTTCATTGTACATCGTGATTGGATTTTGTTATGAAAAATTATGAAATCATTAACTTAAACCTTATATTCAAACAATCAGGTCATATTTTATGTAGCAAGACACTTTTCAAGTTACAAAATACATTAGTTTAATAGAAAATAAGAAATATAAAAGTACGAAATTCAGCTTAAGTTACGAATGCCTACATTCATGAAGTTCGTGAATGTGTTATCGCTAGTTTTATTAGGTCTGGTTAGGTGACTATATTATTATCACTAACCATATTAGTGAAAAATGAAAATTGGTTTGATCCATAAAGCTTAACATATTACACAAAATTTGATCGAAATCGTTTAATCTTTTTTGAGATATTTCACCAAATTAGAAGAAATCCGATGTCTATTTTCACTTTTTAATTGGTAACATCTAAAATGTTGTTTTAGGCGAGGGTCACTTTGGTTTTGGTCTTATAGGTGGTGCACCTAATTTATTCCAAATACCTGGCTACATACCTAATTGACTCGATGTCATTCTACCTGTTTGGGTTTTACACAGACGTTAAACGATCGAATTAAAAAACCACTGTTGTTTTTTTTAAAGAAAGGATAGTATCATGAACAATTATATATATATTTCTTAATGGTCACAAAACATTCACTAAGCTCCGTGTAAGTGAGGGTGTAAATAAGTATAAGGGTGTATAAGGGTTTTTTATAAGTTTAAAAAATATATAGATTGAAAATTTTCTTATGAAGATTCTACATAAGAATGTCGTTAGTAATGATAATTACAATCGTTCTAATCGAACTACGATATCTGAAGAGTACATAAGCGTAAAAAGTAATTATGTATAAAACTGTTAAGTACTGTGAACATTCTTACGTGTCGTTTAGGGGGTGAAGTAGAGAGAGGAGGGGTAGGTTTAATAGGGGCTGCGACACTTTGATATCATCTTAAGAGGGAGAAACGTCATAAAAAGAAATGGCCGCGAAAAGTCGTCTTAGAATCCGTGCTCGGTAAACTGGAACACCCTTATCTCTAACCCACCCTCTACTTCCTTTAACTACTCCTCACCCTTCGCTGTACTGGAATCTATCAAATATGTTCCCGCTCTATTCTGATAAAAAAGAAAAAAAAATGTAGAGTACAGGATAACTGTTTGGTATTTGTACAAATCTGGGATATATAATTAAAACACGCGTTGCTATGCATCCTGTTAAACAAAAATATGTATGCTTTAATAATAAAAAATATCTTGTGAAAATTTTCTAAAAAACAGGTTTTCTAAACTATTTTATTTTACTTTTGTTACTTGTTATACTGTTTTTCAGTTATAATTCTTCAAATTTTACGAAAATTTCCTCAGAATTTCATTCGCTAATTCGAAAATAATTTAGGCACATTTTCGCTATTTGACCAATATCTCAGACTTTTAAAGAAGTGAAAAAATTCTGGTTGTGTCTAAAAAAGATTACTTTAGAACACAATTAACAATGTTAAGTTTAAAAAAAAAAAAAAAATACAAGGGTTATGTTTGAAAAAATTATTAATTTCACCTTTGTCAAAATGAACAAGGTTACGTTAAAACAAATTAAGAAGGGTTAGTTTCAACAAAATTAACATAGTTATGATAGAACAAAATAACAAGGTTGCGTTTGAACAAAAATTAATGGTTACTCTTAAACAAAATTAACAAGGTTACGTTTGAACAAAAATTAAAGGTTACTTTTAAACAAAATTAACAAGGTTACGTTTGAACTAAATTAATAAGGTTATATTAGAAGAAATTTAATAAAGTTAAGTTTGAGCAAATTTATATAGCAAAAAAGTTACATTTGAAAAAAAAAAAGTTATTTATGTTTGAATAAAATGAACAAGAATACGTTTGAAAAAATTAACAAAGTTTAATTAAAGTAAAATTAGCAGGGTTACGATGAATATTAGAAATTGAAGCGGTATTTTCATCTTATGGCAAGCAACCTCAAACTTTATGTAAACCTAACGTGCAAAGAAATAAGTATGTATACAATTTTACAAATAATTTGAACAGTTTCTCTTTTGTGCTTATTATATACGTGAAATGATATAAAATAAGTCAATTTTTAATATAGTAATATCAATGTACATACATATTTATAAGCTGTATATGCGCGATAGAGCGAGTTGCCGCTAGGCCCTGCCGGATTTCTTAACTTTACTAATATGATTTTTTTTTTAAACTGAGGGTTGGAAATTACATTTTTAACCCAAACTTCACTTTTTGTCATGCGGAGATGTAGGGTTTGTACAGAATTGAAATTTGCTAATTTATATTTAATTTAGAGTTTTATAAGTTGATTAAAGGAGTGAACACATTTAAGTGTACGTTTTATTATCAATGTACATAACTGAAGTGAGTAAAATTTGTTTGTAACTTTAAAAAGATTGTTTATTTTAATCACTACAACGTAACAAGTAGTTACTGAGGATGATGAAATTGTCAGTGAAACGCATTTACAAAAGTATTGTTCGATTTATGGGATTCACGTGTACTTTATTATAATTTGTAGCAACTATTTTAATATTTTAGAAAAAATTTCGAAAAAAATAGTTGCCCGTGTTTTAACACAAATCATACATACTTCTTAATAGTTATAATGGGACAACTGTTTTCTTACACCCCTCTTGTCCGTTTTGACCTGGATGCCGGAAGATCTAGCTACACTACTGGCTGGTCTGGCGCCTTCAATAAATCCTTGCAACATCCGCTTGACGCTTGACATTTAAATAACAGAAAAAAATAGCATATAATAAATAATCTAAATACATTTCCTATTTTGTAATTTTTAATTTCAGTAATCAATTAATTGTATACTCATTATACTCATGTAGTTAAAGACTACATTTTCAATTTTAGCTATTCCAACATTTCTGTTAACGCACATCAAAAATAAAAATAAAATAATCACAGAAACACCCTTACATTTTGAGCGTCCAGTCTGGTTAAAGTAAGTTTAAAAAAAAATCAAAGTAACAAAATTATTGTAATCCCACAATAAGAAAGCGTTTCCAATGGGATACTTAATGTCCATTTTGTTATTTCCTTTTCTTTAATAATTTAGTTTTTAGTCAGGGTTATAAATTCTGTTTAACTGTTTAAATTTTAATAAAGCTTGTATTGAAACAGTATTTGTTAGAGGATTTTAGTTTTATTACTTCTGACTTGTAGATTTTGATTTTTTCTAGGATGGAAATAAATCAATAATAAATAATAAATTTTATAATAGGAGCCAATTTTAAAGCGTGAATAATTGATTATTTTTCACCCGAATATTCATAAAGTCTCACAACAACTCACCTAGTGCAGTTTTTAATTTGTAACTGACAATGATAAATGTGTTTTTAATTAAACAAATTTAATGGTTTTGAAATAATAAACTAAATTATTTTTCGGCATACTGCTTCAAAAACAGCTGTTTTCAATACATGCATTGAGATGCTAAAGTTGATCTTTTTAGTCCTAGGTCCTATTTTTTATAAAACCATCAACTGCATTACTTCGTTTACACGAATTAATTAACGATTGTAAAGCATCTATAAAAATAACCATTACTCTCGATTGTAAATAACCGGTAAAAACAGCTATTATCATCGATTTGAAAGTAAATAGGTTATAACATTTTAGTTTTTATGAAATTCTTTTCTTAAATTATTTGCATTATAACGAAAATTATATTTCATCACTAGGACCAAAAGAAGCTTTTCGATCCTCGCTCATTTTCCGAGTTAAACTTGAACTTGTATTGAAAAGCTTCACTTTTGGTCCTAGTGATGAAATATACTATTAAAACGACATAAAAATTAGAAGAAGAAATCAGGAATAAGTTTTAATAGGCAGAATTTATGCAAATTTATCATATAAGTTAAATTTTACTATTCCTAAATGTGATTGTTTGTTTAGGTAAATAATTGAAAATTTTCAAAATGGCAGCTGTTTCAAACGATTTCATATTTTTTTTTGTATGCACTACATAAACTTGTAATAGCTCATTTTGTGTAATTTGCAACAAAAAAAAAATAATAATAAGCATCTACAGTAGATGTGTATACTTCAGATTTGAAGTTTATATATGAGTTAGAAATATCACCCTTTCCCTGAAATAATAATGTATAACATTCATTCCTTCTTGAATTTAGTTCAATATAATTCACAAAATATAACAAGCAATAAATAATTAAGGATCTTCGTGTAAATGATTAGAATTTAATATTAATTTATTAATATAACAATATATATAGTTCTAGAGGGAAATAGGTTTTTACAAAAGATACAATTTTGGGAAGTTAAAATTAAACTCCCCCAAAACAAATGGAATATAAATTTACGCCATTCTTCGAATGCACTAAATTTTATATTAGAACCCAGAGTAAAAATCGGGCTGGACAGATACGGAAATCAGTTTTAGAAATGATTCTGTGCTCAAACATGTCGTACAAGAGTAGCGTGTATGAACCATAGTGCCATCCTGCTGAATGTAAGCCTGGGCAATAACATTTTCTATCAATTGCAAAATTAAAGGATGCAAAATATTGTCACAATACCGTTGGGAATTATCAGTTCAAACTGGCGCCTACGCTACATTCCAATGCCAATCTTATAGTCATACATAGGCGACATGGGGTTGCGGGAACGTCAATTTATGAAGAATGTGACGTACAAAACGCCTTCTCCTTCACAGTCAAGAAAGTCTTAAACCCACCTCCAGTACGTTACACGCGTAGTAATGTCCACAGATTTCAATTCATGTATATCTGTAAGTTTAGCGAAGTGTATCTTGGTTTTGTTTTAAATTGTGTATGGGGCATGACATATGAAACACCAACCTCCTGGAATAATTGTCTGATGGTCTTCTTCAGGCTTTACAGCGTGTAGTCTAAGATATCCAACACTTTTCTCCTCTAACAGAATTTCATGGCCTTCCAGATCTGGTAGTGTCACACGGGCCGGTTTACATTGTGACACCTTGATTTCCGGAAATAGTGCCTGCAATCGTTATGATATTGTTACTTTACACACGACCGTTAGAGCCAGATGTTCACTAAAGCCATCTGTTATACTCATTCTAACTTCATGTAGAATATTTATGAAGTCCTAGGACATCGATATGATGTGCATCGCAAGTGTCGCGATACGATAAGTGCTGTTTAATTAATATATATGTCCGTGTGTTTTTATATTTTGTTTTAATGTTGTTAACGATCTCAACTGAGTGAATAGAACTCTGAAGATGGAGAAGATGCTCTGAAACGCTTTAGTTTTTTAAAAAAAGAAGTCACCTGGCGGAAACCATATAAGGTAATTCAATTGTTAATTATTATTAGTGAGTTTTACTGTAGACTGCGTTATATGAAAAATCTTCTGAGTATTACCAGCTGCCTCTGTAATAGTAAAATATTAATGAAAGTGTATGCGACATTTTCTTCTGCTTTAAATAGGCTAATGTGAAGCATGCCTCTAACCCCACCGCATCGCGCCTACAGCTTCTGAAACAGAACTGATAAGCAGGTATGTTAGTACTATTTACAAAAATATTAAGCAGAATTTTGGTAGTATGTCAGGGTTAACAGCTGTCTCTATTTGTCTATAATTGTGTTGTGCCTCCCAAGAGAAGATTAATGTTGATGTAAGGTGTGCATGAACCTTCTTGTTGAGACTAAAAACTGTTGTAGCTCTTGTTTAACGAAAAGCACATTTAAATCTTTCTGTAAGGTCTTAAGCCATATGCACGTTGGTTCTTTAGTGACTATTCTCAAAATCTTGTTTTGAAATAGCTGTATTCTAACTATTAGTAAACAGTATTTGTCTCAAATTAGTATAAAAATATTCCTGCGTGTTTCCAGTTCTGTAATCCAGATATTTTATGATCACCCTGCATTAGCATAGTAAGCCGATACTGTTTCAGGTCAGAAAAGCCTAAATGTCGAGGTTACAAATACAACTCTATTAATAATGCAAGCCCACATGTCTCCGAGTTAATTGCTTGGAAGATTGTTAATTAATGTGGGAATCTCCTCGCTGATCCACATTACGTTCGTCACGTACTTTAGGGTTTTACGTTTAAACATTTTAATAAAATACATCTATTGCGGTCGACATTAGAGCAAAGTTGAATTAGAGGTCATCAAATGAATATTGATCATTACCACCAGAACGTATTTTGACTGTTTGTTAAAATTAGTATACGCTCTAGTGTTGGTAATATGTATCTCACTTTCTTCAAATTTTGTCAAATATACTTTTTTACATTAATAAATTATTGAGTTTGAAAATTTCAAAGCTACGAGAGTTTTATAAAGTTTTTTGGGGGAATATCGTCTCACTTACAGAATTTATTTAAGGTGCGCTTGTTTTTAACAGATCACGTTTCATTGCCTCAAGAAACCGTAAAGTTATTTTTAAATATCAAAATGGTGGTTATTTTAAACAGTTTTTTGTTCATATCTCGTGTCTTAAGTATACATTTGACAACGTTTTTTTTGTTTTACATTTTATAAATTACAATCTATTTTAAAAATCGAAGATTATATTTTTAAGATATAGAATTATTTGTATGCTAGAAAGGAGCATTGCCATTTTAAATTTATAGTATCCTGAATTTTTGATAATTTTTCTTTGAGCTTGGTTGAAGGTATATAAAAGGTAATTTAAATTTACTAAATGTATTTGCACGATATTACAAATGTTAGTAGTTAGAATGGATCGATGAGAAAAATATAATGTTTGTTTTTGTTTATTTTTTTGAATGATTAAATTTGTAATGTGTAAATTATATCCGTATTCGTGTTAAGCTTTTTAATTATTCCTGTTTTAAAAAATAAAATTAAACAATTAAAAATAGTTTACAAAATAAAATCGTAACAGTGTACGCGCTACATTTAAAGTCACGTGAAAAAACAAATTATTTCCACTAAACAGTTCTGAAAAAAGGAAATTTATAAATCTAACCTAATAGCTGTATGTTGGAAATATATAATATTAAATTGTAAACAAGTACAATTTAACAGAAGTAAAACTCTTTTAGTTGAGAAAGTATAAGTTTGCGACTGGTGCAAATATAAAAAGAGAATTAATTAATATATTCATTTAAAAATAATAATAATAAATAAAAAATTATATATATATATATATATATATATATATATATATATATTCGGATCATTTGAAGTCAACTTAAGTAATCTCAATATTAAGAAAAAAACTATGAAGAATATAGAAATGCAATTTTGTGAAACTATGGTTCAGGAAGCGTTGTGATGATGGCTTGTAGCGCTGAAACTCCCGCTTGATTTATATTGCTATGGACTTTCCATACTGAACGGTGAACTTGTAACGAGAGCAACAATGGTAAATTCTGATCAAATTCAAAACAACTCAAATTGATAAATTATAGAGTATAAAGCAACCCTGCAACAAGAAAGTTAAATTATTTTTAATCTTGTCAAAATCATTCTGGAGACGCAAAAAAGACAATAATCGACTTTGGATTGCCTGAATTGAATTATGTATATCAAAAATTCTACACACACTTCACATTACAACACAGTCAAGAAGAATGCATTTAATAGTTATTAAGGCTTGTGGAATTGGCGTTGCGGAGGGTTCCCGTGTTCAGTCTGAAATCAATAAGTAATCATAGAACGTCTTAAAAAAAAGACAACTATAGCTTTAATCCCAGTGAAATCTGCCCAATCTGTGTAACAGGAAATGGCACTATAACTCACCTTTTGTTGGAATGTGAAAGGGTATAATCTTTTTAGATGTAAATATTTGAACAATTACTTTTGTGCAATATTTATATAATATGGAGACAATCTTAACCTCAAACTCAGTACAGGCCAAGGAAAATATCTACCCTTTTGTTGTGTATAGCCTAAAACTTCTATATTAAAATCTATTTTAAATTTAACGTAATAAATTAGTTTGGTAAAATACCTTCAAACAACTAACTCGTTTGTTAATGTTCTGTTATTATTGTAGTTCGTATAATTTGATGTTACTTCGATACCTAAAATTGTGTTACGTGTTATAATTGTATAAAAACTATTTTTGTAAGTATTATAAATACTCCAAAAAAAAGTTAATTAGAAATAACTAAGGATAAAAACGAACAATGTCATAAAATATGTCATTTTTGTAAATGGTCAACATCTTGCTTATGTAGGCTACTTTAAAGCAATAAAGTTGTTGTTGTTGTTAGATCGTCTTATGAGAAGAGGGGTGTAAAACAATTTCTTTCTACGATAAGGTCAACAAATGAAAAAGAACTTTGAATCAAAGAACTTCATATACGTAAAAATTGACTCAGGTTGATTAAATTTTGGTGAAGTATAAAGGTTTATGATCCACACCAATCTGTCGAACCCCATGTGAGAGAAAATTACGGTTGAAGTATAAATTATTATTTTTAAATTATTCCGACAGCTGTATTTTGATCTTACAATCATCCATAAATTTAGAATTATTCCAAAAATCTAAAAAATCATTTAGATGCAGACAAAATATAAGTACATCCAAAAATTTGATCAAAATAAGCCCACCCGTCTTTGCTGCACCGCACTGTATAAATTACAGCTGTAATTTCAAAAATATATTTAGCCTAATAGGGCATTTCCATAAAAACTCAATCGATTTGTTACCTCATCGCAAAACTGCCTCTGAACTGTGTATATGTTAGGTTCGGTTAGGTTAGGTTAAGATAAATTATATTAGGTGGTTCAGTGAACAATAAACTTAGCTTCTTCAATGATTTAATATCATTCACTAAATCGTTCTTGTAAATCTAACGTGACTACTGCCTAGCGCGCGATGCGACACAATAATCCAAAAAACCAACACCACAGCTACTGTACACTTGAACAAAACAACGCTCACTGTGAGAAATAGTAAATGTTAAACGTTTTATGGGTGGCTTACTCTTTGTATTGTGATGGTTATTTAACACATTGGGATCTCAGTGGAAATAAATGATGTCCCATCTGTACACTCTGGAATGTTGCCAAAAGTTATAAAAACTCTTACCCCCCCCCCCCACTAGTGGGCCTCAGTGGCGGGTGGCTAAATTGGAAGCGTAAACGATCGGACTACTGTTTATATTTAACTATAATTCACATTGATGAATATACACAAGTTACATAAATATAACAAGGTTTAGAGGAAGTTTCAAGTACTAACCAGTGTAACTGTTATTATAATTTATTTGATATTTATGTCACCTTATGAAAGTTGATACTAATCAATATCATCTAATATCATACTGTCCCATCAATATACCAATATATAAATCATGGAATGCTGATTGCCCAATTTAAACAAAATTTTTACCCCCATCACTAGTGGGCATTTACTACGGGTTGCCCAATTCGTTCGAAGCGTAAACTATAGTTTATACTTTACTATAATTCATATTGATGAATATATACAAGTTACATAAATATTTATCAATTTTTAGAGGAATTTAAAGAAGAAAAAAAAAAACAACAAAAACAGTGTAATTTTATAATTTTGTGATATTTTTGTCATCTTATGAAACTCGAAAATGTATATTATAATAAATAAAAAACATAAAAGCTGAGAAAGTATTTTACTTTATGACTAGGTTCAAACTTCAAGAAAACAGTTCAAATTTAATTATGTTTTGTTTTTACGAGTTATTGTAAGCCTCTTCCATAAGACTATAATTAATAATTCGAAACGCATACTTTAGTCGTAACCCGCGTCCTTACGTTTAAACCGCTCTGTAAACTATTTTGATTGGTTGCCATTTCGAAACGGAAAATAAAGTAAAAATCGGTTGTTCGGCTAGTTGTAAAGAACCTTATACCTTCTGATTAGTAGATTCGTTTGACCGGATTTAGTAACAACCACATAAACATTCAGATGAAATACCAAATTGTCGAGAAACTCGTTTCGCCCGCTCAAAATCTACCCAATTTGATTTTAAATAAAGTTCTAGGAACATGGAACAGACTGTAGACAACTCGAGGTGAGTGTAAAGGGCTAAAGTGGGGGCGAGCAGTGGGCGATCGTTTGGGGGAGGTGTTGTATTGGGGAGGAGGAGAGGGGGGTAGGCTTAGCGGAGACTACCGCCCGTCCAGTATCGAGCTGCTACCGTCGCGTGCCATGCTATTACTACGCACACACTCCGACCCCTAGCCTCTAATCACCCTCCACACGCCCTTGCATCCTTGATGTCGCCAAATAACGCTAGATCAAAAATCATATGGGTGCATATTTATACAGTGAAATTAAAAAGTAAATCAAAATAAGAAAACTTTGTTTTATATAAATATCTTCTAACACGCGTTGTTATCTACCCTTTGTGTGATGAAAGACGTTTTGTCTGTAGCATTTAAATCCAAAAAAGCACTTCCGCAATAACTTAACTCATTTCGTAAATATACATTCCACTTTCCGTCGCTTGACAGATGCTGGCATCTAGCGGCCCGCTCCTAAACCAAGCATCACCTGATACTTGAAACCAAAGTACATTTTCGCCGGTCAAGCTAGCTTCTCGATTACCGGTCCACAGTCTACATGCGATAACAACATGGTCTACACTCTTCATAACTCCGTTAGCTAAAAGTTTTTCTTTCTTCTCTCAAAATTACCGTCTTTCTAAAACATCATGTTAAATTACTAATTGTGCGCCTTAGTCTAATAATCTGGTTCAAAAATGTTAAAATTAACCATCATTTTCTCGGTACTACCTCACGTGATCTGCGACAGGATTTACCAGGTACTTCAACCTTACAGATTTTGTCATATTATAAATTTTGTTAATTTTTAAAATAATTTGTTAATTATCATGTATTCTTTAAAATATGTATTTCATGTTTTATTCAATATTCTATTTCCTTTTGAAACTAAATGATTATAAAAATTTTCTTTTCTTAAAACATCATTTACAAAATCTTGCAAAGGCACATTTTACGTTTTGAACATTTTTGTGAAATAAGTGCAAACTAGTGTTGAACATTAAATGATCAGAATATGAACATGTCAAATATAAAACAATTGAGGAAATTTTCTTCTAAATCAGAAAATTTCGTTTTACAAGCTTTTGCAAAATCTTACAAGTCTTATACAAGCTTTCTTTTAAACAAAATTAAAATATATATAAATAGATTTATAATAATCTAAGAAGCTTTTAAGTACCATCTTAACGAATTTCTGTTATACAATCAATTTTCTTTAATTTTGGCAAATAATCAGATATTTCTTTAATGATGAACATTAATGCTAAAACATGTCTGATTTTGTACAGACACTAAAAGAACATGTTTTTTGCTCACAGCTAATATGCTGGTAGGACAAATAGGAGAAATTGGAGAAATAAAGAAATTCTTGTCTCACATTGCGCAAACCAACGAAACATCCTAACAAGTTTCGTCCTGTTGGCAAAACACGTTTTTTTTTGTATAACGTAACTTCACATTTTCAAGTGCATAAAAGTGATGTCTTTTTCTACAGCTGACTTTACTGAACTTTAACTAACTCATTTTGTATATGTGCCTAAATTTACTTTCGCAAATATGTGTTCCTTAAGACTATTTTCTAAATGTAGACCTGTGTAGTTAATTATAAAATATATATAAAAAACAATTATTGGGTGGAGCCTGCATGCAATTTTCGGTCCTAACAACCTCCAAGAGGTTAATTTCCAAATTAAAATAATTGACGTCAATTAACAAAATTTCAAAATTCTAAATTCCTTTTTTTTTGTTTGTTTAAAATATATAAATTTATTTGGCCAATATAGTTTTTAAGAAATTTTTCAAACCAGTTATATTATGTATCTTTAGTTTAGTGATAAACATGTTAACTATAGATATGATTTTTGAACTTAAAATATCAAACTCTTTTATATTTTGTTAAATTCTGTAATTGTTTAAAAAGAAACTATCATCTTATAAACTAAAAAGGGGGGGGATAAGTTTTTTTCTTTTTTTTGAATCTTTTGATTAAATTTTTTTTTATTATTATACTTTTACATTAAGGGCGTATAATCCTTTTTTTTGATTAATTATAATTCTGTGAATTATTAAGCTGTGCTCATTGTTTTTTTGTTAAATTTTTGTAACTATAAATATACATATTAAAAAGGGGGATAAATTTTTAGAATCTGTTGATTAAATTTTTTTTTTCTAAATTATTATATGTTACAATTAAGGGCTTATAACTTTTACAATTTATGATATTGTTAATCATAAGTTTTTTTTTTATTGATGATTTGTGTCAGGATGTTTTTTGTTGTAAATGACAAAGTCTGAAGCGCCGAAATTTCCTTCTGCTTTCAATAAACTTGAGCCTTGTTAATTACTAAATTTGTCTTTGTCTTTTTTTATTTTTCTTTTCAAACATTGTTACCATTTTGGTTCCGCCTTTATTAAATTTAAGTCCCCTGGTAACATGTTTCTGGTAGCAGAGCGTGGTTAATTTTAAATTCTGGAACCGTAGTTAATTTTCAAAATTTTGCATTGGAACTATCTAAATTTAAATTCAAAATTATCTTTGTAAACAAGGCTCTTTTTTATGTTTTGCAGCTTTTTCAAATACTGCACAACTGTTGCTGATGAAATTTTTTTTTATTATTTAGTTTAAATATTTAAATCTCTATAAATCTATAGTCTCTTTTTTTTTATTATTTAGTTATTTTTATAAACACTTACACAAAAACTTCTAAACCAATTTCGATAAAATTTTTTTTTATTATTTTGTCTGCTTAAATATTTTTTTTATATATATATATTTACATACACTGCACCCTAGTCATTCACTGAATTTGATCCAGACAGCGGGCTCATTCGGGAATCCAAAAAAAAATTTAAATAAATAATAAAATCCAAAAATAGTTAAAAACAAAAAAAAAAAACAAAAAAAAATTCAAAATCTCCTTCAAAAAATTTTCTCGAGTTTTCTTTCGCTTGTCTGTATCAATTCATACTTACACACACACATATATACACAACAACTACACTACATATAATTCTTGAGTCTTTCTCTGGCTCTTTCACCTTTTTTTACATCATCTTAAAAGAAATTTTTTTTATTTAAAAACACTTGATTAAATTTTTTTTTTATTTATCAGCAACAGTTAAGATGGCAGTGGATTTGCTGCGATTAGTGGATTCGTTAAAGAATACCGAGCTTGCTTTTGAGGTAGTAGCTAGAGGTGGTGAAAAAGACATTGTAGCTAAAATGCGAACCTCTCTTAGGTCCCTTCTGCAGAACAGCGTCGAGCCCGAAATGGGAAACTTCACTGAAGACATCCTCTTGCAACAGATAGCGTTAGCCCGGAACTCCTTGTTTGTCTTGCAAGACGACCTGGAGAACCTCGATTCCGAAAGAGGAATCAAAATGATTCGTGTTCGTGCGCGCATAAACGTCTTCGGAAGACGACTAGAGTTCCTAAATCGGGTGCACACTGAACAACTAAAAGTAGCAGACAACAACGTGCCACGGGATCTGGCCGAGCTACATAACAATTTCGCTACGCTCAAAGAAAAATTTAAAGCCTTTGAGCAAACCGTTGCTCCTCTAAAACTAAACGTAAGCATCCCGCTAACGCCCTCTGGGGGAACCACTAAAGCTAGCTCTGCAGAGCCATCTCGGTCTAATGGGCCAAATCTCCTTGCGGACACGCCGCAGGCTGAGGCTCAGCAAACTACACCTAGCAGCTCGAAAGGCTGTCAATACATTTCCTTATACGGAAAATTAAGTCATCCTGCCGAACAAATAATTAAGACAATTCCTCAGACAGATGGGTTCGACCTTGACAAATTATTAAAATTTTTTAAAATTTCTTTAAAAATAGTTAAAACTTACCCGGACGTAGCCTTAAACATTAATAATGTTCTGATGCCCTATGCTCAGGGCCCTTTAAATTCATGTCTGATTAGACATCAGGCATTTAATACCTTTCATAAAGAGGCCTTAAGTCTCTTTATACCATCAAAACGGTTAGCTTCTTTAGTGCAGGAGTTATTTTATAGGCCCCAGAAAACTAACGAGGCGGTGCACATCTTTGTAAATGAAATTAAAGAGGCTGCAGAAACACTTAATTTAGATAAGTCCGAATTGGAGGTCACGGACGTCATTCTGGAGGGACTGTCTCCGGAAGTCCGCAACTGTTTAGTTTTTGCGACTAAGCCTAAAAATTTCGCAGATCTAGATCGACTCTGCGCTCACGTAAATAACATCATGTACACTGACAGGCAAAGGGCTCCATTAAAGAGACCTGAGTTTAAAAGTCCTGATTTTAGACCTACAAGACCTGTAGTCTGTTACAGTTGCGGGCAGCCGGGACATAGAAGCCCAGAGTGTCGAAACCGGCCTCCGACAAGGCAATATCCTCCAAAAAACGGAGGCAGGTTTGGAGTCTAGTTGGTAACTCCAGGCCAGCCTCCCTTTCTAAAACCAACCACATCGGATTTAAACATAACACGAAACCACATTTTTTTAATAAACCTCCCTTTCAAAATTTAAACTCAATTTCCTATTCAAGAAGAAACAATTTCGGCAATAAAATTCAAAATTACGTTACTCCCATCTGTTATCATTGTGGCATACCCGGTCACTATATCTGGGGCTGTAAATTCTTCTCTCTACGGAATAGGTCCAGGCAAACCTATTCCAGCTCTAAGCTTTCCAACTGCAAACTTCAAAAAAAAAATAACATTTCTCTTAAATCTAGGGGTCTGAACGATCAGTTTTTGCCTTTGGTGGAAGTAGCTTTTGGGCAAATTAAAGTTAAGGCTCTGCTGGACTCCGGTTCAGTAAGATGCGTCATTTCTAAAGCCCTTTTTAAAAAATTGAAGAACACCAAGGCTTTTAAATCCATCACCAGGGTGAAGGCTGATTGTGTCACGGCTTCTGGAAAAAGGTTGCCCATTTCCTACTCTTGTCGTCTTCATCTTAAAATGGAACATTGTAGTTGGAATGTGGATTTCCTGGTGGCGCATAAGTTGTCGTGTCCTCTGATCCTCGGGTCAGATTTCATATCTAAAACGGGACTGGTACTTGATCTTTCAGCAAAAAACTTCTATTTCAAATTTTCAAGGTCTATTGTTTTTCCTCTATGTAATTTTAGTAATTCTGCGTATAAACCTATAGTGTCCACAACATCTGAATCTACTGCTCCTGATCCTTTAGGTCATCTTCAAAAGGACGATAAAAACGCCATTTTAAAAATAATTAATGATTTTCCTCAGGTACTCACAAAAAGGTTAGGTTTAACACATCTAGTTGAATACGATATTCAACTGAAGGACAACACTCCGGTCAAGTGTTCTCCATACCAATTGGCACCTCCCAAAATGGAATACCTCCGCGAACACATCAACGAATTGTTAGATTCAGGAGTAGTAGAACCCAGCCGGTCGGCATATGCATCCCCTGTTTTTCTGGTTCAACATCCCGAAAAGAAAACAAGGATGGTGATTGATTATCGGAGGCTCAATCAAAACATCGTCGTCGAAGCGGTGCCGCTACCTAACTTACATCAAAGTTTTAACTGGTTTGTCGGTGCCAAATATTTCACAGTTTTCGATCTTAATTCAGCTTATCATCAAATCCCTTTGTCTCAAAAGTCCAAGCAAATTACCAGCTTTTGTACTCCTTGGATGCTTTATCAGTTTACTCGAGTCCCTTTTGGACTCTGTACTGGTGCCCAAGTGCTTACCAGACTTTTGGATCAGGTCTTCCATGACATCAAATTCAAATTCATTTTTAATTATCTGGATGATCTAGTCATTTACTCCAAAACTTGGGAAGAGCATCAAAAACATCTTCGGGAAGTCCTTACTCGTTTGCGGCGGGCTGGCTTGACTGTTAACCCAGATAAGGTCCGTTTCGCTGTGAATGAGATAAGCTTTTTAGGACACCTAGTTTCTTCTCGTGGCGTGCAAATCGACCCATCTAGAACAAAAGCAATTAGAAATTTTCCGCAACCCAAGAACCCTAAGGCCGTTTCCAGATTTATTGGAATGGTCAATTTCTTTGCTAAATTCATTCCAAATTTCGCGGAGCACGCTGCGCCTCTAAATCTGCTTCGGAGGAAGGGCCAAAAATTCTCTTGGCAAGCTGAACAAGAGAAAGCTTTTAAACATCTTCGGGAGGCAATAACACAGCCTCCGGTTCTCCGGATGGCCGATTTCGCCAAACCATTCATCCTGCAAACGGATGCGAGCTCGGTGGCCCTTGGAGCAGTTCTACTCCAAGAAATTGACGGCTCACGACAGCCCATAGCGTACGCTTCACGTACTTTAACACCTGCAGAAAGAAAAGCCTCATCTGCATATGAAGCCGAATGCCTAGCAGTAGTTTTTGGAGTAGAGAAATTTAGGCAATATCTAGAGCATCGGGAATTCCTATTAGAAACCGACAACCAAGCCCTTTCTTGGCTTTTAGCACGTCCTCGACAACTTGGTAAATTAGGCCGGTGGATTGCCAAGTTGACTTCATTGAAATTTAAGGTAGCGCACATAAGAGGAACTCAGAACATCATAGCAGACTCCCTCTCGCGCATGTTTGAACCGGAAAATTTCAACGAAGAAAATGTCACCTTTTCGTGTACCAGTCTCCTCACAAATTTTCCTCTAGCTTTTCATGACATCCAGACTCATCAAAAGGCCGACCCTATTTTGAAAAATATCATTGCCGATCTTGAACAGAACATCTCTTCGGAGAAGTACTGTTTAAGTAAAGGTGTTCTTTGCCTGAAAAATCATCTGGAAAAGCCCACCAGAATTTATTTACCTCAGTCCTTAGTCGACCTGGTGATTAATTATCATCACGACTCCGTTGTGGGTGGTCATCTTGGAGTACTTAAAACTTTGTTTAAGGTAAAGGAGAACTTTTATTGGCCAACTTTAAAACAGGATGTCACTTCTAAAGTGCGAGCTTGTTCGGTGTGCGCTGTAAGCAAACCTGCTCACAACTCCAAATTAGGATACCTTGCCTCAACGGTTCCCAATCGTCCCATGGAAAAATTACATATCGACTACGTCGGACAGCTTCCTAGGACAAAACAGGACTACAACATGATACTGGTCGCAGTTGACCAGTTCTCAAAATTCACCTGGCTCATGCCTGTCAGAGATGCAACTTCCCACAGTACAATTAAGGCCTTAAGCCAAAACATTTTTCAAAATTTCGGTTTTCCAAAGATAATAATCTCTGACAATGCACAATGTTTTGTATCACATGTCTTCCGCAACTTTTGTTTTTCTCGCGGTATTAAGCATGCAACTTTATCTCCTTATCACCCCCAACCTAATAATGCGGAAAGACTCAACCGAAACCTTAAGGCAGCCCTTATCGCCTATCACTCCAAAAATCAATCCTCTTGGGACGACTCCCTTTGCTGGCTTCAGCTGGCTTTCAATTTCGCACATCATGAGACTCTTAAAGCAACACCTTTTAGTATTCTTTTTAATTTTCTCCCCAATACACCACTGAGTCTCAGCTGGAACATACATGATCTCCTTCCAAAACCTAATACTAATCCATCACAAGTTTGGCGCCAGGCCAAAGACAATATAATGAAAGCGCACCAAAAGGCCGAAAAGACCTATAACAAATTCAGGAAGCCTCATCTGTATAAAATCAACGATCTTGTCTGGTGTAAAACACACCCTCTTAGCTCTGCCATAGACAAGCGAGCTGCTAAATTGATGCCTCGATGGTCAGGTCCCTTCCGGATCATTGATTTTCTTACTCCAGTTACCGTTGCGCTTTCTTTCGCCAATTCACCTCGTTTTATTAAAAAAGCACACGTCGAGCAACTCAAACCTCATCATATAAATTAAATATTAACAAATTTCTAGAACCT
Organism: Aphrophora alni; assembly: GCA_963513935.1. NCBI lineage: Eukaryota > Metazoa > Arthropoda > Insecta > Hemiptera > Aphrophoridae > Aphrophora > Aphrophora alni. The sequence continues at coordinate 28,646,503 of OY740772.1, read as the reverse complement.
TCTCCTTTACGATTTAATTTTCTTTCTGATCTTTCTTGGCCCGCACAAATTGTCATCTGGTAGTCTTCTTTCTATGCACTGCAGAACATAATAAAATACGGAACCAAGCCGTATTTCCTCTAAGCCAAATGCACATCTGTATGTTTGGGCATCGGTGGGCTGAGCTCTCCTAGAGCCCCTCCGTGCCGTAATCTTTATAGGTGTTTGCAGGCGAAGAGATATTGATTTTCCTTGTCCAGTGATATATCTCACTGTTTCCCGGACTTGACGCTTTTCAACCCATAGTCTGATCAACTATGAGGTTCCACTTTACGGCAATGGCCGCTACATGTACCTGACATGTTTCCCTATCTAGACATATCTTGACATCGAGCACTCCGCGGGTGTAATCGATGCGACGAGAATATAGAGAGCGTCATGAACTCTTCTATTTCTTCGTCACCATAACGTCTTCGGACGAGGACATAGTGAGTCCATCTTCTTAATAGTTAAGTTTGGTGCATTTGTTCTTTGTTGTTTATCTTGGTGAAGGTATACTGACCGGTTCTGTCGAACTACATATAGTTAATGTGGCACTCGCTATGCATGTTAGTCTTAGTTTGTCTTTTGTTTATCTCGAGGTCTAAAACACCTGTCTGAGAGGAAATTTTTTTTTTACCCCTTCAAGCACACTCTCTCTCTCCTTTTTCTAAATTTTGCGGGAGGCCCTTCTGGCCCCTTTTCTTTTCTACCCTAACTCCGTCTTTCGGGGGGGGAGAGCTGTAGCATTTAAATCCAAAAAAGCACTTCCGCAATAACTTAACTCATTTCGTAAATATACATTCCACTTTCCGTCGCTTGACAGATGCTGGCATCTAGCGGCCCGCTCCTAAACCAAGCATCACCTGATACTTGAAACCAAAGTACATTTTCGCCGGTCAAGCTAGCTTCTCGATTACCGGTCCACAGTCTACATGCGATAACAACATGGTCTACACTCTTCATAACTCCGTTAGCTAAAAGTTTTTCTTTCTTCTCTCAAAATTACCGTCTTTCTAAAACATCATGTTAAATTACTAATTGTGCGCCTTAGTCTAATAATCTGGTTCAAAAATGTTAAAATTAACCATCATTTTCTCGGTACTACCTCACGTGATCTGCGACAGGATTTACCAGGTACTTCAACCTTACAGATTTTGTCATATTATAAATTTTGTTAATTTTTAAAATAATTTGTTAATTATCATGTATTCTTTAAAATATGTATTTCATGTTTTATTCAATATTCTATTTCCTTTTGAAACTAAATGATTATAAAAATTTTCTTTTCTTAAAACATCATTTACAAAATCTTGCAAAGGCACATTTTACGTTTTGAACATTTTTGTGAAATAAGTGCAAACTAGTGTTGAACATTAAATGATCAGAATATGAACATGTCAAATATAAAACAATTGAGGAAATTTTCTTCTAAATCAGAAAATTTCGTTTTACAAGCTTTTGCAAAATCTTACAAGTCTTATACAAGCTTTCTTTTAAACAAAATTAAAATATATATAAATAGATTTATAATAATCTAAGAAGCTTTTAAGTACCATCTTAACGAATTTCTGTTATACAATCAATTTTCTTTAATTTTGGCAAATAATCAGATATTTCTTTAATGATGAACATTAATGCTAAAACATGTCTGATTTTGTACAGACACTAAAAGAACATGTTTTTTGCTCACAGCTAATATGCTGGTAGGACAAATAGGAGAAATTGGAGAAATAAAGAAATTCTTGTCTCACATTGCGCAAACCAACGAAACATCCTAACAAGTTTCGTCCTGTTGGCAAAACACGTTTTTTTTTGTATAACGTAACTTCACATTTTCAAGTGCATAAAAGTGATGTCTTTTTCTACAGCTGACTTTACTGAACTTTAACTAACTCATTTTGTATATGTGCCTAAATTTACTTTCGCAAATATGTGTTCCTTAAGACTATTTTCTAAATGTAGACCTGTGTAGTTAATTATAAAATATATATAAAAAACAATTATTGGGTGGAGCCTGCATGCAATTTTCGGTCCTAACAACCTCCAAGAGGTTAATTTCCAAATTAAAATAATTGACGTCAATTAACAAAATTTCAAAATTCTAAATTCCTTTTTTTTTGTTTGTTTAAAATATATAAATTTATTTGGCCAATATAGTTTTTAAGAAATTTTTCAAACCAGTTATATTATGTATCTTTAGTTTAGTGATAAACATGTTAACTATAGATATGATTTTTGAACTTAAAATATCAAACTCTTTTATATTTTGTTAAATTCTGTAATTGTTTAAAAAGAAACTATCATCTTATAAACTAAAAAGGGGGGGGATAAGTTTTTTTCTTTTTTTTGAATCTTTTGATTAAATTTTTTTTTATTATTATACTTTTACATTAAGGGCGTATAATCCTTTTTTTTGATTAATTATAATTCTGTGAATTATTAAGCTGTGCTCATTGTTTTTTTGTTAAATTTTTGTAACTATAAATATACATATTAAAAAGGGGGATAAATTTTTAGAATCTGTTGATTAAATTTTTTTTTTCTAAATTATTATATGTTACAATTAAGGGCTTATAACTTTTACAATTTATGATATTGTTAATCATAAGTTTTTTTTTTATTGATGATTTGTGTCAGGATGTTTTTTGTTGTAAATGACAAAGTCTGAAGCGCCGAAATTTCCTTCTGCTTTCAATAAACTTGAGCCTTGTTAATTACTAAATTTGTCTTTGTCTTTTTTTATTTTTCTTTTCAAACATTGTTACCATTTTGGTTCCGCCTTTATTAAATTTAAGTCCCCTGGTAACATGTCTATGCAGCCAACCAATAAATGCGAAGCGATCCTGACACCTAAAATATTATTTGAGGGGTTTTAGATGTTAGGATGTATAGAAATTATGAGTGTCATTTTCTAATAATATGTATAATTAATTATAATATACTAGGCCTACGTGTCCCCACCCATAAATAATGTCCACATTTTTCGTCATGTAAAACGCTGTAAAATTGTACAGCTGATCCCTCGTACAACGATTTATTTACAATTTTGACCGCCATCTTGGATTTGAATACTTTTTAAAAATCTAAAATAAATGTGTAACTCATGTTTCAACATTGTTTTTAACGCTGTGTTCAGTGAAACCATCAGTTTTTCGATACACGTTTCCTCTCTGTATCTATTCATGGATAAACGGTGTAAAAACATGCACAAACTTTCTCACCCATTCATTCCCCAAGTCAAATAAAAATAAAAACTAATCATCAACAAAAATATTATTCGGTTAGTTGTCATTCAAAAATTGAAAACGAATTGAGGACAACGTCATTGAATATATATATATATGTATATTTGTATATATATATATACAATATTTTATTTATTTCGTTATTTACAAATATAGAAAACTTCTATTCATAATCTTATAAAAAACAAGAAACAAAATCTAAGAACTAAACAACATGAAAAACATTTACAAAAAAATAATAATTGAGGAACAGCCCGTTTGGGATTTCCATCATTAAATAAAACAAAATAAATTTGAAATTGGATGCTTCTAAGAGCATCTCTTAAAAATAATACATTACTTGAATTAAAAAGTACATTTCTCATAAATAAATTATAATTAAAATGAGTAGATTGTTCCACCTCTCCCAGCTTCGTTAATCTTACGTTTGTTAACGCGTTTCGGATATACTCCATTCTCAAAACACTTAATAGTCAAGAAACGTGAGATTAAGGAAGCTGTGAAAGGCGGAACAATCTACTCATTTTAATTATAACAGTCGTAGCGGAGATAAAAAAATTAATAAAAAATACAATCTTTTCAGGATTTGTAAAAATTTACAATACAAAAACAAAAAATGGAAACTATTTGTCCAAAGATTTATGAACCAAAATAACCAAAGACTTGGCATATCTTCAACAGCTCTCCTTTGCCTGTAAGCCAAAACATACATACACACTCTCTTACATTCTCCCTTTGCAGTCACCCGATCTTTTATCCCTACATTCCCATTTACGTACATCCAAACCTAATTTTACATATGCTCATATAATTACTATTATTCACTATTATTCATATAATTACCATGTACACACAATTCACTATTTCATCACTGAAGCATATTTTTCACGCATTCTTCTCCAATCTAAAATTCTCTCCGGAGAAATTCTCTCCAATCTTTATACTCTCCGGAGAAAACTCAGACTTTTACATTTCTTAAACAAATTTGTGTTGTGGACACCAATTATTTATACTTATATTATATATACAATTATTATATAATATATATACAATTGTATATTATTATACAATTATTATTATATATACTTATAAAAGTTGTTAACACGGTCAATTTTGGAAGGGGTATTGGCATGGCTAATTTATTTCTTAGGGGACATGATTTTTCCGTAGATTTTCCAAAGTTCCTTGAGCACATAGAATAGTACAAACTTAGAACTGTAAAAACTTTTATTATTTAAGCGGAAAAATCTTTACGTGTACAAAGGCCAAGAGGTTTTAATTCTACATTTCTTTCCAGTTATTCTTACAAGATATTTATGAGCAAGTATTTTTGGTTTTATTATATACACTTCCAAAGCAGGGTAGTCTGTAACTTACTCTAGATTTAACCAGAGCATAATAAATTATTTAACAACTTTTAAAGGACAAACTTCACTTAACATTTATAGTTTCCTGATATTCATTTGGAGTTCACTTTTTAGCTTCTTAATATGACTCCTCCATGGTCCTACAACGAGTTCAAGATATTTAAAATCATCCACGTCTTCAAATTTTATACGAACGCAATTTCTTACATTTTTACAACGTAGATTATGATAAAAAATATATTAAAAACAAAATTTAATGTGATCACGCAAATTAAAAGTCATATTCTTAGTTTTTTCACTCAGAATCACAAAATGTTTAAAAGACATTTTTGAAGAGTTTAAAAATGAAGAGCTTAAAAGACAGCTTTTTTATTTTTGAAGAGATTAAAAGACAGTTTTAGAAGAGCATTTGAAAATGATCATACACCAGGTCTTAGGATTTCTTAGAGTAGGTCAAAGCTGCAGCACCAGCAAACGCCGTCAATATTCCATCTAAACGACCCTGACACAAAATATTAACATATATTAAAAATAAAACTGGACCCAAAACTGATCCTTGAGGTCCCATACTTTATATAACTTAATTTGCTACGAGTATTTCCAATTTTTTTTGCTGACGGTAAGACAGATAACTAGAAAATCATTTATAGGGTAAACCTCTTATGACGCAATTTCAAAGTTTATCCATTAATGTACTGCATCAAAAACCTTTGTGATGTCTATATACAATGCAGTATATTCATCTCCTTTATTTAAGCTACAATACACATGATCAATGAATGTAACTAAAGCATTTTCAGTTGAATGACCGCTTTTAAATCCAAACTGGCGGATGCTGTTGTATATATTTATTATTTAAAAAATATAAAATAAGAGTTTTAATATTTTTAATATATAGTTTAAATATAGGGCCTAAACTTGCATCCATTGTACGTACGCAATGTAAATAGTATTTCATAAAATACGAGCTTTTAATGGCGGTGGTTCGTTTTAGTTTTTACCAAATTAGTTATTCTTGGGCAGTTTTTTTTTACTTGGGATTTTTCACACAGATTTGGGGCATTAATTTTCACAAATCAATAAAATCGAAACAAAATCAGTCCAGTCAATTTTGAGAAATTAGATATTTTGTAACATTCCCGACTTTTTTTTTTTGTTTTGGTTATTTGTAACTTACGAACTTATTTTTTAAGGAGCTGGCGAACAACACTTTTGTGGGGTTGTTAGAGGTTACAATGGAGCAAAATTTGATAAAAATAATAATATTTTGTTTACGACAACTACTCCCAAATTTCAAGTTATTGAAAAATGAAGTAAAATTCCCGAGTTAAGCTCAATATATGCGCGCGTATTAAAATCGGTCCAAGGGGTTGGGCTGTTGAGCATTGCATAACTCCAGACGTAAACATTAACAGTGACATTGGCAGTATTGGTGGACGCTATCATGGTACTTTCTCAGCCCCATCATACAATATACAGTAATACAAGCAGATTCTCTAAATGTAATGCCAAAAAGTTGGTTTAATGGGACTTGTAAGAATTGTTAAATTGTATTAGAAAATCAAGGGTTCTTTTCCAGTAGGGTAAGTTTTTAGTTACACAGGTTTTCTAAAGCTCGTAATTGTGTACATCACGACTTTATTGACGTTGTGTAGGCTTAATCGGACCTGGTAAATGTGTCATTACCGTTATATTAAAACGTATCCACTCGCTACGTTAGTGTCAGTGTACATATGTTAAGGAGCCTCCACTCGCTACGCTCGAGTCAGTGACTCGGTCTTGCTGGATCTCGTAATTATAAAATATGACATTTTTTAGGAGGTCAAGTTTTCGCTATAATTGTTGAGATTTGGATTTGTGTTAATACATGCAGAATTGAAATCTGTAAATTTGTATCTAATTTAGTGTAATAAATAATACCTGAGATATTGACAAAAAATTGTTAAAATGTCCCATTTTGATGTTTCTGAATTTCAATAGGTTCTACATGAGCACACTAAATCAAAATTTAATCTGCCTATCTTAATTATTGTGGAAGGTACGTGCGTATTAAATAAGTCCCGGGACGGCTTAATATGTTTTTAACCATTACAAAGCTTTGCACATTGTTAATGGATCCAAAACCTATTTTAGTACGTATTCAGTGGACCGCTACCTAACTAGGAGGACGGCCAACGAGGATTAAATAGGAAATAAAAATGTTCACCCTAGCTAAAATAGCTTGGGTTTAAGTTCATAAAGTTCATGTATGTTAAAAACAGCTTAATGTTTACTAGGTAGAGGTTATGAAATGAAAACTTTGCAAATCAATATCTGGCTTAAGAAAACTATTTTTAATACTGTTCACTGGCTCTTTACCTCCAATAGGGGACGGCCCTCAAGGAGACAAAAGTAAATCTTAATTGTTTGGTTGATGATATGTAAATCAAATTAAAGGTCTTTATTAGTAGAGTACAATGCCGCAAATAACGACTACCTAAAGCAAGTATGTTTCCTGTTTGCAGGAATACCCATTATCAGTCACAAAACAACTCTCTCTTTTAGCCCAATCATGTTTAATCCATTTTCTTTGTTTGATTTAATATGAACTTTAAACCCACATATTTTAGCTAGAGCAAACTTTTTGAGGTCGGGTTTGCGGTGTTGTGTTCTACTCATAAAGGCCTTTAATTCGATGTACAACTCGACCTATCTTCTCATTTAAGATTTCCTACTTACTCCTTGATGTCCGTTCCCCTGGAAAAGTAGCAGTCCACTGATTACGTACTAAAATAGGTTTTGGTGTCCATTAACAATGTGCGAAGTTTTGTAGCTCTATCTGTAATGGTTATAAAAATATTAAGCCGTCCCGGGACTTATTTAACACACGGTATATACAAAGGACGGACGGCATCGCCCAAAATAATTTTTTCTGGGCCATGAAACGTGAAGATCAATAAAAAAATAAAAAAAAAACAATGGAGGCGAAATTACCAAACTTATCATATACTACGTTTACTGGTTAATAAAAAGTAAATGCTCTTCAATTTAGAGAAGATTGTTGTGTCACTGAACACTGAGTTTAATCATGTGTTTCACAGCAATTTTACTATGTAAAAAATCTAATACAAGATTAGATTAGGCAATTTGGTATTTTTAGACACCTGGATTGTGTCATGTTTGTATGTTGTCCAACCGCGGATACAATGTTTATTTTACACAGCTTAGTATTTATAAAAAGTTTTTGTTATGTGTATGTTTATATAAATGTGGAAAATCTTAAATCTATTTATTTTTTGCGGATTAATAAATGACCTAATTTCTCAAAATCTGCTTATCTAACTTCGACAAAATTTTAGTGAAGATAAACTTTCAGGTACTGCATGGTGAGTACTGGGGTGGAAAGCTCTAGTGTTCCTAGCTGAATCTACACTTTTTTTATATAGTTTAGTCTTGGGCACTCTTTCATCTCTTCTATCAGGTTTCTTTTGAACAAATCTTATTCATTTCCGACTCTGACGCTATTCGAGGGCTAGAGAGGTCTTTATTTTATCTTCTTCTTCTTTTTTTTAACGTGATGATGACAGATAGGTATTTCTCCTGTAAACAACATAGTAAAAAATATATGATATCTAAACTAATAATCAAATATCCCAAAATAAAAATTAAAAAAATAACTCTACGAATTCTATCAAAATCGGTTCATCTGATGCCTGCAAAACATGGCATAACTAGACAAAGAGACAGTTAGACAGTTAGGTTACCTTTAACGTGGTTTGGAGTGGCTTGCCAAATAAAGCAAGTTTACGTTGACTTGGTGTTGATTAAAGGGTTTATTGCCTTACCATCAACTATAGTCAAAACCAAATTATGCGCAAAGGTTATATTACTGCCTAATTTTCTTCGAGTGCATCCATATAACCGTGGTTAGTAAAACAATGAGATTTTGTTTTGTCTCACACCGTAATGTTTTCAAAACTAAACTTTATTGGGTGACAAAATCTGGTAAACTCGTTTTCCAAACGTAAGTTTCGATGTTCATCGCACAAAGATGTTGGTACTAGCGAGAATATGAACAAGTGTTCATAATTTTTGAAATTATTGATACATTTTTGTTTTACTGTGAACTCCGCTTCCATCTAACTCTATTTACTAAATGAGGTAAACTCAACAACCTGCATCAACTAGTTCATTTAGAACGGGTTTCTGAACTTCACACACGATCTTTGAACTGTTAAATCTAAAACCGCATGTAATGACAACTCAGCTCTCGATTCAGCTGATAACGTTCTCTTCAGGAACACGAGATTTCAACTGTTACAAGTGGTTCTAATTCGTCATCAACTTGTCGACCCCTTTGTCACAAAACACAATAACACTCATTATCAATTTACAGTCTATGTACAGAGCCAAATGTTCATCAGGAGAAAAAGCTCTTAGATTCGTAAAATTCTGTTTGTATGAAATGTCAGTAGTACCAGGTACACGCCTGTTGCACTATCCTTTTTACCTGGAAGCATATTACGCTGCTAATGTCTTCTTTTTCAGTTCCGAATAGTTATAAATAGTTAACTTTTTATATCAGTACATTGTTCGAAATATTTTTCAGCACGCTCTCCTTTTATGGTTGAATGTTGATTAACTGACTACATTTAAACTATAAGTCACTTGCTCATAATAAACTAAAAGTCACTTTTGTCGATCTACGATACGTACTTGTTCAAAAACAAGTCTTTTTTCTAAATACATTTTCCCCACAACTCATGAATTTCCTACGAAAAAATTATTATATCTTTCTTCATTTGCTTTTCATCAACATCTCCAGGGTCTTCAGTGTTAATTAAATCTGTATCATACCACAGGAGGCAGACGTTCTTGAGGGTCAATCATTGTTGAAAAAAAACTGCATTTTTTTGCTTTAGTAAACAAAGATTCTGTAAAAATCTCCAATTGGTCCAATCCGCAAAAATCCGCAATACAAATCAAGATCAAGAAATTAGTCAGTTAAAGAAAATACAGAATATTATGAAAAATCTGCCTCCCAACTGTTGATATTGACACACTTTCTCTCTATAGAAATTGACAAAATGTTTGGATTCTTATAGAAAAATCGTATATAATTTTGCTTTTTACGAGTAACGGTTTATGGAATGATACTTGTTGAAATAATAGGCCTTAACTGTCTAAATAATATCCATTTCCTCTCACACTTGCTTCTCCGATAGTAGACACTGTGAATGAGAGATTATTTGATAACATAGGTCGGTAAAAGAGCACTTGTTAAAAGATGTGTTTCGAGCATATTAAAGGCTCCAAAGTTCACAAAACAACACATTCCCAGTCTTTTAAACTAATTGTATACAGTATCCAATCCGAAAATAACAGATTTCTATTGTGAATTTAGTCCACCTAAATCGGTAATTTTTCCAATTGTGCGGCCGCAGGAATCTGGTCGACTCGACGCCACGGGGGTCGTTAATGCAACTCAGCGGGTCAAAAGTCTAAAAATATGCAAATTGAAGTGAATCCCTGTAAATCAACAGTTGGTACAGGGACTCAAGAATTACCAGTTTTTATAGGGCAAAGTACAGAAAAAAAGAAAATATCCTTTAACTTTCACTTTTCTACCATCCCTCATGTTTACACTGTGACAGTTCAAGTTTTAATCGTGTTTGTTAAATGTGGCCTAGTATTCAAATCTAATATTTTTTATGTATTTCAATGAAGGATACGCCTGGAGGTAATTTTTTTACATATTTTATCTAGTTTTTGCAATATGATTTTTTTTGCTATTAAAACTTATTGCACTTTAATTGTTTTCGAACAAAGCTAAATATTCCGCTAAAGGTCACAACATAAAAAGTGCTCTACATTGTTTTAAATAACTTCTATTGAATATAAACCCACTAATTTCATTTGCCCATATTGCCCATATATAATATCTTTATTGTTTTAGATGCATTACTGGTGATATCGAGAAGGAAGTTAGTAAAAACGGTTAGAGCAGAAAATACATTCATTGGCAAGTACCAAAGAGGAAAGAAATTTTCTTTTTGAATATATAAAAGTTTGGCCTAACACATCGATCAATCCCTCTTGAACAGGAAATTAGAAATGTCACACCTTTTTAATAACTTGTAAATGAAATTAGTATAGTTGCAACCGTACATACTCAACATTTGTTATTAAGTACAAACAAAGACCAGAACACTGCGGTGACAATATATACACTTTCAAAAGTCCCTTACCACACTTGGGAATAAACAAAATAACAAAAAACAAACTTTTTGTCTAAAGTAAAATGTTTATTCCTATTAGAACCTTATACAAAGACTAACGAGTCTAACCAAGACTAACAAGATGTCTTTGTTAAGATTCCCTCTGAAGATGACAACATTGTTGTTGTAATAGCTATAAGGGTCTAATAGGAATAAACATTTTACTTTAGACAATAAGTTTGTTTTTTGTTATTTTGTTTATTCCCAAGTGTGGTAAGGGACTTTTGAAAAGTGTATATTAAGTACAAAGGTTGGTTGGAAGGAAATATTTGTATAGAAAATGTTCCAGATGAGGCAATGAGTTTCGTCAAAACTAACTAAGAAGCAGTATTGCCAGTTGCGCAGCAGTGAAACTTAGTGAGGGAATCGACCTTTACCCTTCACATAAGAAAGTTATAAAAGCAAACAATTATGGTATCCTCAGCTGAACGTCTTGAAAATAACGGACACGTTGCTGAGGCTAAACTTCAAACTGTGGTTGACTTGACGACTTCTACGATTATAATACCGGGTGTTTCAAAATCAATATCTGGGTTTTAAAACTTTATAGTATTTATTACATTTAACTTACACTCATAAATAATACATCAAATGAGAGAGCAAGACCGACAGTTTTTCCTACAAGTGTTAAAAGTGAGCACCATTCGTCACACGGAAGACATCGAGTCGATAGCCGAGTTTGTCTCAAACCTTGATTGGTGTCTGTGGAGTGATTGTTGCAAGAACTGATTCATTCCTGTTCTTAAGTCGGGTAGGTCAGCTAATAGCGGAGGCACATACTCATGATCCTTTATGTCCACTTAGGTGAAATGTCGATTCGTCACACGGCAGACATCGAGTCGATAGCCGAGTTTGTCTCAAACCTTGATTGGTGTCTGTGGAGTGATTGTTGCAAGAACTGATTCATTCCTGTTCTTAAGTCGGGTAGGTCAGCTAATAGCGGAGGCACATACTCATGATCCTTTATGTCCACTTAGGTGAAATGTCGATTCGTCACACGGCAGACATCGAGTCGATAGCCGAGTTTGTCTCAAACCTTGATTGGTGTCTGTGGAGTGATTGTTGCAAGAACTGATTCATTCCTGTTCTTAAGTCGGGTAGGTCAGCTAATAGCGGAGGCACATACTCATGATCCTTTATGTCCACTTAGGTGAAATGTCGATTCTTCACACGGCACACATCGAGTCGATAGCCGAGTTTGTCTCAAACCTTGATTGGTGTCTGTGGAGTGATTGTTGCAAGAACTGCTTCAATCCTGTTCTTAAGTCGGGTAGGTCAGCTAATAGTGGAGGCACATACTCATGATCCTTTATGTCCACTTAGGTGAAATGTCGATTCGTCACACGGCACACATCGAGTCGATAGCCGAGTTCGCCCCAAACCTTGATCGGTGTCTCTGGAGTGATTGTTGCAAGAACTGCTTCAATCCTGTTCTTAAGTCGGGTAGGTCAGCTAATAGTGGAGGCACATACTCATGATCCTTTATGTCCACTTAGGTGAAATGTCGATTCGTCACACGGCACACATCGAGTCGATAGCCGAGTTCGCCCCAAACCTTGATCGGTGTCTCTGGAGTGATTGTTGCAAGAACTGCTTCATTCCTGTTCTTAAGTCGGGTAGGACAGCTAATAGTGGAGGCACATACTCATGATCCTTTATGTCCACTTAGGTGAAATGTCGATTCGTCACTGAAAACGACACGATCGATCCAGAAAATCTTTATCGTCATGCAGAAACATATTGTTTGCAAAGTTAGCATGTAAACCGTATTCTGTAGGCTTTAGAGCTTGTAATAACTGCAAACGATAAGAACGCAGTTGTAAGCGTCTCCTTAAAACTCTCCACACAAACGTCACTAGAATTGCTAATTCACGACTAGCATTCCGAAATGAATTCTTAGGGCTACGCGTGAAAGACTCTCTCACTCCTTCAACACTTTCTTCTTGGTCGTCTCATACTCTTCCCTTTGCAAAGCCACTCAGTGTCTTCAACTGATGATACCGTCAAAGGATGTTAATACCACTTGGAGGATTAGAATTTGAATTTAATACGGAACGCACGTTACACTGTAACTACAGATTCAGTCTTTGCAAACTGTAAAACACAAAAATATTAATTTTTACTAGTCGCCATCTTCGCTACTAGCACTTTCTAACGGAAACAGTGCATGCGCACAGGTGTACCAACAAAACTGATTGATTAGCTCTTTCATTTGATGTAATATTAATTATAATTAAATGTAATAAATATTAAAAAGCTTTAAAACCCCGATATTCTTTTTGAAACAGCCGGTATTTAACACACACTCGTTGAAAAAGGGTAGACTGAATGTCCCGAACTAAGAGAAAATAATGATATTTTAAATCTATTTTTAGACCTATATAATACATACTGTAAATGAAATAGAATGATTCTAATGAATAAATTATGTTTGATCAATATATTCATATTTAATTTTAAATTTTTTCTACTTTTTTAAAAATGTTTCACCGCTCGTATGTTGGACTCAGTTTACACGCTTGAAACAATTACGAAGTATGAATAGCTCGCATTCTAAAGCACGCAGTGAGAAAAAATATGGCGCCTGAGATTACTATAGGAGTAAAATATGTGTGTGATTTTACTCGTTGTTTAACATAATACTTGGATCGACGGTCAACACAACACAAACAGTATGTTTTAGCCTTAGGCTAAGATTAAATGGCAAGAAAACTACAAACTATTAACAATTTTAAAGTACTACTTCCTACTTCTAAGTTACATTATTTTATAGAAGTAGAAACGCAAATTTTGATTACATAGTTGAAGCGCTTAAAAAATATTTAGAATTTGCTTTCCTTACTTTCTCATTTCAATTTTGATTGCTTTTCACATTTTCTTAGATTCTAATTATCTTCCTCGTTGCGAGATCACGTGATTTTCATTTCATCCTAAAGGCATTCCTCTGTCTACTTCATGATGTAATTAATGTTTCTTTATCCGTCATGTTGTATTTCTTTTATCTAGTTTATTTTTTCACTTTCTATTTAAAAAGAAAATCTAGTGATGAAAAACATTTTCGATTTTCGTGGAAATCCCATTGATTCATAAAAAATATTATGTACACAATATCAGCTTTCGTGTGTGGTTATGAAAACTAATTTTGCACAAATAGTTGGAATGTTTATGTTCTAAATTGGTGTCCATATGTTTTTTTATTTAATTGTTTAAAAAATAACTTCAAAATCAGCAGGTTTTGCTCTATAACACCAGGAATTTCAGTTAAGCTGATCGAAGTTAGGTTTTACCATTCTATAAATTTGTATGTTACAACAGTCGGCAAGTATCAAAATGGTTGTAGTTTTAAACAGTTTTACTGTATTCGGGTTCTAAATATACTGGATAATGATGGATTGTTCGTATTAATTGTCATAGTTTATTCGGGTGTTTACGACCATTTATGTAGGGTATATAAAAATATACAGCTTGTAATAATCAAAACACAGTAATATTTTGCCAAAATCTAACTTAAAAATATTACTCAGGGCACAAAAACTAAATTTAAAGTGTCTGAATGAGATAGGTAGTATACGGCAAAAGGTTTATACGAGATTAGTTCTAGTAGATCATTCTAAAAAAGTCGAACATATTTGGTCTTAAAATGATTGATAATTGGAAAGAGGCAGAGGTAATTAATATTCCGCGATAAAATAATTGAAACCTTACGTATAAAGCTAATAGTAAAACTAGTATAGAAATAAGGCCGTTAACAAAAACTAATTTAAAAATTGAAAATAAAATGCATCTACTTCAATAAAATGAAGCTGAAATATTTCCAGTTAATAAACCGTAAGGCATGACTATAAGGTCACAGGCTAAACTCCTCAGACAGGGAACAAAATGTTGTTCACCCCGATAAAACCATTAGGCATCAAACCCCTTAATGGTAGTTCACCAGTGTATTATATCGGTTCAACACAATGTTTGTTATTGTATTTATTTGTTTTCTTTGTACAAATATGCTTGAAATACAATTTTGTAAGAAGGATAAACAGAACAATTAGTACTTCAAAATAGAAAATAAAAATAATTAAACACTATCAGAATTTAAAATAAATAATTTATTTTTTTAAAACATAATTAAAAACAAGAAAAGAACAAAACAATGAAAAATCAAATTATACAAAAAGATATGGACATTTCATTTAGACCTGTTTTGAAGCTTGTTATACACTAATCTATCCACGGATATCATAGATCACAGAATAACGAAACGCATGGTAAACACTATAACCAATAATAACTAAGTAACAAAGAGAAAAATGAATACTTTTATCCAAAAAGTAAAGATAGGTTAGGTTAGGTTACGTTATGTTAGGTTAAGTTAGGTTAGGTGAGGTTAGGTTATAAACCATAAACATTACCAAATAATTAAATAAGCCTCACACACACACACGCGCGCGCGCGCGCGTGTATTAATTGTTTAATTTTAAATTAGAAAAACGTCAAAAAGACCGAAGCAACGCAATTTGCATTTTAAGTTAAAATGTTTACAGGACGTGTTCTATAATACAAATAGTGTAACGACTGAATAAGAAATTAACAAAATATTTTAGAATGATTGCTATATTTAATATATTCAAGGACAGTATTAAATAATTTTTGGGCTAAAAAAGAATAAAATTAGGTATAAAAAGGTTTTTTTTTTGTTTCTGAACAGGTTGTTGCACATCACTAGTAAGTTTCATTCTACTAGGATTATTGTGTTATTGATTTATTTCCATTGCGCAGGTAGAATAGTTTCAAAACTTTGTAGACATTTAGATGTTGTAAAGGAAGTAGTTTTAAATACCTAATGAGAGGTTCGTTTTGAGAAAAACCTGTGACAATATAATAGTTTTTGTTGTTAATATCACTGGTTTTCTTGTGTTTGTGTACAGTTCTGTTAATTTGAAGTATTCTGTACACATTTTATATAATTTGAGTTATTTCAATTACTTGGGTTTAGTTTAGGTTAGGTTTAATTCTTAGAGTAACAGTTTTGTTTAAAATTAGTTTGGTTTAGAACTAGTTTTTATTAGAAATAGTTTTGATTAAAACTAGTTTTGTTTAGAACTAGTTTTATTTACAACATAGTGCTAGGATACACGGTTCCTTATCATGTTCGTTATGTTTTAAGTATTTTAATTTTATATAGAGAGTTGATGAATAGACTCGAAACTTCATGTAGTAGTTTTAATACATACAAATGTCTCAATAAATTATACCTACAGTTTTACGTTAGTTATTAATTATATACGTTTTACATAACCTATGTAGTAAGTGGCTTGTCTTGTGTATCGTGGTAATTTGCGTATGTCTGCAATCGAGATTCCAACATAAAACTAAAATGACGTGAGATAGGCCGATAAGAGTATTGTACACCAGATATCGATCCCTAGCTGCGGTCACACATATCAATATCATTAACACACAAGTAGTCTACTTTTATCTGTGCCGATTCTATGGCTTTTAGCGAATTTTGTGGTATATAAAATTTTATTGTTGAGCTTTTCTTCATGGAGACGCTTTCTCGCCGTGACTAGAAAATGTTCAGACATATTAGCAGAGCGGATTTACCCATTTAAAAATTAAGTGGAAAATTTAAAGACACCAATTCATTATTAGATTTATTTGTCTCATAATAATGTTTATTGTTTTGTTTCTTGATGTTTAGTAATAAATTTATTAGTGATGCTTTTTGAAATCCGCTGAATCTAAATGAGAGATTTTTTGGAAGGAAAACTTGCCCCTCTCACTTTACAATCGGAAATGATACAACGAAAATTCTGAGAACTGTTTACTGATTAAACTAATGGTGATTTTACAGTAATTGTAAAAGCCGTGATTGCTACCGACCAACAACCGTGTGTCACTGTAAAATATTGCCAACAAAAAATTGAAATTCTGTGTTTTTGTGTAGCCAGGAGGCAATTAAGAAATAAGCGTATTTCAGCCGAGAACTTGCTTACTACTTCCTAAAACTAACTTCATTCCCATCCGCCCAGTCCACGTCTCTAACTCCGTACCCGGTGATCCTACGTGGTGCTTTAAAAACTCCGACCGATTGGCTCTTTTTAGAGTCAACAAAAAGGTCAACATTAATTTCCTTCTCGCGGCCAACAACGTGCCGCAACCCGTTCTTACTATTCCCAGCATAAAAGCATCTATACCCTCCCGGGTCAACTTACCTACTCGCACATGACTGTATACTTCACCTACCCGAAAACTACGACAGCCTACACCTTCCCCGAGGCTACGTCATTTCAGATTCGTCTCTTGTCTCTTCTGATATCTGTAGTCCGTTGTTGATAAATTGTTTGCAGCTCAATGTATTTTATCATTGTTGTTGTTAAAGCTCTTGATCATTATCATCTTTTTTTAAAAGAGGATGAAAGGAATATAAATAAAGGTCTCTAGTTTTCGAATACTTTAATAGCGTCAGGATTGGAAAAGAACAGGAATTGGTCAAGAGAGATCTGATAAGAGAGGGATCTAACCTAAGACTACATGAACAGAGGTGTATAGTCAGTTAATTACCTCGGGATATCCATGCCCACAATCACTATATGAGCCTCTATAGGTCGTTCAGTGTAAAATGATTGTTTACCAGATGCACATATTTACCAAAACCAGTGTTTATTATTTTTTTATTTCAATTTAGTCATGTGATGTTTTTTCTTAAATATTATTATTTAACTCAAATTCACAAAAGTGATCCTTTTCTCACATAACTGCATTAGTTAGATTTATAAGGTCAATCTTTACTCCAATTAAGTTTTAATAGGTAATTAAATACCACAAGCCCTCTGTCCGTTGAACAACCTGCACCCTCCCAACTCTATAAAAGAAAAACAGCTTCCGCTTGTTATCACATATGGTGGAATATATTAGATTATGTGGGGTGAGCATGTTGTTCAAGGACACATACAGATCGTGTGTCAAGAACACACTACCAATGATAAACAGCAATTAGGTTATCATTTTTCAAATTCAATCTTTTTATCTTGTCAGCTAAATGTTTAAGTTGTTATTTTTTTATATTGACAATTTGTACTGGTTTAGTTATTTTACTAACGAGGTCCATAACTTAAGAAAACCAGTTTAAAAATACAAGTAACACATTTCTCTTATAGTTATTACTACTTGTAATTTATCGTATCGCTTATCCAGGTACAAAACATAATAGCCGAAAGGATTAACCAATGAAAACACCTAACATAGGTTAAAAGTCTAAATCCCACGACAAAAGTTGAATTTCAGTTTAATCGATAGTTGATTATAGTAATTGTTTAAATGTGGTAGAATTATAAAAAAAATTGGGTTAAATTTTCTTAAACAAAACCTAACTTAACCTAACCTAACCTAACCTAACCTAACCTAACCTAACCTAACCTAACCTAACCTAACCTAACCTACCCAAACCAAGTAAATGTCAGATAAAAAAACTCGAACACAAGATCTTACAAAAATTACGTTTACTTAATCAAACGCGTTTCAACGACAAAGTCGCCATCCTCAGTGATACATGAACTACAATACCAACACTATAACTCATGTAGCTCATGTAGCTTTGTCGTTGTAACGTGTTTTATTTAGTAAACGTAATTTTTGTGAAATCTTGTTTTATATCTAATATTATCTCACAAGTCAAGCTCAATATTTATTTATAATTAAATGTCACTTTCTATGTTTCGGAGCATATCTTTAAAGTTACACACAAGTGTTATCTACCAGTGAATGATTGTGATCATATTGATACTGAAAAAATACATATTTTTAAATAACCATTTAATGACAGAATGTATTGGGCAGGCCATATTATAGGTACTGAATTAAAAATTCGAAAATCTACTTAAATATTCCGTAAAATTGGTTACACTTAATTTAGATGAAATCAGGTTTGTTTAGTTAGCTGATCCCATTGGATTTTACATATTTTATTTAATAACTTGTCAAAGCAGTTATATAATAAAGTATCAAGAAATGGTTTCAAGTTGGTAAAGATGAGCTTGAGCAAGTATACAAAGGAAGAAATTTATTCGACTTTTTTGAGTTTCAAATCTTTGAGCCTAGTCAGTATATTCATGTTTGATTATATTTTAATGAAATCATTGTACGGGACTTTATTATAAGGCATATATCACAAACTTTCATGGATGCATTCAAGCGGAACTATTCATAGCCACAGGGTTATACCCAGTGGGGATGATTTCCTTAAATTTATTAATGTATATTTTGTAAACAATATTCTTATAAGGAAATAAACCGATTGTAGTTACATTTTTTGAAATTTCGAATTGGCGTCTAAGGAATTCAGAGCAAAACAACTATTATTAATTATTTCAAAAGGCACATATTTCTCTATCCAATAATTAGGAGATTTCAACTATTTAAGACGGTAATGCTACAAATTTGGAGTTTATAAAACAAGTTAGTTTTTATATGTACAAAAGTTGAAAATATGAGTTTTCTTCTTTATTTGAATTTTTCAAATTTCCGTTATAAAATACATGCTGTATAGTAAATAGTACAATAACGTTTTCTACAAATTTTAGAATTGTTGAAGAAAATATAAAAAGAATTATAAATTCAGTAATATTTACAAGACGCACTCCGGTTCGTGCACTTTGAAACATTTTTATTTCCCCCATATTTTCTACATTAATATCCTTATAGAAAATTATTGGACACTATACAGCAATATCGTCTTATAATAATAACAGAAAACTTCAGAAAATATCTCGACTTCCAAAAAGATTACATAACATGTTTAACGGAAATAAGTTTTTTTTTACATCAATCAAAAATTATATTCACTTTAAAAATTCTACGTCGAACTTGGAATTCAAAAAGTGTTAAATTTGTGTCTTTGAACTATTACGACGAAATTAAAAAAAAAAGTTACCAGCAGTTCCCAACCAATGCATTTATTCATTAAATTAACCAAAATGTAGTCGCATATAATGTAATGCAATAACAGTATGTATTACTTAGGTGTTGTCAATGACTAAGAAATACTTTTAATTGTTAATAATTCGGTTATCTATTGATTTATAATAAAAATAATGATATCGTAATGTTTATCATAAAAACAATCAATTTTATTTATTGTGTTTTTTTTCTTTTTTTGTGTGTGTAAAATTAACGGGTTTCTATATTCTCGACATTAAAAATTTGAAACGGTCACCATTTTAAAAACGACCAAATAAAGTTTTATTTTTAACTTACTGGTAAAAGATTACATACAAAAATGCGTAGCTAAATCTGAATCCAATATCTTATCAATTTCCAAAGTTATAATGATTCTTTAAAAAACATAAAATGGCGTGCAAATGGAACGGACACGTGTTTATATAAACTTTGTTCTTAAAGTTATCTAACCCGACTAAATATAGGTCAATATTTAACATAAACCATTCATACCACACAAATCGAAAATGATGCCAAATTACTCTTATCGGATAGGAGTGAGAACATTTATTTCAAGTGTCGCCTTTCCAAGTTAGGGATCGCAATAGCTAAGTTTCTAAATTATAAATTCGTAAAAAACAGGATTTCCGATCGTTAAAACAACAACCCTGACAACAACTCGGTCAGATAAACCAATAGAAGGAAATCCACATTCCCGATAATATTTAAAATTCCAAATGTCCATTTCACAATCAATACCCGCCTCAACACGTAATTTGTATTGAGGGGTGGGTTTAGTGGGGGAGTCAGGTGGAAGTGTCACTGTGATTCGGGTGTGGTATTTCATCCCACCTCCTCTCAGTACAGTTCATTAATAAAAACAGCTGATATTCATTAATTCCCTTAGTTGCACTCGACACTGTGGTTTTACTAAATAAGTAACATGATTAATCTTTCGTGATTATAAATCATTTTCATAATTTAAAAAAAACAGCAAAATAACAAAAATGTCAGCATCAGCTAACATCAAAGGCATCGAATTAAATTTAGTGGTGTACATAGTACAGCAAAAATAGATTTAAAAAAGATAAAATAAAGTGTACAAAAAACTGTAGGAAGTTGTTGTAAAATACTTATTCAGAAATCAATAAGTCACAAATTCTCCGAAGAGTGGACTTTTAAAGGGAATGAAAGTGTTGAAACTGAAAAATTAAAGTTAACAAATAACGATTTTCCTCTTAAAATAAATACCTTTCTAATGAAATTTTTTTAGATATAAATGTTAAAAAACTTATTTGGATGTTAGTTTGGTATAAAAATTTATTTTTAATTGTGGATTGACTCAATGCAATTACTTTTTTATCGCCATTTTTCTTTAGTGTTCAGTACCTTTATTGATTTAACACAAGCACCTCCCTCATTCTTTAAAATATTGTTTTTGACGTCACAGATCCCCCGTTCCAGGAAAGGGGTAAAATAATGGTACAAAAACATTGAACATTGTGTGTGTGTGTGTGTGTGTGAGTGAGAGAGAGAGAGAGAGAGAGAGAGAGAGAGAGAGAGAGAGAGAGAGAGAGAGAGAGAGAGAGAGAGAGAGAGAGAGAGAGAGAGAGAGAGAGAGAGAGAGGAGAGAGAGAGAGAGAGAGAGAGAGAGAGAGAGAGAGAGAGAGAGAGAGAGAGAGAGAGAGAGAGAGAGAGAGAGAGAGAGAGAGAGAGAGAGAGAGAGAGAGAGAGAGAGAGAGAGAGAGAGAGAGAGAGAGAGAGAGAGAGAGAGAGAAAGGTCTGTGTGTTGTGTGTTGTTTGTAAAGGTCACATGGCAAGAAGGAAACAAAAAATAAATAACTGTATTTTGCAGTTTTTATTTAAGTTTTTTGTATGATTTGTCAGAATTTAAATACATTATTTGTAGTTCTGTGGTTGTTATTGTGTGTGTGTGTGTACATCTTTTGGGTAATAGCTTAACTTTTTTAAATAAAGTCAATTTTAATTATTAAAGTCATTATATTTATTAATTTATACTTGTATTTTTCATAGTAGTTACTTGTAAAAATGTTTTTATTTATTCATTATAGAAAATTTCATTAGTTTATTGATTGTATTTATTTATTTATTATGTATAATTAATTATAAGAAGAGAAAGAAAGGAAAAACTATTCTTAAAACCGACTCTACATACCAATTTTTAGAGAAATCGTACAACAATTACAATTTTAGAGCGTTTTCTAACACAATTACGTAGAGTGTATTAAGACTACTCCAATGAGTAGAATTTGTGGACTTTGCATAGTTTCCGTTCCATTACTGTTTTATGAGCGCACACAAATCGTCCAATTTGAAACAGTTGAATGTAACAAAGTACCTCGGTACTGAAACCAGATGACCTCACTCTTGCAGCCTATTTTATCTTTGTCATGTCTGATATGTACAATAGATCGAAGGAGGTAGGAGGCGACTAATCGATACCTAGAGTTCATGTGAACCCTGACAAATCTAAGGTGTTGGCCATTGTCGAGTATCTTCTTCCAATCCAATATTGACCACGGTATTGAGGATGCCTAAATATGAGGAGAATGTAACTTAAACATAATGTCGGGGTTTTAATTACTTCTAAAAAATATGAAAAAATAATATTAATGTTTCTTCAGTTTGAAAATATATAAAATTACTAAAAGTTTGGTCGGAATACCGTTATTGTAGTACTCATAATACATTTAGTTTAAATTGTGTGTTTATTAGTTTCCTGACCACGATCATTATACAAGGGCTTAGAATCAAAGAGACATGACCAAAAAATATCAATTTAGTTCCCACTTTGTTTTTTTCTAGAGATCAGTATGTATCTATCTATATGTTTCTCAATTCTAACTATAGCCCATTAAAAAGGGTCCTAAATTGAGCATTTCGAGTCACAAAACTCACATGTTCCATTGGATCCTGTAAGCTATGATACTAAATAATTTTGCAAAATCAGGTGATCAGTTTAAACCAATCGGAGATTAGTATTATTACCGTTCTTTATTCTTTTTGAGGTTATGAAGGTGGAATGTTTGATAGTTATTTTTATTAATATTAGTGTAATATTTTTTAATAATTTTTGAATGATTTCAATAACGTAGATCATATAAGCGTAATAATAAATGGTTCCTGTTTAAGAGGAAATATTTATATGGGCGTTTTGATTAGGCGTTGTGTTTTGTGTTAGTTTAATTAATTTTGTTATTTGAGATTAAAAAAATAAAATGAAAGCACGTTTATTGTCGATCTTTGTTTCCACCTTTAAAAAAATCTGTTTCACTTTTGACAGTTGATAATCTGAATTTAAGATCTAAATTCTCAATATTCTTGCAAATAGCAAGTCAAAACCAATTGACAGTGGTCATGTAACTAATTCCTTAGATGAGTTTCTAAACTCGCAAGGTCCAAAAAATACCTTTTAAAAATGTTAAGTACCCAAATGTAAATTGTTGAAAACCTCCAAAATTGTTTATCCTAACTTAACACTCATAAATCAATAGAAAATCACCTTAACATGTTTTTACCCAATTGCCAAAATTTAACTTTTTGGATTATGTTTACTTTGATTTGATTTACAGTTACACAAAATGAATCAAACCAAGGAACTCTCAAAAGTTCCTTGGTAATACTCCGACGAAATCGTTTGAAGCGACAGATATTTTGAACTTTTTTTTAAAAATCTTTTAAAATAGATAAAATCTGCTTTACATGCTAAATTTACTTGAAAATCAATTAAAATTACAACTAATAGATGACGTGTCTTATTTTGAAGTTATGTTTTTAATAATTCAGTTTTTTTAGAAACAACTTAATTATTTTTTTTATCGTAAAAAAACAGGTTTGGTCATCATTTAATGAAGATTCCAATATTGCAAATTATAAGCTACTATGGCGAGACTTAATTATCCTTAACTATCGATTGTTGAAATTCTCATTCTCATACAATTATGAAAGTGACGTCCGTTATTTAGATTATCTAAATCATCTAATCCACCTTACAAATAAAAATATTATCAAAATTGGACATAAATTGCTCCTTTACAGCGTCTACTAGCATGTAAATAAATATGTTAATAGGTATATATACAACTATTAACATAATATATAATATAAACTTTATAGTATATACATATTGCGTTTTAAATAAATCCCAGGACGGATTAATATATTTTTTTACCATTACAGATAGAGAGCTACAAAGCTTTGCACATTATTAATGGACACGAAAACCTATTTTAGTAGTCTAAGTATTCAGTGGACCGCTACCTTTCCAGGGGGACGGCCCACAAGGAGTAAGTAGGAAATCTTAAATGAGAGCAAAGGTCGAGTTGTACATCGAATTAAAGGCCTTTATGGGTAGAACGCAATACCATAAACTCGACCTTAGAAAGTTCACCTTAGCTAAAATAGCGTTGAATTAAAGTTCATATTAAGTCAAACAAGGAAAATGGATAGACCTAATAGAGAAATTTGTTTGTGTATTAATAATGGGTATTCCTGCAAACAGGAATAGTACTTGCTTTAGGTAGTTGTTATTTGCGGCATTGTACTCTACTACTAAAGACCTTTAATTTGATGTACATGTCAACCTATGCTTACATTTAAGTTTTCCTTTTGACTCCTTGAGGGCCATCCCCCCCATTGGAGGTAAAAAGCCAGTGAGCAGTCTAAAAAATAGTCTTTTAAAGACAGATATTGATTTGCAAACTTTTTATTTCATAACCTCTAGCTAGTAAGCATTATTAAACTGTTTTCAACATACCTGTCCTTGTAGTTATTATTAACAACCTTTTTGGCTTTCACCATTTAGAATTTTGTCATTTTGTCATTCCATTTTGTTCAGCGACCCCATAAACCCCCGTATACAAATTTTGAGCCAATTATATAAGTTATTTCCTGTGATCTGTTTTCCCATTATTGACGTAGATGTTTAAATGAATAGAAGGGGGAAGGAGGGAAGAAAGGGGTAATTCCAAATTGTATAGCCTACTTTTATCAAAGTGTTGTAAACATTTTTCAAAAAATATTTTCTGTTAAAAGTTAAGGGAGAATCATTAAAAGGCATTTTTACCTGTAGAGCCACCATTTTGGCATCCGTCATATTTAATTTTGTCATTTTGACATCAAAATCTTGCTTAGCGACTTCAACCCCCCCCCCCGCCGTATAGATTCTCAGCCAATTATATCAATTATTTTCCGAGATCGATTTAATTGTTTATAAAGGTTTATAAATATTGGCTATTTGTTAAATAAATAATTTAAATAAGTTTCAGCTTCGAAATTGCTTCTTTACTTTTGATATAATTACTATAGTCTTACCAAGCACTTAACATTTCCTCAACTTAAATTGTTTTTTATTCAAAACAAGCTTTGAATGACGGCTATCATGGTTCATGTTTGTTGTATACTAATTATTTCTTAACAGTTAGGGCTTAAATATTTACTTTTTGTTTTATCCACAGGTTTTTGTTTATATATCTTCAAATTTCAATAAAAATGTTAACGAAATCATAAATAGGGAATTTAAATATTTAGAGCCGATATGTTTTTTGGTAATTGTATAGCAGAGTAGCCTCACTTCAAAATCAATTTTTATGGGTTTTATTCGTCAAATAAATGTAGGAAAAATATTTTATTATCGAAAAAAAGTGTCGGAAAGATGATTAGTCTACATAATATAATTACACAAGAAAAATGTCCTTGTTTTATTTTTTTATCCTCTACTACATACCTTACTTCATAAGAATAAAAAATGTTTTCTTTGCTGTAAATATGTAGGGCTGTATTATTATATGTCACGAAAGGTTTGGCCAGGTTGCTATATATATATATAACCACATGGCCAAACCTTCCGTACGTTTATTGAAGTGAATGTCATGAGTATGAAAGATAACGCAGAGTTAATTTTTTCACGAAAAAACGACTTGTGTAATTATATTATGTAATCATCTTTCCGACACTTTTTTCGATAATAAAATATTTTTCCAACATTTATTTGACGAATATTTTTTTGTTTCTTTTTCTTATAGTATCTATTACCAAATTTTGAATAATCAAAGCATTTTAACAAATACCCTAAGGTACGGACCAAACATTCCTACTTGCTATACATACGACAGACTATTGACGGTTACCTTTATGAACTCGAGAATCGATTTTTTGATTCATCACATAATGTTTTCATCCCATACTACAAATTGTATGAAATTAAAAACACCTAATTAAATTGGCACCCTATGTTGCCAGTTGCATGCTGAAATGTTTTGATGTCTGTTGTATTTTAAAATTTATTAAAATTATTGATTTGACTAAAAAGATTACCTAAAGTATGGAGGTTACTTACTGTATTTAGTAAAACCACAGTGTCGAGTGCAACTAAGGGAATTAATGAATATCAGCTGTTTTTATTAATGAACTGTACTGAGAGAGGAGGTGGGATGAAATACCACACCCGTATCACAGTGACACTTCCACCTGACTCCCCCACTAAACCCACCCCTCAATACAAATTACGTGTTGAGGCGGGTATTGATTGCAAAATAGACATTTGGAATTTTAAATATTATCGGGAATGTGGATTTCCTTCTATTGGTTTATCTGACCGAGTTGTTGTCAGGGTTATTATTCTAAATAATAACCCTAAATAAGAAATCCTATTTTTATGAATTTATAATTTATAAACTGTAGCTATTGCAAACTCTCTCCATGAACGCCGAGACTTGAGATAAATGTTCTCATTCCTATCCGATTTACATTGATAAGAGTAATTTGGTTCATACATATTTGTTTTCGCCATTCCGACTACTGATTAATAATTAGATATATTATAAGACTTACCGTCACAATAATCTATGTTTGTCTGTAGTTATATCACTACGGCCGTTTCGGCTATTCAGCCATTTTCAAGTGTTATGCGGGTATTACCGTTGTCTTAGTTTAAAATCACAAATTACTGATTTTAGTAATTTGTGATTTTAAACTAAGACAACGGTAATACCCGCATAACACTTGAAAATGGCTGAATAGCCGAAACGGCCGTAGTGATATAACTACAGACAAACATAGACTATTGTGACGGTAAGTCTTATAATATATCTAATTAGTAATTTGGTATAATTTTTTGAGTTGTGACACGTATGTAGTGTTCTTAAAATGTTGTACCATACTTTGGGGCTGATTAAGAATTTAAAATTAAAATAAATTTATACAAACACCTAAAAGGCTTCCTTTTCTATCTGTACGCCAATTTGTGTTGATTTGTAGTTTTCAAAAACTTTTTTGTTTAACAGTTTTTAAATTGCAGCCATTAAACATTTTTAAGGAAATTTACACAGAAACAAAGCGCTTAGCGCTGACGTTATTTTGAATTCCTTAGGTGAAGAATGAAATTTCTTTTACACTTCAACTTAATGCTATAATACGTTCTGAAAAATTGTATATAGATTTCTTTATTCGTTCTGGTGTTATATCTTGTTATTGAAATAACACAGAATGAGTGAAGAAGGGAGTGTTTTATGACATATGTTTATTTGAAATAAAAAAAAAAGTGTATCACTTCCCGATATTTGGCAAAACATTATAAGAATACTTTGTAGAGAGTGTGATCATAAAGTCACTGACGCATTCAATTTTTTTTTAAAAAGTCCTTTAAGAAAGTTCGCTTGAACATAGACTGATTTTTTCCCTTTTTTCTACCCCTCTAGCGGTATTTTTCGATAAACCCATTCCTTTATCGTTAGAGGCGTATGAAAATTTGAGGTTTAGGACATTTATGGGAGGCGATTTGAGGATCTAAAATTGAAATATCTAATTTATGGAACAGATAAAATTATCTCAACTCTCCTGTAGGCTAATTAAAAATAAGTCAGGAATCAGACAGTAATAATAGTATTTTATACGTTTAAATTTAGTTCAAAATATAATTTAAAACAGTTTAGGAAGTGAACAAATTTGCATTAAATTATATTAGTCCTGTATTAGTATTTGCACTTCCCAAACTATGAACAATTAAATTTTTAACTTGATGGAATAACGGTAAATACGGAAATCGCCTTCCAAAAGTCCAAGCGCCTTAAACACCTAGACAAATGGGTTTATAAAAAATACCCATGATTTAAAAGAGTATCTTTAAAGAATTTTAAAATTAACTGCCATATTTCAAAATGTCGCCCAGTTTTAAAATTTGATCAGATTTAAAATTTTAAATTGGTGCCCAATTTAAAACAGATTTAAAAAAGTAAAAACATTTTATAAAATGATCACTATTTACATATTTATTAGTGAGCTCAAAATAATACCAAATTATCCAAATGGCTAGGATCAATGAACATTTCATGGTGTTGTGACAGAGGAAAGATAAAACTACACATAATAATGAAGATACGATGGCTCACTAGCACTTTGCCATGGAAATACCACATCTAATAAAAACTAAAACACATTGGCAGTATCAAAGCCCGGCCCAGTGGTGCATAAAATCGCTCTACTAGACGCTTATACGGCTGTGTTTAAGAATCCCTTCGAGGGTTGATTTAAATTTTACGACAGGGCGAGTTCTACCACCCACCACCTTCTTAACTACTGATTGTTTGCAACCCACTGCAGCTACTTATATTCACACTAAGTGATCTGGCGACTAATCAAGTAGGCAGAGATCGTTGGTGTTCAGTGTTTTGTAAAGAATAAAACGTGAGATTAGCATTCCTAGCAACCAGTTCTTTACCCTAGCAACGTTTGCCTGAGATATAGAATTTATAAACAGAGAATATTTCCCTAGTCTGCGGTTCTAATATAGGAATATTTTTTACCACTTTTTGCTCAGTTTTTACTTTCCTATATAGACATAGCATAAGGAAAATTATGTTATGAGTCAAATAATGTTTAGTTTTTTAAGGATATATCTATTTTGAGGTCTATTGAAATGATGTCGGTCTGTCGTGCGTTGTATTTGCAACTCTTTACAATTCAAAAGTGTGGACAGACTTTAATAAAATTCGGTAAGAGGCGTGGTTTGGTAATAGCTGGACACTTTTTAAATTTGTTTTGATAAATCAAAATATGGGGGAAGCTGTGATAAAACAAATTGAAAATCAAGATTAAAAAAAAAATCGTCTCTATTGATTTTGATTAAATTTTGCTTAATTGTAGCCAATGAGGGCCCAAAAAACCTACTGGGCGCTTTAAAAAAAAGGGCAAATATAAAATATTAAATTAAAAGATTTTGTTCGAATTTTAGTAGAGTGTAACATTAATAACCCCAACCAGTGTGAAAAATCGTAAATAAAAAAAAATTAAATTAGGATTCAAGAATTGACCGCTGTCATTAAATCCCCGATTTTAATAAAAATACGAGTTATGCTGAGGGCGTATTTATGACACAAGGGAAGTAAGTGAAGGTTCTTAATTAAATACTCGTACATTAATATTTTCAAGATGGCCTCCATGGTTCATTTTCACTTTCGGATGAACAACTATTGAAGTGATATTTTTAATTGGTATTAGTTTCAGTTAGTAGTAACAGTCAGTTTGTATTAGTTTTAAGTTATTAGTATCAGTTAGTTTGTATTATTTTTAGTTATAAGTATCAGTTAGTTAGTATTAGTTTCAGTTATTAGTATCATTTAGTTTGTATTAGTTTCAGTTATAAGTATCAGTCAGTTAGTATTAGTTTCAGTTATTAGTATCAGTTAGTATTAGTTTCAGTTATTAGTATCAGTTAGTATTAGTTTCAGTTATTAGTATCAGTTAGTTTTTATTAGTTTCAGTTATTAGTATCAGTTAGTATTAGTTTCAGTTATTAGTATCAGTTAGTTTTTATTAGTTTCAGTTATAAGTATCAGTCAGTTAGTATTAGTTTCAGTTATTAGTATCAGTTAGTTTTTATTAGTTTCAGTTATTAGTATCAGTTAGTATTAGTTTCAGTTATTAGTATCAGTTAGTTTGTATTAGTTTCAGTTATAAGTATCAGTCAGTTAGTATTAGTTTCAGTTATTAGTATCAGTTAGTATTAGTTTCAGTTATTAGTATCAGTTAGTATTAGTTTCAGTCATTAGTATCAGTTAGTTTTTATTAGTTTCAGTTATTAGTATCAGTTAGTTAGTATTAGTTTCAGTTATTAGTATCAATTAGTATTAGTTTCAGTTATTAGTATCAGTTAGTATTAGTTTCAGTAATTAGTATCAGTTAGTTTTTATTAGTTTCAGTTATTAGTATCAGTTAGTTAGTATTAGTTTCAGTTATTAGTATCAATTAGTATTAGTTTCAGTTATTAGTATCAGTTAGTATTAGTTTCAGTAATTAGTATCAGTTAGTTTTTATTAGTTTCAGTTAGTTAGTATTAGTTTCAGTTATTTTTAATTTTATTTTTAGGAAATGTGTGCAATAGTTTTGCATAGTTTATTTTTATATTTGTTTCTTATCTCGAATTACGAACGAAAACTTATATGATATTTGTATTACTGCAGCTTCACCCATACCATTAGACTAAGAAATTTCGGGGGTTGTTATTACATGATCAAAATCATAGGCGTAAGCTAAATCTTTGAATAAAACTGTTCCAGCATCAATTATAAAGTAATTGGTATACCATGTCTAGCAAATATATATTATAAGAACGTAAAACCATTTACAAATTATTATCATTTAGATGTAAACTGATTTTAAAAAATGTGTTCAATTTGAATGACGCAACTAAAAAGAAAAAAAGGTAAGGAAATAGGACACGCCTTTGAGATGCAGATCAAAGTCTTATGCAGTAACATGTGTCACAAAGAGTTTAAATATTAAATGTGCCTTTGGCATAAAAAATTCAAACTTCAGTTAGTTTTTTATGAATAGTTGAATATAGAAAAACGGATTTTGCTATTGAATTAAGGGTTGAAAAATATTTTTTAATAATTTTTCAATTTAAAAATAATGAGCCAAAACCAATTATGCCGGTAACAATAATTTAGGCATCATAAAAAGTAGTACTAGGGTTTAAGTGTAAACTTCATTTGGTCCCAAATCAGTAAGACGTAAAATATCCAAAAAGGGGACGTCTTTAGCCATTTATAAACTAAAAAAAAATCCTAAATGGCAATCAGAGTTCATTTTAATTCTTACCCGTGTTGTAAAAATGATATTATTATTATTATTATTGTTGTCATAAATCTTAACATTTTAATAAAATTTGTCATAAATTGTGGTATATTTGTATAACATTAATTTTTAACGATTTTGCTATACTATTTGTTCAAATTAAGAGGGCTACATTTGAATACAATCGAATCAAAATTGTTAGATACGTTTATGAGAAAATCTACTTTTTTTTATTTTTTATTTGGTCGTAAAGTAGCTATCTCGAAATTTAAAGTAAAGTCGAAATTTAATCACGTACAAAATTTGATCAAAATCGGATTTCATGTATTAGAGACACATATACACCATTCCAAAACACACTTTTTTGGTATCCCAGGTGACCTCACAACGTAAGAAAAACGTAATACGAAATGTTTGATCCATCACATTACTTTATTATATTTGTTACACAGTAAATACTGCCAATATCAGCTGTTTGATAGTTTTACTGAACAATAAACACTTTTGAATTCCACATTCAATTAGCTTGACACAAACTTGGCGGTTTTTTAGGCACTAATTATATCAACATGGTTACATTATAATGCATTTCAATTGTGGTTTCAGACCGCGTATTAGTGTAATATAACATAAAATTGCATTTTAGAAATGAATGTGGGATAATTTATGACTTTTATTATTTGTTATTTAAAAATTCATTATTCGTCCTGAAAAAATTAGGTATCGGGCAGACGTTGTAAGAAATATATTATAAATATAAATTTGAAATCAGTTCAAGGGAATGGTAGATCATTGAAGGAATAAGTCATACTACTCGACAATCAGCTGATAGCTGACAATACGACGCGAATTCCTTCTGCTGTTTACTGTGCGTTTGCTCGATCAAGTTCTCAATATTATATACACACACCTCTAAACTGAACAAAGTAACCTTGTAAGTCCTATATTATAACAAATTAACTCCTGATTTGGAACTTTCAGGGAGGTAAGGATCAAAACGTTTTTTCCTTATCGTTGATTTTGAGAATTAGTGTATGAGGAAGTTAGTGTAAAGTTTTCTCCTTGTTGCTTACAGGCCATCATCGCCTTACAAAAGAACGTATGCCATTGATGCTTAAGCTTACGATAAAATTATAAGTTATTGGTAGTGCTCTTGTTTCTTGTGTAAGAGTTTCCGGATGTGATCCCCTGGGAAGGCTTACAACGTTACGGTGTTGATCCAACATCGTGAGGAGAGTGGGATGCTACGATGGGTAGGGAATTCTGCTCACGAAAATTAGAATTATGGTGATGGGAAGTTGATGTATTGATTCTATACCAGGCGATGAAGAGCTGTATAGAAAACTCAAGTCTATAAATGAGCTGATACAAGATTTTTTTTTTTTTATTACTGAAAAACAAAATTGTTTAATAATTTTAAAATTTAAAAAACAGTAATAATATTCTGAACTTAATTGAAATTTTGCCTAGAAAATAGGTTTTACTATTCTTTAATATATTTGTATTGTTTTTTTTCTTGTCGTTTAATAGCAAAAAACCTCTCGGTCATCATCGTCTTATAAAAAAAAAGGAAGTTAAGAATATAAAATAAAAATCCCTAGCCCTCGAATACTCTAATAGAGTCAGGGTCAGAAAAGACCAAGAGTTGGTCAAGAGAGGCCTGACAGAAAAAATGAAAGAGACGGATCTAACTCAAGACTACAAGATAAAAGGTCTAATAGCGTCAGGGTCAGAAAAGACCAAGAGTTGTTCAAGAGAGGCCTGACAGAAAAAATGAAAGAGATGGATCTAACTCAAGACTACAAGATAAAAGGTCTAATAGCGTCAGGGTCAGAAAAGACCAAGAGTTGGTCAAGAGAGGCCTGACAGAAAAAATGAAAGAGATGGATCTAACTCAAGACTACAAGATAAAAGGTCTAATAGCGTCAGGGTCAGAAAAGACCAAGAGTTGGTCAAGAGAGGCCTTACAGAAAAAATGAAAGAGACGAATCTAACTCAAGACTACAAGATGAAAGGTCTAATAGCGTCAGGGTCAGAAAAGACCAAGAGTTGGTCAAGAGAGGCCTGACAGAAAAAATGAAAGAGATGGATCTAACTCAAGACTACAAGATAAAAGGTGTAGATCCAGGTAGGATCCTTCGGGATTACTACGCCCACTCACTATAAGGGAGCCCCTGAGGATTTATTGATTTAAAAAAATATATAAATTTCAAAATGGCGACCGTTTCAATTTTTTTTGGTTGTTCCTTCTTATCTAGTCCTAGACTTGGTGCAACTGCTGATCCATGACAATGTCGAGGTAGGCAACCGAACGGATACACACAAAAACAGAAACAGAAATTCGCGTCCTATCATATCAGCGTATTCGCTGCAAGTCAAGTATTTTCAATTCAATTGATAACAGACATGGAAATGAAATCGTTTTATCACACGTCTAACCTATTGACGTTTTCAGCTAAAGATATTGAGATTGTGAAACAGGGTGTAGTATAGCCTAGGGCTAGCTCACTGACGACCCGGCAAGATCATCGCTCTATCTCTCTCTAAAGCATTGAAGGTTGGAACTTCTATCTCTGTCTCCATTAGCTTGCGGCAGCTTGTATCTCGCTCTTTGTCTGACAACAAGCTGGTTATATATGGCTATCTCTCTCTAACTACTGTGTGGTGTAGGCACGCGCCGCCCTCTCACACCGCAGCCAATTACAGTTCGTTCCATGACGGAAGAACCGAAATACTATAGCTTATTCGAAATAAGATTTGAATTAATATTTTCTTATCTGTGTTAAACTTGAATGGGAATGGTACAACCAGATACTAGTTAATGTTTGCACTCGAAAGTAAGGAAAATGTTAGTACATGCGATTTGTAGGAACAGCTGTTCTTAATTTTTTTGTCAACATTTTTAACATAATTTTTTAATAGCTGTTCTAAATTTTAGGTTTCTAATATTAAATGTTCTTTAAAGTCAAAAATATTTGCTAAGTATCTATGATACTTTAGTATGGATAGTAATTTATATTACATCAGCGGAGTAAGTTACGTGATTGATAAAACAAATTGAAACTACTTTTTCTTGTTGAAATATCCAATTTGTTAACTTCTGAGTAAACAGAAATGATTTTGAAATAATGTCTCTTCATTGTATGTTGTCCTTTAATTTCATTACAGCAAAACGCGTGAACCGATTTTGAAAAAAAAGAAAAAAAAGAAAAAGAAAAAAGAGATTTTAACTCCAGGGGTTAATTTTTCTTTTTTATTATTCAAAATTTGAATACCTACCAATGAACAAGGTTGCTAAAATTTATCCCCTAAACATAATAAACAAAATGTTGACATTTTCCCAAAAACTAAACGTGAAAATGATTGATAATGGGAATAAAATAGGTAAAGCAATTAGAACTAATCTTTGTGAAATGTGATAGTTTAATGTTAATGAAGTTTTTTAGTATTTTCAAATTTACCCGCAAACCATTATATTCTTTTACATGTAGCTCGATACTGGTTTTGGTCATTAAAGTAACATTTCAACACAGTTTTGACAAAATAGCCTTGTACATTTTTGAGATTTACTACCCTTCATGCTGGTTCAAATTAATTATTTAAATTTTTTTTTCAGCCAGATAGTGGGGCTACACTAGATCTACTTAATGGGTTCTAAGGGGCTACATTCATGTAAAATTTAATGAAAAGCCGATTTTCAGAAAACGAAAATTTTTGTTTTGCTCTTACAACACTTAGCCTCAATTTTTAGGATTTTCAAACTTATATTCCATTCAAAAATATCAATAAATAGGACAATTTTATAAAATCATTAGGACATGATTTTACAAAAATCTGTTCGTCTGATAGTCAGCTAAGCGAGTTAGATTGATGGTGTTATTAAAAAAACTTGAGGGGTTCAAGAGACTTTAAAACTAGTGTTTCCACAAAAGTGAAAAATTCCCCCTCCCCATTTCATAAATATGTCCTTACTACATATATGAAAAATTAATGGTTTATAGTACAAGCTAACTCATTGTAAATTTGGTCATAAATAGAAAACGATATGTTAGTTAAGTTGATACTTGGTAGAACGGAACGTTGCCGTGTTCCTAATTGAAGGTTGACACTTTATACTCTTATCTGACACTTGGCGTTTAATTTAAACTTAAGTAATTTAATTCGGAGTTAAACTCAACTTTATGTATCAAATTTGAACAAAATTGTGACAAAAAAGTGTAAAGAAGTCGCTTCGGACCTACAAGCAGAGAAATAGAGACGTAGAATACGCGTTCATTTTTTGGATAAATCAAAATTTGAGAGCTTCTGACATGTATGATAAAAAGTCTAAATTGCTTTTATTTCAAAATCGGCTCCAACGATTTTTATATAATTTTGCTCAAATACAACTTCTAACGGTTCAAACTAAACCAATTGGGTATTAACTTCCAAAAATTTTAGTTTTGCAGTTATCAGCAAAAAAAAAAATAATAAAACACAATTAAACTCTACCATTGAGATGTCATAACTGACCTCATTTTTCAAAAACAGTTCTAACAATTTTGTTAAAATTTTGGTGAAATTTGAAAAAATGATCTAAATCAGTGTATCAAAATCGCAAGTGAAAGAAAATTACGAATCAGCAATAAATGGCAATAAATCAAAATTAACCTCCATAACTTAGGTTAGGAAGAGTTAATAGGCGATGATTAAAGTCAATATATGAACAGAAATTTGTTTGAGGAAATTAAATTTTTGTGTTATAGTGTTTATGTTTTAAGTGCTTTGCAGAGCCAAAAATGGCCCTAAGTAGAAATTTTGAACAAAATTGGTTAAACGGTTTCTGAAAATTTTCGACGGATAGACATGGGGTACAGTTTGGATGACAGCAGCCAATAAAGCTTTGCACAGTTTCCTTGACAACTGCGCTTACACATGCGGACGTTGATTTGTTTTAATACGATATTTACGTTCAGTGGGAAATATGGGACAGGTGGCAGACCTGTGACAGTCAATCAATGAGGCTCTGGCAAAGTGCATGCACACACAACTTGGCTAAGTGGATACGTTCTAAACTTAACACACAATCATGCAACCTTGAATACATGCAAATAATTAGGTATTCCAATAGTGTTGGAATAGGGTAAATCCTTTCCTCTCGAAATAAAAAAAAAAAAAAACAACAAAAAAACTCTTGGTAATCTTTGTAGAAGAAAAGAAATTTAAACGGAATATAGAACAATATTCACATTTAAAAATTGGAAGTTATGCTCCAAAATCGAAAATCAGATATTTTATGAGAGGGAGAAACCTTTGGATGACTAGACGACTATTTTGAGTGCGTGTTGGTGTTGCAATTACGAGGTAACCTAGCCGAGGATCTATACCTTTCATCTTATAGTCTTGGGCGAGATTCCTCTCTTCCGTATTTACTATCAGGTCTCTTTTGACCAACTCGTCTTCTTGACTAACGCGCTATTAGATTATTTGATGGTTAAGGAACTCTATTTCATGCATATTTCTTCTTTTTTGATAAATTCGATGCTACCAAGAGAATTTTGCCTTAAAAACCAACTCACATCCTTCATCCTATCGTTACACTTCTGACAGCTAGGCTAATGAATTCACTTTACACAACCTGCATGATCTGTTGCGAGTTTTTTGCTGACTCAACTCTTTTACAGTCAGGATTTTTATCTCGCTCTTTAGGGGATACATACAGTTTTGTTCAATTTACAATTTCGGATCAATTCATGGACAGAGCTCTGGAAACTGGCACATAAAATACTATTCCCGACCAGGGTAACCAGAGGAAAACTTTTACAAGGAGAGTATTTGGACTAAAAAAGAGGACATTTATACAAAAAAGAGGACAATGTTAAATACAGTTTATACGTTTTAAAGAAACTTTTATTCGTAGTATTTTCATACAAAAGAAAATTTAACTCTGCTTGCTTAAATGTTATACCAATTATACCTTAAAAATAACCAAAACTAAAAAAAAACTTTGGAGGGACTGGACTGGAGGGAGGCACCGTGCAGTGCAAGTGTGGGGGTACGGTACGAAGCGCAGGCGCAGAAACATGAACACGAGCGGCAAGACGCCGCGGTTGCAGTTTTTTTTTATCACAAGAAAGAATGATAATATGTTTCATGTCATTCTTTTTATTATTATTACTGCTGGTTTTCGAAAAAAGCCAGACATTTTACATGATTTCAAAAGCCGGGAGGACTGGAGGACAATCGTTAAAAAGGAGGACTTGTCCTCCTAAATAGCCCAGGCAATGAAGGTTTTATGTCGGAAGAAATTAAAGACAAGCTGAATTTTTTACAGTCGTTAGTACCTATCTAGAGGAGTATTTTCCCAAAAGTCCCCACCCCTCCCCCTTGAGCTTCCTCCCCCACCCCCCTTTAAAGTCTGAATTTGCAAGCGTTTTTGTTATCGCTTATATCTCTGTTAGTTTTAAACATATCTAATTAATTTTGGTACCATGTTGTTTGTCACAAAATTTACTAAAGACAATGTTTAGTAACATTTTCTTATATCTTGTACGGTTATTCAGATTTTTTAAGAAATAGACCGAAATTTCGGATCAAAAAGTAAATTTTTTAAGGATTTCATTTAATAACTTTTTAGTCTCGGATATTTCGAAAAACAACTTCAGACAAAACTTATAGAGCAACTCTTTAGCTTTAAAAAAATGTAATTGTAACTAAGAATATATTCATGAAAACGTAGTGAAAACATTGAATAACACGCGGCGCACGGCTGCAGCAGCGCCCGCCGAGCTTTGTGTGTACACTCAGTTGCATATTGAGCATTTACTGCATCGTCTTAACAATAGGGTTTTTTCAACACTTTCTAATTCTTATTTAATTAGTAACTTATAATATTGTTATACAGTAACTTTCTAATAATGCTATTATATAATCTTACACTCTGTTGCCGATCATCAGCAAAGTGCAATCCACAGCATCACGGACCTCCCGCCCACCACTGCTGTAAATTCATTGTATGATCTGTATCCTGTAACTTCTGATTTAACTGTCATCTATCTATACTATGGATATTTGTTTAAACACCAACATCGTAAAACGATTGTATTGATTTATTTACACCGTATCAATTACAGTAGTCTATTTACACTTTGTACACGTCTAATCGTCTCCAATTCTATCTTGCTCGATTTATTTATACATCTCTAAGGTAAACCAGTTTTATTGACTTATTTACACCTGAATAATCTAATATATTTACACTATCATACATGTTTAATCGTCTTCGATTGTATCTTGCTCTTGCTCATCATTCATGGTGTCTATATTGTGGCAAAAAACTCCATTGCAGTTTTCGCACATGCCTGAGCAAAACAAACCAGACTTTCTACACCCGCAATAATTGCCACAAGTAGATTTGCAGGCACATGAAACCAGAAGTAAAAGTTCATTTGGAGCAAAAGGTTTTAAGGAAGTCACAGGTTGAAGAACTTTGTTGTTTCCCCCGATTCCTTTTACAGTTTCCATTTTCCATCCCCATTGAGTATCGTTCAAGATATTTCCTAACCACACCTGCACTTGCAAGTATACTCTTAGTAAGTGTTGTTGGCATGCTTCAGATGTTGGTGGTAATTTTGCTAAATTGAAATTTGACC
Source organism: Aphrophora alni (assembly GCA_963513935.1). Classification (NCBI taxonomy): domain Eukaryota; kingdom Metazoa; phylum Arthropoda; class Insecta; order Hemiptera; family Aphrophoridae; genus Aphrophora; species Aphrophora alni. The sequence continues at coordinate 28,607,957 of OY740772.1, read as the reverse complement.
GTAAATTTGATTTCTTTGCCATGCTCGCAAATTTGAAATAACGAGCTTCATTTAAGTTTTTATGTTTGTTCATTCCATATAGTCCAAGTGTAAAGTTTTCTCCACTGCCAAGTAGTTCTTCTTTTAATATATTTTCTTCCAAATATGTAGAGGCTTGCTGCTTAGCTTCCAAAGACGATTTCAACATTTCGACAGCTTTTATTTTTCCTATACCATAGAAGGACGATGTTGTGTCGCATCCGGTCATTGCGTGCACAAACAAAAGTTCTTTTCTTATTCCATTGTGCTGTTCAATCAACCTGCCAATGTCATAGAAAAGCTTAATGCCATCTTTTCCACCTGTTGGTTTGCAAAAATATATATCATTTTTCTCGGGAGCAAGAGCCACTAACAAGGCACACAAATCTGTATCCGTACCCACTACGACCACTTTCAAGCCCTCCTTGGCCTTTTCAATGGCAACATTTATTATTAGAACATCGGCATCTTCTTCAGCAGTCAGTGTTGATATTCCACGGTTTGTCATTTTTGAGGCAATTGCGTGTAACAACTTTGTTTTGTTCTTTTTATTTCCTAAAAGATTTTCCTTAGGTGTCGTACATTCTGTGCTTTCATCAAAGTTTATATCACAAGAAGTTTTTTTTCGAAGCTCTTCTTCTTTGTTCTTCGCTTTTTGTAGTTGGATTTTCAGGATAACCGTCAAAAACTACAGTTGCATTATTTCCATAATTAGAGATGACAAAGTCACAGTAGTTCTTGATGATTCCTCCATATGTAGATTTATTCGGCCAGTTCATGTAATGTAGTAAGAATCCACCATCAACTACAAATACTGCATCACGAATATCAACTTCGTCTCTTAAACCAGCTTCAAATACCTTCATTAAGGAAGATTTTGTTCCTTTGCGAAGTGAAACTTCATCAAAGATAGATGGTGGTCTAGAAGCAAGCTCATATGACATGTACTCTTTTAGTTTCATCGGACTATCACAAACACATAAAATTCTGTTAAACAGCTGTTGTGGGTTGACTAGAACTTCGTTTGATCGAACTTTCACCTTCTTCGACTTGGCTTGAGTCTGTACTTTGTCTTTCCTGTGTAAATGTAATTCACCGAAGTTCTTTCCACTCATTTTGTTCATTGCTGCAATACCTATTTCATATGCCTGATCACAGTTTACCGACTCATCTGATACATATCCAGATGACAATGACACAAGTTCACCCGATACTTTGTTAAATGGATTATATTGTAGGATCCATGAAGTGAACCATTGTAAATCACACTGGTCTCTCTTCTTTCTTGAATCAATAACTTCGACATGTTGTTCGCTGAATGTAATGGAACTTCCCAGAAAGTCTTCTAAAGCTTCATAAATCTTCAAGAAATAAGGGGTGCCATTTATCCATTTTGTTAGTGTACTTTCCGTGATGCCACTCCCGTGGGTCAAACCTCCAACAGATTTCATTGGACGCATGAGACATTGCTCAATGCACTTGTTTACAAACTGAAATAACGAAACTCAACACAATATTTAAACACTTAACGACACCCTCGACCGCACCGTAGCAAAGAACTACGACAACTGATCTATTTATAGCTCGTCGCCAGGGATAGTGCGCATGCGTGTTCTCACGCACTCTCAGAAAATGGCCGTCCATAACAAGTCCAATCCAACATACAAGATTTATCATCCAATAGATTATGAAAAAGTAAACTTTAAATATGTACTACTGCTAGTTTCATTTAAAACTATCATCTGACTTTAAATTTAAAATCTGAAAGTATGGAAAAAACTTACTGAAATAAATTAGCTATTTGTCCAAAAAAGCAATCACCATAATAGTGTAATTAGAAAATAAATTTATATAAATTATACTAATAAAATAAATTTAATAGTAAAAAGATTTGAAAAAAAACCCTATTGTTAAGACGATGCAGTAAATGCTCAGTATGCAACTGAGTGTACACACAAAGCTCGGCGGGCGCTGCTGCAGCCGTGCGCCGCGTGTTATTCAATGTTTTCACTACGTTTTCATGAATATATTCTTAGTTACAATTACATTTTTTTAAAGCTAAAGAGTTGCTCTATAAGTTTTGTCTGAAGTTGTTTTTCGAAATATCCGAGACTAAAAAGTTATTAAATGAAATCCTTAAAAAATTTACTTTTTGATCCGAAATTTCGGTCTATTTCTTAAAAAATCTGAATAACCGTACAAGATATAAGAAAATGTTACTAAACATTGTCTTTAGTAAATTTTGTGACAAACAACATGGTACCAAAATTAATTAGATATGTTTAAAACTAACAGAGATATAAGCGATAACAAAAACGCTTGCAAATTCAGACTTTAAAGGGTGGTGGGGGAGGAAGCTCAAGGGGGAGGGGTGGGGACTTTTGGGAAAATACTCCTCTAGATAGGTACTAACGACTGTAAAAAATTCAGCTTGTCTCTAATTTCTTCCGACATGAGGCCGATTCATTGCCTGGGCTATAAAGCCGGACGTCGTGTCACCCTGTTCCCGACTCTATGTCCTACACGGTAGGAATACTAACAAAAATGGAGTTGATTTTTATTAACTAAGAATTTCATACGATTAGGAGTTCGGGTTTCCCATTGTTTAAAGAAATTTTCAGCTTCAACGATAATAACAACTTCAAGAGAAAGCATTTGTTTGCTTGTGTATTTTGTTTAAAGGCGAGAATCTTCTTGGTACTCGTCGCCTTGCAAAATGTAGAAAAAAGTTTAAGCTAGGATTGTATAAAACAAACCTAGGCTAAGTTAAACGGATGCACATTTAAAGCTGTACACGTAGGTGCCAGACTTATTTGTAGGACCTATAACTATAGAGGTACCGCTTAGAAAGGAACCTCGTGCCAGTTTTGTCTCGCGCAGTTAGAACTGTGGTGGGAGAGGGAAAGCCCGAGTTAGGCAGAAACATACCCGGCCACTGCTTCATTGCGTAGGGCTTAATATTTTCTTTTGTTAACCTACTTCAGCGCTAAAACACTGTGAATGTGTATCGTTTATGTTCTTGACAACTACAATTAGTAAATTTAAATTTACAAAGTAAAAGACGTAAGAATACTTTAAATTACAGGTTTTAAATTCCTCTATATTATGGAAAAAATGTAACAATCTATCCCCTTCACCGCTCCAATTGCCAAAAAAAAAGTTAAATGTATATTAGAGACAAATTGGACGAAAATTAGTTTAATAAATTGAGCAAAAACATTCATTCTCACGATATCTGTTTGACTGGTAAATTTGGAAGTTAAGTTTGACCGGTAAGTCTGGATTTTAGGTTTGACTGGTAAGTCTGTAAGTACGTTACGTTTGACCGGTAAGTCTGGAAGTTAAGTATTACCGGTATTTTGGAGAAAGTGGAGATCATTAAGTTTCTATTACGTTCTTAGAAACCTTTTTTGATCGGAATTTATCAAAACTTTTAAAGATCATTTTAGAAAAAGTGAAAAAAATCAATCCAGACAATCAATATATCTTATCTTATTAAAACAGGCAACAATCTTATTAAAGTTGGTGGACTCCATACGGATGAATCATTTCGGAGTATAGCCAAAATATTCTCACATTCCATATTTTATCAAAATCTGTCGAATCGTTTGATGGCATCCATTCTTTATAACGGCTTTCAAAAAATACTGCACGCCGACGAAAGTTTGCAAACTGACCAGTAGCTCACTAATCAGTTATTGCTTTACGTTCTCCGACAATAAGTAGATACATATTTATAAACAAATTCAAAAAACACAACTTAAGATGACCCCAAAATAAAGAAAAATCATCTCGACGTAGTCTCACCATGAATGTAATTTGGTAAAAATGCTATCCACTTTTGGAAAGGAACTAAACTCAAAATTGGTCCTTCATAATCATTCGGAAGTATTTTTCAAACTGTCTGTTTTTGTTTACAATTAAATTGTACAAAAACTGTATCCTGTGTAACTGTGTCAAATGGATGGTAGAGATTAACACTAGCGCCTAGTACTGATAGGTGGCCTATTGATCGAATGTTTCCCGTCACACAACTGGCATCTCTTTTTTAGTTTATAATTTATTGCGTAACACTTCAGTAATAAATATTGCTAATGATACAAAATTATTATTAAAGCCAGTCGCATCACATTATGGAAATCGTGTTAAATATTTGCTCAATTTATATACGATAAAAAATACAGTTTGTATTTGTTGACAGCACCTTTAAAATTATTGTATTTTAATGAATCTCAAGACTGCTTCATACTTTATTTTTAATATCAGTTTCAAGATGACGGAGTAAAGTTAGTGGCAAAGTTGTATAACATCTTAAACTATAATATTTATATAAATTAAAATTAGTTTTAAATATAAAAAAGGTAATCTGAGAAAATGTAAGAAAAAGTTCGTGTAGTCTGTCCATAACGGCGAGGTTTGCAAATATAAAGTCAAGCATTTAAGAACTTTAAAAAATTCATATCTTTTTAATGCTCGTCATTAAAGAATGTAGTGTTTTTTATGGAGGTAAGAGAAACCATCAAAATTAACGCTATAGCATGTACTATAAATATTGTTTTTAACACGTCTTCACGAATTTCCCTATACAATTTCCTTCTCTTCTTCCCAGAGTCAACTTAACTGTATAAAACTAACAATAGAATACAAAATGGAAATTAATGAACTGTCACTACACGAAATAAAACAAACAAAACTAAAAATAAATAAAAACTAAATTAAAAATAAAACTAAATAAAAACTAAAATCTTTTTAAAACCATTTAACAATATTGTCCAAATATGAAAAGGTTGACTAACTTAAAAATAAAACAAGCTGATGCTACATCATAGTACTTAGCCAGCCTTATCATATAATGTAATACAATTAAATCCTTTAAATGTAAAGCCCAAAAGTTGGTTTCTTTGCCCTTGTAGGAAATGTTAAATTGTGTTAAATAGATCAAGGAGTCTTATCCACTAGAGTACATTGTTCGAAAGAGTTATTACACAGTTTTTATGAATCACATAATTATGTATATCATTACTACTCATCACGTCGCCGTAACTGGCCTCGTAGTTGTATATATAATAAAAAGTCTCCACTCTGTGTCAGTGTCTCAGCCCTGACGAGCCTCGAAGCTGTATATATGTCAAGGAGCCCTCGCTCACTACACTCGATAACCTCGTGTCAGTGTTCCCTTGTTCGATAAACACGTTGTCATCCTAAGTCGTATTTGGTTAAATCGAGCTTTTAATGACGCCAGTCAAGATTGAATGTTTTTTACCAATTATACTTGAATCGTAATGTTTTTGTTACTTGTAATTTTGCACACGGCTTCGAGTTATTAAACTTTATATTTTACTGAATTTTGAACCAAATTGGTAGAGCAGATTTCGAGATATTAGATAATTTCCTGGAGGCCAATTTTTAGGTTTACTTTAACTGATAGGTCAAAAAACGGATTTTGTTTGGTATAAAACACGTTTTATTTAGGTCTGTAGAAGCTCTACATTTGAACAAAGTCAATTGTTAAAAAATAATAATTTTGTGTTTTTTTCTCATATAGAAGAAAAAGTGAATAAGGTCCCAAGACATGGCCAAAATATACCCATTTTAAAATTTGATTAAAATCGGTCCACGCGTTTGTGCTGTAGAGGTATTGCACATACTATAGACAGACGACAGATCATATTATTTCAAATGTCAATTTTTTAGACTCATCGACACCCAAAACTGATATATTCGATAAACTTAGACTTCATATAATCTTCTACATAACGGGGAAAGTAAAATATTAACATAATATGAGGTTGCAATACTCATAACTCAATACTTCATTATTACTGTATATATATATATATATATATATAACGAAAAATTAAAATAAAGTTTTAGAAATTTCTACACGAAAATCCAATTTCCTTAATTTAACAGAATATATTCCCTTTATAAACGTTTTCATAAACCAATCTTCAATGATTACTGTAGAAAATTTACAATTTCATATAGTTTAATTTAACAGTAGAACTCGTTGATGATGATAATAATGTTATCGAAACGTACATCAAAGGAATAACCTGAATAGTAATTATTGTGATTTTAGGTTAACCCCCTGTTATTGTGGTTGGGTTAATTATAATGATAATCATTGTTATTTTATTCCTTAATAAAGCTATAATTGTCGTCTTTAGTTAAGAGTTTTATACTCGTTTTCAACAGTTTTCAATAAATACATTTTTGTGGTTATTTCCATTACAACACAATTTGAATCCACACAAATAAATTAATCACTTCATAAGTTAACCAAAAAATAATCTAAAACAGCTGTTATAAATTCTCAAACAAAACCAAATGTATTTGAGAATTTATAACAGCTGTTCAAATTATTTTTTTTGTGTATATTTAATGATAATTTTATAACACAATAAAAGTGTGGCCAAGGAAAATGAATAATTTTCAGCAAATCTGCAGGTAACACTGTTTAATTTGACACATCAATTATTAAAATAGTAATGCGCGACTGGCGCAGAAATTCATAATGCATTAAATATAATTATTACATGTATATATTTTTATGAGACACATTGAAAATTTAGAATAGCGTTTAAACAATACTGAATATTAACTAAATAAAATCATAGATGATAAAAAAAGTAAAATAACAGTTAATATATAATTATTAATATCAATTAATTCAATATGTATATAAAACTATAAAATAACCAAATTCATTATCTGTTATATTTTTGTTATATATCCGACAACTTTCCATAATTTTTGTGTAATTAATTATTGCACACAGTCTATTAAACGTGGATATTATTTGAGCATTTCCACATACAAGGATAATGTATAATTATTAATATCAATTAATATATAAAACTATAAAATAACCAAATTCATTATCTGTTATATTTTTGTTATATATCCGACAACTTTCCATAATTTTTGTGTAATTAATTATTGCACACAGTCTATTAAACGTGGATATTATTTGAGCATTTCCACATCCAAGGAAAATATATAATTATTAATATCAATTAATATATAATACTATACAATAACCAAATTCATTTTCTGTTATATTTTTGTTATATACCCGACATAACTTTCCGTAATTTTTGTGTAATTAATTATTGCACAGTCTATTTATTAAACGTGGATATTATTTGAGCATTTCCACATCTAAGGAAACCATATAACAATTAGTTTTATGTAGTAAACAAAATCAGAAGTTACGTCATTATTCGAATGTTCATCCGTGACGTAAAGTCGAAACTTAGAAAATCATTCGACGAGAGAAAATCACTGACATTGGGTGAGTGAGAGGAGGGAGAGAGAGTGGAAGTAGCCCAAGGGAAGACATGGCAGGATCTATCCCCTAAGGAGGGGGGGGGGCAAATACAAGCTTGAGTACACAGCCCTTGGTTTCATCGGAAAAGCGAGGCAGCTCCGTGTCAAGGTTTTGAGTGTTCCACAATATCCCTTTATATTTCAGAAGGTTATTTCACCTCCACAACTATAAATAATAAAAATCGTGCACAAACTTTCTCACATCCTTAGACGCAGAATCAAATACAAATCAAACTCAGAATTTTATTGATAAACTGCCATAAAGCTAAAATTAGAATATTCAGAAAATTTGCTCTAAATATAAATAATTATTTTCTAAAAGGTTTGCTCTATGAGTCAAAATAAAACGTATTATTCAACGACGATCAGAGTTTATTTCGGTAATTTACAATTAATGATAAAACCTAATTTTGTTTTATTTACGGTTTGGCATAGGAGTTTTGAGTTGTACATTTTAATTTGACAAAAATTTGAACTAAATAGCTTGCCCCGATTTTGAATAATCGATTTTTTAAGGTGGTTTTCATTGTTTATTTCCTCAATTTTAATATTATAACGAATAATTTTCGAACCGGCATTCTTGATTAAATAGCGATCAACACATTTTGTTTGAACTTTTAGAAAATATTTTAACAAGTTTTGTTCATCATTGTTATAGGTGATTTGTAGCAATTACCACCAAGCTTTGAATCATCAAGGGGGTGGGGAAACGTTTCAAGCTATTGATAAATTATATATATATATATATATATATATATATATATATATATATAACTATTCGAAACTAACGTAAAGGAACTGATTCACGTAATAAAAAATTCAATTTTTATTTTTGGTTGGGCTCGTGTGAAGTTGGATAATTAACATTAACATAATTAACATTAACATAATTAACATTAACATAATTAACATTCGTTTTAGACGACTACCAAGGCGAAACTAACGTTTAATTTAGGGGAACTAACAGAAACTAACGAAAAACTAACGATTGACACTATTTTGAAGCGGTTGGGCTACCATGGTTGGGCCAACTTCACAGACATACACTGATCGTTTAAACTGATGCTTTTGGCACATTAAACAAAATTAATAAAATTAAAAAATAAAAGAGTCAAACGTGTGCAAAGACAACACAACTGTAGGCATATAGGGACAGTTATTTTTATAAAGCAGAAGTCTTTTAAGAGGCAGTTTAAATTGTACAGACATTTAAATTCGAAATCCAAATATTTTTCAGATTTTAAGTCACAGAGTTTTCGAGTTAAAAGGGGGGGGGGAGGGTATATTATCTGACACCTAAATTAGGCCTAACGCCAACATATTAATTTTTCGTCAACTAAACAGTCATAGTTTTATTTGATACCTCATACCTAATGTTTTAAAATAATCTTTTCAAATTGATAGTTTTTAACACATAACCGCCCCAGGGTAATATTTTTAGCTACCGTTATATTTTTCCTACATTTGGGACAATACAAATAATATAAAATATGTATGCAAAGTTTGAAATATAAAGGATTTACCGTCTTGTCTGAGTAGACGAGTTGCGAATTGATACGTGCGTGAAATTATACGAGTCCTTGTTTTACTTAAGTACCTTAAAAAATGGAAAGTATAATCAAAACTGAATATCGATATATCGATCCATCGCATAACTGTTAAAAATTCCAAACTCGTTACCCCAACTGAGGTGATAGAACAGGAATTAAAAAAAAAAAAAAAAAACATATTTCTGGATCATTGACGACCTCAATCTTAGTGTCTGCATGTGTTAACACGCAATGTAGACTTAATGTAAAAAGAAAATTCCGATAAATCGATCAAACACCAACCATTTTGTGAAGCTATTTATATTTTTATAATAAACATAATGAAATAATTGTCTAACAAAAGTGAAGAATAATAACGTTAACACTTCTACTTCCTGTATGTATGGAGTAAATTGATTGACACAGAATTTGAATCAGTTACTACAAAATATCTAAATGATACTCTTACGAGATTTTCAACAAAATCTGCCAGTAAATTTTAAAATGGCTGCTTTCGTAATTCGTTTTTCGTCGATAACTCGCTTCTATACGTTATATACTATTTATTTAAATAGCTTTGACATCAGCATCCAACGACACTCATACAACTTTTACAATAAAAAGTACGTTTTGATAAAAAGAAAAAAATTGATGTACCTCACCATCATGGTGCCCAGTCCCATCAATGTAGGGAGTAGGACGCAAGAGTTGGTTTCTTGAGTCTTGTAAAAATGTTGGTAGATTAAGGGGAACATTTTAGGAATTCAGTTGTAAATTTGTTTAGAACATTTGTTACACAGGTTTTCTGAACTTCGTAATTGTGTATGTCACTATAATCTTGCCGACTGCTAGGTCCTGACGTGCGTCGTAGGTGTGTATATTAAAGAGTCTTCACTCGCTTCGCTCTTCGGAGTTGTATATATGTGAAGGCGTCTCCACTCGCTACGCTTGTCAAACGTAACTCTTCCCTGACAATTCTCTTAAGTTGTTTAGTATAAGTTTTATAATTTACGAGATATGAACAAAAAACTGCCTAAAATTGCCACCATTTTGTCATTTTTGTGTGTGTTTTCAATAGAATTCTATACCTGTAACAGTAAAAAAAAATACCATTGAAAATCGAAAGAGGTTGAATGTACAGTAGATAAATGAAAGAAATCTTAAAAAATGTATTTAGTTGGGAATTTTATACGACTGTGTTAAAAAAATAACGGGAATTTTTGTTTTTTTAGAAAGAATTTTATTTATTCGTCTACATCAATGTTATCCCCTTCAAAGTAGTCTTCATTAGATATTATACACTTATGCCGGCGCTTCTTCCAATCCCCGAAATACTTCTAAAACGCGATCTTTATTTAGATGTCCAATTAATTGAATGATAGAACTATATTTTTATGCAATTTCAAAATTAAAATCTGCGGCTTTAAATCGGAAAATTAAAAGTCCTAAAAGTATATATAATTTCATAACAATTAAAGAATAAATACGCGATATAAATGTAAATATTTTTTTATTTTTTTTTTTAATATTTCGATTTCTGCCTTTGTCAACAAAAAGAGAATACATGTATATTTAATGCGATAATATGTACATACAACAAATGCACGTTTACTTAATCAAACGCGTTACTCTTCACATTTCATTAAAATTTGAACGAAATCGGTAGGATTTTATGATAATCACATGGTCGATTTTACCGATATCTCACAAACCGGCAGTTTTGTTTGGGTTCTTAGAGAAAAAATTGATCAAAATTGTTACCGCTGATTTTAAGAAAGTCGTAATTTTGTTTTTCTACTTCCAAATTTTGAGTTACAAAAAAATTTAAATTTTATTAATTGTTACAGCCGATTTTAAGAAAGTCGTAATTTTGTGTTTTTCTACTTCCAAATTTTGAGTTACAAAAAAATTAAAATTTTATTAATTATTACAGCCGATTTTAAGAAAGTCGTAATTTTGTGTTTTTCTACCTCCAAATTTTGAGTTATAAAATAAATCTAAAAAATGAAAATTTGATTAAAAACTGTTCACACGTTTGGTTTATAGAACACTGCACATACTACACATAGAAAATTTCTCAAAACTATTTTTATGAACTCAGGGGACCACAAATACTCGAAATGGATTCTTTGACACATCATAATTTATCATTTAACACAAATTTATCGAACGACTTCCCATCATTATAACTTGACCGATCTATCACTTACTTTACTGTTCGTGTCTCTTCCCTTGTGTTCAATACATGATATCAAAATGAACAGTGATCACTCTCTGGTTCATTTAGAACGATGTTAATATTCTCTAACTTTGAGTTAACCCTCATCTACAATTTGTCGAATAAATAGTGACGAACAGTTTATGTTTGTTTGATTTTACAAACTAGTAAGTAATTGCAAATGAGATAATGTACAATATTTGGTGATACAACAATCTACATTAAATCACAATTATCAGCAAAAGAAGTTCGACCTATTTTAACTTTACCTTCGACTTGGATAACTTATAATTTCAAAATTACCAAATAAAAATAAAAATGAACTTTAACACATCGATTAATTATTTAGTATTTCAAAACTCGTCCAAATTGTATTTTCTCATAATCATAATCACCACATGACATCCACAAAATAATAATACATTTACTTTAGGTATGTTTAATTGTGATAGTTATAAGAAATTTGTTACAGATTTTAATTTTTTACAAAAGATTCTTTGTTAAAGATTTTTTTTTTTTTTTTTAATTTTTGTAATATGGTTTGAACTGGACTAGAAGTAAAAAGAAACCACTTATATTGTGATTAATGAAATATTTTTTTTAATATTTCCAAATGACCACATGCAATGAAATCTGAAATCGGTTAAGCCGTTCCGGAAATATACAAAAAAAATTCAGGTGGAATACAGAACCTCCTCCTTTTTTGAAGTGGGTAAAAACTCGAACAAAATATATCACAAAAATTACGTTTACTTAATCAAACGCGTTTCAACGACAAAGTCGCCATCCTCAGTAATACATTTACTAGACCTTTAACTGTTATTGTAGCTCATGTATCACTGAGGATGGCGACTTTGTCGTTGAAACGCGTTTGATTAAGTAAACGTATTTTTTGTGAGAACTTGTGTTCGAGTTTTATTCTTACAAATACCATTTATCCAATTACAGGCTGTTATAAAATACTTACCATAATCGGTTCTACCGATACACTTCAAATTTTAATGAAATGTAAAAATTAACAACCCAAACTTATGTCCAAAAACATTACACCTTTTATTTGCTTATTACAACTACTGATTACTACCCCCCCCCCCCTAGTTGTGAATTATCTAATAATCGTTACTGATCTCAAATCTATTGATCTTTTACAGCTTTTTATTTTTGTCAGTTTTTTATGTCTGTAAAATGAATAAAAACAGTTTTTTTAAATGATGGTTATTCAGGGAGACTGTTTCGAGCATTCACCTAACTGCTTGACACGCCCTAAACAGAAGTCTGCGTATCTGATCCAAGGTCCTCTGGGACTTAAAGATTGCTCCAGAGTGACATTTCTTTCACCGATCTTGAACTTGTCTCATAAAGAAGTTACACATCTGGGCTGCATAATTAACTGTTCAATTTATTCAAGGTTAGTGCTTACTTTTCTAAAGAAAATTTGGATAATCGTTACTGTTAAATAGATAAACACAATAAATACCGCTAAGGGAGATATAGGTTATATATTTAAATACAACGTCATAAATGGAACAACATTTATGTATTTTGCTCACCCTTTACGAAATACAAGGTACCTTTAGTAATAGGACCAAATTATCAACTACATATTTTAGACGGATATTCACGGCTTCAGGAAAGTTTCGACATGTCGTCCTTCCATCGTTGTCGCCGTTTGTACATAAACACGTTAGCACGTAAACAAAATTAAGATGGAAATATGAAATTTGTTATATAGCGTACTTGTACGCTAGATTCTTTTTTAATATCAAAAAAATCTAATTAAAAATGTCAAAATGTTTAAAAAATGTTTTGTTCACATTTCGTGTGTTATTGAATTTAAAACACAATAAATTAGATAAAAAAGTAATGTTAACCACCCTATCTCTCTACTATGGCAAATAGCAACGTTACTGTCAAAAATATAATTTCAAACTTTGTTTTCCTAGAAAATATAATATTCGCACAGTAACGAAATCCGAAAAGATCTAGTCATCGACACGAGCACAATAAGTCGAAACTTTTTAATAGATAAACATCTAAGACGTCAAGAAAGTAGCAATATACACAATTACAAGGTCAGAAAAACCTGTGAAACAATAGTTTTAAACAAACGTACACCACACTATGTATTCTGAGTTAGAATAAGGATAATTTTATCCCTTTGAACATGGAAGATACATGCCAATGGAAAAGTCAAGTAAATTCGATAAAATTAACAAGTCCTTCTCCTGTTATTAATATTACAATTATCTCTTTGGTGTTAAAATATTTGTAACAACAGGAGCACCACACCACAGTCTTAAGTCATACAATGCTTTCGAAGAAAGCCATATAGGCTGTTCGCACATATTTCTTGGGTACACAGACTTTCATATTTCTTAGGAAGAATATTATTCTTAAGAGTTTAGTGCATACTATACTCCAAGTGAGTTTATTATCAATAATAATACCCAATAATATCACATTAGTTATGTCACTCTGCACATGTCTTAAACTAAAAAACTATCTTGTGTCTTATTCATTAAACATCATCAGGCAGCAGCTTGATCCAGTGACTTTGTTATAGTATCTGTTAAACACTCTACACTATCATTCACCACTGTCAGTGAGGTATCATCAGCACAGCCTTACTCCTACATCAACGTCATTCGCCATTATCAAAAACAACAGGGGTCCCAAAACTGACTCTTAAGGCACACCGTAAATAACATATCTCGGTTGAAAATCCTGTCCATCTACAGAGACCATCTCCCAGCTGCTATCCAGATACGACTTTAGCAGTTTCAAAGCATTTCCTTTAAGAAATTTAGTTTGCTGATCAGCACTCTATGTAAAAAGCTCTACTGAGGTCACAAAGTGTGACCCCATCGAGGCAGCGAGCCTCAAAGCCACAGAGCTCTACATGTCTCTTAAAAAACTAAACTGAGTAACCACGAGAAGGTTGTCTTTCTCCAAATAGCTATAAAGCTGCCTCAGGACCACAGCCTCAAAGACTTAGAAAGAACAGAGACTGGTTAATTACTGAGTAAGACCCTTTTGTACAATTTAATTTTTCTTAAAAGGTCCAAGAAACCAACATTGGGGTATCACATTTAAAGAATCAGCTTGTATTATATTGTTGATAAGGTTAAGTAACCCTAGAACACTACTCATTCGTAAAAATTACGACCCGCCCTTTGTAAAATTCGGAGAACTCGACGACAAAAGACGGACACGCTCTGTCTTTTTGTTTACCTTCCTGCCATTGTGAATAGAGGCCACTGTCTCTTCGGCTAAGCTCAAAGTTGAACCGTTATTACCGTACTCAAGCTCGCGTCGTATATTTTACGAAAGAATAGTATTTGCGAAAGTTTTAACTAAAGTGTTTGAATATTTTTTTTTGTAAATTATTGTTTTTATATTGTTAGTTTTTAGTGTTGTAAATAGTTTATTGTGTAAATAGTGATTTTAGAGTTCAAAGTGTTTGATTTAGCTACTAAGTGTATATTAATCACTGCAAGGAATGTGATTCTCAGTGAAGACAGGACTCTAATTTTGGCATTTTTGGCATTCTACCTAATGAACTTATTGTAAATCATTTTTCTCTTTTTATATAAATTAAACACTTATAAATGATGTATTTTATTTAATTTTTCCAATAAAATAATATTTTATATTTTTTTCAATTTTTTTCCCAGATTAATTAATTTTTTTGAAAACGTACTTGTAGTGGTGGTAAAAGACATTTTTTTAGAGTTAAAATATGTAGGAGTTCATTGTTAAATATTTTTAAAAACACTTAAAAACAATAAAGGATTTAATATAAAAAATAGTCAACACTAAAGTAAAGTTTAAAAAATAATAATAAAAATAAAAACAGAAAGTAGTAAAATTTACGAATGAGTAGTGATCACGTAACAATGAACTAAGAGTAGTAATCTAGGGGTAAGATCCAAACTATTGATTCTATCGAACATAATTTAAGAAATCCTTAAACTTAATTATTTTTGTTTGTTTCAAAATGTCCGCCATTTTTTAAAATAAATCCTACATATCTGAGGAACGGGAAGATGATTTTGATGAAATTTGAATATTATTATATTTTACAAGGCCTTATTATTTATTATCTCTTAAATCATGTAAAAATATTAACGACCTATCAATATTTATAATTTAATATAAAATTTCTATTAAAAAAACAGCGTTTTAATATTTTCCCGAAAAGATCAGTTTTAATTACTATAATCAACAGTGAATATATTTTGTACTGTGACCTCTGTTCCTACTAAAGTTGAACTTGTCGCGTTTTCATTTCCTTTAAACAATTGCCACAGGAAGCCTAGAGTGACGCCTTTGTACAGAACTTCGACGTCGAATCGATTTCTGGCTTTGAAACGGGATATTTCGTCTTCCTTTGAGTTTCTAATTGTGGGGAAAAGCAGTGTCTGCGTTACATAACACCCTTTATGTGAAAAGCTCTTAACGAGTCAGCTGATCCACTTAAAACACTTGAGTTCAACAATCCTTTCAAAAACAAATAAAGAAAATTACAGTTTTGTTATAAAATTATACAAGGTAAACTATACATATTGAATAGACGGTGAGTGGTTAATACGCTAATATACATGACAGGCGTTATTCCTGAAATCTGCTTTTTTATATTAAAAGTATACCCCTGTCTGGATTATACGAGGTAAGAAATTTACTCGATTGTTCGTGCATCGATCCTTAATGTGTAGCTTATTTACCAAATCTTTGAATAAAATTAAAAAAACATTTATATAGCGGTATAACAATAACACATATATACAATTTAACACACACAGACATGGTTGCAATAAAATATATACATAATAAATATATACTTATAAGTTACGAAATAAATATAAATTGACAGAAAACCAAGGATTCTCCGAACCTCAAAAACAAGAAAAAAACTAATAAATCAAGTTATGATTATTATACTACCCTTATGTACATTTCGATGACACAGTCATAACCTCAGAGATTTACAGCTAAATTAAACAGAATCTTAAAGCTTAATCAACCAATCACAAAGAGGTATACTTTGCCTCAGGTAACTGATCCGGATTTGGAATGATCAATTATCGTGGTTACGTTATGGAATACCTGGTAAAATATATCAAATTTTACAACACAGAACTGTAATTAAACAAAATAAATAAAATAGTCCAACAAATAACCTTACCACCCTGAAAAATAGTTAGAAATTACTCCTAAATCAATAAAAAGTATAAATGAATCACACAAAAAATATTCCATTTTTACAACATTTATTTATTTAAAATCATTATAATTTTTGTAAATTTTATTTGTATTATTCATGTTTATTTTTAATTTACAATTAAATTTAACTTTCATATAAAACACTATCATAATTCTGTAGAAGTAAAGTAATTATAACAAATTCATAATTTAGGTTAAAAGTTTTCAAATTATCCAGTTTGATAGAATAGAACTTGAACACAAAAGTCTCACAAATATTACATTTATTTATTCAAATGTGTTTAAATTAATATTTATAGTTTAGTTATTGTAGCTCGTGCATCACTGAAAATGGCGACTTTCTCAATGAATCGCGTTTGAATAAATAAACGTACTATTTGTGTTCAAGTTTTATTCTATCAAGTATACCAATTCACAAGTCGAGCTCAATATTTATTTGTTAAAATTGTCCAATAACTACTTGGCATTACTTTACACAATTTACAAATTAAACTATTTAAATTAAATAAAAACAACTAAATAAATATTAGAAATATGCATCAATTCACAAATAAAATTTGTTTTGTACTAGCTAAATTAAAAAAATAATAACAGTAAGTTTCAATTTCGTTCAAATGTATACGCCTTTTTAAAAAATATTATTTAAAGAAATTCTTAAACTTAATTAAATTTTTCGTTTGAAAATGTCGGCCATTTTAAAAAATAAATCGTAAATATCTGAGAAACGACAAGTTTGATTTTGTTGAAATTTGAATATAATTTATATTTTAACAAGCCCAATATGTCTTGAAAATTTAATTGTATAAACAGTTTTGTATTCTCTCAATGGAGCATGTATGTATTTGTGTTATGGAACTGTAGCATGTTAACAGACCAACCTCTTCCTAAAGTCACTTCTGTTCAACTTGATGAGGATCTTTCTTATTACCTCTCATCAATCTCTTAACCTCTTAACTAGTCGTCTCTTAGTGCATGCCCCATACCCTACCTTGGTGATCTTTACAAACCTGTACTACATCACCCTTCTGCGTTTAATACAACAACAGTACTGATTAAATGATGTGTAGCCATGAGCTACTGATCAGAATGTTAAATGTTTTCTGTCCTCAGAAATGTTTTCATTCTCAGAAACAGAGATCGACTTAACATTTAGCGATCAAGAATCTATAATGCTTCAGGGGGGGGGGGAAGGGTGACAATATAAATCTGTTCGATTTCTAAAGGTAGATCCTTTGGAGAGAGCAGGAAGAGCCATTGACTGATCACCATTTGTTTCAGAAGATGCTCTTTTGAGAGTTTCATTAATTGCCCACTTGGACTATTGTCCTGAAACTTTGGTAGTGTTAGTTGAGATCATTTGTATAAAAATCAGTTACACAGTATAACCAAAATAGCACGTTAATTAAACCGCCGACGGTAAATCAAAAGCGCTTTCAATCTCGTCAAAGCTGGTTGAGGTGTTTGCTATTCTTTTGTACCGAATTCAAATTCCAGTAAGGCATCAGTGATGTACCACTCTTTGGCGATTATGAAATTTCTAATAATTATTACTACATCAATAAGTTAATTAATTCGCTTCTAATAACCTCTGTTTCAACAGTAGGCGGCAAATGTAATAATTACTTATCTTCAGGTTGGCGAAAGGCTTTTTACTAGGGCGAAATTGCGTTCATTGCCCGCTATATCAACGTGGCTGCATCCATTGCATCACGTCGGTGCAGCCTGGCAAGGTTGTGACAATCGTTCCCGCCGTGCGAAAGTCACATTAGATTCTGTTTGTAGATTGCCACAAATATCGGTGATGGTGGACAGGGAAAAACTCTTTTCTTTCTTAGATGGGATTATCTTAACTGCCTCCAGTACAGCAGTTAACTTTCCGTCATAATCGTTTCTTAATGTTCTTTACTCAAGTTCTGGGATCGAAACTGCAGGATACACGAGAGCTACTGGAAGACATACTGTACTGCAATGGAGGCTCAATACTTAAGTCACTCTCACCACGAAAGCAGGGATCAGTTGACAACAGGGCGATCTTGACCTTCTCCAGTACCACATACAGAAACCGTCATGACTTTACAATTCGGCAAGGTAAGCAGGTTGTAACTTCAAGCTGCACCTTTCAATATCATCCAAACTTTACATCCTGAAGAAGACTAGCTCCGAAACTTCAAAGGCAGTGTGAGCACCAAAACATATACTACAAAAAATAGACGTATAATTTTAAAAATGTATTAATATCAAATTAGTAAAATACACGCATTTCATATCAACAGTAGCATGTTTATCTCATTCAATAAATAAGTAATTAATTTCAATTTCACAGAAACCAATCTAGCGTAAAATATAAGTTATAACATAAAATAATAATTTTAAATAGTAATAATAAACGACCAATTGGAGAACAGTAAAGCTAGGAGTAGGGCGTTAGAGACGGTAGCGGTGATGGGTTGTCGGAAACAATAGCTCCTCTCTGGCTGTAGCCATGACGTACGGTGTAATGGTAAGGATATATAAAAGTCATATTTAGTTGGAAAATTGCGACTGCTAAGGAGAATATCAGTAATAATCGTCAAGATTTGAGTAAGAAATCGACTCTCTTTACTTGTCTAAACCATTTACAAAACCAAATAGCTACTAGAAAAATTACGCATAAATAAATACGAATTGTAAGAAACCTCATAGTATGTTCTAGAGACTATGATAGGGGTTATGTGTAACGAATACGAGTATGACAACCTCGAGAGGCCCAACCTGGATGTACACTTTTTATGTAGTTTTGAGTTAGATACCGCTCTTTCATCTTTTATATCAGATCTCTCTCGACCAACTCTTATTGTATTCCGTCTAGGGCTAGGATAATATATATATATATATATATATATATATATATATATATATATATATATAATAAAGCGACGATGACGGTTAAGTTTTACGTTTTTAAACATCAACAAAAATTTTAGGTATATATTAACTGAAATAACTATCTTTCCAGATTAGCTAAAAGAAGAAATTCGAAAGAGTCACATTACGTTCCGTTATTTATTAATGGAAAACTTTTAAATTCCCCTTAGTAATTATAAAAAAAAGCATTGCGCGTCATTATGATAAATTTCAAAATAGGCTCTTTCAAATCTGTCAAATGTTGTTAAAATTTGAAAGTTTATGTCCCAATCTAATATTGAAAATCTTTACAATTTATTCCCAAACTATATTCTTTTTTTATGCAGTCAAATTTTGCATACAAGTTTAAACGTTTACAAAACACTTAAATTTTATTAAAATTCCATTACCAGATTTTGAGATATTTGAGTTTCTAAGAGCGTCCTCACTTCATTTGATCTTTTTGACTAATAACTCCTTAACAGGGATTTTAAATAGAAAAAAACGAATATTTTGTATATACTTAGCTTTGATTTTGTGATTGAAAGTGTAAGAAAGTTAGTGCAGTGTTTATGTACCGTCTATATAATACGTAACAATTTAAAATAGAATCATTTTCACTATAGCATGAACACTTAACACTGGACGCTATTCATTATTTTGAAAGTAAAACTTTTCAAAGACAATAACTACTTTTTATTTTCTACTATAAAGTATAGAGAAAGTTATGTGACGGGTCAAAAATCGGTGCCACCATGTTTATCGTGAAAATATCCTTTTTTGAGTTTCCCTGAGAATAAAATGTGGTTTTTAGAACGATATCGTTCTGTCTAGTTGTACAGGCTAAACGAGTGGATAGGTATTTATGTAATTTGATATTTTTGTCATATCTAGATGAATATTTTTCGTTTTTTTGATCACGCCAAACATGGAGGTAATTGTCTTAAAACTAGAATTAAACATTCCATTTTTCTCAAATTGGATAAAATGAATATTTTCTAAATATGCAATCACTAAGGACCCCCTCCCCCCAGTACTTATCGTCAACAATTCCAGTTCACAGAGTTATTATGAAAGCCGATAACCTGAAAAATATCGATTTCAGATTATGGTGAAATGTGAAGATTAATGACTCACACTAGTGACAAATCTCAAAGTAAAAAGATATTACGGTTCATGAATGACAGTCAAAACGAAGCATGACCGTCATTATTAAAAACTATATTTTAATCAAATAGACTACTTATATTGAAATTACAGCAGAAGCGAAGCAGAATAGGTTTTATTTTAAAATATACATATATTTTCAATATGTATTTTATAATAAATTTAGAAAATAGTTGAAAAGGATTTTTCTTGATTTTGATATAAAATTATTTTTCACAAGAAATAAGTGGGAGGGGGCACTCAGTAATGAAGAAAACTTACATTTTTTTTTTCGTTTAAAAGTACTATAAAGACAATAAATTTATTTAGTATTTAAATTGAGTATTGTCGTGTGAGAAAGTTAGCGCAATATTTATGCAGAGTTTATTTAATAAATGAATCGTTTTAAAATAGTTCACTGTTGTGTATCCTACCCAATGTTAGCAACGACTTTAGTATCGTGAAATATTCAACGAATGCTTTACAATGTATGCAATGATTAAAGATACTTATTTCTGTTAACAAATTAACACGTTCATGGACATATTAACGCGCCTCGCTCTGAAATCCCCCCTCGGTGACCACTCAAATTAAAATAAGTGTAAAAAATGTGCCTCGCGTGGATAATTTCGGACATGCCGGTGGCACTCTATCAATCTGTCTCACTCTTTCACCGCCCTCCCACCCACCACCCACAAACCACAAATCTGCCGCCAGAACATCTCTCTCGCACTATGACGTCACTCACCGGGCGGCACGCGCCTATTGGCTCCCGGGACACCACCTAAAACAGGCTGACCAACTGCAGGGAAAATTTCAACATCTTTGTTTATAATGTGGGCGCTTAGAAAATTTTGTGTACTTTTAGAAAAAGTGTTAAAGACTAAACAATGAATATTTTAAAATTAAAATATCCACAATTAAAAAAAAAAAAATATTAAAGTTTCAGCATATTTTTACTATTTTAATAAATTAAAACAACAGTAGATATCGATAAACAAATATTAAATAACACTTGTAGAAATTTAAAAATATATAAGAACAATATATCTATAAAATCAAATTTACAAGTCGAAGATATGACTGTTGCCTTCTTCAGTTTACAAAGAAAACATTAGTCGAATATGAAATTAGTCATTTGAAATAATATAAAATTTTCCTCGGATTTTTTAAAAATTCAAAATTTTATATTCTGTGCCACTTAAATTACGATATATATGTAAATAAACAAATTATTATTATTATTTTTTAACCTAAAGGGAGATTTATACAACTTTACTTAAAAATATTTTTACTTTATGTTCACGATATTTGTAGGAATTTAAAAATAATTTAAATTGCATTAAACCAATTTATAATTGACAAACCAAAGGTTAAAATTAATTTTTTTACTTTTGTAAGAAATAGGAAAATTAAAGCAATTAACTGGATTAGGAAAGACCGATATAAACTATAATAATATATCGAAATTCTTTAAGTAGTTTAAACAAAATACACTTGTAGATAAGATATTACAAAATACTATGACGAAAAATATATTATTTGTTCATATTATATGCGTGAGCAAATAGGAAACAATTCTACATACGTAAAACTAATACTTGGTCACGTACACAGGGAAATAGTTACCAACGCAGGGAAATTTCGTTCCAAGTGGAGGGAAACTGTAAGGTTAATATTGTACTGATGCGACGTGCCAGTCGGTGTGCGTTCCTTTTACAAAATACTTCTATAGTAACTTTTTCAGAGACTGTTTTGAATTTTACATCGTGTCAGTGAAAATGAAGTTCAAAAACTTTTGTTTTGGTGTTGTTTTTACAAATTTAATGAGTTTGTAAACGGCGTCAAACTTTTATTTCTCGGTGGAAATGTTTTAAAAGTAAGTTTTATGTGATTTTTATATTATGATTGTTTATAAACAAAACAAAACAAAATTTTAAACACTTTTTTTTTATAGGTTATGAAATAATAATACGATGATATAAATTTATAAATTATATGGAAATAATTTTGAAATATATGAGTATAATAATTACGACGGTTGTTTAAAATTTTGTAAATTATTTATAAATTAAATTTGTTTACTAAAACTGAATATTTTAGTTATATAAATTGAAAATAAAAGATTTTTTTTTAAATAAAGGAACTTTTAAATTAAAATATATACATTTTATCACATAGATAAATTTAAGTGTTTTAGAGACTTTTTTTCTTGTCGATTTTTTTTTCCAGTATCAGTTTTAGGCTACTGTGAGTAAAAAATATTGATTCAAATGAAATGGGCATAGTGCTTCCTCGTAAATTTCCTTGTAGAAATTTTTGAATTAAATAGGACTATCCTTGAGATTATTAAACTTTAAGAAATACAAAGTTTTAGTGTAAATTTTGTTGGTTATACGATTAACAGTTCATGTCTGAATGATAAATGCCATATTGTCTTAGTAGCACAAAATGGGTTATATCAAGCTATTACAAAATCAACAGGTTTTTGCTGAAAATACTTTTTATTTGAAGAGTAATAAGAGTAATATTTGAGAGAAAGTAACTTTTATTACTTTCTCACATGGACGTAATATAGATAAAATCAATTGATGAGTCAAAAAATTAATGTAAAGATTTTAGCTCATATATGGATTTTGTAATAATGTTTAATAAACGGGTAGACAGATTTTAATCAAATTTAGAATATGGACACATTTTGTTCATATCTCGGGACTTTTAAAAATTTTTTTGTGATAACTTAAAATTTTGAGGTAACTGCTATCAGAATAAATCATAAAATTTTACGATTTTTTTCAAACTTTGATCAAATTTGCTTAAGGATCTAAAGAAAGTTTTAGTCTCCAACTACACAAAAATGCAGTTCATGAGTTATCAGTAAACAAAATAAAAAAAAAATACCTTGGGTCTGTTATAAAAGACGCAATTTTTCGAAATCGGTTCTACCTATTTCATTCAAATTTTAGTAAAATATGTAAACACACGATGTTGCAAAATCGCAATAGGAGATATAATTGTTCAAGAATATGTATTATAAGTGACAAAAACTAAAATGAACCTTGAATGTCGTCATTAAATATTGAAATTAATCAAATACTATTTTACTGAGTTCAAGTTTACGCCCTATTTCAATATATATATTTTGTTTTTAAAAAACACACCCAGGGTTCATTTTCACTTTTTGACTGACAACTAACAAACTAACATTTTTTTGGATGAATAGTATTTGCTTGGTGTCAGGGACAGTTGAGTGAAAAAGTTTGTGCAATGATTTTGTATAATTCATTTTGTTAATAATTTGTGGCATTGATCAACTTCGAGTAACTTGTTGTATTAGATTTCACAATTTATGAGCATAAACAGGGGGATAGATTAAAAAAAAAATAGTTTTTTTTATTTAGAGTTTGTAATTTATATTTTTTTACATCTTTCTGATTACGTTTTTCAAAACACTTTAAACTAGTGAAAAAAATGGAGAACAAAATGTACGTAATTCAAATTTGCAAGAAACTGAACAATTAAATTCCAATTTTTCAAAATGTCTATTATATTGATTTCATAATAGTAGGGAATTTGTTTAAAATTTACTGCATTTTATTTTACAAGCCTCCAATCGAAACTTATTGGGTTATCAGCTAAACAATTGAAATGTTAGCTTAGTTTATTTGAAAACACAGGTTGCGAAAAATCATATTTCACAAAACTGTTTTAATTTATTAGGGAATCTAATGCAGTCTATATACGATCTCTCCATGATAATGTACACTTGATATAAAATATCTACCAATTCTACTTTTATGAATAATTTGACACTATTTTTGGTTCATTATATATTCAATGTGATTCAGAACTTCAAATATATAATAAAAAGCGGCTGAATATGAGAAGTTGTTTTAAAATTATGACCCTCCCACATATAAAAAAAAGACGTGAAACATTTTGTTTGCAATTTGGTTTTCCAGAAGATTAGGTGAATCTGTTTATAAAACTTTTCAAATATAAGTCCAGTAACAACGCGTTTTATGGATCTTTTAAAATGGAACAATTCAATTTAACTTTCAATATCTTTTATTATTTAAAAATGACTTTCCTTAATGTAAACTAAGTCAATGGGTGCCATCATGGTACGTACCCAGACCGATCATGTAAAAGTAAAATCCAAAATTTGAATTTCTGGGCCTTGTACGAAATGTCGTAATTGTGTATGACACCACTTTCTTGACGATAACTAGGTTATAGTGGGCCTCGTCGATGTTAACAAGTTTTCATTCGCTTCGCCCGAGCCAGTGTTTCGGTCCTGGCGAGCTTCGACTCGCTACGCTCGTACCTGTGACTCAGCCTTGTCGAATCTCGTAACTGTATGAATATCACACTTTCTCGGAAGGTCAGAGCTTGAAACTAAAGTTTTGATTATACTTTCGTTTTTGTCATGGTAAAGTACAATTAAATGCAGAATTGAAATCTAAATTTTTGTATCTAATTTATTCTAAGTTCAATAACACGAGCTATGAACAAAAAAAAGTTAAAAATAACCGTCATTTTGATATTTTCAAATCAACATGTCTGAAAATCCATAAGGAAAATCAATATGAGTATCTACATTATAGACCCCTACAAAATTTCATGTTGCTATCTTATTTTTGTGGCCGCTATCGTGCTTATGTACACACGACAATGACGGTCGGACGGCATATCGAAAAACACTTAAAACGTAAATAAATCAATAGAAACACCAATCTGTCTGAAAGCAGAGGTCAACATTTTCAACGATTATTAATCTTTTTTTAAATATATTTCGTTTACCAGGTAAGTAAAAAAGTGTTTTCATTATTTCTGTCTTCACAAAAATGATTATTATCAAAGAATTTTGAGACAAAATAAAGGATCAGTTTGAAAGGAGTTGTTAATCTTATACCACTGGTTCAGTTTCCAAAAGTTAAACCTAAATGTCTCTATCCCAAAATATGAATAAATCAAAATTGCCATATTTCAAAATATTCAAATGGAGGACTTAGTAGATAATTTAAAATGACAAAAAATCAAACACTTTTTAAAATTTGGGATTGAGAGCCAATAGTATGATTTTAGCGTTTGTTAAATTATAACAAAATTAATGGTATCAATAATTTAGAATTGTTTAGAGTGTACTTTTTTATTTTATACTGTTAGAGAAAATCATACTCACTGGAAATCTATAATTTTAAAAATGAGTTATAATGATGGTATTTTATTTGAGAAAACCTCTTAAAAACACATTTAAAAAAATACATTTTTAGTTATTCAAATTTCGTGATAGAGTACAAATTTCATAGGGGGGGGGGGGGTTAATCTCAATAAGTGACATATCTTTTTAAAGCTCTTTTTATTCTGTATTATCTCTCAAACTTCGTTTATATTAATTTAATCTGGCTAAGCTCTGAAGGGATATGAAAAAGGCATTTTGTTTTTTATTTAAAGTCGCTATTTTTAAATTATGAACATTATTGAAAAAAAAAAGTGTAAACATTGTTTCTCTTTACAAGTCCTTTAAAATAAGATATCATTAATTTGACCTAAGTTTACATACACAAATTTGAGAAACAAACTTCGGTAATGACCTTTTGTATCCCGGAATTTAAAAAAAAAATTCTCACAATTCTTTATATACGAATTAAAGGTGTATGATATTATACTCTGTGTAAAATTCAATCGCTTTCCCACCATACGTTTAAGACAGGTGGTTTGTTTCATCCCTTGTGTTACGTATGTAGACATGATAATTCCGTGTCCTCTTTAAGTTATTAAAAATGTTTTTATATTGTCCAAAATTATGCATAATTCAATTTCATGTAAATCTCGATTAAGTAATTTGTTGTGTAATTAAGTAATTACATTACTAACTTTCAAAATAGCAGCTGTTTACATTATTAAAAACTCATTTCTCAGTTACTTTGAACTTGTTGTTTTGATTACACCTCCTAAAACAGCGACAAAAACCCCAATAAAATACAGTTTGAATTAAATTTATAGAAATTTTGGTTTGTGAAAAAAAATAAGTGAAGAACAAATGTTGCAAAGTTATCCAATCTATTTCTTATGAGAGATTAAAGTTTTACCCTCTAACTTTTAGACACATACCAATTTCCATACATTTCGGTGGGAGGTGGGTTACATATCTAGTACCTTACTATTTCATATTTTGTGGTAATAAAATATTATCTTACAGAGGCAGATGGGCTTGCGCATATTTATCAATTTTATATTTTAGTTTCGCCGTCGAATAATAAATGTGTAAACCAAATAATGAATCGACTTCAATATATATTTCAACAATTTCGACATTAGCTATTTGATAAATGTGACGAAATTGTGTGCAACTACACAGTACCCAATCTTATCTGATTGTCGTAAGTCTTACAAAATTTGAGTACACTTTTCGGCCATTCTTAAATTTGTGTTTTAAATCAACAAACGCTCTAAACAAAAGAATTGTCTTTAACATTTAATAAGTAAAAGTACTATTTTTTTTTCGGACTAAAATTAAATAATTAACTATTACTTATAAAAATGCATTCTGAAGCTATGTGTTTACAATTTTAAAATATATCTTTTACTTTCTTAAGTATACTTAGAGGAAGTTATATGATTTGTACTAAAAACAACTTTTTTTTTAAGGAAATAGACTAGATAGATCTATCAGCCGTCATTCGTCTATCGCCTATATAGTGCTCTACAAATTGATAAAATTTGGAATATAGACATGGGTTTTGTGTTTTAGATAATTCAAAATTTGTTATTATCCGTTATCAGAGCGACAAATAATTTTTTTAATTTCTCAACTATAAAGATTTTGACAAAATTTTGTTTCTTTACAACCCCTCAGTAAACAAACATTGGTCGTCATCTTCCTGAATTATGTAAAAAATGATTTGGATAAATTATGAAACAAACCTAAATTAAGCTGACAACGGATTTATTATTTTTCATTTTACTAAAGAACAGCAAAATTCGATTTGACACATAAATTTGATCAATTTCGATCAAAAGTATTTTTATTTTTTGATGGATAAATCGAAGTTTTTAGTTTTAATTAGTTTTTACAAATAAACTAACTTGAAAATTCGTGAATTAAGTAGACTAAAATAAAAACAAAGCAAGTCCTCAAAACTATTTACTGAGTAAGTTGACTGAACTCGCTTAGGACATTTTGAGATATTACAATTTTTAGATTTTCGTCCCTGGTTTACTTTCCCGTTTTGCCTGCATGTTTGGAGAGACGGAATAATCTAACCTAATCGAAACCATACGTTTAGGTTGAGGCCTTATAAATTATATCTTGTAAAATTTAATCAAACTTACTAGACCTGATTTTGAAAAAAAAAAAATCAGAATTTAGAGTTTTGGTCTTATGCAAAATATTTAGCTTTCCATAAAAATAAAAAATAAAAATGATAAATTATAGAAGTATGATCAAAATATGTCCATATGACACAAATCAAATCTACACAGACAAATCTACAAAGATTACTTTCTTTTACAGAGAACCTCTAACTTAACCCATTGCATTGAGGTCGATATTCTTCCAGCATTAATATACTTTCAATATACTAAGTCAAACTAGGTTATACTAGGTAAAAGTTTAGTTTTCATCCATGGAGAGACTCGAATATACAGAGAGAGACAGAGAGAGAGACAGACAGAGAGAGAGAGAAAGAGAGAGAGAGAGAGAGAGAGAGAGAGAGAGAGAGAGAGAGAGAGAGAGAGAGAGAGAGAGAGAGAGAGAGAGAGAGAGAGAGATTATCTCTCTAGGATTTGATCCAACTATGTAATTTTCAGACCCAATTAATCCAGATTATATTCAACCAAAATTAACCAATGAAAATTACAACTATCTCAAAATTCATTAAAGACTTATATTATATTATGGGACTGGGTAAGTACCACGAAGGCCCTCATCAACGTTTTAGATATTTTTTGGTATTTCGTAGAAACAAAAATAGACATTTGAGTTGAAAGTTTGTACTCCAAGCTCTAAACTTGAATTCTATATTTTTAGCACCAAAACACTTTTTATTATCTTACACAGAGAAAAAGTTACATGGTGGTCGAGTTTTTTAAATATTTAATATCCGTTTTAAAGATGATATATTCGTCACCACGTAACATAATGGAAAGTGATATTTACAAAGTTTGGAATAATTTGAAATTTTAAGTGATTAAAATATACCAAAACCATGACAGTAAATTAAGGAAATTAGATTTTAATTTAATATTTTAAAATATATTTTAAAAACGTAATTTTTTCCTGTGACCATTTATTATATTTTACCGATTTTGAGAACTCTGAAATCTGATGTTTTGGAAGTCATACCAGGTACCAAAGTATGCTCCCATATCAGATTTGATCAATACCAGTCAATTTATTCAAATTGTATCTAAGTTAGACTTCAAACTATAATATTTTTGTTACCAATCATAAAATTTTCTCTGGTATAGGCTATGTAAGTAACAAACCGTGAACAAATATTGTACTAACTTTCTCACATATTCATAAAAAAAAAAAATCAAATTTTAATTAAATTTAGTATGTAGAAGTGAGACAGGCATAAGAACAACACTAAAATTCCGACGTTCTAAAAAATCTCTAAAACGATTTGATGAAATTTTGTTACAATGTGCGTGTTTATAGCTTAAACCAAGCCTATCACGGGAATTATATATTAAAAATAGAAAAGGGTAATGTTTGGCTAAATGTAAAGATTTACACAAACTAATATGACAAATAGCAATTCCGGTCGGAACAGTTAATGGTTTCATCATAGTACTCACCCAACCCGATCATACAATTTAAAAACAAGCAGATCCTCAAAATGTAATGTTTTTTGAGCCTTGGGGAAATGTTTAATTGGTAGGTTAAGTTTTTTAAACAGTTGTTACACAGATTTTCTTAACCTTAGATCAGGGTTACATTTTTGACAACAAAATTGTTGTCGTAGAAAATGGGGTTGTTATCTTTCTATGCCAATTTTCAAATGTTTATCTAATTTATTGTGTTATAAGTTGAGAAACACATGGAATAAGATAAAAAAACTGTTTAAAATTATACCAATTTTTACATTTATAGTTCGATTTTTCTGAGTTTCAATTGGGTTCTGCATAAGCAACCTCTAGTCCCCTATAACAACTTCATGTTTCTATCTTAATTTCGGCGGCCGTTATCGTGCTTACGTACATTGTGTACGACAACGTTAACGAACGGTGTTGAAAATCACGTTTTCTGTTTCCTAAGACCACCAAACGTGAAGATCAGTCAACGATAGTGGTCAAAATTTTGGACGATTATCAAACCTACCTTCTGCTTCGTGTACTGAGTAAGTGAAAAAAAATCGGTGATTAAAGTTCTTTCCTAAATACTCTCAAATTGAATTATAATCTTATAGTACTTGCCATATGACAGATTGGTGTAAATTTCACCAAAATTAAGTTGAAATTGGTTTAGCCGATTTTGAGTTATTCCAACTATTATGACGAATGTTATTATTATTATTATTTTTTAATCGATAACTCCAGTAGCGATATTTATGACATAATTTCGTTTAGTTTGTGTTTTTGAGGATAAGGTTAGCAAAATTTGTTATAAATCATTATTGAGAATTTTAAGAAAATTGAAAATTTTAGTATTATGACAAAAATGTAAAATTTGTGAAAATAATAATAATAAATATTGTATATAAAATAAGTACCAGCTAAAGTTATGAAATTTTCACATTTTAATTTTACAAAACGGTTCAACAGTATGAGACATCTCTATTGAGAACGAAAAATCATTTCCGAAACCATTTTTTGAGCACAGAAGACTTCAAAACGGATATTTTCACACAAAACTCATCATCGATTTTTTGACCAATTATATTACTTTTTATTACGCGCGTGTGTGTGTGTGTGTGAAAAATAAATAGAAGTTCTACTTCGAGGTACACATTCTAAAATATGCTCAAAATGCTCACTTCTTGTCTTAAATAAGGCGTATTGATTTCACGATGGTGTTAACTCATCTGCAATAAGTGGCACTTAGGACAGCAGGACTAAGCCTGGAAGCCGTATTAGTCCTGCCATGTTGGTTACACTGGAATAATTAATGTCAATTTAATTCTGTTACGACTTCTCCATAACAAGATCACAGCTGATACGTTGTCATAATACGAATCGTATTTTTGTTTTGTGTGCGGCCTCCATTTTGGTATGCAGATCGTCAAGCTGAATATATGAGAGTTCGAGTCATCTTTTTTTTATCATCTATTGCAGTGGCAAGTATATGTTATATTAATGGAGTCAACTTAGGAACGGGTTGATTAAATTTTTTAAAATATTTTAGCTGTTAGAGCGAGAGGGAAAGAGTTTATAACAATTATTCTGTGTTGACTGGAAGCAATATTACTTTACATTTTTTAAATAAATACATTCAATCATGGCTTCTATAATTCAGATCAAAATTTAAAATAGATGTCTATAAAATTAGGTAGGTTAAAATTATTTATACAAACTTCTTATTTAAATAAAGCCAAAATTTTTGTTTTGTTTTTATAACGAACATTTGGGAAAATATACTTTGCACTGTAATAAATACGTGTACTAAATTTAATTTTGAAAGGACAGCCAAAATTTTTGATTTGCCGATTATTTTTTGGTAAAGTATCGTAGATCAACCAGTTTCTTTTAAAATTATAGGCTAGTTTGTACTATAAAATGGTACTATAATTTTTTATAATAATTGTTTGGGTCTCGTCTCTATTTTTTTATAAGTTTTGTGACTCAAGACAAAAAAAATTAACTTTTGTAATTAAGGTAAAACTTTAAATGAAGCATTTATATTGATCAGTTCCCAGACAAGTGGACTTTTAAAATGGCTACATTTAAAAACAAAAATGAACTTTTAAAATGACTTGAAGTTATTTTTATACAACCTTAAAGTGCATGCAAAAATTTATAGCGTGAAAACAATATGTTGCTACAATGTATTAAACAAAAATGGTTGGTGAATCAAAACTTTTAAACGTTCTTTGCAAAAAATTTTTTCACCAACAAAACGGTTCTACATTTTTATTAAAATATAAGGAAACCTAAAATTGTTAAGAGAAAAAAACAACAAATTACCAATATCAACTGTTTTTTACAATTTGTTAGATAAATAAATTAGTTTAAATATTTCTAAAATGACAAAATGTTATAGAAACATACATTACAAACAATTTCAGATTTTATCCGTCCTGCCATATTTCTAGATAACGAAAACGGAAATATGAAAACAATGCGATTAAAAAAATAGATTACTGTACCATAGATGTACATAGTTTAGGAAAGGCTCCCTCTAATGTCTCTAAATATGTTTCAAAACAAATTTCCCTATTCTCAGAGTTTTCCGATGTCATGAAAATTGTCCAGACTATGTCTTAACTATATTGCATGTTAGATAAAAATAAAACTCGAGCAGAAGATCTCACAAAAAAAGTTTTTTGTGAGATCTTGTGTTCGAGTTTTATTTTATTTAATATTATCTCAGAAGTCAAGCTCAATATTTATTTATATTGCATGTTCACATATAGTCTACTACTTCGACCGTATAGGCTACTATAAAATTACCGATTCAGCAAACAAAGTAGAGATTAGGCAAACTAACTTATTCTGTTAGATTTGGTGCAAGTGTTTTTTTTTACAGACATGCACAGTTTTGATACTGCGCAGGTGGTGTTCAACTTCATACTTGTAATGCTATGCCCATGTTTTAAGATTAAATGGACTTATCCATAAACCCAGATATAACATTATCGTCTTACTTGCAGGTCATTATCCTCTGAAACGAGATCTATCTCCCCTCCTCTCCCAAGTTCTAGGACTTCAAAGCCATCTTAGAGTAACCTGAGATTTATTTAAAGCAACTTCATAGATCGATCATCCAAATCACCTCTTCTCAATTGGTACGAAATTATCTGAAAAGATCGAATGATACTTCTGCCGCACTATATTTTGTATTTATTATTTAAATATTTTTAATGAACACTTTAAGAAAATAAATTTAAAATCCACATTTAAAAAAGCTAGAATGAACACAAAGAAGCAAATATGGTGAGTGTGATGGGGTGAAAAACCGAACCGTGTCCAGTTGACATCAATTCTGTAAGTCGATACGTTGAAAATCGAAACGTTACTGGGCGTAAGGTGTTATAGGACCATTTAGATAAGGAACTGCTGAAAAACACTTTCAAATTTGGTGTAATTTTATTGCTTACGATTTCAAAGAACTTATTGCTTACGATAAAATCAAATCTTACTAATTTCTAATAAAAATATTGACTACTAGAGTTGTGCGATTTTTTAAATTTTGAGGTTATGTTAAAAGAAAAATTGTGTTCTGTATCTTATTATTTTTGAGTAGAAAACGCAAATTAGTCATCAGTAGATAGTTATCTCTTATTTTGTTTTGTTTTTTAAATAAACTATTTGAAAATTGGCAACTGCAGTGGACTGCTCAATATTTTATAAACGAAACAACTAATAAAAATTTTATTATAAATGTAGTGATATGAAAATAATTAGTAATTATTGTAAAGATTTTCTTACAATATTATGAAGATATGAAAAAAAGTAAAATACAAAAACCCTAACACGAATTAAACTAAATTATTCGCGCAATAATGTCATTTCAGTAATTTTAAGTTAGAAAGTGAAAATGAAGGATGGACATGTTATATTTGTACAAAATATTATACCACGTGTTAAATAAGTCCTGAGACGGCTTAATATTTTCTAAACCATTACAGATAGAACTACAAAGATTTGCACATTGTTAATGGAATCAAAACCTATTTTAGTATGTATTCAGTGGACCGCTACCTTTTCTGGGGGACGTCCAAAAAAGACCTTTAGTTTGATGTACATTTAAGATTTTCTTTTGACCCCTTATGGCCGTCCCTCATTGGATGTAAAGAGCCAGTGAGCAGTCTAAGAAATAGTTTTTATAAGCCAGGTATTGATTTGAAAAGTTTTCATTTCATAACCTCTACTTAGTAAACATTAATAAGCTCTTTTCAATATATCTGACGTTGAGCTAAAATGAACTTTAAAATCACGCTATTTTAGCTAGGGTGAACCTTTTGAGGGTTTGAGGGTTGTGGCCTTTAATTCGATGTACAACTCAACCTATGCTATCATTTAAGATTTCCTACTTACTCCTTGTGGGCCGTTCCCATGGAAAGGTAGCGGTCCACTGAATACTTACTAAAATAGGTTTTGGTTCCATTAACAATTAAAGCTCTTTATTAGTAGAGTACAATGACGCAAATAACAACTACAAGTATGTTTCCTGTTTGCAGGAATACCCACTATCAGTCAAAAACAACTTTTCTTTTAGGCCTATCATGGTTAATCCATTTTATTTGTTTGATTTAATATGAACTTTAAACCCACGCTATTTTAGCTAGGATGAACCTTTTGAGGTCGTGTTCGCGGCATTGCGTTCTACTTAAAAAGGCCTTTAATTTGACCTAAACTGGACCTATGCTCTCATTTAAGATTTCCTACTTACTTCTTGTGGGCCGTCTCCTGGAAAGGTAGCGGTCCACTGAATACGTACTAAAATAGGTTTTGGTGTCCAAACAATGTGCAATGCTTTGTAGCTTTATCTGTAATGGTTAAAAAAATTAAGCCGTCCCAAGATTATTTAACATGCTTTATATTTAAATGGAGCTTTTTTTATTTAAATACACGTTATATATTTATTGAACCTTTCACTAGTTCAATAAATTCCTTTTTACCACATATCGCATTTGATTGAAATCGAATTTTAAATAACGGTGGAAAGTTTGTTTTCCAATTTTTGAGATTTGAAGCACTGGTTTGTGTAAATAATGTTCACATTAATTTCATAAAATATCAATAAAATCGGATGTAATTTTTTGGAATAGGTATTACTTTATAAAATTAGATATTTTATTTCATTTCTGTGGACGACCTTTTGTTTTCATACGAATATCGGGAGATAAGAATCAATATTTTTTCCGAATACTTCTAAAAAAATCATTGGAGCCAAAAACTGGAATTTTTACTTTCGATTCGAAAATGTTTAGCAGTGATCCCTGAATTTTGAAATAAACTTTTGCTATGTGAATAAAATACGCCCACGTTCCAAATTTTATCAAAACCAGTTTGCTCGTTTGTACTGTTAACGACAAACGAGAAGCAGTCCTCCGAAACAATCTTTTTGGAGTTTAGAAGATATCAAAACTAAAATTTCCGTCAAAAATTTGAAAATATTCTTCAATGCAGGGTGATTCGCAACTGAACAGAAATCTCTCGAAAAAATAGATAAAAAATAAGATAAGAAGTTATATAAATATAGGCCCAAATATTCATGGACCTTTGTTAGCTAGTTACGAGTATTCCAGGTTTCTGATTCACCGGCCATATTGAATTTTACGAAAAATAAATTACGACGCAAATTTGGTGGTCCTAACTTTTGTGGCCTGAAAAATTGTAAAAAATAGATCCCAAAAACGTATCTCTTGTAAGCTTTGGAAAAGATTATTGTAACCCCCCCCCCCACCCCAAATGTAGTCGAAAATACAATTCGAACAATTTAATTTTGATTTAATTAATGTGAATTCGAACGTTTTTAAATATCGTTATTTGATTCTTAAGGTCTATAATACAAAAAAAAATTGTAGATAAAATTTATGGGTATTCATAAATGATTTTAGTTATTCTTGGATGTTGTAGGCAATTATCAAAAAATGAAATTTTTAGGTTTTTGTCGATTACTCACTTTTGAGCTGCAAAAAAGGAATTTTGTTTTTCGTTAAAAGAAGAAAACCTTTACTTTTCGAGATATTCAACGTTAAACATTTTAAAAGTTCGCCTCTTTCAAATTTTAGAAAATATTCTTGGTTTTCTGGTATACTTGTAAAAGGTTACGTAAATATTGCTAATACTAAATCTTCACTCAATATTTTATCTACTTCTAAACATATGTCTTTAACTTAAACACAAAATGGTGTTTCCAGACCTATGTTTATATAAACTTTTTATCATATTTTTAGCTATAAAATCATATATTTCCCGAGAGATTGTCGTGCAGTTCTCAATCACCCCTTCTAAATCTACGTCATTAAAATGCATTATGACGTTTTGTATATTTAAAATAAGTATTTTCCTTGACTTTTTTCACAGTTGTTTATTTAAGCAATCATATATTTTATGCTATTTAGATTCGCTTTACAAATATCTTTTCTTATTAAGGAAGACGGGAAAGAGGAAACGTATGGAAAAAAATAAGGCAGAATGTGTAGGAAACACTCAGATTTAATATAAAGTGGTTTGTAACAGGAAAATGTTCACAATAATTCAAACAATAACTTAACTATAGATCATAAATAAATATAGATCTCACTTGTTTCACTCGTGTTGGTAATTAAGCTTCAACGAACCGCGTAGTTCGTAGAATGTGTTAAAATGAACAGTTTTTTATTTTCACATGAAGAAGTATTGGTTACGCTTTCGTATTATAAAGGAAAGACAAATGTGTTTATGTTTTTTTTTAATACAAAATATTTCCTTCGTTTTATAAGCTTTATTAATTTCTCACAGAAATTTAAAAAATATATTGAGATCGGTCTCATAACACTATTAATACGCTTATTGTAAGCTAATAAATGTTATAATAGTAGATGGAAATTGATGAGAAATGATGTAACAGCGTGGGAAACCGAAAAAAATAGCAAAATCGACTTTAGCTATGCTAGAAAAGTGCATTTTTTTATCTCTTAAGGGAGATATAAAAAAATAGTGTAACGATACACACAAAATGCATCAAAAATGCACTTTCATGCACTTTTCTAGTGGAGCTCCACTCCGATTTTGCTATTTTTTTTTTCGATTTCCCACTCAGTTGCATGTACTTCAACTTCCCAGATACGTCAGTTCTCATAAGTTTTTGGGACTATTTCTCTCTACTAGTACTACTAATATACGTTTAAATCAGATAATGTTTGTTTACTGTTTTGATCATAATTAAGATTTGTTAGATTATTTTGCTCAATTGTCTATTTTCGTTTTTACGAAATACTAAAAAAGAACTAAAACGTTGATGAGGGACTTATAATTAAAACGTGGTACCTATAATTAATATAATATATGTCTTTAATGAATTTTGAGATAGTTGTAATTTCATTGGTATTTTTGGCTGAATATAAACTGGATTAATTGTGTCTGAAAATTACATAGTTGCATCAATTCCTGTAGGGATAAATAAAGTTATATACTCCACTCAGACTTATCCCACACTAAAATCCTCAAATTTTGAGTAATTCTGATTTCCCGTTCAATGCGTAACAATAACTTTTCACACTAACCTATTTATAAACCATTTTAGGATTTGGTATAAAAAATTATCATTAAATTGGGCTCCAACCTTTTTTTCTTCAAACAGACTACCGCTTTTTGATTTAATACATAACAAAAAATGTCACAAATATACAGTTTAGTCATCGAGGCTCAAAACAATACGCGACATTTTAATACTTTCGTGGTATTCACCGGACATTTCATAGTCTTGGCGTACCTATGAGATAAATTGTTATAATTAAAAATTTATTTTTTACAAATTTGCGAATAACCAACAAAATGTTTCAGTTTCGCAGATGTTCAAAGATAAATAATGCAATTCATAATTCCAATCTGAGTAATGAAAGCCCTCAAGGCAGGTGGGAGTAAAGGATGATTGTTGATTAGAGAAGAAGAAAAACCCAAGAAAACTGAGCTCTAGATTGTGAGAATTGTTTTGATAAATTGATGTCATTTATATTAGTACTTGTTAGTACTTTGCTGAGAGTTTGTGCATTACGTTTGTAAAGAGGAATATGAATATATGTTATTAAGAATATCGTTATGAAAATATTAGTCTACTCAACGACAGAGGAAACATTTTTTTTTTTATTACGAGAGAGTTCATAAAAAATGTTGATTAACTTCACTATATTTCATATATATTCTTATGCTACATTAATTGTCAAAAATTAAAGTTCTTATAATTTAACTTTAATAAACGATCCATGCACAAACTTTCTCACATAAAGAAAGACTAACAAAGTAAATAATTGTCGCCTTCTACTAATGTTATTTTCTTCATTACAATGTTTTCCGAGGTATTTCTTATGAAAAATATGTTGGCATTGAAGGATCCCCCTCTTTACCAACTTTTGCACTTTCAAAAATAAAACCTATGTATATTTTGCTTATTTAAATCGAGTTTTAGGCGATCTATATTCATTTACGGTTTTTGTCAATTATTTGTGTCTTTTAATTGTTATTAGGCATAGGTACTGGCTTGTGTCATAAATAGGACAAACTAATTTTGAGAAATTAGATCTTTCACATAGTTCAAAAGACGATATATTTATTTAAAAAATTTTATTTACCAATAAATTATAAATTTTAATTTTTGGGTCGAACCAATTTAATTAATACCGGAAGTAGAGTCATGCTAACCTATGGTAGGTACTCTATAGGATAACGTGCTTTAAAGAAGTCATACATAATTCACTTATTCCCAAGGTAACTAAATACCATTCCAGATAGCCAGCTCTTAATGAGATAATTATAATAAATTAATTTGGAGGACTTGCACTTAATTATAAAAGTAATTGCACACAATTCAAATTGAAATATGGGTAAGCGAAGCTATACATACGTTTATACTAACACCCCCATTTAAATATATAGAGGCTATATTTCTATAATTCGGCCTTCCCAGTAAACGCAGTTACGCTATTTCGCAAAACGTAGTTTTTTCTCTACATAGTAATTTAGAAAAACAGGTGAATTACATAAACTGAATAAATTCCGATGACTCGGTACCTGTGCAGTCGAACTGACGAGACATCAGAAATTTATAAAAATCCAGTCAAACTGACGGGACATCACAGACTTGATACCAGTGCAGTCGAACTGACGGGACATCACAGACTTGATACCAATCCAGTCAAACTGTCGAGACATCACAGACTTGATACCAGTCCAGTCAAGAGATCACATTCCAAAATCTATCTTCTACGTAATAGGCTCTTTCCTTCAGCTCCAGCTACATGATTACCATCTTTATCAAAGCACGCAATATTAACAGGATACGAGGAAGATTCTAATGCCTAATCAGTAACATGACAGAAAATATGTTTTATCTGAATCTTAAAAGTCATATTTTATCAAATATGTATCAAAGTTGTTTGAAAATGTTGTGGTTTGTCTTATGGTAGTATTTTGACAACTAAATTTTAATTTATAAAAAATATATATATAAGCAAACTATACCTCTAAATGTGACCAAAATTTGCGAACATATCAAATTTGATCAAAATAGTTCTTTCGATTGGGCTGTAAAGCTCTTTATAGGCAACAGGTAACTGACAAATCAATTTTTGGTCTCATTAATATCAAAACAAATATTTCAGCGATAAAGACCGTGTTCATCATGATTCATGTTCACTTTTTGACTAACAAATGATCAACTCACGATTTTGGTGAAAAATAGTTTTAGTCAGTATTAAGGATGAGTGAGTGAGCAAGTACGTGCTAACTTATTGTGATATCTACAAATTTTATCTCTTACCATCCATATTAATCGTTACAGCTGGATAGTTAGACGACTTCAAATTGACCGAAATCTGTCTACATCTTTATAATTTTTTGATATTTTTCTACATTCTATACTTTCTTTTTTTAAATTAAACAAATTCTAGCTTTTCGTCTATGTATTTAGTGTTGCTATTTTCATTACTTGTACTATTATTACACTCTTCTTAAATATGTTTAGCGATGATTTAATTATATAATGTTTACCTTCTCATGATCCGCCAGCTTTTATACAAATTATACTCGTTTCGGCTTCATGTGATCTTCAGTAAATACAAACAGAAATAATTAAAAACATAACACTACAGAAAACATACACGCACAAACAGAACAAATACATTAAAAATGCTGCCCACTTGTCTTTGTACAGATCCTACCTCTTTGGATTTTCTGGTAATCATTAGATATGTTTGTGTGTTTAATATTTAGACGCCAGATGTTATCCTGTTTGTTTGTTTTGAATTATAGAAAATATAGAGTTTCATAAATGGAATAGTACTGACATTTAAAAACAAATTATTATTTAGGAGGTTGATCAATGAGTTCTTGGACTTTTTATAAATACGGTATTCCCCCCTATCTATCCATATCCTAACTTTTTCTATATTTTTTTTAGTACAGTATATTCAAGTTGTAATTTATATTTGAGTAGCTACGCCTTTCATTTACAAGATGTTCTGTATATTTTGGTTTATTACTTGATATCCCTGATATGTTATAAAATAATGATTGTCTTATATATTCTTCTTCACAATCATCATGTTGATTTGTATTGCTCTATTGAAATATTGTTTTTGTTTTGACTATGGTGTACTTCTTTATGCTTTTTCATTCTATTATTTGTTTTATATGCCATAAAAATTTAAGGAACATATCAGGATATGAAGTATGAAACCAAAAATCAAAATAAAACTGTTTGACGTACCATATAAACGTATTTATAAACTTATCTTTATTATTATCAATCCAGAAGAGTTTTATATTGAAAATTATTTATTTAACTTTATTATCAATAGTTGTCTTGTATATTGATTAGTGTTGAACGTCTGAGTTTCTTAAGTAACAGAAAACCCAGAAACTCACACTCGGGCCGAGGAGTTTTTGTGGACTTTTGCACATATATTTATTGTAACTGAATATTTGTATTTGTTGCCAAAAGTAAACAAACAAATAAAAGTATACAGGATAACAAACAAACCGAACACAATTCTCACAAAAAACACGCCTAAGTATCAGACGCGTTTCAACGACAAGGTCGTCCTCTTCAGTGATACACGAGCTACACCAATCAAACTATAACTGAATTCACTGAAGCTCGTGTATCACTGAAGAGGACGACCTTGTCGTTGAAACGCGTCTGATACTTAGGCGTATTTTTTGTGAGAATTGTGTTCGGTTTGTTTGTTATCCTGTATAATTTTTCTCATAAGTCAAGCTCAAAATTTATTATAAATAAAAGTATAAATTAATCTCTCTTGTTTACAGATAAGAACGCACACATTCTTCACCTCGAGCGGCGGACAGACATCCTTCAAGAGCATCGAATGTATCTCCAAAGGTTCGAGCATTTCAAAGCGTACAAATGTTTAAAATAAAAACAAAGTCTACTCAAAATCAAAACAAGGCTGGTTGTGAACGTTTAAATTATGACGGCCAAATTTGAAAGCGATCGGAATAATAATACACAACCAGGAGAAGAAGCGAGCTCGTCTACGTCAGCCAATCATAACGTTTGCAAGAAAAGTACTTCCGCAACCGGTTGTAAATCTGGGAGTATCAACAAGAAGAGTGTGAAGATATCAGGAGTAACTTTGAACTCGGCATCATTGGCTCTGAATCGTGACGGCAGAAGAGTAAGTAATCTGAAATTATATTTTATTTTATTTATAGTAATAGGCCTATAAATTAAATTTTTTAAACCAGAAGACTTCGTGACTCGAACACATTTGTCCAAATTCTAATAATCACATCTTAAAAAACTCTCTTAATCTCGTTTTAGTGCTTCACTTCTGTCTCAAAGTTGTACATACGTGATAGTGTTCCACTCGCTATGCTCGTGTCAATTCTCGGCCGTGAGAGATTCTGTAATTATATGAATATCACATTTTGTTGAGGTTAGTGATAGAAATTAAATTTACGGCTTTAACTTCGCTATTTGTCAACGTATAGAGAGATGGGATTTATACTATTTGAGTTTATTAGAAGTTGAATAACACACTAGATAAGAACAATAAACTGTTTAAAACAATTTCAATATCTTGTTCCTATCCTTATTATTTGTGCTTGATATTGTGCTTACGTACAGACGACAAAGACAACGACAAAGGCGACGGACGGACAGCATGTCGAAAATCACTTTTCAAATTCTTTAGGTTGTGAAATGTGAAGGTCGACCAAAAAATAGAGGTGAACATTTTTTAAGATTACAAAATCAACCTTGTACTTCGTATAGTGGGGAGGAAAAAAATGAAAATGAACCTTTTTGTCGTCTTAGATATTAAACAATATTTATAAACGTCAATCAAACTAATTTTGTGAAATTAGGTTTTTTAAACAACTTTAAACTTAGTTTTTTTTTGTTACACATAATTCTAGAAACCAATTTTTAAAGGAAACGGCAGGAAATCTGTTTTGTCTTTGTCCGCATGAAAAAATAAAATAAAAGTGATCATACACTCGCTACTGCCGTGTCGGTGGAGTGACTATATAAATATAAAATTTCTTGCAAATCAGGATTCGAAATTACATTTTGACAATAACTTCTCTCTTGTTCATCATACCATTACATGAATGATTGAAAGCTGGAAATAAGTAGAATTCACACACGAGATATGGAAAAAAAACTGTTTAAAATGGCCGCCATTTACAATTCGATTTCCTGAATATGAACACATTTTATACCAAATTTCATGTTCCTATTGAAATTTTTGTTGCCGCTAACGGCAGACGACACGACAACGGGTGGACATCGAAACGTGAAGGAATCTCCACTCGCTAGTCTCATATTGTTGGCGTGGCTTTCGTGATTATACAAATTTCACATTTTCTTGAGAGGTGTGGATTTGAAGTTTCACTAAGCATATAACTTCGCTATTTGTCATCGTAGGGTGTGGAATTGTTACTATTACCTGCAGAATTTAAATTTTATCAATTTAGTGTGTTATAAATTGAATAACACACGAAATACGAAAAAATAAATGTTTTAAATGACTTCCATTTTGACATTTTCAAATAAATTTGTCCGCATTTTAAATAAAACACACTATAGTCCTTGTGGTCGTCGATGTGAGGTACGTAAGGTAGAAACAACAATGGCGAGGCCTTGAAACGTGAAGATCTATTTTATGAAAGGAGATCTACATTTTTACCTGATTTATTTTATAGATTGTATAATGAGTATTACGTCAAAACCTCAAGAACTTATTTTTGCTAGATTAATGTAAGAAAGCAAACTTTGGTAATAGTTGTAAAACGTTTATTAGACTAAGAGTACAGTACAATATGTAACGTACAAGATAACCTACAAATTTGACTCGTGGATAATGTCGCTATTGTTTTCGATCCAATTAAAACAATATTACTCATAGATACCGTAGCCGAACGAAAAGACATAATATTGTATTTAATTGAAAGTGGATAGTTTCTATGACATTCGAAAGCTAGAATATTGGAAAAGAAAAATTGATCTAATTCTGAAGATAGGATAAATAAAAGTCAATAGAGACCTTAATTTAAATAAACTGTGTAAAACATTGCACAAACATTTCTACTCACGCTAACCCAAAATCAAATTTAAAAGTATGACAAATAATCGCCGCTAAAAATGTAATCTCAGTAGTTGTCAATGAATAAGTGAAAATAAACGGTGGACATGCTTTGTTTGTGCAGTAAACACGTCCTTAGCATAAGGTTGTATTTGATTAAAATGGAGCTTCTAATCAAGGCTGTCAAGGTTAATTATTTTGTCCAATTATTCCTGAATCGTTTTATTTATTGCTTGAGATTTTGGAGATCAACCTTTAAAACTAACAAAAATGTGAACGAAAATCAGTAGAGTTAAAATTTGTCTTTTATAACAGTCGAATGTTTCCGATAATCCATTAACAGACATTTTACGAGAGATGGCGAACAATTGGGTTATTATACTCTATATATGAGCATCATTTGTTTAAAATGGTTTTAACCAATTTTGAGAAAATCGTAATTTTGTGTTTATTTCTTCTTGCAGCTGTCCCCTAATTTTAAGTTATATAAAAGGGAAAAAATAATCGTAGATATAGTGAAAATATATCCATATACAAAATTTCATTAAAACCGGTTCACGCTTTTGTGCTGTAGAGCACTGCATATACGACAGACGATAGACATCATTAAAAAAACACTTTTTTGGGTTCAGTTTTATAATATATACATATACATCCGCCAATAACTCGATATCCATACTGTTTGACCAATCATATAACTTAACATATACCAACCAAAACTATGTAAAAACATTGCACTTATATTTTTACACAACTATTCACAATATTAACAAAAAAAAATATTTGGCGTTATACCACTTTAACGTTATTGGGCCACCATTGCGATCTCTAAAGCTACAAGATTTACATTTTAGTGACAATTAAAATATGAAATTGGAATTTTTAAATTCGTCCGTGGAAAATTTTGTAATTCAATTCTTATTGAATTAGCTAGTTTATGTATTTTCGGATTCTACACAACATTGTAAGACTTTACATATTTGACATAATTTTTCGTAAACCAACAGTTTAGTAGCTAGGCTTCAAAAGATTGAAATATTGAATGTTTTACCTATGTTTTAAGCGCTGTTTTAGAATTATTTAAAATTTACTTTAAAAATTAAATCGGTCAATTATAAAACTAGGTACAATACCTGCTTTTTGTCTTATTCCAATCCAGAAATCACTTGGTGATTACCGCGGTTTCGGGTAGCCTACGTACCCATCTTCAGATCACAGAAATTACTCAAATTCCATCATTATGTGGTCGTCAAATATGTTACAAGTTACACAAAATAAAAAAAGTTTACCTGTGTTTGGTTAGTGTGATTAGGCCTAATCAATATTTCAAATGTATTTTAAAAAGTGTTTTAAGTGTGTTTCGTGATGCGTGTTTTTTGTAACTTTTATTTTGTGTATCTTATAACATATTTGACGACCACATAATGATGGGATTTGTGTTATTTCTGTGAT
Source organism: Aphrophora alni (assembly GCA_963513935.1). Lineage (NCBI taxonomy): Eukaryota > Metazoa > Arthropoda > Insecta > Hemiptera > Aphrophoridae > Aphrophora > Aphrophora alni. The sequence goes on along the minus strand of OY740772.1, from coordinate 28,563,735 downwards.
CTGAAGATGGCTACGTAGGTTACCCGAAACCGCGGTAATTACCAAGTGATTTCTGGATTGGAATAAGACAAAAAGCAGGTATTGTACCTAGTTTTATAATTGATAAAATTATCCAATCCGTGGGCTAACATGTTGAAATTAAATCGGATTATCTGTCCAATTAACCAATTTCTCTTCTAAGTTATAATTCAAGATAGTTACAAACTTATCCATTAATACTAAACTTATTCACTCACCAACACACAGAAGTAGAGGAGGTTGATTCTTCGGTACTTTTGAGAAACCATGGCTACGCAACGGTACTAGATATGCGATTTTATTAAATTCTACTTCTGAAACCAAGTCCAACCATGAGATTAATCATGTTGGAAATTGAAATTTAGGCTGCTGTTTATAATCTTATTATATAGATGTTCAGATTTCTACTAGCCTAAAAATTGTTCAGATATGTGACTACTTAAATTTTTGGCTGTTTATATTCAAATATTTAGATTTTCTGAATGAAACTTGGCTTGTTCAGACATGTGACTACATCAAAATGTTATTTATTTGAAATTCAAAAAATATATGAGTTGTATCTATAATTAATATATTAGCCTAATAACACTAAAAGGTTTAAAAAGTAAACAGTAATTATATATTGTTTAATCCAAAATATTTAGTTAATGTGATTCTGAAATTTGGGTAAAATTCTAGTTTTGAATACTTAAATGAGCCGTTTAAACCCAAATATATAGTTTTACGGAATGAGTAAAATTGTTCAGTTTTGACTACTGTACTTACAAAAAAGAAAGAAAATTTATATGATAGTTTTTTTTTCACTACAGAGGGATAACAAATCTTAATTTATTGGAAAACAACCAAAATTAACGGTTTTAAACTATTTATAAACTTTAGGGCTCTTAAGGTCTCTTTTAACGGATTTTGAAAGCTCATGATCAAATTTTACTTTAAACTAGGAACGTTGAAAGAACTGTCTTACTTTTAAGGTTATTTATAAAAGACTATCGTTTTTGAATGGTATATATTAACTCAAAATGGAGTACTTAAGCATTTTGACAGTCAAAACAGGAAAAAATATGTATTTTACTTTAATAGTATATAGTTTTCAGATATTTTAAATAATTTGGTTCCTTTTAAAATTAATTGCTCTAAATGACAGTCGTGCGGTTCACATCAAGTTCATATATCTGCCGGCCAAGATCTTTCTAAGCCTTGAATAAATCTTAAATACAGTACTGTTTTATAATTTGAATTATGAAAGACCTATTATTAGCCAAATTTGACAAATTAGTGGTTTTCTTCAAGGGCCAAGAATTGGTGTACTTAAGATTTTATATAAGACACATGAAAAACAAGTTAAATATGTAATTTTTAAAATTGCTTTAAAAATTTTGAAATTCAGCCCAAATTATGAGGTTTTATGATTACTGTTAAGACTTATTAAATGTTGAACTATTTTTTTACTTTAAAATAGGACATTAAAAAAAAGCTAATATTGAATACTTTGAAAAAATCCACAAAAATCCACATTCTATAATAAATTTGGAAATTTATTCTCCTAAAGTACTTCTAAAACATGTAATATGATGTGATTAATAAATACTCTTTAAAAATACTTAGAAACCCAAAATCTTGAAATTTTAAAGTATTGAGAGTAACATGCTGACTACATTTTTTTATGTTTTATACTGAAACTTTTAATTCTAATTTCTTATATGTTTAAATTATTTAAAAAAAAACATTGATCTAAACTCTAGACAACAAAATGTCCTTTACAAATTTTCTTTAAAACCTATATTTTGGCCACACATTTTAATTTAATAGTACAGAAGTCTGTAAAAGAGTATACAATATTAGAGAAGAACTTCAGATAGAAAAGTTGTCTGTATAGTTAAAATATTAGCCCAATAACGACAATGCGATGACCCCAAATTTGACTTTTTACAAAGTTTAACATGCTTAATATATGACAATTTAGTTGATTAGAATAGTGAGTATTATTGAAAGTTTTAGTTAATGTAAGTTTACCTTGTTTACTTCATTTTAATAAATAGTAAGAAATATGACGTTGTAAAATATAACAACTATTACTGTAGGAACACTGTTTGGTTTACGTAGTTAAATGTTAAATGTTAAAAAAAAAGATCAGTAATGAAAATATTGTAATCGCTTAAACCTTGTCAAAGTATCTCATAAACTATATCAAGTTTTTATTAACACATATCTAATGTGCGTGGCCAAGGTTTCAAAAATTATCAAAGAAACCACTTCCTCTCCTTTCTGTGTAGTTGTGTGTATGTTAACAATCTAGGACTATAACTTTACACAGACAAACAGAAGTCTACAGAAGTCAGCAATTGTAGTATGAAATTGGAACTTATAATTTAGTCCGCAATTTCTATACCAATTTTATAATTTGTTATGGAACTCACTTATGATGTTTTCGGATTTTACACAACATTAAGACTTTTTAAATTTGACATAATTTCGTAAATCTGACTTTTTTCGAGCTAGAGCCCTCAAAAGAATGAAACATTAATTGTTTTGCTTATTTTTAAGCAACATTTTATATTATTTAAAATTGATTATTTTGTGAAGTCGATTATCTATCATTTACAGGATTTAGAGATAGTTGACAAACAAACGACAGACAGACAACAATTCCAAAAACGTTTGGATTGAGAAGACCTCAAACCTCATGTAAAAAAAAAAACCGTAGTCGTATTTTGACCCATCACCTAAGTTTCTTATATGAGAGAAAGTAAAAGAGAAATGAAATTTCATGTCAACGTTTAAGTTGCAAATCTTACGTTTTATTTTACAAATTCACACCGCTCACCGTATCCTTGTTTTACACTTTCTAAAGTGCAAAGTAACATTCGTAATGAAATACGAAGAAAACGTCAAAGTAAAATGTGGAACCCTTGCTTCAATGAACTCGGGGAAATATATTCTGTAAAAAGTAAAAAATAAAACACGGGAACAGTTGGTGCGGAGATTAGCATAACATTGACTTCGACTACAACTAGGCGCTTAGCAGTTCTCACCATGTGATGAGGCGATGACTGACTTGAATTTGCATTTAATCTTTCATTTTATGTCGTTTAGAAACACAGTTTACTTCCTACTCTAAATGGATAGACTATCTGATGTCCCCAGTTTCACCTGGGGATAGTAGAGATAGTTTTATTAAGAAATAATATTAGCACAACCTTAATGGTGGTGCTATGGAAATAAAAATTATACCCAAATACAGCAACACACCAATTTTGATCAAAATCGACCAATTAATAACAAAGATATAATACTTGTTTTAGGGGTAAAAATACTCTTTTAGATGTAAAAACTACCTTTTTAGGGGTAAAAAACGCCCTTGGAGTGGAACATTTTCAAAACACTTTCTTACTACGCGTCTACAGACCTATCCCAAACCATGGTAAAATATTCATAGCTCTAGGTTTCTTGGATCCAGAGATATGCTTTAGGGTTAAAAATCACTCTTGGAGTGGTACATTTTCAAAACCCTTTCGTAGTACGCGTCTACAGACCTATACCAAACCATGTTAAAAAATGCATAGCTCTAGGCTTCTTGGATACAGAGATTTCGAGATTAGTCTGTGGGTTTTGACTTTTATATGTTATATATAGCACAATCCTAATGGTTGTGCTATGGAAATAAATTATTTCCAAATACAGCAACACGCCAATTTTGATCATAATCGACCCATAAATAATAAAAAAAGAAAAAAGATGATATTTTGTTTTTGAGGTAATAAAACCATTTGGAGTGGAACATTTTAAAAATCCTTTTCTCAGTACTGTACGTGTCTACAAACCTACCCAAAAACATGTTAAAAATTCATGGCTTTAGACTTGGATCCAGATATTTCACCTTCAGTCAGTGGTTTTGACTTATATATATATATATTGATAGTGTTGTAATGGGATAAAAATTAGTCTTCAGATTTTCGATTCACACTCCCCAAATTTTTAAATTACCCCCCTCCCGCTTACTTTTTCATGTGGTTTTGACAGATTTTGTACAAATTTGCTAATTGGGAGGGTTTTTGTTCATCTAACTACGAACGTAAATATAAGCGTAACTCAAATTTTAGGAGAACTAACAAAATTTAAGTTCCATTTTTCAAAATAGGTTTAAACGATATTGATCAAATTTTGTTCTACTCTATAAAGGTATCTTCAGTAATACAGAGTAAAACGTAATCAATAAACATTAAAAATAAAAGTTACATCAAATTTTGGTGAAATATAAAATTGTCACTTTTTAAAGAAAGGTGTTGAAAGTGTTATTTTTTGCGATTATCTCTTAAAGTATAAATTTTATTAAAAAATATCTCAACTAGGACATAATTAGAAGTACTTCAATGATAACCCTTTACACGTTAAAACCGCTTTTAATTTCCTAAGTCTTATATATTATACATGAAAGCCTTGTGAACAATTATTAAAAATTAATTTAATTTAAATCAATACTCAATTATTTAACGATAGACAAAAAATACAATTTCTGAATTGGAAACTGGATTTATTTCAATGTGTCTCTACCTACATTCTAGGCTATAATAAATTAAATAACAATACATATATGTTTGGAACTATAACTTAAATTTACCTAATGTTTATGATATCCCATATTCAGTGTCATTATACAGAATATACGAAAAAAGCGTACAGCGAAAAAAGCGTACACCAGGAATCTTGCGAAATATGCGTACAGGATCAAGTTTTGACAGTTGAGGAGGGTAAGCTATGACGTCAAAACATTTAGACAGGCGAAAAATGCGTACAACATTTAGGGTAAATGGATCTTTTAAAACCATTGAACTATATATCGATGGCTTAGAGTGAAAACAAACCTGATTTCCATCACACTTTTCCCAGGCTGTGGACTGGCAAAATGATAGAGATATGTTGCGCTATCAATTTGGCGTGTTTAAAATCAGCGTGTAGCCTCGTCATTTTTTTTTTTTTTTTTACTTTTTAGTTATTTTTACTAACCTAACCTAACCTAACCTAACCTAACCTAACCTAACCTAATTTAGGGGTGGATGGCCGGGGTGGTGGTTTGTACGCATTTTTCGCTTATCATATTTACCCTATACCCTCGTCAAATACCACTGTTTCCCCTTGTACGCATATTTCGCTGTACGCATTTTTCGCTGTACGCTTTTTTCGTGCCACCATTATACATATCACATGACCACTCCCTTCTATTCATTCTCTGATCACTACATCTTGTTTCATCTTTTTTTTCGACTGAACACGTTTCCTTCCAATTTCTATTCTATCCCGATAAGTTCCAAGGTGGTCGTTACTTATTTGTGTTTAGATTCCAACACTTCCGATTTAACGAATACGCCTTTCTCTCGAGTTTTTCCCTAACCCAAGGTACTTTCGGCAAAGTAATTTTAAGGAACCTAACTATGTACTAATTTGAGAGTTCTTTTCGTATACCCTAAATAAATATTAGTTTGAAATATATATCATTTATAGACAGACAGACAGACACGCAGTGAAATTATAAGGGTCCTTGATTTTAACTACGGATAATAAAAAGAAAATATTTTAAAGCAACTTCTCATATTTTTGTACACTCTAATTTTTCCTTGTTGAAGAATTTCAAAATGGTTTCCGTAGTTCCTTCTTAACTAGGAGTTAATAGCTCATTTTGTACAGCTTTCATGTATTAATTTTACAGCATCTGTTGTTAAATGAGCAGATATACAGCAAAATAAACAAGCGCTCTAGTATATCAGTGTCGCAGCTGCAGGTTGAGTGTTTACAAATTATCGCTGAACGTGTTTAAATACACCATTGACATTACCTGTGTACAATATCCAGGCTAAAACCAATCAAGTCCAATTAATGATGTAGACAGACACAGATGCGTCAGCGGTTCAGCAATCTTCCGTAACGAAGAGATATGAAAAATAAATATCAATAAAACTGAACAAGAATTATTGAGAGTGTTACTTGCCCAGTATATGGTGTATAGGTTAGGTTAGATTTGGTAATCGCAATAAATTTCGACTTTGGTTTTTTGACTGATATTCATATTTTATGTCTTTCAGGAAAACGATAAAAGTGATTTTCCACATGGAGTCACTCTGTCGTCTATAGGCTTTCGAAAACACAATAGAGGTTAGGTTATGTAAAGAAAAGAACGAACATGAATTTGGTATAATAGTTTACTCATATACCCTATTTAAATTCAAAAAAATCGAATGTCAAATTGGTGGTAATTTTAAACATTGTTTTACTTATATTTCGTGACATTCAATTATGCATATAATTGTACCAACCCTATCTCTCTACGATGACAAATATAGAAGTTATTGTCAAACGTTTCGAACCCTGACTTCCCAACCCAACCTAACTTCATTCTGACTTCTCAAGAAACTGTGATATTCCTATAGTTACCAGATCCGAAGGGGGCGCGTCACCGACATGAGCGTAGCGAGTGGAGGCTATCTACATAAGTACAGCTTCGAGATACGCAAAGGTCTGGATACTGACACGAGCGATGTGAGTGGAGACTGTTACACATCTATGAAGCCTGACCGAAAGTAATGATATAGGCTACGAGATTCAGAAAACATGTGTAACAATGGAGTAGGCTAATTGTCGTGGGATATTGGACAGAATTATTATATCTTGATAAAATGTTCTCTACTCTCAAAATTATTAATATTCTCAATTAATCACGATTGGAATTTTATTAAAATGGCAATTTTTATGATTTCTTTGAAACACTTAGATTCAATTTGTCATCAGTTTGTACTTAATTATAACCTCAAAATATAAATGAAACATTTCATTTTCCAGTTTTGAAAATATTCATTTTAAGCGCATGTCTTTCAAAGCGCTTATCACGATTTTAACAATAGTTTTTTTCATTAATTTTACATACTAAATAAATTTCTCTTCTCCATGATATGCTCTGAAGCTCAAACATTAGATACTAAAGTGCTGGCATTTAACAGCCCACTTCTTGTCATTTTGAACCCCGTATTATCGTATACTACGGAATTTATTTGTAGATATAAATTCAAGGTATGTAATTTAAACCCATTTGCTGGCTGAATTTATCAATATTAAATAATTTAATAAAAGTTGTGAATAATTCAATTCATCTGATATAACCCCAAATAATTGAGTATTAAAAAATATTAAATATTATTATTATTATTATTATTATTATTATTATTGAAGAATCTCAATAAATTTTCATTTTAAATTAATTAGATTTCACTCGACATTATTTTAAAATTGGTGTAAAAATAGGTATTGGCCTTTAACTTAGAAACAGTCTGATTTGTGTATTAATAGCTTTTTTTATAAAACTAAAATATTCTTGTAGTTCGATTTCAAGATCCATAAAATCAAAACAAAAAATGAAAATGTTAACATATTTTGTTGCTTTTTGTATGAAGTTGAAATTATTGCTGGATTGAATATTGTAGTAAATTTGATTTTGAGATAATTGATGTTAAAACTATCTCAAAAATAAATTCAGCCGCATACAACAAAATTATGTGTTTCAGCAATATCTGTAATAAATAAACATTATCTATATTTTGCTCCAATTTTAGATGTTAGGGATTTTGACACCAAACTAAAAGGATATTGTGAGTTTCATTAAAAAAAAAGGTGTTAATATATTAAACAGGTTTCGTAGGTTTTAGACCTATACCTATTTCTACGCCAATCCTAAAACAATGTAGACCTAAATCTAATTAATCAAACGTGGATCGAAAATTACAATTTTTATAGTCAATTAACAAATTAAATGATGAAAAAAATATGTTTCAGATGTGGTAACTTTAAGACAACGTACAAATTATTATTAAAAATACTTAAACCATTTACTTTACCGATAATAATGAATCCTACACGGTGCAAAGGCGCGTGGAATGAGTTCAAGTGCTTGCCATCCCATATGCTGTACCCATTAACAGAGTGGAGTATTGATTCCTTTCACACATCAAATAAGCCTACACGTCCTATAATTAAGTACAAAGGGGCATGAAGTGAGCTCAAGCGTTTGGCATCCCTTAAACTGTACCCATTAACAGAGTGGAGTATTGATTCTTTTCAACAAATTCCAACACCCACACGCATCTAATGGCTATCTATCTAACTTTATTGATACATCGTAAAAGACACGACTTGAGAAAATAAATTCTGAACTGGTTTGGGACTGTTACCAAAGCCTGACGAACCTTTTGGTGTTTAATTGTGAAGTTTGAACGGGTCATCATGGGGTAGTTGTAATGAAAGGGTTTACTATCTTGATATGAAGGCTAAGACTCCCTTCATTGTGTCGGAGCCGATTTGTTGCATCAGAATGGCTATACGAAGGTCTTCCAAGGGCCGAAAATGAGCACAGCAACTAGATCCTGGTCAAGATCTTGGTAAAAGACTTGTAAAATGATATCACTCAAGTCCTTTTTCTTTCTAGAAATGGCAAGGATTAGGACACCTTTATTTTTCAATATTAGATATGGTCATTCAAGAAAATACCTATTACCTGCAGTTGTGCAAAGAGATGGTTGGGCACATTTTATTTGAACCTAACTACCAGCTGATAATAATTCCATATAATAAAAAGTTAAGCTTTTAATTTCTTTACAATCCTAAATACTGAGCGTTAAAACTACCTGAACTCTTCAGCGCGTAGCCGTCTACTCCTGTACTCCTTACCGGAATGTGATCAGTATCGATTCGTCAGTATCTATTCCTATAAGTTCTGCACGTTTTAACAACCACAGAAAACAACTAGCAACTGATAATAATTCCATATATTAAAAGGTTAATCCTTTAAATTTCCTTACAATTAAAATTACTGAACATTATAAACTGCGTGAACTCTTCAACGCGTGGCCTCCTATTTCCTATACTCATTACCGTAGTTTGAGCAGTATCGATTATTTTAACTTCCACACGTTCTTTCACCCATAGAACAGCTGATAATAATTCCATATAATAAAAGTTTAAGCTTTTAATATCCTTACAACCGTAAAAACTAAGGATTAAAACTGTGTAAAGTGTCCAAGCGCGCAGCCGCCTTTTTCCTATACTCATTACCGCAGTTTGGGCAGTATTGATTGTTCTAACTTCCAAACCTTCTAACAATCACAGAACATAACTAGCTGCTGATAATAATTCCATATTTAAACGGGTAATCTACTAGTTTCCTCCCATCCCTATGTACTAAACAAGAACACTGCGTGAGTTATTCAGCGCTTGGTCACTTCTCTCCTGTAGCCATTACCAGAACGTGGGTAGTATAGATTTCTCTAACTTATACACGTCCTAACATCATCCACATTATATAACTAGTACTTGAAAATAATTTCATCTAATCAATAGTTAAGCTTTTAATTACCCTACTATTAAGTTCTGAACAATAACTAATATATGCAACGCGTGCCCACATCTCTCCTACACCTAATGACGGAGTGTGGGGATGATCGATCCCTCTATTTCCTACACGTTCCAATACTCACGAACCCAAATTATCAGGCTATAATTATTAATTCACCTAATAAACGCTTTCTTTACATTTTAAAGTCCTAATCAAGTGCACTGTTTGAGCTATTCGTCCCTTAGCCACCTCTCTCCTGTACTCATTACCAGAGAGTGGAAAGTATTGATTCATCTAACGTTCACGTTCTAACACCCACACAACATAACTATCAGCTGATAATAATTCCATCACATAAACTGATAAGCTTTTAATTTCCTTACACTTAAGTCCTGATCAAGAGCATTCCTTAAATCCTGATGAAGAGTATTCTGTAAGTTATGGAGAGCTTGCATTATCGGAGTTTTGTCAGTGTGTTTCCTTTAACATCCATACCATAGAACATAACTTTAATTTACCCACGTTCCAATACCCGCAGAACATAACTAGCACCTGATAATTATTGTATCTAATAAATGGTTAATATTCAATGTTAAGTTCTGAACAAGAACACCGCGTGAGTTATGCAGCGCGTGACCCCTCTTCCTCCACTTATTACCAGTCTGTGGGAGTCTCGATTCCTCTAACTTCCACACGTTCTAATTCTGTACAAGAGCACCGCGTGAGCTATGCAGCGCGTGGTCACCCCTTCCTCCACTTATTACCAGACTGTGGGAGTCTCGATTCTTCTAACTTCCACACGTTCTAATTCTGTACAAGAGCACCGCGTGAGCTATGCAGTGCGTGGTCACCCCTTCCTCCACTTATTACCAGACTGTGGGAGTCTCGATTCTTCTAACTTCCACACGTTCTAATTCTGTACAAGAGCACCGCGTGAGCTATGCAGTGCGTGGTCACCCCTTCCTCCACTTATTACCAGACTGTGGGAGTATCGATTCCTCTAACTTCCACACGTTCTAATTATGTACAAGAGCACCGCGTGAGCTATGCAGCGCGTGGTCACCCCTTCCTCCACTTATTACCAGACTGTGGGAGTATCGATTCCTCTAACTTCCACACGTTCTAATTCTGTACAAGAGCACCGCGTGAGCTATGCAGTGCGTGGTCACCCCTTCCTCCACTTATTACTAGACTGTGGGAGTATCGATTCCTCTAACTTCCACACGTTCTAATTCTGTACAAGAGCACCGCGTGAGCTATGCAGAGCGTGGTCACCCCTTCCTCCACTTATTACCAGACTGTGGGAGTATCGATTCCTCTAACTTCCACACGTTCTAATTCTGTACAAGAGCACCGCGTGAGCTATGCAGCGCGTGGTCACCCCTTCCTCCACTTATTACCAGACTGTGGGAGTATTGATTCCTCTAACTTCCACACGTTCTAATTCTGTACAAGAGCACCGCGTGAGTTATTCAGCGCGTGGCCTCCTCTTCCTCTACTTATTATCAGAGTGTTTGCAATATAGAATCGATTTACTTCCTCATGTTTTTACAACTACAGATCATAATTAACAGCTGATAATAATTTCATCTAATAATCGGTTAAGTTTTACATTTCCTTGAGATGTGTAGGATGGGCTTTGTCCATTTAGGCAGGAAATGGACTGCGAGCACCTGAAATTATGTCCAGCTCTTGCGGAAAAGAGGGATTCTCCCGACTATGACCTGTACTGGGCTGCAAGGAAACTAATGGCGGAAGCCTAATGTTTGGCGTAATTAAAAAAAAAAGAAAAAAAAAAGTTTTACATTTCCTTAAATTCTTAAGTTCTAAACAAGAGCACCGCGTGAGCGTATAACGTGTAACCTCCCCTTTGCCGTATTCATTACCCGATTCCGTTAACTTCATAACGCCCCAACACACAAAACATATTTCGCAACTGGTATCATTTATATCTAATAAATGCTTTAGATTTCACTTCATTTGGGTGGAATGAAAATAGTTTTGTTTAAAGCTAAATTTTAAGTTTCTAGAATGGAAGTTTGTTAACAAAATTAAAATATGATACTTTTAGAGAAGTTTGTTTTAAATAGATAGCATTTTTTCATGTCTTAATTGAAGATTTTTAGTTATTAAAATGTAGGTAGGAAAGTCTAGTTTACGCATTTTATTTTCGTTGAATCTTTTTTCATAATGAAGAAACGTAGGAGTAGTTTTATTTTCTCCTGCATAAGGGTTTCATACTACTATCAAAATTGATAATATTGTTGCTTTTTAATGGTCTGTGAAATAATAATATAGTTCATTTAATTTGAAATTTGTTTTCATGTTTCCCAACCTTTGACTATCAGCATATCCAATCTAGCCAACAAATGTTAAAAACGAAAACACTACACAGTAAGAACCTCAAAATTGTCTCAATGACGTTGAAGTAAAGTGGATTTAGAACGAGAGGGAACAATCGCACCTCATACGCACTGTATTTATCGAAGTACTATATAAAACTTATCTTCAGAATCCCCAAACAATTTTAAACTGAAAAGGAAACATTCACAATAAACGGTGGAAAACCATGGCAGAAGCTTTCCCAACCACCCAGCCCGAAAAACAAATAAAAAACTAATGGTTAACAAGAAGCAAATTCTGTAGTTTTCATCAATAAATGGAACTGAACGATGGTCGTAGTCTTAAACAAATATTCTTATATTTAAATGAGAGACTAGACTTTGATTATGCCATAAACACGTCCTTATCGTAAAACCTATTTGATTAAAATTGAGCTTTAATTATGGTTGTGGTTCAGTTTTGTGCCCTGCCAATATTCCTACCGTAATATATTTTTAATTGTGATTTTGCACATAGGATTGGATCATTAAAGTTCATAATTAAATAAAAATCCTTAGATGTGACCAAAATACACCAACGTAACAAATTTGATTGAAATCGTTCCACGCGTTTGGGCAGTAAAATACTGTAAATACGATAGATAAACGAAATTCCCAAAATCTTTCTTTTTTTATACTCGGAGAATTTCAAACGGATATTTCTCCAAAATACTTGACATCGATTTTTGAGGTATCACATAACTTTCTCTATATGTATGAAAGTAAAACTGATCTAGTACCACTACCGGTTTCAACCTTTACAGATTATTTACAAATGTCGAAGTGTATAAGTAATATGTATATTTTAGTTTAGAACAAAGGAATAAAATTAATCCAATAGTATTTTTGAAACATTATCTACAATAGATAAGTATACATTTTAATTAAAAAACACTATTTATATTTAATAATTGCTCATATAAAAAAACACATTTATAATCATTTTCTAAGAGGGATAGTCCGTTTTATGAAACACCATAGAATGAATGTTAAATGAATGAATTTACACTTTCAATTATTTAATAAAACGCATGGGGAAAAATAATAAGGAAATTATTAATAATTAGTGGAATATTGAATCAGGACACAAGAACAGGTGTTGGACGGTGGGACTTATCGATTAACATAACTTTGTACTCCTTCGTTCTCTAGGCATTATGTTGAATTAAGGAATGTCGCTGACATCGACTCCTCCCCCCTTCTCAGATATTTACAGAAATTATTTCTTGTCAAACTCATAGGTTTTGTTAAATTAATATTTATCAAAATCTACAAGTTCGTCAAGAAATAATTTCTTACAAATTACAAAAGGGAAATTATTAATAATTGGCGGAATATCGAATAATGACACAAGAAAAGGTGTTTGACGGAGGGACTTCTCTATTAACATAAATGAACTAAACTACCTTCCTTCGTTCTCTAGGCATTATGTTAAACTAAGGAATGTCTAAACATTGACATCGATTCCCTTCTCAGATATTATAAAATAAAAAATGATTTCTTAAAACATTTGTATATTTTGTTAAATTATTTACAGTTTATCAAGAAGAGTTTATTCATTGTTACTAAAATTGTATATATATATATATATATATATATATATATATATGCTGGGTTTTAAGATCGTTTACCTATTTAGTCAAATATAAGAATTGTTTAGTAAAGTAAAAATGGCGGTAATTTTCAAATTAATTGCGAACTAAAGAGGAGATCCTATAACGTCCCACAATTTTCATTTGGTTCAGCGTTTAACCTCTGGAGCTCAATTCAGTGAGCATGAGAGTGTCAATCCCGAGATACGTAGCTGAATCTACTCTTTTTGCGTGTAGTCTTGGGTTAGATCACTATCTTTCATCTTTCCTATTGGGTCTTGCTTGGTTAACTCTTGTTCACTTCTGATCTATTCAAGTATTCTATTCCTAGGTGTCTTTATTTAATGTTTTCTTTCTTTTTTTATTAGACGATAATAACCGAGAGAAGTTTTACCTTTAGACAACTAGGAACAAAAATTGTCCAGAATTTCACTGTGAATATGATAAAAATATGTGTTTCCTATGGTAAAAAACAAGAAAGTTTAAATTTAAAACCAAAATTATTTAATATTATATGGCTTTGTTATAATTTTTAAGTTAATCAAAATAACCAGCAATTATACAATCTCTACAAGTCGGAATTTTAGTAGGGTGAGAAAATTGTATCAGCGTAACTTTAAGTTTTAATTTGATTCAATATTATAAGAAAAATGGTCGGAAAATCTACCGGGGAAAAAAATGAAAAGATAACAAAAATGTTTTGCTCCAAAATGTTCAGAAAAGAGAGACCTTTAAAATGAGGTATCACACAATATGTTCTTATTTGAAAATTTTCCAAAAACACCACCCTGCCCCCCAAAATGCCCTTTTGGGTCATCGAGGAGCGTAGAAAATAATTTTCTTGAATTCTTTGGGGTCGAAAAGGGGGGTTCTAATTGGAAGGAAATTTTTATCTGGTTTCGTTTAGGCGTTACACATAGTGTCCATGTGGTCTGAAACACCCGGTATATCGGGGTATACCGAAGATTTAATCTTATTTTCATTTCGTACAAAATCACAACATTGTAGGTCAATTTTTGTTTGAACGTAAATTTTACTTTCTCAAGTAGACGTAGTATAGAAAGTTGTGTCATTGTCCAAATAATAAATGTCAAATATTTTGGGGAAAAATCTATTTTAAGGTCTACTGAGAAAAAAAGATTATGTGTTTGCCGTTTGTCATTTTTTCAATGCTTTTTTAACCGGAACGATTGAGAAATCTTTGACCATATCTCTAGGCTTTATTTTTTCTATAACGATAACGAAAAATTAAGATTTTGATCGCCATCTACCCAAAAATTTTGGCTCTTGAGTTAAATAATAAATAAAGAATCGTCCACGAAGATGATAAAGAAATAATTCTTCTTAATCAGTCTTACCGATTTCGTTCAAATTTTGGTAAATTGTGATGACCTAAACCAATTCGTTAAATCACTAGTAAAAATAATTTACGATTAAAAATTGAGTGATAATTTGAAAGAAAACTATTATGAACTTTGACTGCTGTCACTAAAAACACAAATTAAATTAAATACGATCTACGCTCAAAAGGAAGCAAGCTTAAGTTTTATTTCAATATCATAACTTTTTTTAAATTTCACAAAATGTCTCTTAATTAATTAATTTTTCATAACAGATATATAGTCTAGTATTCAATAATCAAGAGAACACCAATGATTTCTATGTCATTTTAAGTAATATTGAAATATTCTTAAGGACGTTTCGACGAATATTATATTTTGGTTAGAATTTGTAGTTGAGGATGAGTTGTGATAAAGTTTATGCAATGTTATGCCACTGTTTATTCTGTTGTAAAATCTATATCTGATCTATTTTGTGGTGGGGGGTATACATTATGTTAAGAATAACAATAATCTGCAGTAAATTACGTAAGAGAAAGTTTCTTAACTTTGATTTAGCGTAAAATGAAAGTTGAATGTACATCCAAAGTTGTCGCAGACATGATAATCACCCCCCCCACCTCCCACACAAGTCAGACTTTTAGTTGAAGAAAGATGCATGTTCAGTCGATGGGAGTTGGGTTGTAAGTGTTTATATTTTATGACATGCAAGTATAACGCAGGTAGGACGTATTCGAAGTTATATGCAGCTAATTCTGGATATTCACTAAGCTAAATTAGTTTTCGGTAACTAATTCATTAATTTCCTTGTTTCAAATTTATTCAGCAATTTATGGATATTAAATCCACACAATAGTTCTATTTTGATGATTAAGTAATAAAGCAATAAAGCTAAAGTTTAAAAATTATTTTAATAATATAAATGAGCTACAATTGTTCCGACTTGCGGTATCATCAGGTAACTGATAATTAACAAGTATTGACAACTATTTATACACAAGTAACAGGAAACTTTAAATACTATAAGAGAAATCGGGAAGGGTAGAGGGAATGACTTAGCAGGTAGATGAAGGTTGATGAATTATGTTAAGGATGGGTTTTAGAAGAGGTGAAGAATTAAATACAATTTGGTCATTTAAGTTAAAAATAGGCCTAAGTGAAATAGAGCTATTTATTTGGTTTTTGGTAGTCCAAATATTAGTGTTTTCTGTTATCTCTTCAAAACATAATAATTTCTAGACTTGAAAAAGTGTCTTAGCCTCTTTTGATCTACATCTTGGCTGATGATGCCACAAGGCGAAACAATTGTAACTCATTTATATTATTAAAATAGTTTTAAAACTTTAGCTTTATTGCTTTATTTAATCCTCGAATATGGAGTTTCAACAAGAAATATCTGCTGTTAAATTAAAATTATTCTTTTTTGATGTTCTGGGTTAAATTTTACCCTACTACAGTTTAAACGATAAGTGACAACAATATGAAAAAGCAGATACACTTCAGACAACTTAAAGACAAAGAAATAAAAAAATGAAGCTAAATGAATCTAAGGCTATTTATACTAACTTCACAAATAGACTCATAGCAAAGAGGACCATACGTTTAGAACCTAAACTGGACACGAGAAGAAAATAATAAGCACATTAAAAAAATATATATATAGGCTCTAATTATGGGGCCTTAAAAATGAAAATACTCTGTTCCACATGCAAATCTCATGATATATGCAACCCCCCCCCTATATTCTACGTGTGGTTATTTTCACAAAATATCAACAATGAATAGACCTACATGAACTAAACTAAAATTCTTAAATCTGGCTTATTATCTTGAGGCTGCATGGATCCGTTAGGTCTCAATATTACCCACCGTTAAATTACGAATGACAAAACAACTAGGAGAAAAATATAGATAGCCGTGGAAGAAAATTACAATTATATCGCAAAAGATAGGTTAAAACAGAAAAAGCTACGACAAAAAGATTTCTGTTAAGAAAAGTTACGACAGAGGAAGACAGAGTGGGAGGTAAAACGGTAAGACGTGATTACGAATATAATAAGGCAAAATAGGGTGTAAGATATAGTAAGTTAGGATAGCTGGAACAGGATCTAATGAAAAAGGTAAGGACCGATCCGAATTGGTGGTTGTCCTAAAGGGTCATGTAGGATAGAAAAGAATGGTTAGTTTAGGATAGAATAGTATAGAATTTGATAGCATAGGACAGAACAGGAGAAGATGGATTAGGTTGAGGTATCACACAATGTGATAAAATATTAATAAATTAGGTAAAATTGTAAAAAAACAAGATAAACCATTGTAATATAAGGGTAGGGTATGTTTGGGTAGGGCAAGGTAAATTAGATAGAAAGGGAAACAGTGATAAGGACAGGATGGAATGGATGAGAACAGAGTAAGGCAAAAGGATAAGGTGCAATAGAGAAATATATTCTGTGATAAGATATAGTAGGCACATTTTATCAATAGTAACAGATCCAACAGCCTCCCAAGAGCACAGAAAAATATTTATATGTTAAGTGTTCGAACCCCCATAAATTAATTAAAATATTGATTCAACACAAATTAATCTTAATTTATACACAAAAATTAATTTATTATTTAAAATAAACAATAAAAGCCAAGCTCATTCCACGTTAACATCCTGACAATAAGTTAGATTCACAATAAAGTCAGGTCTATACAATCAACAAAACATGTGTCAAGAAGAAGCTTCGTTTATCGAGACCTTCAGTCCTCACCAGGTGTAATAAATAGTATTGGTTAAAGGTGTAATAGAGTTGGAAGAATAGAATAAAATAGGTTTGGATAGGACTGGGAAGGATAATATGAGGAAGTATAGGTTCATATTTTCCAGGAAGGACAAGAGTAGACAGGATAGGATGAAATAGGGCAGTATGGATAGGATAAAACAAATTAGGATAGGGTAGAAAGGCGATGATTAGGAAGGATAAAATCAAATAAGGCAGGAAGGGTAGGATTAAACAGATTAGGATTAGATAAGTAAGTTAGGATTAGGAAGGATGAGATCAGATAAGACAGGAAGGATAGGATTAAACAGATTAGGATTAGGTAAGTAAGTTAGGATTAGGAAGGATAAGATCAAAGAGGCCAGGAAGGTTAAGATGAAAAAGATGAGGATAAGAGAAGTAGGGCAGGATTAGGAAGGATATGATCAAACAGGGGAGGGAGGATAGGATTAAATAGGATTTCCAAAAGATGGGATTTGGAAGAATAATAAAAGGTAGGATAGCATAAAATGAGTAGGATAAGATAGATTAGGTCATGAGTAGGTATAATAAAACAGTGTGTGGTAGCTAAGGTTAGAGATGTGATAGGCCAGAGCTAAATATAATAGGATAGTTTAGGGGAAGGGGTATAAAGTGCAGCAGGTTTTATTGTTTAGACTGTAAAGGTTTAACAAGTACGCAGATAATTAGAAGAGGGGAAGGGGTGGGCTGTTTCCAATATCGACTAATTTGGTGCAACCCAGCACATGTTAATGA
The DNA here is from genome assembly GCA_963513935.1 of Aphrophora alni. Taxonomy (NCBI): domain Eukaryota; kingdom Metazoa; phylum Arthropoda; class Insecta; order Hemiptera; family Aphrophoridae; genus Aphrophora; species Aphrophora alni. The sequence continues at coordinate 28,545,510 of OY740772.1, read as the reverse complement.
ATGTGTGGTCGATTTTGTATTTAATTTATTGCGCAACCTACGACCGTGATTACCTGGGCAACTAATCACAGTGGTTGCGGTGAGTCTTTTTACTCTTTTAAAATATTATCAAGATAAAAAAATAAATAATTCAATGATCTCTTTATCCCTTCCGCTTATTTGTTAATATTATATGCATAAAACAAACATTTGTTATGCGTTTTTAGATTAACGTTTGAATAGATAAATACTGGTATAGTATCTCCCAGCTTTTTGTAGGTTATTGAATGACATTAAAAATAAGACAGAAGTTATATATTTTCTGATTTTCATGCCTTTTTACTAATCTCTACCTTGGGTAAAAGTTTTAAGTATACAGTACAAAATCCGAGTTTTTAACTTTTGTTTCTAAAATAAAGCAAAAGCACTGAAAAACCGCGAATTTTTCTCTCGTAAAAAAACCTCATAAATATTAATCTATAAATATAAAATAAAACTTGAAACAAAAAAGATTTTTTCTTTTTTAAATATTGGTACAACTTGCTCTTGTCACGGTGAAAAAATATTTGAAACTAACTTTCTAAATTTTATCATTTCTCCTAAAAAATACTACCGTTTCAGAAATTTTAGAATTATATTCTCATCATATTAAACGAATACTAGACAACATAAATAATTTGAATAAAATTCCATTTATTTTAAAGCTGTTATTTTGTTTATACTTGTCTAATTTAAGGTTATGTTTTTACTATTTTTTATATTTAGTGAGCATTATGATTTTTTTTCAGTAGATTGGTCATCATTGGTTGTACATTTTAAAACTTACAGGGTTTCAGCTAAAATTTATAACCAAAAAAACATTTTTGTGTGTAAATTTCAAAGTTTGCCGCGATTGTGAAAATGTAAATAAGTTTTTGTATTGGACGGTCTTTCCCAATGAGTTATAAAACCATGAAATATCAAAATTGGATAAAAATATTAATCTGCAGAACTTTACTAACACCCACAGACACATGCAAACACATATAAATACACGTAAAGGGTTTAAACAAAAATAGTTTCATTAATCAATAGTAAGCATAAGGTTGTAACTATTTCAAAATATATTTAAGTAGTTTTCAGTTTTAGTTTCAATATAGAAGCTAAATCTTGTAAAACCGTAAACAGTATGGGTGTAAAAATTTAATTCTACACCAGTGTTTCCACGAAGAAGATATCAATAGTTACAATTCCATATTATAAATCTGCTTATAACAGATTATAAAAAGATAGGGAATGATTAAAAAGTAATTTTAAATAGATATTTACAGACCAGGAATCTGTCTCCAATCTTAACATTTATACATCCTCGCCTTAAGGATAATCCAGTTGTGTAACATTTTAGCAGGAAACTTTGTGACCGCCCTTAACTTTTCCTAACTTTACCCACAACTTGACTTTCAATATAAATATTTAACAGTGAGAAAACTCTTGTAGAAGTTAGAAAGTTATTCCGCAAAACTTTGCTACAGTTGTCATTATAGAAAATGGAAAAATATTATCTGCAAACTTAGACCTGAGGCATGATCCCTTATCACGCTCTTCAATATTATTTCTGTTTTTATTTACAAAACCTTGTTGACAATGACTGATAATATACAGGGTGATCATTTTATCTTTGGCACCATTAGTATCTTGTAAACCACAAAAATTTCAGATTACTTTTTTATGTTTTTTTTTTTAAATCCGTTTTGCAAACTTAATAAAAATTTAAAATTTAACTAATATGGCGGCCAATTTTAAATCTGAAAAATTATTAATGGCGGCCATTTTTTTAGTTTGTGAAACGGATTTTTAAATAAAATTAAAAAATACTAAAGGTTCTCCATTAAAGTTTGTCGAAAGATCAATAGGTTACGAGATACAATGGTGGGAAAGATAAAATAATTACCCTGTATAGTGATTGGTAAAGTATATACCATGTGTCCTAAAAGTCCCACCCCCTCTTATTTTTTTAAATTATGGAAATAGACAGATTTGTTTTGGGGGAAAGTTTAGATAATTAAAGTAGGAGTTTTTTGAAGTATCAAAATTTTCAACCCTTACCCCCAAAATGGGGTAGTTTGGGGGTAAGTCAAGAATTTTAAATAGCAACCCCTATTGAGTGATACCTCATTTTAAAGGTCTTTTAAAAATAAGAATATTGGCGCAAACTAGAGGTCTCTAACTCCATCCTGCCCAACATAGCGACCAATCGAATTGTGAATTTTACGTTAATAATTACACCGGAAATGTTACGAAATGTACAACATGCTTTTGAGTCCAGAATTTATTTCTGCCGAGAAGTAAATGGTAGCCATTTCCAGAACTTAATCTGAGATAAAAAACAAGTTAAGGCTCTTACCATCATTTTACCAACACAGAGCAGTTAGTAATGTAATAAAAACAACCGGAGTTTGTAGGTTAACATTCACAATTCGATTGGTCGCTATGTTGGATAGGATGAACTTAGAAACCTCTAGTTTACGTCATTATTCTTATTTTTAAAAGACCTTTAAAATGAGGGATCACTAATTAGGGGTTGCTATTTAAAATTCTTGACTTACCCCCAAACTACCCCATTTTGGGGTAAGGGTTGACAATTTTGGTACTTTAAAAAACTCCTCCTTTGGCTATCTAAACTTTCCCCAAATCAAATCTGTCTATTTCCATTAATAAAATAAATAAAAGGGGGTTGGGACTTTTAGGACACATGGTATACAAGTAGACTCCTGTTTCAAATATGCCAGCTTTTATCTTATTTGTTCTTTGTATTCAAAGAAGGATTTATTGTTGGAATACCAGTTATTTGATACTAGTTTGTTTCTGGTTTTCAAATATAAAGTCATATATGCAGTTGGAGGTGAAATTTATCATACAATATGTTTTTGGGTTTACCCTAGTGGTATTTGTAAATTTCAAATTCTTCCATAATGTTGATTTTGTCTCATTTCCTCATTTTATGTAAGATGATCATATTGTCCTGTATACAGTTGTAATTATGTATTTAGTGTATATGAGTAGGTGGTTGTGTTTATGTTTTAACTGCTTGGTAAATGCCCCTTAAATCTTCTTTTAAAAGATCTACCCGTTTGACCGATGTACAGTTTGTCACAATCGCTACAATTAAAGTTCATATATGTCACCGTTTGAATATTTATAATTTTTGGGTTTAGTGAGATTCAAGTTTTTTTGGTCCTGTGTGAAATGTCATAGCCATGTTTTTAAATATGTTAAATATTGTCCTACTGCAACCCTCTAACTCTTAGTGAGAGGAAAATGCAGCCTTGTCAAAATATGCATACACATCAAAGACAGACAGACATAATTCTTGTGGGTCAGATGGTCTCAAAATAGATATACTTGGATACATTCATAAATTTCTTTATCCTATTTGTATGTAAGAAAATAAAAACAGCAACAATAAAAATCAGTGCATCACATTTCAAATTTGGGTTCACAATCTCATTAAGATAAGAATAAAGTTCAAAACCTACATCACAAATCCTTTAGACGTTCATGCATTTATTCTTTACTACTTCGACATCGGTCTTGAACTAATGACAGGCTAGGTAACCTATTTAGGGGTGTTTACCCTTTTGTCGGCTCCGACAAGCTGTCCTAATTAGTAGAACACTTCTCCAGTTCCACCTTCTGGTTACGCCTTAAGATCCTCTTGACTTTAGAGGTCGTTCAATGTGATTAATGTAGAACGATATCCTTAAATAGGCTTTCAGGAGATATTAAGGGATGATAGAGGGGTTGTAATGAATTATTGATGTACACTACTACCCTCTTATATCTCACCTTCCCTACTTTTACTTTTAACAGCTGATATTAATGATGGTGAGGAGGGGAAAGAAACCCTAAGATGCGGAATAATTTATATATCGATTACTAAAACTACTAGTCATGTTATAAAATCGTTTAATCGGACATTTGTCATTTGTGGCAAATCAACAACTAATACATGACTTTTTGAGAATATAAATCAACTGCTGTTATCAAATGAAAAATCTAGAACATTTAAAAAATGTAAAATACCAACATACCCTAGGCATGTTACAAACTAAAACTTTAAGCTAAGAAGGAAACCCAGACCTAAAGTTAGGTTTTATAGGTGATAGTTTAGCTTCCAACAAGGCCTTAGACTATCATGGTGAGCTTCACTTTGTTTATGCTCTAGGTTTATCTATCACTTGATAACACGAATTGATTTATATTGTCGAAAGGTCGTGTATTTGTTTTATATAAACATATAATTAAAAATGTCCGAGTTAATCATATTAGTCATTACCAAATAATTTTAAAACTCTTCAGTTTTAAATTGTTATTAATGTTTACAACTATTTAATTTTATAATTTAGTTATTAAATAATTCGCCGTTTAGCACAATAGTTATTATTATTATCCAAGGAGCTGTATTTCAAATAAAATAAAAGGTGCAAAAATATTGCATTAACTTTCACACACAAATATCATCAAAACCAATGCAAACGTCATAATCTTCTTCATCTCTCCAGAAATGTCCCCATATTACTTATACGGGAGGATAACAAATTAAACGTGTTAAATAGGTTGGGGAAAAAATGTTGAAAATTTCTAGCGGTTTTATAAAAAATTTCCTTTAAAACGTAGGGTGTAACAGTAATTTGAAAATTACCCGTGAACCCTATACTATTCTGAAGGTGAACACCAATTTTCAGCTCTTAAAGGCTATTCCTACGGTGTTTTTAACCACATTAAACCATCTTCCCTCGTTATACTCTCCTTCTGTATCTTCTGTATTTCCTTCTGAATGTAAAAATCTGCGTATTTTGGCTTCTCCAGCGATTGAATTCTACGAAATTTATGTTAAACGTGAAATTAACCAAACAGATCGTCATGAAAGAGTTCAATTTGCTGTGGCAATGCTGAATGCAATAGTTGATTGTGAAAGTAACCTTATTCAAATTTTTTCTGTATGGTAGGCAATCTGGGGGAAGAGGGTATGCAAACTCAGTAACCGAAATCAAATTTTTGAATATGTTTGTGATTCTTCTAATATATACTTGTAGTGTGGAATAATGTCTCGATCGAGTCGTGGAGCCTCTCATGCGTGCTGAGGTGTTATTTACTTGGACACGCTTAATCTTTATGTTTTCACACAAATTAATAACAGAAATGAAGTTATTATTTTTACAACAAAGTAGAACACCACCCGATTAAAAGAAGCTTTCAATGACTGGTTTCTAAGTGTGTTTTGTGGCCAACAATAAACTCAAATCTGACTAATATGGACTTTGCATTTGGAGTTAAAACGATTTATTTTGTCAGCTGAGAACATTCTGGACCTACAACATTTAAGAGAGAGAATCAATGCTGCTGTAGCAACTGTTAGACTACTCTTGCTATTATGGAGCGTACTTGGGCGGATATTAACTATTACCTAGATGTTCAATCAACAGAGGGAGATGGGGTATATTGAAATTAACTAGGTAATGTAAAAAAACTTGATTATTATCTCTATTTTTTGGTTTAATATTAAATAATTTACTTGAACCATTAGTTTAGTTATTTTGGTTTTAAATTACGGACACCTTTTACGATCTTGTGTTACACCATTAAATGAGAATTTTTGTATTTTTGTAAATGTAAACGAGTTGTTATATCTTGGCACCAGTTTCGTATTTCCTCATCCAAAAACTCTACCTCTAAAGAACTCAGTCAGAAATTGCATCAGCTCTTTATTTGTTTCAAAATGTTGAGTAGGAAGCCAGGTCTACTCACATAAATACTACTCTAATTTTCTTAAAGAGGTAGTAATCACTTGGTGTCAAGTCAGGTCTGTATGGCATGGCTGGATGTAAAAAAAAATTGCCACTTGAATCCTTTAGCAAAGTACTCACACGGGCGAGTAATATTAGGTCGAGCATTGTCATATAAAAGAACAACTCGCTGTCGTTTGTTTTTAATCGATTCCCAAAGCTTTTTCATAGTTTCACAATAAACATTTGATTTTACTGTTGTGTACGGTGATTCAAATTCAGTCAGCAAATCACAAAACACTGTAGACATCATCTTCCCGTTAGACATAGTTTGTTTAAATTTATTTGTTTGGGGACTAAGATACATCTACAGTTTGTATTGTTCCTTGGTTTCAAAGTTTAGAAACCTAAACCTTTTCTTATTCCTAGTCACAATTTTATCCAGATAGTCATTCCAGTTTTCATCATAGACATCTAGAAGACTCAAAGCAGCACCGATTCTTTGGTTTTATGATTCTCAGTCAGCTGATTAGACCACCTAGTACAGTAATGAAGAAAATCTAAATTGGCAGTAACATTCCATATATTGGCGATTATAGAAATCTGAGTGAAATCCTTTGAATGCTTTTGAACCAATTCATCAATCACAGTTGAACGATACCCTATTCCTTCTTCGTCATGCACAAATGTACACCTATCCCTGAATTTCCTGCACCATTACAGCACTGTCACCCATAACATTATTGCTGTAATCTCAACACAGAAGGTGATAAATACCAGCACCCTTCTGTCCTGCTTGTAAAAATCGAATTACCGCACGAAACTGACAACAGGGGGTAGTTGCAATAGATTCGTGTTAATTCGCTAATTACTAGCAAAACAACAAACCAAATGGATAGAAAATTGGTGTATATTGAGTTTAACAGTTACTGACTGCAACAACAGACGATGTGTGTTGCTATGACAAACGGCATAAATTACCAACTCATCGAAAGTTAATATCTGAACAACCCTCGTACAAGGATAAACAGTACCCACCTGTTATGCAGACACAATGTAAAGGTCGATAATAAACGACGTAACGCGTAGCTACGAGCCGAATTCTATATGGCTGTTTAAGAGAAGAGAGTTACTCGTATTATTCTCAATTCGTGTTCTGTGCGTTCTATCTATAATGAAATTATATATTTTTATAATGTTTCGTAACCGTGATACATTATGTATGTATCATTTATCATTATTATGTTTTGTATTTTATGTTCAGAAAAGAATCAAATTTAATTTCATAAGTTTTACTATATCGAATTACATAGAGCGAAATATTTATGATTTTATCTTTATTTTATTAACTTCTTTGATAAACTACACTTCGTAGGGACATTTTTTGTTTCCGTTGGGATGTATTTGACAATTTTAACGTCTCGTAGTTAGTTAGCTTTTCCCTGTGTCAGACAAGCCTGCCACTAAATGAGAACGCATCTCAAGGGATTATAGGGTTGCCAACCAAACCACGATATATTCCCTTTTACGTCTATGGTCGAGACCAAACACTAAACTACTGCATGGTGTATTTATTATGAATGGTGCACAAACATTGTACAAACTTCGATACACACATCGTAAACAAACAAAGCACTATTGATAAAGGTAAGATGAAAATGAGTGTTTAATTTTCTCAATTGTAGATGATACAAGTTGTATCAAGTTAGTGACAAGTTTTAAAAATACTTGACGAGCAGCAGTTTTATTTCTACTGTTAGAGGAAAATAATCTCAAGGTTTATTGTAAAATAGTAGCTACTGTTAGAAGGAAAAGTACTCTCTATCATACTGCGTATTGTTTAAAAAAATTCCTATAGCCTAGTTAGAGAAAAATACTCTCATCGGTAGAGGGAAATAATCTCAACTGTTAGAGGACAATAGTTTTTACCTTTAGAGAGAAAATACTGTTTACCGTTAGATGATAATAGTTTATATTTTTTACCGTGGGAAGAAAACAGTATGAACGGTTAGAGAAAAAAATACTCTTTACAGTTACAGCAAACTAGCCTCTATTGTTAGAGAAACAGATTTCCTTACGGTTAGATAAAAATGCTCTTTAAAATTAGGCGAAAATAATTTTTACAGTTAGATAAAAATTTGTCTATCGTTCGAAGAAAGTAAACTGTACTGTTAGAAGAAAAATACTTTCTTTTGTTAAAGGAAAATGGTCTTTACTGTTAAGAGGAAAATTAATATTTACTGTTAAGAGGAAAAATACCCTCTATCGTTAAAATAAGTACTTTACAATAGAAGAAATATACTCTCTACTTTTTTTTTAAAAAATAGTCATTACTGTTGACAAAAATATTCTCTATCGTTGGAGGAAAAACACTTTTCACCGTTAAAGCAAAATAGTGGTTACCGTGGTGATAAAACGGTCTCTTATGTTGAAGAAAAACTAATTACACTTTACAGTTAGAGTAAATTAGTCTCGACCGTTAGAGGTACAATGTTCCCTACTGTTAGAGGAGAAATATTGTTTCCGTTAGAGGAAAATAGTGTCTACAGGTAGAGACAAAATACTCTCTATAGTTAGTCAGTCCAAAACAGTCTCTACCTTTAACATAAAAATCCTTCTATGGATAGAGGAAAGTAGCCTCTATTGTTAGCAGAAAAATATTCTCTACCATTAGAAGCAAATAAAACTCTTGAAAAGAAATATCCTTTTTTCCTCTGGAGAAAAATTATTTCTACCGTCAGAAGCAAATACCCTTTTTTACTGTACTCTATGAGGAAAAATATTATCTACTATTAAAAATATATACGTAATGTCCATTGTATGACATAGGTTACGTAAGCAAATAGACTGAGATATTTTTACGAAACCATGAGACTTTAAGTAACGAGAACAAAGTCTCGTCTCAATGTTGGTTTTGTCTGTCAATATTGATAATGTTTTAGATGCTGTAGTTACATAGCAAAATGTTAGCCTATTAAATTCTCGTTTTTTCCCAAATTTTGTGCACATATAATTTTTTGTTTCAGATATATTTAAAATTAAATCCATACAAAAAATCTGACCATATGATTTCTAAGGGATGTAGCATTTTTAATAATCTATACCTTGGGCAATTTAGTAACCCACCTTGTCAAATATTTAACTTTTGCTTTTAACTCCCTTCCACTTAAACAAATAACCGTCGACAAATTTCACTAACATTTGTTAAGGAAGGAAATTTTTTTCTTGCTGCACTTACATAAGGAGAAAACCTGAGAAATAATTTTAAAAAGAAGCATTATTTATGTTGTTTGCTTATTTTGATAAAACTCGGTATTTGTAGGATTATTAGGATCTTGAACAAATATGTAGCACTAGCTTTCTTTTCTTTTTTTTTAAATAGAAAATGTTGTTGCATCAGTAATTTTTATATTACACTCCTTTTCATACTTTATTTAAGATAAAAAACTTCAATAAAATGTTTAATTTGGTTTGTTGTTGTTAACTAAAATTACTTTGGCGGCAACATATTTGACATCGCAACAGTTATATATTTATGATGTTATTTCAATTCTGACTGTACACACAAGCTGCGCATATAATTAATCTCACTGAATCCTGATACATACAAAACAGAATATGCTTGTAATGTAACATAATCTGGTGTGTTTTGTAATTCTCGTGAGGGAACACAACGAGTCATAAAGCTTGAGCGACCCTGGTGTCATCGATTAGAACTAAACCCTCTGTTATCTATCACCTGGTATTAACATATGGAATGTGTGCGATGGAGGAGGAGGGAGGTCGTAATTTACCGGCAACCTGTACGTGTATTACTCAAAGTATTTACAACGCTTTAGGCCTACAGACTTCAGACATTGATTTTATAATTAGTGACAAATTTCTGTCGCTCTAGGCTTATCTTTATATGACGTCCTGTCTTACACAAAATCTTCATCTTCATCTGCACGCACAGCGCTATGCATATTTTCTATTTTTATTAAAATAAAGGTGTACAGTTAATAAATAATAGATATTAAATAGTGTACCAACAATAAATAATAATAACAAATTATGAATTTTAATTTTTGTGTAAATTAAACTATAAGTGCAGTTTGCACAAAAATTAAATTCATAATTTGTCAGAAAGATTAATACAGAATTATGATGATATAAAAGCTTATTGAAATTTAAAAAATTCGACTTGATGTCAAAAAGTTACTCAACTTTTACCAGATAAAAATGTGCAGATTTCAGTTCTGCATGTAATGGTATCAATCCCAACGCTCTGAGACGAGAAACATTAAAAATTATAAATTCTAACCCAGATTTCCGAACAAAATATGATATTTGTATAGTTATAATATCCGGGAGGACCGACTCAGGCGTGGCGAGTGGAGGCTTCTTCATACATGCACTGCTTCGCGGCCCTCATGACCGAGACACTGACACTAGTGAAGAACATGGAGACAGTTTAATATACAGAGTGTTCAGAAAATGTGGTGCAAGACTTTAAGTGGTGGTTGTATGGGTCAAAATAATATAAAAAGTTCCTATATACATATGTCCGGTAAAGCTTCATTTTCCATCAGTCGGCCATTTTGTGATTATGTGTGTGAAAAATAACTAGAGTTTCAAAATTATTAAGATTTCGAGTCAAAAATTAGTATACACATTTGCATTCTACATTTTTATTAGTATATCGAGAATCAAAAATTTATCTTTTAAATTGTCGAAATGGTGACCGTTTGAGATGTTTACTGTTGAATATTTCTAAAACCATACGCCATTTTGAAAATTTTGAGATAAAGTTGTAATTCTTAGAATACTGATAAACAGTTGCATGAAAAATCCGTATAAGAAATTTATGAGACAAAGTTGTAATTCTTAGAATACTGATGAACAATTGCATGAAATTGCGTATAAGAAATTTATGAGACAAAGTTGTAATTCTAAGAATACTGATAAACAGTTGCATGAAATTGCGTATAAGAAATTTATGAGAGAAAGTTGTAATTCTTAGAATACTGATAAACAGTTACATGAAATTGCGTATAAGAAATTTATGAGACAAAGTTGTAATTCTTAGAATACTGATGAACAGTTGAATGAAATTGCGTATAAGAGATTTATGAGACAAAGTTGTAATTCTTAGAATACTGATAAACAGTTGCATGAAATTGCTTATAAGAAATGTATGAGACAAAGTTGTAATTCTTAGAATACTGATAAACAGTTGCATGAAATTGCGTATAAGAAAGTTATGAGACAAAGTTGTAATTCTTAGAATACTGATAAACAGTTGCATGAAAATGCGTATAAGAAAGTTATGTGACAAAGTTGTAATTCTTAGAATACTGATAAACAGTTGCATGAAAATGCGTATAAGAAATTTATGAGACAAAGTTGTAATTCTTAGAATACTGATGAACAATTGCATGAAATTGCGTATAAGAAATTTATGAGAGAAAGTTGTAATTCTTAGAACACTGATAAACAGTTGCATGAAAATGCGTATAAGAAATTTCAAATCGAAATCTTAATAATTTTTCAAAAGCTGTAATTATTTTTTGTAAAAAACACAAAATGTCCGACAAATGGGAAAAAACGTCTCTGGACATATGTTTATAGGAAATGTTTTATTTAATTTTACCAATATAACCACCACTTAAAGTTTGGCACGGCATTTTTTGAACGTCCCGTATACACCCGTCGATAAGTTGTTATATATACAAAATTATAAGGTTCAGAAAACTCTGTAACAAATGATAGAAATAAGCTTACCCTGTATTAGGTATACTGACATCTTGATCTACCAATACAATTACACTTTTAGGCACAAAGGGACCAACTTTGGGATGTTACACTTGAATTCATTGAATGATGAGCCTGAGTTCATGATGGCCCCCACCAACTAGTATCAATTTCATTTAATACTGGTTTTCATAATCATTTTACAATAATAATTTTTCTTCTATGTAACTCTTAAAAACAAATAGTTTAACCTGACATTTTTTGCTTACTTAATTAAAGCTACTAAAAAATAGTTCTATTTACATGAATATTTATTGCTACTTTTTTTTAATGTTTTTATAAAACTTTAACGAGAGAGACAAAAAATGTCTTTACTAATGATTTTTACCGTGTATTTCATATCGGGTTTGTGACATATATTCTTCATAAGAGTATGAAATCAAAGGTTGGTTCAGATTTTTGTTGAAGCTAATCTTGAACTGTAAATTTATTTACCATTTGGCACACTTGTTTAAGTTTTTCATCTTCATATATCATAAACGGTAAAAGATTTTGAAAAATTAGATAGTTTATTACAACTCTGTAGATGGTTTTGTGTTTACCTATAACTGCCGTAACGACATTATTTAGGCCTTTAATCACTATGGCTGAGCAACATTTGATGAAAATTAATAGAGCCGATTTTGAGTAAATATGTTTCGTTTTCGATCTTAAAAAAGTGACATCAATTTTGAATTTTTAAAATCAAGTTAATGTTAAATAAATTATTAAATTAAAATCATTGAGATAATACCATAATATGAGAATTTTATTAAAATCTGCCCAACATTTTGGGATATAGCAAACTACAAAACTATACAACTACAAACGACATTCTGAAGACTACTATTTTTAAAATTTGGTGCTTCAAAATAATATTTCCATCAAAACATTTGAATCTGCATAGATGTATTTTTGACTTCTCTGTACAGAAAATGTGTCAAAATTGAAGTGATGGTTATAGGGGTCAATATAAAGAAATTAGTTTGTTTTCCATCTGTCGGCAACTATTTAAAACATAATTATAGCTTTGGAAATTATTAAGATTTCAAGTCAAAATTTGGTATATACATTTTTTGTGCAACGTTTCGTGTGATGTATTTTTTATGAAGAAATAAGAGATTTAACATCTACCTATTGATCCAAAATAATTCCATGTAAATAAAAAGAAAAACACATACAATAAAGAACGAGGTAGACACATGGAATAAATATTGTTTATCTACATACAACATTTGACCAATTTTACATTGAAGTTGATAGTTTTATTTAAAATATCAAACCTTCACCACTTCGACAATTTTTAAGATAAAATTTTGATTTTGATAAAACTGTAGCTTGAAAAATATATATACTAAATATCAACTCGAAAGCTTGATAATTTCAAAAGATATAATAATTTATTTTATTTAACATAAACAGCCGATAGATGGAAAACAATGCATTTCCGGGCATATGTTATATATAGGAATGTTTTATTTATTTTGAGCTATATAACTACCATTTAAAGTTTGACACGATATTTTTTGAAGAACCTGTATATATCAAAAGGTATGAGATTTGACATCTACCTATTGATCCAAAATAATTCAATGTAAGTAAAACCAAAACTCATACAATAAAACTTAGTAGATACATGGAATACACATACAATATTTGATTAAAATCGGTCATTCAATTTGGAATACAAAATACCTCAAGAACTACAGATGAATTGATATTCAAAGAAACAACTTTTTAGGAATTAAGGGACCAAAATTTACATAATTGTTTTGATTCACACTGTACAACGAAAATTGAAAGATTTGAAATCTACCTATTGATCCAACTGTTGTAATAAAGAACAAAGAAGAATCCATAGAACACTCTCCAAAAGATGAACTGATATTAAAAAAAACAACTTTCTAGGAATAAAGAGACCAAAATTTACATAATTGTTTTGACCCTTCACTGTACAACGAAACGTAAAAGATTTAAAATCTACCTATTGATCCAAACTGTTGTAATAAAGAACAAAGAAGAATCCATAGAACACTCTCCACATTTCGATCTCATTATCACAGGTTTTTATGTTAGAATCCAACTGAACTGAGGTGGACTGTTGATATAGAAAATAACTAAGCCACGAGTTTCAGTCGTTACATTCCAAAGCTGCTAAAGAGGAATGTGAGAGGATTAGTTAGAAAGGGAAGTAGAGAAATGAGGAGAACCATTAGAGAGAGAGGGAGAGAGGGGAAATTCTGTCTGTAGCAATGAGGAAAATACGTAGTCTTAGTGATAGTGTGGGAGAGGACAAAGTAACATGAGGAAGGGGTGAGGGGAGGAGATAATGCATAGTGCCATGAAACCCCTTGAGGTAATCCAGAACACTGTAAAGGCAAAGCGACCGTGTGCCCTTTGTGCATTTAGTTTACATGTCTATCTGAACAATGTGTCATAATAAACATATTTTACGTAGTCAGAAAAAAATAGACAAAAAGTCACAACATAAAGTACAAAAAAATTGTATTCCATGAAAATTTGTATAAGGGTTCGAAAGCTTAAATTTTTAAAAATCGTTGAACTAATAGTTTTATTAAAGGTAGTGGTTTTTATCGTGTCAAAAAGAATCAAAATAACGGTTTTCCAAGGTATCTTTAAAACAATTCATTTCCGAAGAAAATGTATGACATGGTAATAAATAATTACCTTTAATTTAGTTTTATTGACAATAACAAACACAAAATTCTGTAAAGACTTGAAACAATTTAAAATTCAAATAATTCAATTTTTCAATGTATAGGATTATCTATCTCTCTATGGTTACCAAGATATTATGTTCATTTAAACATTTTAGTGTTATCTAATTAAGTACGTATTTTGATAGTTTAGAAGACATATTTAATAAACTGTTCAAAAATATTGCACAAATTTTCCCATTTAAAAAAAATTGCATGGGGGAAAAAAAATCTTTAAACAAAAATTAATTTAAACTTATTCTTACTTTTATTGCTTGTTCTATGAACGAGTAAGTTGCATCTGATTATAACGATGTTTTAATAACGGTCATGGTTGATATTTGTTTTTTTTCATTTTTTTTTTTACTTGCGACTTTGCACACGTGTTTGGGTAATTAAACTTCACTTATCACTAAAATTTGAATTAAATCGGTGGGGCCAATTTGTAAATTAAGTTTTTTATAACAGCCCCGCCACAATTATCTTTTCTTTTTTTTACCGATAATTCAAGAACCAGCATTTTTGGTGAGATATGTTTAGTTTGGGTCCTTAAGGATCATGTAGGACTTGATCTAAATCGTTGGAACAAATTTTGTGGTTTTTTTTATAGCAGCTACTCCTATATTTTGAGTTAGGAAAAGTATGGAAAGAAAATGTTACGACATATGAAAACATACTAAATTTTAGTAAAATCGTTTTACACGTTTGGCAGTAAAGCACTGCACACACGACATACTGCAGATGACAAACAGACATAATTCCAAAATACACTTTCTTTGGATACAGGAGTTCCATCAATTTACTTTCTCTACAGTACATATAAATAACTTTAAAAAATACTAAATTCAATTATCATATAATCAGGTTATCGTACGTGATACATCTCATAATATTTAATATTGATGTTTGATGTTGTAATAAGTTTGATTTATATATATTTTTAAATAGATATTTTAAAGAAGAAAATCCTTAGTTAATAAAATACAACCGTAATTAAATAAGACACGTTTAGGCTGTATTTAAAAAAAATATATATATATTTTTTTTTTCAAAAATATGTTTACCTTTACTGATAACTTGAATGTTTAGTTATCATTTCTTTGTGAATAGGTGTATGAGAGAGTTTGTGCAATGTTTTTGCATCGTTTATTTTGTTTTATTTTTAGTATCAGCTCTACTGACGGCCTTGACAGATGTTCAATAGCACAAAATGAACTATTTACACTCTTATGGTTCTGTAGAATAAATAACGTACAAAAATATTTCAAACAGTTGCTGTTTTGGAAATTTACGAAATGTACCAATGTTTGAACTTTCTAATCATAATTTATTAGACTAAAATGATTACTGTTAACAACTATTACTGCTGTTTTTTATAATTTAATGTTTTTCAACAATAATTTTCTAATTTCTTTTTAGGTAGAAAACACGTTTAGACAAACTAAATGCAGATTTTAAACCTGAACAAAACGAGATATCGTGATATCGTGATATCGAGATATTGTTGCACTCTGTACAAGTAAACAGTTAATTATCCTCGAAAAACTGTTGTTTTTTTTTTTTTAATTTGAAAATCGACTGCAATTTAATTGATTAATTTTTCTGGTTAACGAACTGGAGCACTGCTTTTAATAATTGAACATACGCTTCTGTATTGTTTACTAACACGCGAACACACACGCACGCACGCACACACGCACACACACAGACACGTGAGCGCGCGTGCGGGCACACACACATGAACGCACATGCACGGGCGGGCGCGCACACAGTCGCACGATTAATGGACATTTCTATATAACATATTTATCTATTGATACATATATGAATGAAAACAAAAATAATTCTGTTAAATATATGATGTACAAATATCGTACTATATTTGTGCTCCTTAATATCACTACAAAAATTTTAAGTCAACCGTTAATGTCAATCAAAACGTTTTAATGAACCATCCTTAAGGTTTAATTAACCATCGATTAAGTATTTTTAAATTATCGTTCTTTTTGTCGTTTTTTTACTCTCTAGGAAAAGAACTATTAGTGGCTATGTTGGAGAGATGACTACATGATATTTATATGATATAGACTATTTGGTTTGTGTTTTGGAAGACTACATTTTATAAGATTGTACTCTCAGGGGGTGTGGCAATCCCGAGAGACCTAGCTGGATATACACTTTTCACCTAGTCTTGTGTTAAATGCCTCTCTTCATCCTTCCTATTATGTCTCTCTTGATTAACTCTTGTTATTATGTTAAGTATTTAGCTGTATAGACCACAGATGTTTTACATACATAACAATGCGTGGAAATGTTTTCATTTCAAGTATTTGTTTTGAAATGATCTCCAATGAAAACAATTGTAAGATTACAAAAAATTTAATGTGTACCACAAAATTCGGAAAACGGGAATATAAGGTTTATATAACGAAAAACAAGAGAATATAATGAAATAGCATTAAATGATACTAGAAAGGTAACAAAAGAATATTTGAAATTAACTGGTAGAAAGGACTTTACCCAATACTGTACGCGATTGCCTGGCTGGACAGCTTCACAATGTCAATATTCAAAAACAACCCACTTCTCTTGTCACATTATTATCTCCAAAGGAGTAGACCATTATCACCAGACTTTAATAAAGCTTTGCTGAGATGCCAGAAACATATGGAATAAACCAGAAAACAATACTTAGAAAAAAAAACAACATTAAATTAAAAACGCATAAATTCGACACGTTAAAACCATCAGTATTGGAAAGCTAACTTCAATTTCATTTAATCTGTCAGCTTTTATATAATACCAAAGAATGACGACGTGAATTAAATTTACAATGACAGTATTTGGTTTAAAACAATACAATATTTTGTCTCTATTTTTACGCTCAAAATAAAGCTAGCCATTAAGTAATTAGTTGATAACAATGGAAATCGGATTAACTGTCAACAAGTGGCCGGGAACCGTAATTAGGGCTGAATTTAAATTGAACACAGGGCATTGAAACTATTCCATAATTTGCCAAACCAGCTTTGACGAGGTGTTATTATACACTAAATACATTTTCACCGTGAAATATATCACGTCAGAGGTACGCGCTGCACATTGTACTATCTACACCTGAATTAGCACTACGAGTCTAATTAACCTACAAGTCTTATTGAGCACCCTAATTAGCTCATGTTGATCAATCAAAACTTTATCGTCCTTGTCCTTGGTACGTTCATGTAAGCACTACGGTAGTTGGGTTGGTAAATAAACTGTATAGGGTGTGTTTGGTAATAGCATTAAATTGTGACCTCCGTATTTTGACTGATATTCGCATTTTGTAGCCTCAGGACGCGTAAAAAGTGATTTTCAACAGTCGACTGTTTAATAACAGCTACAAAAATTAAGAGAGGAACATTAAATTTGATATGTGCTCATATAAAACCTTTATGAAATTTAGAAAATCAAATTATAAATATCAAAATGGCAGTCATTTTAAACAGTTTTTATTCAACTTTTTTATTTAACCTGAAACACACTAAATTAGGAACAAATTTTGATGTATCAATTCTGTAAGTAATAGTACACACTTCTCTAAGATGAAAAATAGCAACGTTATTGTAAAAAATATAATTACGAAACCTGAATTTCCAAGAAAATGTGATCATTACGGGATCCAGTAGACACAAGAAATTGAGTGGATACTGTTTAATATATACGTGCAACTGTTTTTAACAAACTTACCCTCAAGTAGGTATCCTTGGTAAGACCTCTTGATCTACCAATACAATATAACATTTCTTAGAAGCCCAAGAGACTAAATTGTGGGAGTTACATTCAGAGGATCTGATTGTATTACATTATATTATGGGTGTTGCCTCAAAATTGCGTCCATCAATTTGTGGTTAAGTTTTATTCTATCAAATATGGCATCACACAAGACATGCTCAATATTTATTTATGACTAAATGAAATTTATAAATAATTATAATAAAGAGTTGACGTTCCCTTGCATTCTTCCTGTAGGCCTTCTCGATGACGTCAAAGACAAAAGTTACTTTTCTATATAAAACTAAATATAAGGAACGTTAAAAAGGAAAACATAAATAATACAATAGAAATATTCAAAAAATTCAGCATTTAATTTCACACATATGGAAATAATGGGGAAAACTCTTAGCAATAATAATGATAATTATAGTAAAATATCTAATACGTTCAAAAGTGAAAAACTTTACAGATTGAAAGACCTGGGGTTAGTATAGACAGCAAGCTCGGGCGGCTTTACTATCAGAACATAATAATGACAATGAAAAGCAAAAAGCTAAGACAACACTAACGGTAAAATTAACACTAAATGACTGCCCAATCAGTCACACTGCCTTCGACAAGGGTAAATCCGAAATCTAAACGTATATCTAATAATCTAAAAAGAATTATCTTGTTTGATACGATAGTGGATAAAGTGGTTTAATTACTGTAAGCAGATAGACTTGAAAACTTTTTCTTTTAAAAAACACATTAGGTTGACATACATCTGTAAACTCATAACGTCACAAAAAAAGCTTCAAAAAATTATATGGGATACCTTTAATACTTGTTTATGGGTTTGAAAATATGCTATCCAAATTTTGAAAAAGTACGGTCATTTTTCAATATAACAAAAGCTTTTGAGCGACTCCAAGTTTCTATGGTATTTTTTGACAGAAACATTAAGACTTTTATTTTATAGGTTGATATATTCAACCGTTTAGAATTAACAGCCAATGAAAATCTATTATTAATTCAATTTGGGTCCTTCTTTATCTTAAATTTGGCTAAAAAACATAACTTACTAGTCGAATATGAGGCAGACAGACTGTTTGAATTTATGGAAGTGTATTTTAATACATTATTTCACTACTAGGTCATCCCTAAAACAAATGGATGTGGCTTCTTAAGGCCTAAAATTAACAGCAATCAGTAAAGTAATAACTTTGATATGTTAAAAAATAACAGTAATATCTAAAGAGAAAGAAAGGTTAAAATTAAAACATGTTTTCATTAAACAAACTGATTTTATTTCCATAAAATTGGTAAAATCTTAATTATAATAGATTTTCAAACTATCCAACATCAGTATAAACAAAGATCCACCATAAGATCTTCTATAAACAGATCCCTTGCAGAAGGCAGAACCTAGAAGTGAAATAATCGAATAAAATACACTTTTACACATTGAATCAACTTGTCTGGCTTATTCTTGCAAGGAATTATAATTTTACATAATGGAAGATAAAAAATAATTAACCAGTACTAAAATCCAGTAAATAAAAAATTTACAATCTTTCACACGCCATTGTTTTTTCTTTATATTAGGGGATTTGTTACCTTTAAACAACAAGGAAAAATAAATGATATTTTACGATCATTAAATAAGATATATACTTTTTTTCTGATGATCCAAAAACATTGTCCTTGTTCAAATTGCAAAGATAAATTTCTTACATGATTCCTTTATCAGAAGATAAGTTAAATTTGCAGTTCTCAATTTACGCTTAATTAATAAAACAAGATAATTTTGTTATTTAAATTTCATAAGTCAGTAATGGACTGTATTTATAATTACGTTGTTCTACATTCACAAAAAACGAAAATTATACATATTCTATAAAATCTACCCAATGCTCAAGAAACACCCGTGTCATAGACTTAACAAAACAGTTTCATTATCATCTGTTGTGTAAAGTTACGGAACTTGTCAAAAGATAGACGAAATAATGACAGCCCGCGTGAAAGCTAACTCCGGGATTATAAACTACGGGACGGGCACTCAGCCATCGATTTTATGATTACCTATTAGCTTCCTTGTAAGCAGTCTTGTATCAAAACTTGTAATTCAAGAACTAGTGATACAACTACGAGTGTATCTTTCACACGAAATTGAAACATTTGGAACTGAAAATGAAATATTTGTTCAAAGTTATGCAGTTATTTTTATAGTGGTTAAGTCAATTTACTGCATTTTGTAAGCATGAATTCAAAAATTCACGAAATATATTTACTGTAAGCAAAACCAAGAAAATGCTTGGAATTCATATATGAATTGAGAAAAATTGTTAATCCAAATTATTTTAGTGTTATTATATAGGTAATAAAATAATTTATAGACGCGTCATCACAACTTTATAAAAAACCTATGCCCATTAGACTCATTTATTTTTAAACATATCATAAATCATAAAAATTTATGTTAAAAAAAAATACCAATATAAGAAAGTTTTTTTAATTTAGTTGTGAAAATAAATATCTAATTTTGAACAATTACATTCAAAATATACAATTGCCGAACAATATTATTTAATAAACACAAATTTGCAAAAATGTAGACCTAATTTACAAAAAGTATGAAAATATATGAACTTACTGCAAATTGAACTTATTATACAGTTTTATAGGTAAATATTTCTACAATAAGAAATGTCGGTTATTATAGACAACTACCGAAATGGTATTTTTGGTGACGATTATTTTTGGTTAGTTCTTATTTGGTTACCTTCAATAAGGAAAACAAAGTGTCCCCGAACCTTAAAAGCAAGAAACAAAACTAAGGCTGTAATAAATTCAGTATGTTTATTTTTGTGTACATTTCGATAACATAGTCATCCTCAGAGGTTTACAGCTAAACCAAACATACAACTAAAGCTAAGTGTCAAGTAGCGCCTCCTCCCTCTTTTAACCAGCCAATTACAAAGCGTCACGTCCTGTCTCAGGTAATTAATCCAGATTTGGAAGGGTCAACATTATGGATATCTAGTATAATAAACTAATATACTAAACTAACAATGAGTTCACTTAATTAAATTTAACAACATTGAACTATAATTCAAGAAAATATAAATATAAAATATACCAACTTTATCATCCTGAAAAATAACTTAGAAAATAAAAATGAATCAACACAAATAAAATTACACTAGTTATAATGATTTAAAGTAAATAAATTAAATAAAAATTGAACTTAGATACATGGTATACTCGTTCATACAACATATAGACTAAATAAAATCAAGTAGGACATGGTTTAAATCTCAAAAACTTGAATCAGTTGCATTTCAGTCCAATAGAGGGGTGGGGGGGGGCAAAGTTCAAGAAAAAGATGCGTACCCAGCACTATGAAGCGCTCTACATGAACTTGTAGTGGCTTGGAATTTGAGACAAAATTTGATCGTATAACAAGCTGTATTTTTGTAACATGAAGATAAGGAAAACACAAAAACAATTCCATGTTCAAATCTGTCAAGTACCTGATTGTATATAAAGGTGAATAAATTTATTTGTTTGAACAGATATCAGCTGTTGCATTGTGGTCTTACAATCATGTGATTTCTTGGATCAAAAAACATTATCATCATTACTTTTTAGGAAAGCCTCAAACAAAATATTTCGTAAAGTTATTAGTTTTATTGTTCCACGTAAAGTATTTCAAGAAAAATCTCTTTCAAATTCTTCGGAACAAAGGAAGAGATAAAATTTAATTTAGGGGTAGGAGAGAGCGAGAGAGAGAGAGAGAGAGAGAGAGAGAGAGAGAGAGAGAGAGAGAGAGAGAGAGAGAGAGAGGGGGGGAGATAAAGACAGGAAACAAAGATTAGTTATTATTTATTGTCTATTATACTATATCTTTGTCTTTTGGTGAAACATTTCGTTAACATATAACGTATAAAAATATTAATAAATTAATCCATAAACAAACATGTTATTTTACAAAATTGATATATTTATATTTTATTGTATGTACATATTTTTTTAGGTCTTTGAATCTATAAATTTTTTTAATTAATTTATATATTTAGAATTAATATGGTGTCAAATTATTCCGTTTCTTTCAATAAGCTCAATATTGCCTTTTTTATGTTAAAAACATCACTAAAAAGAATTAAATTATAGACTTATAATTATTGAAAAAAAATGAAATAAGTTGGTAAAGAGTGGCTGAGGGGAAGCAGTAGGAGGAGGGGGGAGGGAGTTAAAATGGCCCTAAGCAAGATTATATTCCCACGAGTGGGGGGGGGGGCATAGACAAGCTTGAGTACAGTCTGTGCTCCATAATTTGAAGTAAGAGTATATTATCATGTTTTTGTGAAGGAAATAAACATTTGATGATGATGTCAGTAATAATAAAACATTGCTATTAAATAATTGTACCAATTATCATGATAAAATGGCGTCAAATGTTTATTCAAATAAATCTAAGATTTAAATCAAAATTATAAATTTTACAATTCAGACTCGGAGATAAACTCGCACATCTGACATCTAACGTGATAAAACTCGAATTAGTGTACGTGTCATTAGTGTATACAAGTTCCGTGTGATTAGTCTACACTTGTATTTTACTCATATGTACAAAACAAAATACGTTAAAGTAAAAAGAAAAATGAAAACACGTTATATTTCGGTTTATTTCAACATTTTACAAAAGTATAAATGAAAGTTGATATTACAAAAATGGAATAACTATTAAGTCAGCTGTTACATGCACTATTTATTCCGAATAAAATTTTAGAATGTTAATTTTGAGAGCGTGTTCTACTTGCAATTTATTTGTGTCCGTAGGTAATTATTTTCTGACCTTTTAAAAACTTTGTTGATGTTTTAAGGCAGGTGTTTCTTTGTTTTTGTGAACAATGTCAAAACTATGTCCATTCATGCGTGTAATTAAATTGATCTTGGCTCACAAAAGTGTTTAGTACAATTTTGATATGCAATTTGACACATTACATTTTTCGATGGACAGGTTATTGGATATTTTTTTTAATTGTGCTGCTTTTAAAAGGAGAATTTTGTAGGTTGCACAAAGAGGTTTATTATATAATTAGTTAACAGGCAACATTTAGTATTAATTTAGTGTTATCATCTTTTGAAAGTTTAGGAATTAACGAAACACTTCTTTAGATTTATCGATAATTCTTGTGATAATAGAAAATATTTGTTTAGTTGCCGTGTGTATAAAGTGTTTGTCATACATATTTTCTTTTTTCTTAAATTATTTTTGTATATTTTTTGACTCGATAATTTTTTACATTATGTTTTTTTTTTTTTTTTTTTTTTTTTTTTAAATGGGCTGTGATAACCTCCATCAGAGGCCTCACCGGCGTCGACCTAAAGGTCTTTTGCCGCCCCAATTTCCTTCCTACACCCATTCAGTAATACCCGTCATCCTTATGAAGGAACAGATACTACCGATAGGGTTGTCTAGGATGGTTTCCATCTCTTTCCCCGTAGGGCCTAGAGAGTACAGCCTGGCTCGTCCTTATGTTTGTGAAGTATATATTTAAATAATGTATTGACGACCTCAATACAGTGAGCATTTTTAAAATGGAACAGATACTTCGAATAGCCTCAGAAACGTAAAAGAAGTCACGTGGTAAATAAGAAAAAGTGTATTGTATTACATTCAGTGATTTGGACTATAAAAGTAAAAATGAATCTTAATACTGTAATATTCAACATAATTTATTGAATATGTTTTTATTTATATTTTTGTTATTTATTATTATGAATTATTTTTACCAAGACTGAATTAAGAAAAGAATGTTATCATTAGATTAAACGTTTATATGGAATATTCTAATTATACAGAGTGCCCTGTAAGTAAGCTGCCGAACTTTAGGAAATGAGTTTTCATGACGTTCAGGTAGGCCGTTGTAAGCATTGTAAGAAATTATTTTTGTTTAATTAACCAATGCCATGGTGGTGTCGTGCCATCTCGTCCAGGTGCTATCTGATCCAAGTGCCATCTCATCCAGATTCCACGGACATAGGGCAGGGGGTTAATGTTTTACCCGCCAACTAGTGCCATCTCGTCCAAAAACCTATGCTATTGTTTACTTGACAGGCTGGTCTACAAAAACTATTGGAACGTTTGTAGTAGCCTACCTTTAAAATTTCGGGTCTTCTATATTTTCTAGCTTCATACTATTTAAACCACCCAAAATGCTCTTTGCGTTTTATATCAAAATGCTATAAATCAAGTACAATCATGTTAAAACTCGCCTTGTATGTAATACAGGGAGAAAACTAATCTTCTTGCGGGTGCTCCTTACCTAGGCTCCAGGTTGCTCAGTTCAACAACAGTCTGTTCTAATGTTCCACCTCAAGGTTTGTACAATATGTAGCCGCTTGTATATTAACAGAATTATTTGACATAGATTACAAATAAAATCTGAAAATATTCTAAGCGGCCATTAGGTTAGGTTAGTTTAGGTTAGGTTAATCAACTGTAAAACTGCACTGGACGAGATGGCCCTTTTTCTAGGAAATTTGATGTTGGATGAGAAAGCACTGAGATGAGATGGCACTACATAGCCATAGTTTTTCGTTCATAATTTCATTACCTATTCCAAACATAGCATAAAGTTGGAAATGTTATTGATTTGTTTAATAAATACAATTTACATTTGTTTTATATCGAAAATACTTTAAAAACAAAATAATAAAATTGTCACCAAAATTGTCAGTTGGGTGCTGATTATTCCAAAAGGAAACTATAAACGTCGCCTTTGACAAATATTTAAATAGGATCTAAACAAGTTTCACTTGTGCCATAAATGTAAATTTATAAATTCCTCAGCGTAAATTTTATTTGATTGAAATTGACCTTTTAAATGAAAGTCCTGTTTTGCCAATTATTTCTAAACCGTAATACAATTTTACTTGCAATTTTCCACACATATTTAGGTTGTTAATCTTTACATTTTACTAAAATTTTAACGAAAACGGTGGAGTCAATTTTGATAAATTGCGTTTTTTGTAACTTTCCCATTGCCAAATTTTTTATTTTTTTTTTACAGATAACTCACCAATCGACATTTGGAGAGATGGCGACCAATACATTTCGTTTGTGTTCTTAGAGGCTATACTTCAGCAAACAAAATTTGATCAAAATCGATGGAGATAAACTCATGAGCCGGCATTTTTTGGGAAATGGCCACCAATACGTTTTTCGGGGTCTTTAGTGGCTACCCATGAGCAAATTATTTAGAGTAAAAAATCCTCTTTTTTGTTGTAGGAGTTTCCGCCGAATTTTGAATTATAAACATGATATATTATGAAACCTTTAACCAAAATATATCATAAACCAAATTTGAATAGATTCACGCATTTAGGCTGTAGAGCACCATAAGACAACAGGCAGTCGATAAACTTAAGACAGGTGACAAACAAACACATACTTCATTTTAAAAACCACTTTTTCTGGACACATTGGCCTCAAAACGAATATATCCACAAAAAGCTCAACATCGATTTTTTGCTCAATTGTATAACTTTCTCTATACAACGTATATGGGAGTAACTAACAAATGTACTGTGACCTGATTTAAAGCCTGTGAAACAGCATATATGCTGACCTATATAATGCGTGCAGATTATCTAACTAAAAAAATTGAGTTATGCAGATAGAAACTTCTAAAAACACATTTAAAATGAATACTTTTATGAAAAGGTTGTGTTTTTTACACACGAACATATTTAAACTAATAGTAAAATCAAGCTTATACGTTAAAATCTTGCTATTATAGTCTGTTTCACATTAAGTAGGCAGTACGTTGACCTTGTAATACGGTAATTTCTCCTTTACGAGAAAGCTGTATTAGAAGGTTTGTTAGATTTATTTTAATACCTGTTGTGTTTGGCTATTTTTAAGCGCATAAGAGGCTTACTGTAATAAATACACACTGCCAACTAGGTGTTAAACAGAGTATAGGTAGATTATTGCTGCGCTGTTTTACTTGCCAAATACACGGAGTAAGTGTCGTAATCGTCTAAAGTTTCTACCTCTATTTTTGATTGATTTTTATATTTCATAGCTTTAGGAAAACGAAATACTGATTTTCGAAATGCTGTTCGACCGTCGTCGTTTTCGTGGTCGTTGTGATTACTGTAGTCCGTACGATAAAGGCCACAAAAAGTAATATAAGAATATAAAATTTGCTATATAAAATATAGAATCCACATTGAAATTTATAAATAACGAATTTGAAATGTCAAAATGATGGTCCTTTAAGTCGCCATCCTCAGTGATACATGAGCTACAATAAAGCTATTATTATAAGTATATATAATAAGTTATTGTAGCTCATGTATCACTGAGGTTGGCGACTTTGTAGTTGAAACGCATTTGATTGAATAAAAGTAGTTTTTGTGAGACCTTGTGTTTGAGTTTTTGTTCTACATATATAGATTATTTCAACAAACATGGTTTTAAAATATAAAAATGGTTATTCCAAACTGTATTTCCTTTTTATCGAAGTCGAGCATGAGCCGATTTTGTAGTTTGAACATCTGCATAATCGAACATCCAAGGTAATCGAGTTACACAAAAACTCTATTATGTAATCTTAGCAGCTGCATAAGGATTATTTAATAACCTTAATTAAAAGGAAACGGAAAGCTTCTCGATTCACATTCCAATGTCAGGGGAATGTGTTGCGCGGTTAAAAAGCAAAGCAAAGCCGAATCAAGGAAAACAAATGCTGTAAAAGGAAATCCCTAGCAACGAGGAAAATAAGTAACGGACTTTGTGGGGTGTGGGAGTGTAACCTAAGGCACGGAACGAGGGGGAGGCCACAAATACAGAGTTCACTACAGATCACTTAATTTAAGTGAGTCTCGAATCTCCTGACGCATGACAGCACATTGTTAAGCCCGAATGTCATTTGGAAATCCTCAATTTGATATTTTATAGAATTATTTGTGACAGATTATTATAGTTTTTTATTTAATAAGGATGAAATCAATGTATTCAATACTTGCATCTTGTGTGTTCAAGTATTATCAAATTATTCAATAAGAAAGAAGTTGATAAGTAGGACTATCCAACTCGATACCGACGTACCCAACCTGATCATAAAATGTAATACAGCAGGATCCTTTAAATTGAATGTGCCAAAGTTGCTTTCTTTGA
The DNA here is from genome assembly GCA_963513935.1 of Aphrophora alni. Lineage (NCBI taxonomy): Eukaryota > Metazoa > Arthropoda > Insecta > Hemiptera > Aphrophoridae > Aphrophora > Aphrophora alni. The sequence continues at coordinate 28,518,346 of OY740772.1, read as the reverse complement.
CCTTATAGAAAAAAATTAAATTATTCGGTGGATCAAGGGGTCTTATCCAGTAGGGTAGTTTGTTTAAAACAGTTGTTATACAGGTATTCTGAATTTCGTAATTGTGTATATAAATAATTTCATGTCGTCGACTAGACCTTACAGAACTTCGTAGATTTGTATATATTAAAAGTACTACACGATCTAAGCGAGTGACTCGGTTTGTGGGCAGGGTTTGAAATTACATTTTTGACCATAACTTCCGATATTTGATATCCTAAAGATGTGGAGTTGGTACCATTACATACAGAGTTAAAATGTCCAGATATTTGTCTAATTTAGTTGAATAACACACGAGATAAGAACAATGAAATTGTTTAAAACTATCGCCGTTTTGATATTTTCAAGTCGGTTTTTCTTTATAAGCCCAGTATGGTCCTCTACATCAAGTTTTTTAATACTCTCCTAATTTTTGTTGTCGTCCGACGACAACGACAGCGACAAAGATAACGACGATGAACGGACGGTATACCGAAGATAACTATTTCGGCCTCCTGACGCCATGAAGCGTGAAGATGAGTCAAAAATAGAGTTAGAATTATCAAACTCACACTATACTTCGTATACTGATTAAGTAATACGTCATTTACGATTTCTCACTTAACGAAAATATTTGGCCTTAGAGCTCCTAAAATAAAACTCGTTCGAAATTGTTTATAAGTTTTTAATTATAAACTTAGATTTAGTGTAAAACTTATTGCTTGTCTTGATCACGAATTAGTGTTTAACGGACATCGTAAACTTTTTAAATTTATTTTATTTTTTTACAAGTTAAGAAATGTACTATATTAAAGGATCAAATATTTGTATATCTTGAAAATCTGTTGTAAAACAGTTTTCAAGTTATTAACATCAAACTTCAAATGGGTGGCATTTTGAAATCGTGTTATCTAAAATTATTTTTTACTTTAGTTTTGTTTAGAACCATGATTCAAACTTTAACTTTATGTAATTGTTTAAGGAACAAATTAAGTGTTTTCAGATTTTTGGATTTTCGTTAATTTAATCACTTGAACATATCTGCAAATTATCGCCACTTTTTTTAAACACCCTGTATATATTCCACATTTGCGTCGAAGTTTAAAGCAGAACCACAATATGCCAATTAACGAGTGTAAGCACTTGAGGAGTATATAGGGCTACCCTAGAGTTATAGAACGAACACAGTGCTATTGCAGGCGCAGAGTATGTGATCGAGCTACACGAGGTCTGTAGGACAAATAGCCGTTTGCGCCTGGAATATCAGACTACAAGATGGATTTGTGTTTAGTTACAAACAATATTTATATTATAAAAACCCCTTGGTTTTTTAAAGACGATTTTTGTGTACATTGATATGACACAAGTAGAAACATTACTTACACCATAAGTGAAGTTAGAATAATCTGTTAAATGTCATAAATATTAATATAAATGAGTTACCTTTCTTTGCTAGAACAATAGTTTCAAACAACTATAAATGGGGCCTCTAAATACAAGATCCTCTTCTGGAAAACAATACACAATATTTAAAATCCAGATTTTTTGTTGGTCCTATAACATTCAATTACTTATTTTATGTTGTTTATTATGTTCTGTTTTGTTTGTTTATTTATCTCTGCACCATATTCGTTACTTGTCAAACGGAGTAAATAATAATAATACAGTAAAGCTTTTCGGTTATTTGTTTTTTTTAATTGTTTGCTTATGTATTTATTAGTTATGTGTCAAGCATCAAAATTTTAATGTTGTTCAATATACAAAAATAAACAACACGGAAAAAAAATTCGTCATTCTCTTTCAAAATCTCCATGTCAGTAGATAAAAATAAACACGGTTATTGTCCTTAAAAAATCTCAGAATCTTCACAACTATTACAATTATATCTTTGACAAATGACCAAAATAAATGTTCTAAGACTGAAAATTACAGTTTGGTAGAATTTTGGGAAAAACCAAAATGAATAATCAGGTTTCATTTTTGTATTTTCCAATTCACTGACTAACAGTACTTTTTGTTTACTTGATGTTTGAAAAATTGGGTTGAGCGTTACATTTTTACATTTCACAGAAATTTGATTGAAACACCGAATTTTGAGGTGTTCATGTTTTATTCTAAAATTTTTGACCTATTATTATTATGTCTGAACGTCTTTGGGACGATAGAAAAATCCGTTAATTTATTTTATTTTAAAAAATTCAATAAAATACTGACAATATTTTCGATTTCCAGTTTTATTTTTCATCAACATATATACAGAGTTCCCTAAAAGTAGTAATCTATAAAATTTGAAAATAAATACTTTAGATTTAAATATAATTTTGTAGAAATCTTCAAAATGGATCATATAGACATACAAAATCACAGCTTAGTAACGCCACTTTAATGACGTTTTTTGACACCTGTAAGATACAGTTAAAAATTAAACGTACGTTTCAGTCCTATAAAATCAGCGTATCAGCTTCTTTCTTATCATTTAGCATTTAAGCCGTGGCACGATATGGCAACAATGTATAATCCCCGTAGTAAATACACAGGGGACACGCCTGTTGGTATTGTTCCAAGTTTACAGTTCACTCGAGTTATGTAACTCCCATGCTTATGTTTGTGTCGACAAATCAACACTAGATGTTTTATGTATCAACAATCGCTCTCTCAAGTATGTCAAACAACGTGATAAAGAAATAATAAGAATAAATAAAAATACAGTTCAGGTGCAACTATCATGAAACTAAAATAAACTTTAACAACCGTCTTTGAAAATTCAAATCATTGATAAGGCATCGCTCATCTTTCGAATTTCTTTTCTTGTTGTGATTAGGCAGTGATGTTTAAGGTGGGTTTACACTAGAAACAAAACAATGTTTTTGGACCTTTGTTTATATTTTGCTACTAATTTTGCACACAATGTTCCTAAACACAGGGACAGCCACACTCTTGAAGATGACGAGGAGGATGCTCTTCTTCTAGCTGCCGCTACATGTGTTTTGTTGTGTTGTGACAGAAAACCCAGGAGGTTCTGGGTAAGGCCTTCACTTGCGTCACGAGGTGTTTATAGTGGAAGTGACCTATTGAAAGACCTTAGGAAAGATGACGTGGATCTGGGTGGGGAAATAAGATGTGATGGAAGCTTTAAAAAATTTTGTCTTGACTAGTATTGGCCACAAAATAGGAAGGCCACATTGTTTCAGAACAATGTTCCTACATGTAAACGTCTTGCGTTTCCGAAACATTTAACAATGTTTATAAACACCCTTTGATCTTACCGCTTTCTACGGGAAACAAGAAACATGTGGAGAAACACCGAATTTCTGTTCCGAAACACTGTTTAGAAACATTGTTTAAAGTAGTTATATTTCGATTTGAGGAACATTGTTCCGAAACACTGTTTATAAACATGTTTTGTTGCCAGTGTAAACGCGCCTTTAGTCACTATCGTATCAAACAACATAATTGTTCTCATCAATTCAGATATTTCTGATATAGTTTTATTTCTGATTTATTCCACTAGGTGGTGTTATTAGTTGGACTCTGTAATATGGGTATTAGAAAGTAGATTCTTTTACCGATCCTGCATATGACTGCATTGGTCCTCATAAGTAAATGATATGGTACTTTCTTTTTAGTGAAGTTGTGACTGATTAACATAATGCAATGGGGTTTTCAATGAGGAGTATATGTCAAAACTATACTCGTAGCGCTAACTCCAGAGATAGTACGCGAAGCAGCACGTAACTCAGTGAAGATTTACTTAAAATGTAAGTTCTCGTCAAAGCTGGCTTAAGTAAATTGTGAATTCGTGTCCTGTATTAACTTACTTTAACCCTAATTACGGCTTCGGCCTGTTCACAGTTAATCCGTTTCCAATCGTCATCAATTAATTACTTAATGACTAGCTTTACGTTACCCGTTAAATAAGTAGGGACGATATAATATTGTATTGTGTAAACCAAATACTGTCATTGTAATTAGAGTTTAATTCACGCCTTCATTCCTTGATATCATATAACAGTTGACTGGATAAAACAAATTTAAATGAGCTTATCTAATATTCAAGGTTTTAATGTACTGAATATCTGTGCTTTGTCAGTTAGTTTCAAACATTCTTTTGTTAGGTGGCTATTTATTGGTACTACTCAATGACTCCATTTGTCCCTTTTCGGGATGTAATGGTGCACATTTAAAATTTTAAAACTGATCCTCAGTGTTTTTAATTTCCACTCATTCTAAAAACAAATACTTAAAATCAAAACAGATGACCGAGCTGTACAGTATGTATGTTACAAATTGGCCGTTTTTGACTCTACAGCTCAAATGGACAAATATATTTTTGTTATGAACTGGTGGCAACTTTTGTTGTCGCGTGATCTATGTAATAGTATGTGTAGTCCTATGAAGAAAATGATTTATATAGTTGTTTACAATTTAACTACTTTTTTTATAGAATTACAACAACAAACTTGTGTAATACCCGGGAATTTGATTATAAACATTCAAATATTGTAGTAAATACAACCAAATAGTATTTTTAAATATTTTCTAATAATTGTAAATTAAAGTTTCCTTCAAACTTGCATACAGTATATCTAAAATAAAAGTAAGATTTCAGAAGTAAAACTTCTCAACGGTTTACAAATGAGAAGGAGCACATTTACCATTAAGCTGTTTTACCACTGTGATAGCGGACTTTAATTATTACAGTCTTTGGCTGTCCGTCCAAACTCAGTGTTGTTAGTTAATCCGATTTCCAAGTAATACTTAATTATCAGCTTTTCTCCAATGTTGCACTGAAAACAAAAATTTTCAAACTGTTAAGTCTACATTGAATTTTCTCACAAGCACAGATGTCAATTCAACATACAAACTCACACTTAAAAATTTATAAATTTAGTAAATTTTGACAATGTAAGTTAAAAAAGTAAAAGTGTTTGTTTTTAATTATTAAAATAAGTTATATTTAGAACACACAAAATACGACCCTCCAAGGTCGATAAAATTTAAATGTGTATTTTGAAGTAAATGAGAGTTTTCCCAGCTGTAAGTAAATTCACCTGTCATAGTGTATATTTGTTGTTTCAGGCCAACAAGCCACTAATGGAGAAACGACGTCGTGCCAGAATCAACCAATCACTCGCAGTATTAAAGACATTAATATTAGACTCTGCTAAAATGGAGGTAAGACTTATACATTCTGACTGTGGTATAATGCAATGAATATGTATTTCTACCTTATTTAACAATCTTCAGTTTACAGATATAAAATTAACAAAGATAATTTATTGTTCTTAATAATAACACTGTTACGAAACACTGTTATTAACATACAATAATCTTGAAGAAGCGCTATGATGAAATTTAAAACAATAATTGGTAATTCCTCTAACCACAATTACAGGAAATAAAATATAAGAATTAATATTTACTTTCCGTTAAATACCTTGATGGACAATAGGGTTAAGATGTCATCGAAATATAGGGTGGGGTAGTAATAATAATAATTTTGTATTGCCAAAACATTTGTACATATGTATGACAGTGCCATCACTTAAACTAACATATAGTATCATACAAGGCTATCCTTAACTGTAATAGTTATAGTAAATAATTAATAAACTAACATTGGACTACCTTAAATAAATCAAACAAAATGCAACACAAATGGAGGAGGACCCTGGAATCATCATTAAATTTAAAACTAATAATAATCATCAATAAAGTGTGATAATGATCTACCGACATAACGGTTAGCCCATACCCAGTTTCTTAGATCACTCCACCTATTGGTTCAATCACAGCTTCTAATCTTTATCACAGATATTCATTACTACCTTTGATGAAAACGATAAAAAAGGAAACCCTACGCTATTACACTTATCTCTACAAATAAAGGAAATGGGGCAGTTCAACTAGGCACATTTACTAGTAGGCCATTTTTTAGGCCTATAACCTGTTCCACCTGAATTATTTTGGATTTGCTAGTACGCTATTAAATTTATTCCTCTGGGGTCACCAGCCCCGACATTTCGAGGGAATTAGCGGAACATTATATCCTTCGGGTTCAATCTACACACTGCGACTCCAATGCGCTGAGCGTTCGATCAGCTTGCAAATTACCAGTCCTTTTTTATCTATGAAACATGGTTGCAACGTATTGAAGCCGCAACACACAAATGTAGGATAAGCATCCTGCAAAATAGTAGCGTGAAATGCTCAATTCACCACAAAGAGAAATATCAATTTTTAGATTCTGTGTCAACAAAAAGTGGTTTTTGGATGATGTTTATCTGGCTAACGTCTGTAATCTATGCAGTCTTCTACAGCCCAAACTAGTGGATAAATTATCAAATATTTTTTGTTGGTAAAATTTCTAGACTTTTCTCATATTTACAAAATTGCTTTCACTTACATAGACAAACAAAAATTTATAAAATTAACATAAAGAAACGAAAGAAAGTGGATAGATTTCTCTTTTTGTATTTCGAAGTTTTAGTTTAGTTTTATTTTTTTATATAAAAATGGTAAACAGAAGTAAAATAAAAAATAAATTGATCAACCCAAAGGTTGCGTAAACCTCGTAGTATACATATCAAAGTTTATGAACTTCAATGAAGTAAAGTTTATTTTTAATGCACACCTTATTAAAATATATTGATAAAAATAATTTAAATTTTTTATTGAAGAAGGCCGACTGAAGTCATTGTAGTGTTTTTACTACATATTATTGCACCAGATTAACTGTACAAAAACCTAGTTGTTACTTTAACTTGTTTCAACAACGTATAACTAATTCTAATTCACGTAAATTTGATTGATCAAGAGTTTCAACGAGACAGTCGCGATTCTCAGTTATCTTTGAGCTAAAATCATCACACCTGAACATATTACCTGAAAAATCACTGAAGATGGTGACTGTGTCATGAAACGCCTTTGAGCATTTCTTTTAGTTTATTATTCTTATAATTCATAAGTTTATTAATTAAGTTATAACTAATTGTCACATTTTATTAAATTTGAAAATAGAACAGTCAGAATATTATTATTAATCAACTTTTGTGACTCAAGACACATAATTTTCATTAGGTATTTAAACTGGTGGATGTTAAAGACTTTTAGATATATAACCATATTCACCATGTTATAGATTTGTAAAAACTAGGTGTTAAATGAAGTTTATCACCATTGCACTTTACAACCGAATATCAGATTATTGCACTTGCTAAAGAAAATCTACGATCTCACAAAAAAAAAAGAATAGAAAAAAAAGTATAGTAGAGATATTATAATTTTAGTTAACCTACCTAAATTTGTAATTATTTGTCAAAATGTTTCGACCCAAATTGGTTTATCGAAGATTTAACATATTTAACAATTTTGTTTAAAGATTTTATTATACAAAAATACAAAGATTTTAGTATGTAAATTGCTTAAACATTTTGTTACGTAGGCTTTATTCAAAATCTTTTAGTTTGTTGACTTTGGTAAGTTGGACTTTGATCACTCTAGGTGGCAAATTTTCTGTTACCTGAATTTGTTTAAAGATTTGAATATACAAAATTATATAAAGAACTTGTTACATAAGTAGACTTTATTCCAAATTAGTTAGTTTGTGATGTAACTTGGTAAGTTGGATCAATGCAAGTGGGAATTTTCTGTTAGCAGAATTTGAATAACGATATTAATATAGAAAATTATATAATGGTCTTGTTTCGTAGATTTTATTCTAAATTAGTTAGTTTGAGATGTAACTTGCTAAGTTGAACTTTAATCACTGAAAATGGTAAATTTTATTTTACCTGAATTTGTTTCAAAATCTTATTATACAAAATAATTATATAAAGATCTTGTTATGTAGAGCTTATTCCAAATTAGTTAGTTTGAGATTTAACTTGCTGCACGTGGCAGATTTCCTGCTACAATACTTATGAAATTTAAAAGAATTATTTCAACAATACTTTTTTAACAAGGTGTCATTTTCTACAACTTTACATTTTGAATAATACTTTTTTTTGTGGGTTAATGTAACTTTAGTTAATTTTGAAACTTTGGTTAAATTTATTATTTAAGAGTAATAAACAGATTAATAAACCAAGATAGGAAATATAGTACAATGTTTCACAAATTATATCTTAAAGATAGTTAAATTTAATTTTTACAATTAAATTCTACAAATTCGTGTTTTTATTCTAAGCTAAGACTAGCCTAACCATGTGCCCATGTAAGGATCGGCTATCGGAATGAGAAAAATAATTTCCCAGATCATGCACCACGGTAGCAATTTATTGGTTAAAAACGAAAAGCTGTTAGCTAACACTGGGAAGGAATGAAATTCGGCGTTTTATTCTTTTTGAGTTACACGATTTATAAAAATTGACTAAAACGTTTTTGATATAATTTAGCAAAAAAACTTTTAGTAAAAAAAATACAAAAAGTAAAACAATATATTTATTATGTTCTAAAAATTGTTTCTACCCATTTCATTCAAATTAAGGTAATATATTGTAATTGTATATTATATATATTTTTAACTTTAAAAAACTATGATATGAGTATAAATTCTTGTATAAACATTTATTTCATATACAAAATATACGGGGGAAAACACTATATTTTTTCTCTCATTTGGTTGTTTGAGAAAGTTAGTGCAATATATTTTACTATTTATTTGTTTCCGTTCACCGGATAGAATAAATCTATTGAAAAAAAAAATGTATGTTTTATGTCAATGTAATACAGTTTGTCTGTCGTAAATCAGAATTAAGCCAAATAATTGTTGTTTGTCAATTGCAGAACACAAAACATTCCAAACTAGAGAAAGCCGATATCCTGGAGTTGACAGTGAGACATCTGCAGCGACAGAAGACATTGAGCTCGGCAGTGTTGGACAAATATAAAGCTGGCTTTCAGGAATGTGCAAGAGAGGTAAGTTTGGAAGCTGAATAGATCAGCAGCAGAAATATAGTAAAAATAATTGAAATAGTATAATATGACATTATAGGGTGCAAATTTAAATTATTAGTTTTAGCTCACATTTACTGACCTTGACCTTCACATTGTTTTACCTTCTTTTTTCGCCTTCTTGTTTAAAGGCGAAAAATATCATGATGATAATTATCTTATAAAACTAGTTTATTGGCGCCATCATGGTACTAACCCATCCCTATCATATAAAGTAATACAAAATGTAATTCCCAAAAGGTGTCTTTCTTTTATTTTGTATAAAATAATTATATTGGTAGATCAATAGGACCGTGATAAGTAGGGTATTTTGTTACAGTTGTTACACAGGTATTATAGACCTTGTAATTGTGTGTATCAGTTCCTTCTTGACATCGTCTAGGCCATAATGTGCTATAATTAGCTACGCTCGTGTCGGTGACACAGCCTTACAGGATCCAGTAATTTTCACACTTTCTTGGGAGGTAAAAGTCAGAAATTACATTTATACAATAACTTCGCTATTTGTTATTTATCTAATTAACTGTTTTATAAGTTTAATAACACATGAGATAAATATGTTAAAAACGACGGCCATTTGACATTTTCAATTCGATTTTTCTGAAATTCAATTGGGTGTTATATACGCACAATATAGTCCCGAATACCAAATCTTATGTTCCTTTTTTTAATTTTTGTTCGCCTATCGTACTTACGTTCTAACAACAACCACGACAACGATTTCAGTAACGCTAACAATGACGGACGTATGTCTAAATTACGTTTTTAGGTTTCCTGAAAATATGAAACGTGAAAAACAGTCAAATAATTGAGGTTTAAAAATCCTGTAACTAAAAAGTAAGAAAAGAATATAAAATATACAGAATCTAAGCTTGAATATACTAATAACGTCAGGACAAGAGTTGGTTAAGACAGACAGGTAAAATAGAAAAGACGAACGAGAGATTAGATCTCTCAGGACAACATGTGAAAGGTGTAGATTCAGCTAGGGTTCTTAGTATTGTCACGCACTATAAATAGGACCTCACGTAGAACAAAATATAATTCTTTATTCCAATACGTACAGCTGTGTCTGTTGACGTAACCAGAAAATTAAAAAGTCGCTTCATTATTCCAAATTATTTTAGAATCATCTCAATGTCATCTTTCGTATCTAGTTTAACTTTTTGTCAAACAATTGACGCCTACGACCAAGTATCGTAATCTCATACGTCGTTTAATGCTTGATTATACATTAGTTTGATGTAAAATTATCCGTTCTTGAAACGTAAAAATAAGAATTTTAAAACTCGTATTATTTGATTTTCTCATTTAATGAAGCCCTACCTGAACAGATACAGATTCACATACATCAAAACGTTGACTTAAATTGTAGATCACCTTCCATATTTGTGCAACAATGTTGAAATGATCGTTTCTCTCTTGATTATTAAATTAAAATACTTTTGTACCTTAGGTTTTATTGCAAAAATCATTTCTTCTTAAGTAAACACTCCATAGTAAGAATAACGATTATCTAATAAACGTAAAAACATATGTTTGATTGGATAAAAATGCACTCTAGTGTTTAAATCACTAACTATCAGATGAAAACAATAAACTGTGATTGTTTTACTCGTCCATTCTTAAAACCAAATAAAAACGAACCGTAACTTATCGTTTAAAAAAAAAAATCATTAATATAGTTGTCATTCAAAAAATTAATATTAATAATGGACACCGTTTTAGAAGAAATATATATTTAAATGAGGGGCTATACAACAACCTATAAACCTCATTTATAAACCTATAAACAACCTATAAACCTCATTTATAAACCTATAAAGAACCTATAAACCTCATTTATAAACCTATAAACCCCATTTATAAATCTATAAACAACCTATAAACCTCATTTATAAACTTATAAACCGCCTATAAACCTCATTTATAAACCAATAAACAACCTATAAACCTCATTTATAAACTTATAAAGAACCTATAAACCTCATTTATAAACCTATAAACCCCATTTATAAATCTATAAACAACCTATAAACCTCATTTATAAACTTATAAACCGCCTATAAACCTCATTTATAAACCAATAAACAACCTATAAACCTCATTTATAAACAACCTATAAACCTCATTAATAAATCTATAAACAACCTATAAACCTCATTTATAAACCTAAAAACCTCATTTATAAACTTATGAACGAGTCTTTAAGTAATCGTTTTTCATTAAAATAAAGTTTTTAAAATGGTCAAGGTTCTTGTATTCATGAACTGTAAATATTTTTATATTTTTAATTTTGCACATAGGGAGTCGATTTTATAACATTTATCCACGCTCAATTCTTTTTAAAGCGATTTTTCATTACGACTGGAATTTTTTATAAATGGCAACCAATACATTTTGTTTGCTTCCTTAAAGACTAAAGCTTGAACAAAATGTGATGAAAATCTTTAGAGCAGATTCTGAAAATATTTAAATTTTTTTACCCCCCCCTCCATCCAGTTTTAGCAATAAAAAAATGAAAAGAAAAACATTCCAGATATATGCCTAAATATGGCCAAATCAAATTTGATTAAAATAGATTTATACGTTTGGGCGACATCAAATTTTTGACGTATATGTGAGAAAGTAGAAGTGGGTTTAATTTTATTAACATTTGGGAAAGGGTAGTGACTATTGGCCCACCATGTATAATGTTTGTACAAGTTTAATTTTATCGTATATGTATCCATGTGTGAAGTTCACATCGCTCTTAAAACACAAATCCCGTTATCGTACAACATTATGCTTCAATATCTGTATGACCTGTATAACTTGTAGGCAGCTGTTATCAAGATTATAAACTCTAGAGATAGAAGTGGTTGTGTTGGGGGAGGGGGGCATCCAAGATGATTGATCGGTTTTCTGATAAGCGGCTTACAGTAGTTGTCCAAGCTTAGAGTCCAAAACTAATGGTGGCCGGATTACTGACTCTAGCGTTCAAGCAATGCATATTTAATGTCAATCTCTTGTTGGACTCAAAGTTAGGTATCAAATGTAAACTGATTCTCTGTCATCAAGCGGTATTGAGTGATACAAAATATTTAAAACAATAATCTGTGAACAAACTATACGCCCTTGCAGAATTCCCTTCAAACAGAACTTTTATTTTAATAGCGTTGTTAATTATAACATAGTTAATGTCTGCATGTGTATGAATTTGTATCTATTTTGTATAATATGAAAATAAACTTTTGTTTCTAAATATTTATTCAGTAACTAGCATTAGTTACTCACTATAAAAAATATGGAACAAGTTTGGTAATCGTTAAAAATTACGACATTTGTTTTTAGTTTCACCTTTTTTAGAAAACTAAAAAAAAAATTTTTTCAATAAACTGTCCGTCCGTCTTTGTTGTCGTCTGTACGTAGCATGATAATGACCAGAAAAATTAAGATAAGAACATAACATTTAGTATACCTAGGAGAAAAATTGAATTGTCGTTTTATATAGGAAATCGTCATAAATATTGACCTAACCTAACCTTCACGTTTCATAGTTTGAGGAAACCGAAAAACGATTTTCGAAATGTTATCCATCCGTCGTCGTTGTCGTCTGTACGTAAGCACGATAGCGACCACAAAAATAAGGATAATAACATAACATTTGGTATAGGAGACCACTGGTGCCATTTTCAACAGTTTTTTGTGATGTTACCCAACTAAATGTGAAGCAGAGTATAGAGACTGCTGTTTGCTTATTCACAGATTTTACTGTTGTTTAACTTAACTATACAGTGTACAAAGACTTTAAAATGCCGCATTTTCGTTTAGGGTTTCAGAGAATATTGATAATTCTAATTGTATGCAAAATTTCAAAATTATACATTTAAAGGTTTTGGAACAAAAAATAATACGTGATAAAACAAAATGGCGCATGTGTGAGTAACTGGGGACTTTCGGACGATTTCAATATGATATTTGCTTTTGGCCTAGAAACAATGCCTTAAAATATTGGTAGAGAATTCTGAAACATCCTGTATATATTCTATTTGTATTTTTATATACTGTGTATGTGTATGATTATGTAAATGTGCCACCTTTATAAGGTGCTTTTACGTTTTACATAGATATATATAGGAAATGAAGGTGTATTCATAAAAAAACTCGCTTTTTGAAATGTTTAAATTTATTATTTGTTTATTATGAGCTGACATTTATTGTATATGTGTGTTTAATGATCTTTGAAATTAAGATAAAATATATACATAGTGATTTACAATTTTGGTAATTGTCATTACTTGTAGCTTTTGTCAAGTATATTAAAATCTATTAGCTTTACTAAAATATGTCTTTTTAAACGACATTCATCTGTATTCCTAATGCAATTCTGATCGGACGCCCCATGGTTTTATTTTTGGTCACTTAGAAGCAATCTGAGCCAATTGCGATGAGAGGAAATTTTGTATCTCCTTTTTAGTATTAAATAATAAAACCATTGTTTATAAATGATGATTTATTTATTTATTTTTATGCTTTTTGGTTTACAAGACTTTTCAAATCAAATACATATTTTCTTAATTCTAAATTTTTTCTAAAATGCTGCTCTATTCTGCTTGATACTCTCTTATTCTGACCATTTCTTTAACAGCTTCATTATAGCATTACTTCTTTTCAGTTAATTGAATATTCAGGAATTTAGACCCACCCCATTTCAAAGTTAATGAAATATTGTATTGTCATCGATAATACACAAGTGTGCAATGCTTGGAAGAAATCGGTTCAGTAGAGATGTCCCAAAAATTGATTGCAAGATTCGACCAATAGAGGAGTCTAGATAAAACCATTTACAAAGGCGTAGATCCAGCTAGGGTCTCTCTAGAATACCAATCCTGTAATCACTAATTCAGCCCCTGAAGGGTCAATTTGTTCCTAATAATCATTTTTAAACTCTGTTTTAAACCTGTAATCTTTTCTTTTCATCCGACCATCACGAGTATGTCGTTTACATTTTAACCTTTATAAAGAGATATAATATTTAGGATTTAAAACATAAATATTTAAATTAAAAAACTAAGCATCAAACACGAACATAGCTCTCCAAAATATAAATATTATGAGAGACACTAAAATTTGAATGATCAACACAAATTATCCTAAATTTTAGGTTAGATTCTAAAATTTATTTCTCCGTCGTTCACTCAATTACCCCGTGACAGCTGACCTTGAGTTTCTAACTATATTAGTTTTGACTATATTTTAACCAAAACAAGAGACCGGTGATGAGCAGGATTACAGATTTGTTTCAAGACTTTTACACTGCTGTACATACACTGTGTTTATACTCTAAAGCAATTATTCATAATGGGAACAGTTTATTAAAGAATGGCAAAGGTAAACTTTGACACTTGTAAATATCAAAGGTTAATAAGACAGGATATCATAGGTACTGGAAATTATAAAACAGGATATTATAAGATAAACGGGAAAGTGTGAAATATGCAGGTAAAATTAAACTACATTGCCAACATACGCATATATTCATAAATGTAAAATTCAAGCTATTGCAATTTCCTTCAAGGTAATGACAACCTCCGAATCTGTGAAGTGGCCACCAATGAGGAAATGTGTTAATTTTTTCTTATAATAGTGATTGTTATAACTGTGCCTGTTGGTTCACTTGGAAAATATTTGAAATATTTAAAAAATTGTAACTCTCATGAACTGTTTACGTTGTCTTATTTGGGGATTTTGATACCGTCAGCCTATTTCCCAATAAGGCGACCAATTAAAAATTTCTTATAGAAACATCTATTTGTTATGATGATTTTAGATTTTATACATAATTTTAAGACTTTTATTTTTGTAGCCTATATTTTTTATACATCCAACTGTTTAAGATCTACAGCGGTGAAAAACAGATTTAGGCGTTTTAAGAAGTCCACTTACAGTTATTAAAACAGTTGAATTGTTAATAAAATTTCAACGTAAATAGAGTATAATGTAAAAAAAACTACTAGAAATTTTGGAAATTAACTAATAGAATTTTGTTTGTTCAAAAACGACATTGTAGTATTTTTTTTTTAAACTACTGTTTTAGATGTTTAAAATTTGATATTAGTTCTTAAAATTGGATTAAAAATTAGGAAATTTCTGTTTAACGCAGTTTTGTATTCATTTATAAACAAATACATTATAAAATATTGTACATTTTATTCTAATAAAAACATATTTTCTGTTACAGGTTTCTCGATTCCTAGAAACCCCCGAGTTACAGTTAGGACCAACAGCAACTTTAAACACGACCCAATTAATCGATTCCAATATCAAACAACGTTTAGTACGACATATCGATAGTTGTATAGCGGAAATCGATTTAGACTTTGGTCTAGCGTCCATCAAAACAATGGATCCAGAGACTGACCAAAGGCTAGATAGGTTGGAAGAGATGTTGAACGGTGAAAAAGTAACTAAAATCAAAACAGAACCTTTCGACTGCGATGAAATAACAAAACCAGATAGCAGCACCGTCTCGCCAGGCGATGAAAACAATAATAGTCACAACAGTAAAAATACGAAGAGAAAATCATCGGGATCATCATCGCATTCTTCCAATAGCAACTCTTTATCGAGGAGTAAGAAGAACGATAAGAAAGTAAACGTGTCGTCTTCAAAAACGACGGACACGGCTCTGGTGTGTACTACGTCGTCTAGCTTTCAGACGACAAATACGACAACGTCTAGTCAGTCTAACTTGTCAGTGGTGCAGGTGAGTTGAACACACATATTGTGCAGAATGTCAGAAAAGTCAAATTAAACAATTCAAGATAACAGTGATTTAGTAAATGTTTAAAAATCACTTAAAATGGGAACATAAAGTAGTTTAGGGATGTCTATTTTAAATAAAACAAAAACTAAGTCTCTGTAGAGAAAGTTATCTGATAAATCAAATCAAAGTCCAGTTTTCGCGGAAATTTTGAGGCCTTTTAGCCAAAAGTAGTAACTTTTAAAATGATATCTCTTTTTTTCTAATTCAGTATTCTCCAGTACAAAACAGTGGGCAAAATCTTTATTAAATTTACACATTTTTTGGCAATACTTAATGTAGTTTTTTTTCCATTTGTCGAATAACTTAAAATTTGGCGGTAGATTTTATAATATCAACTCCAAATTCAGAACCAATGGACTATAACGGTTTTTATCAAATTTAGCTCAATTGTAGCCTCTAAGGGCGCAAATGAAACGTATAGGTCGTAAGTTATCGGTAAAACAAAAATATTGGCCATGTGGCTGTAACACACTTAATTTCTCAAAATCAACTCTTTTATTTTTTATCAAACTTTGCTCAATTGTAGCCTCTAAGGGCGTAAATAAAATGTATAGGTCGTAAGTTGTAGTAAGTTATCGGTAAAGCAAAAGCATTGGCCATGTGGCTGTAACATACTTAATTTCTCAAAATCAACTCTTTTATTTTCTATCAAACTTTGCTCAATTGTAGCCTCTAAGGGCGTAAATAAAATGTATAGGTCGTAAGTTATCGGTAAAAACAAAAACATCGGCCATGTGGCTGATAAAACGTACTTAATTTCTCAAAATCAACTCTTTTATTTTCTATCAAACTTTGCTCAATTGTAGCTTCTAAGGGCGTAAATAAAACGTATAGGTCGTAAGTTATCGGTAAAACAAAAACATCGGTCATGTAGCTGTAACATAATTAATTTCTCAAAATTGACTTTACCGATTAAATTGTAATTTTAATGAACTAAGAACTAACCTAAACCTGTGTGGAAAATCTAAGTAAATAAAAAATACGCCTCATTAATAATTAATTGACAAAAAAGAAAAGAAAAAAGAATCTTAACAGCTGTCATTAATAGCTTGATTTTAATGGAATACGATTTACGCCAATGCCATGTTTATGACACAAGTGAATCAAATTTATGTATTTTTTTCAAAGACGGCGTTCATAGTCAATTTTCATTTTTTGATTGACAACGACCGAAATGAGGGTTAGTCTTGATTTGTTTTTTATTTTATTTTTGTAAATGGAGGAATGAGAAAGTTCGTAAACGTGCCTGTTTCTTTTCCACAAAATATAAGATTTTAGTATTATAAATAAGAATTGTTTTGACTATTTCTAAACATTCCTAGAATAACCTAATTAATGAGGGGAGATTGACACCATTTGACACACAACAATGAGAGAGATGCTTGTGCGATATCTGTTTTTATCCGCAACCTTACTGCCAATGTTGCGCCTAGCTATTGTTTGCGTGAGTTGCGCACTCACTCACTTCCGCCTCCACCCAGTCATTGCGTCCCTACGTACTTCCTCCCATTATACTGCACAGTCTATGTATACCCGATAAGTTTCCCCTTCAGCGGTATGATGTCAATACAAGTTGCACAGTGGTTACAGACATGTGATCTGTAACTTTTAATGTAATTATAGACGGGACGGTACGTCGTTGGAGATGGTACAAATACATTTAATGAAAATAAAATACATTATAATTTCGTCTGTTCCTCCAAGCCAAAAGATCCTAGAGTGTCAAACCGTTTTTGTACATCTTGTAAATATATTTTCAACAATTTACTAAAACCGGATACTTTATTCCAACTTAAATTGTTATGTAAATTCTTTTGCAAAGTTAAATATTTTGGAATCAGTATGTTAATAATCAAAAACATTTCTATACGTATTATCTAAAATTCACAAAATGCTCATACACTACAAAATAAGTGTAGTTATTTTTATCCGAACTATACGAAAGTTTTCTAATTGAGGTTTAACAATAAATGTCTAATACAAAATAATTAATTTAAAGTATTTTCTTATAAAAAAGATTACCATTTGAATTTAATACAAATTATAAAAAAAGTTGGTATATTTTTTAAAAATTACCAAAGTAGATACATTATTTTAAAACCTAAATTGTTACATATCATTCCAAAACTCAATTTTTTAGACTCAGGGGTTATAAAAATTGATATATTTGCAAAAACTTTACATCGATTTTTGACCCATCACATAATACACTCTATACTACGTATGAAACTAAAAACTTTATTTTTACAAATCAAACTTTAAGTTCATACAGATTTGTTGATCTCAAATATTAAAATTTCATTTTCATAGTTCCAGTAGTTCTTATAAAAGCTCAACATTTACCAGTTTAATGGTTTATTTTTACAATTTATCTTTTTTTCGTAACAAATATTATTTGTGCCTATTAAACTAATTATAAAGGAAAACCACCACTAAACGAAAAAAATAATGTTTTGGAAAATAAATTTAAATTATTACAATTACAATCAAATACATTAAATTAAGAAAAGAAATTTGGGACTTAAATATTAAACGAACTTTTTTTTTTCAAACACAAAAAATCTTTTAAAACATGTTATCTGACATAAGAAATAAGCTGCATGAAGAACTACTCAATATTGTAAACAAATCTGAATGTAGCTACCATAAGAACAAACGCAAAATTACGTGTTTCCTAAATCAGATAAACGATTTTGATGTACAATTTGGTCAACTAAAATCTCTATGGACCCTAACACAGCATATGATCGTCATCTGCCCAAAAATTCCGGTAAAAAAAAATCGCCTATGAAGTTGACATAAAAGGCTTAATTTCTCAAAATTGTCACGTCAAAATATGTGAAATGTGAAAGATAATAAAACTATCACATGTGTAAATCGGAAGTGTATAATAAATCATGTATAAGTGGTGAAATACTAAACTGAACCATGGCAGACTTTTAAAAACTCTATTTCAAACAAACACAATTTGGGCTTAATGCGAATTTATAGTACAAGCAGAACAAACTTCAAATCAATTAAGAAAATAAATATCTTTCTAAAATTGTCTTTTTATTTCACAAAATGTTTATAAGGGTGCTATAAACTCATCAAAAAATTAAATTACCAACTTATATCCTTTAATAAATACAAAGGAACAAGAGACATGTTAAGATACAAAGCTTAGTTGGTTTAGGCGTGCGATTATCTCGACGAAATTCGGACTAGTGAACAAAAATCGTTTGTCACTAGTTCGAACTGTCTAATCAGACAGTTCGAGCCCGATTGATGGTGTTACATTTCACGTATGTTACCTACTTCCTTTGTCTAAATTAAATATTCCGAGGTATTCATTTTTTTTTTTTTTTTTAATCAATGAAATAAAAATATAAAAAAATTTCGCGTTAATAGCAAGAAATAATATTTTTGGTTTTATATATGTGTGTAATATTTTTTAACCGTATATTTATTAATGTATTTTTTTTTTATTTCCAGGTTATTCCTTCTCGACTTCCGGACGGCCAAGTAGTATTTCTTCTCCCCAGTCATTATGTACAACTCTCCGGCCAAGATGGCGCCAACAAAGAAGACAGACCGTCACCGGAACAAGATCTACCATTAGACTTTAGCGTGAAACGTCAAGACGAACTACTTCCGTTTAACCAATCCGTTAAACAGGAGTTAGGGGATGTAAGTGACGAGATTGTCTGGAGACCTTGGTAAACATCAAGCTGTGTTTAAAATATCGATTATTTCAGCCCAGTATTACACCATCAAAAATATTTTATAAAATATAAGAAACTTTAATGGATCATCTTTTATAGAAGTTCGTCTTTGATAAAATGTTCTCTCAGCTAGTAACTTTCTTAAAAGATTAAATATGGCGTTAAACTAATTTACTGGAACGTTTCAACTACTAGTTTTTTCTAAATGAAAAGGGATCTGACAATCTTTGATGCAGTTCAACTTTGATAGATGAAGTTTTTAATCAAATATTTGATGAAAATCTTCATCAAAGTTCATTGATAGTGTAATACAGGCTGCCGTAGCTTATAGGCTTACTGTACTACAATGCTGGTCATATCCAAGTTCAGATTTATATAAATATTAGAATTGTTAAATGTTTTTCTTTAAAAGGGAGTTTATCACGTAGAATTTATTTGATCTGGGATAAGATTCCTGACAAGGGCCTTCAGAAACAGAATATATCAGTTTTTCAAAACCATGATTATATAGTCTACGCAAGTCCCGCATATTTTGTCTGGTTGGCCTTGGAAGCTGATAGACATTTATATCAATGGAAATCTCGTGATTAAGGCTATGCACAGAGTGTGCCAAACCTCAGGTTCCACATACAGAATGTTCCGAAAAATATAAAACTTATTACCCCCTCTTTTTTAGTTACTTTAGTTACTCCTAAAAGTCCCCTTATTTGGTCGAAAACAGATTTAAGTTATGAGGAAACAAATTTCACAGCAATATTTATTTTTTACTCAGCCAAAACACACGAAAAACATTTATTTGAGAACTCTTTAAGAAGCTGGTTACATTGCGATCTGATAATGTAAATAAATATTATTTTCTACACAGGATGTACAGATATATATTTTTTAAATATCATAATTATTTGATTTTATTTTGTATACAATATTAAACTAAGAAAAAACAAAAACTAGCTGTATTAAAACTGTTTATCATAGAATGCTTCGGAGTATCCGTGTTTATCATGTTCTAAATGTCCACCTGCTTGACAATGTACCAAACTAGTATAAAATGTATATATAGCTTTACATTGAATTTTGTCACTAATTTGAATTTATGAATTGCTAGTCGTATTTTTTCTTTCAGGACATTCAGATTTGTAGGTCTATTCTCACAAACTTTCATGTTCAAATAGCCCCACAGGAAATAAACGAAAGGATATCAATCTGGAGACCTAGAAGGCCATTCAATAGAGCCGCTTCGTCTATTCTATCTGTTGGGAAAACCCTGGTGTAATTTTAGGAATAATGAATGAGAATAGGGACAACCTTTTGATTAAGAGTTAAAAATCAACATTTGTACAATATTGTTAGTTAATTCATGTTTTCCTTTATAAGTGATAACAAAATTGACTTTTTACAATTATTTTTTCGAACACCCTGTGCAGAAAAATGATATTTAGTTAATATGATAACAGCTTTCCAAAGAGTTGTCATTCAAATGTTTTTCTTGTGTTATGACAGAGTAATAATGAAATTAACCTTTGAAATTTTACTCCTCATATCATCATCATGTTTTCAGCAAATTAAGGGAGTTTTTATAAGTATCTGAAGATAGAAAACATTGATGTATTTATATTTAAAAATAGGAAGTAAAATACGTTTCATATTTTTCGGAACAGACTGTATATGGAACCTAAGTTTTAGCACACCCTGTAGATACCCCAATCACGAGCTTTTCATTGATGTGTCGTTCACCTTCCCACGCCAATTAGAAGCTGAGATATTGTAATATATGTTGGACTTTTCCCCAATCCTGTATATCTAGAAGAAATCTAATATAATTCCGAGATATGAGCAACATATGTTCATATATCGAAGCTGTTGTGCTTAAAGTGCAGTTTAAAAATGTAAACGAGAGGAGACATTTTGCCTACTTGTTTAATACAAAGAAATTAAGAAACAAGCACAACAGTTTAACACCTTTCCCCTTGAGACTCTAAAACTGTATGACGAATAATATGGTGAATATCGCACCACTCGTGCATACATGTTTCATAAACCTTTAAAGTGTAGTTTAAGAAATGTAAGCGCTTAATTATTTTCAACCTGGAAGGTAAGGTGTTTCGGAAAAATTGTCATTAAATTGCAACATTTAATTTAGTTCTAACAATATCCCCAAAATGTCTCTCTCTTGTCAGATTACAAAATTTTGAAAGTAACCGGCTTCTTTGTAATAAAAACACCGAAAACAGTAAGTCGATATTGCTATCTCTATGTGATAACTGTTCAGACCTTAGTGCATACAAGTACTTTAGGCTCTCTTCAAATAACTTAATGCATTTTCGACGTATATAAGAAAACAAGTTATTTTACGTTCTAGTAATTTATATTAGAAATAAACAATTATTTTGAAAATTAGTAACACACTCATGTAAAGTTAAAGCTTGTTAATTTTATTATATAGCCTATTCTATGCTAATACAATTTGAAATTGTATTTTTCGTAACAGATTTACTAATTCTGATTTATTTTTGGATTCATAATGTCAAGTGACACAGTATGTTTTCCTAATGCCGAATTCTAAGTTTTGCCTCAAATTTCCCCACTTGCCATTTTAGAGGTTAGAATAACTTTTAAATAAAATATATTACAATCACATATTGTATTCAATTAATTTTGTTTTGGTTTAAAACAGTTTCAAGCTGATTCACAATGTACTATCAAACCTAAACACCTAAAGATTATTAGATTGTATTTATCTAATACAATAATGATTTTAAACAAAGTTCGCAATTTAGTTTTTCCTCAATCTCTGATTATCTGTTAATTTTTTTTCTAATTTATGAATAAATAAATATTATGGTGAAAGCGTTGAAATAGTTTTTCAATGGTTCTGGAGTTTTAACAGTGGTTTAGATATCTTTCTTATCCGGTCTCTCTTGACCAACTCTTGTCCTCTTCCGACTAAAGGTCTTTATTTTATTTACATTTTTTATATAAGGCCCAGAGGTTTTCTTGCTTTTAAAAGATAAGGAAAAGTCTATAAACCCCATTTTCAGAATAGAGTATTCCTGTCCTTCCATACACCAACAAAAAATCCTTAATTTTAACTTAAGGTTAGATTAATGAGAAAATATATGATTTTATAACTTGTGAATGAAAATAGTGTGCGAATTTACTAGTTTACGATTAAGTTATCGTAATATAACTTCAAAATATTTTTTCTTTTATGTGAGCTAATTTACAAGGAATGATTGAGGGATGAGGATGCAAATATTGGTAGTTTGGAATTCATGTAAATTAATTATCCAAGTATAATGTGTTTTTTTCAAAACATTATACTCGAATTTCACATCGACTTACACATTGTTAGTCGATACCACCACAATTAAATATAAGTCCAACATTTTGAAATTATTATTTTTATTTACACGAAACTTATAACATTGATGTATTTTCTAAACACTGGGGACTGAATCTACCATGTATGTATATCTTGGTTCTTATTTGTCATTAGCCATATGTTATTATTTTTATACTGCATTACTGTTAAGAAGTTTTCAGTCAATTAACTGGTTGTATTTTTTTAACTGTAATAAAATTGAAAATTGCTTTAAAGACAGATATGATTATCACCGGCAAAGACATTTCATGATCAAAGACAGAACCAGCATAATGTTGCTGTAAACACTATAATAAGTCATGATAAAGTTAACTAAAAAAAAACTCTCTGGAAAGTAACGCCGAATACTTAACTGCACCAAAACATTAAATATTTTAGAATAATGTTGTTAAAATAGTTGTAAAAGGATGGTTAAAATAATTTTAAACTTAGTGTTACTTTTTTAACCAAACCATTTGTATTGTAAAATTATTGTTTGTTGATTTCAGTATTGAGAAACATAAAAATTTCTCTTAAAATCATTTTCGCAGTATTTTCCTACGTGAATTTTTACGAATTAGAAAAGCCAATCGTGTATTTCTTTGGCGGGTTAAAAATTAAAAATTAAGAAATAGTTTGTTGTTTCATCAACATTTTTTTGACATTATAAACAGCTCGTTGCGAAGTTGTTTTCGCTATAAGTAAATTCTACGGGCTGTGAAATAACCATTTTCTCACAAAATGAGACTTGAAACATATTGATTCTAAAAAACATATCGTAAAAAAAGATAAAAGTTTGTACTGACTGCTAGTCAATTTAAAGTTTGTCAAATTTATTTTCAGCTAGTCGTAAATATTTCTAGTTTTTAAATGCAGCAGTTCCGTGAAACAATTCCAGCATATTATGTACTTTTTTTTCAAAGTTGGTAGACTACATATCGTTTCACACACAACACGATTGTAAAAAATTGTAGAACTTACGGATTACCATCCCTACTGTCCAATTGACGTTCATACCAGTTCCACTAATGAATTGGAGTTACCTGGATGTGCACTACACCCAATTTTTAAATTATAATTTTGATACATCCAAAAGTCAAAACATTTTATAGAAAGCTGTCAGGAAGGAAATCCTCCCATGCGGAGATTTCTTCTGCAAAAATTATCTGGGAAAAACTCATTAATTAAAAAAAAAAGGATTTTTATTTTACATTTTATTACTATTATTTATATATAAAATTTTAGTTATCTATAGCTTTTTGAAGTGTGTGGGAGTAGCCTCTCCAAACAAATCTATTGTGGAACATACAAATGTGGCCCAACTAAATTCTTTGACCTCTATAGAAATTGTCTCAGAATCTTCTCGCTGAACAAATATTTTAATTAACTTTCTCAATTTTTAATTTTTATAGGATATATACTCGTTTCAATTTTAAATTACACTCATGATTTTTCATAATTCTTATTTGTTATAAGATTCAATTAAAATTAAACAACAAAACATATGGTTTGATTAAAAATAATTGTATTAAATAAGTATAAAATTAATAAGTGTTGATCTCTGTACAAAGTTTAAAATTTAAATATAAACTGTATTATATTAATTGCAGCATGTTAATTAGACGTAATAGAATGTGATTTAGGATTAGATATTTATATCTTTATGGTTAGAATATTTTTAATTATTGGTTTGGTTCAACTGTCGTGTAGAAATTAATAGACCATGTAATAATAATAATTCTTTTTTTTTTAAACCTATTGGCCAAAAAATGTATATTACTTGTTAATTTAAATGACGGTATTAACACGTAAGGAGCTAGATTCAATCGAACAAGAGCAACCAATTTTTTTTTTTTTTTTTTTTTTTTTAATACAAAAATACTGTGAATATTTCAAGCATTTCTTTATAAAATAAAATTTAATTTATTTTTGTTATTAAACATTTAAGTTTGTATTTCAGAGGTTGAATTTGAAATTTATTAAACTATACCATCTTTGAAAATGCAGGTGACAGGTTAATTTATATGCCAAATATGACATGACTGGACAGGAAATCTAATTAGTGAACTTGTACTAAGTTTGTAGTAATTATTCCAACGCCACTGAAGTGAAGTGCCAATCGATCTTATTCCTCAACCAAACTCATTGTCGTAATTTAAAATTTGGAGGTACCTAAATAATAAAAAATATATAAATTTCAGATTTTCTAAAAAAAACGATTTTATGATTTTGATTAAATTTTGCTATAAAAATCGTCAACATACATTTTATACGTCTGAACATAAAAAAGACCTATTCAGAAATTATCATTTATAAAAATAAAATAAAGAACCTAGTGATTAATGTTTCAAAAATGCTTGACAGATTTTTAGACTGAAATTCTATTAAATAGGAACAATAATTAAAACAATCCAAATAATGAAAAGTAAAAGAAAATTCCGGATCAAAAATAATTGTCAAAATTGAAAATCGAACATTAACAGCTCCACTAAAACAGTACTTCACTACTCCAAAATGTAGACGCTGGTGCTTTATACGTGACGTCTCATCCGATCGACAACGCGTTTCCCTGCAAAAGGAACTGGTAATAAATAATTTCTTTTATTCAATACAAGTATACGAAAACAAACACTTATAGTGGTATTGTAAATGTAAAACAGTAATAACATAGCCTTATATTTTGTTGCTATTTACTTTTGTAGCAACGCTAAGAGCTACTGATTTCCTTTTTAGGTAAACACAGGGTCCTTATAAAATCGCGAGCGTGTTTGTCTGTCTGTTGTTGACAACCCAATTTTAACTCCAAAACTATATGTTCGATTTTGATGAAACTTGCCAAAGTTGTTTATTGGCCGTGCTCAAAACCAGGAAGGTAAAAAGTTAAGGACCATACAAAACTATTAGAAAAGATAATTGAATTGTTTTATAAAGCTTTTCTCCAGATTTCACGTGGACAAAAAATTGTTTTTTAATATGTTTTCCATGTTTTCATTCATATGGTTACAAAAAGTTCAAATCAAATATTATTTAACAGTGTCTAGTTTCCTGTAATATTCTCTAAAACTTGATATAACTATCATGCAACTTGTATTTTTGAATCAATGAAGATCGTTTAATGTTTACTGAAACACTAGTAACCTAAAGGTTATACATAAGAACGTCTGTGCAATGCTTGAGCCAAACCAATGCCTGTACTGTACAAATTATTGTTAAGTTTGTTTCTAAATGTGATGCTTATTTTATTCATGTCATCTTGTTCAAAGCTGTCATATATGTTAAAAATAAAAATGTCATCGATATATTCAAGTTTTATTTATTCCTAAATACTGTAACCTATTTATCTCTGTTTTGGAAGAAGGTAAGTATTTGCTTCGATACTTTTTGGTAATTTCCATATCGGAAATAAATGTTAGTGTTTGTTTGTAGAATTTGTTTTTAGAAGTTTATTTTAAATATTTGTATCTTACGTATTTTCTAGTTTTAGTTTCTTCTAGATTAATTCGTAGTTATACTATTTTTATAATCTAACATAACGTAGATCTTTCCGTTCGATATTTAATAGCTGTTACAAATATTACTAAGGTATAAGTGCAATTCAATAATTAATAGAAGTACAAATAAAAATAACAATGCAAAATATTTATTCAAGTTGTCACTACATAATCATGTATTTCAAGCCCTCAGGGGGTGATCACTCATTGTGAGGACGGGTGTGGAAAACAAGAGTACCCTAGCTAGATTTTACCATATGTAGTCTTGGGTTAGATCCCTCTCTATCAGGTCTGTCTTCACTAACTCTTGTTCTCTTCCAACTCTCACACAATTAGAGTATTTGAGAGCTAAGGGTCTTTATTTTTCTGTTTTATAAGGCGTTGATGATCAAGAAGTTTTTCGCCTTTAAACAACAAAACAAAATATGTATTTCCCCTTCTATTTCTTTTAGGCTTACGTGAAAAATATATGTCTTTATAAATACTAAAATGGCTTCTCAATTTAAATTGTTTGTTTAACAAGAAAATAAAGTAGAAAATATTTTTTATTTCAGTTTATTTTAAAAACCTTTATCAAACCTACAAATAATAATTATTACAAAATCAGGTATGACTTACCAATGAAATTTGTTACGGTTTTAAAAATCAATTTCCAACTCAAACTTCGTGGACAACTAGATCATCCAAGGAAGCTTTTAAATAAAAACGGCAGGAAAATCGATTCAGCTGTAAATCAAATTTTGTGTATGAAATTAAATTGTTTTCAAAAGTTGAAGTACATACTCTGAACAGTAGGATGTTACACAATAAAATTACAGTGTGTAATTTTTAAATAATAGTTCATCGTAGAGTTCTTGTCGACAAGTTATGGCAGATTCCCTCCTTAATTTTGAGGTCGTTTAGTATTTGGTTTTGTGTATGGGTGGGTGAGATAGTTTGTGAACTAAATATTTTCTCTAATAGTAGCGCATTACAAATTATACTATGGATTTATTTATAAGGTAAAGGGTTAAGCGTGTGCTAACGGCTTAGGGGGTGTAATGACAGTTATTTATATAAAGTTGAAAACTTTACGCGGGTTTACTAATAAAACACTTTGTAGATGTATTGATGAAGGAGAATATACCAAAGAAAACGAATAAAATAGAGCTTGATAATTATCGTTAAATACTATTTTTAAAATGTCCACCCTAAAAAATATCCTCCAGGGTTTCGGACATTAGAATAAAAGATACAAACCTAGTACACTATAGCTTAAATACAAGACAATATAGTTTAAAATGATGAACCTATTTCCTGTCGGTCTATTTGTGCACAATTTTTTTAATTTGAGCCCTAAAAGAGTTCTTTTATGTGTAGTTTTGGTTATGTGTTTATGGTTTACGGACATCTAAAGTGATTTTCGTGGGATTTTAAATATTCCCTTCTTTCACTACAAAGCAGGATATTTCTTTACGTTGTTTTCAATTTTGACTTTTTGATGTTCACAAATTAACATTTTTTGTAAATAATGTTTGGTTAAAAATGAACATTAGTTTAAATGGGACATATATATTCATCATGTGTCGATAGAAAATAAAAAAATACACCAATATCAATTTACATTCCTTTATCCATCATTTTTAAATTCGAAATGGTGAGAGTAATGTTAATTATGTTTGCTTATAGCCCAACTGGATTGTTAATAATTAATTACTATTTAATTATCTTGTATTGATGTGTTACCGTCGAACAATCCTTACTTATAGTTTACACTATCTTATATGACGCGTTTCGACTATTTGTCAGTCATTTTCAAATATAAAAACACAGAACGTTGACTCACGATAGTCAATTCGCCAGATTTAGTGGATGATTTAACAAAGAAAGTCACGTACAAAAAGAATGCTTCTTTTTTTAACAAAAAACTTGATCTAGTTTTTCGACTATTCTCCAATCTGAGAAAATGAATTTTACAACACTATTGAAATAGTTCCGGAGCACCAATTCAATAAGTTGACATTTTGAAATTATCCTAGCTTTAAATAATTTGTAGTACAAATAGCCAAACTGATCGTTCTGAACTGAAATTTTGACTTCTACAGAAATTATCACTTATTTGCATTTCTAATTTTGAGGTTAATAGTAAATTTCCATGGGGAAGTAAACTACTACAGCAGCCCTTACGATAAGATCGGGACAGAGGAGTGTGAAATGTGTTTCGTTATGCCTTTAGAACAGGTTTTGAAAAACTATAGGGTATATATATATACAATAGTATGTTTTATACTATAGGGTATAGTATGTTTTAGGCAATTTATATTAAAATGGTTTAAATCAAATTTGATACAAAGCATCTATATAACATTATTTTAGATATTCCGGAAATGGTTTTAAACAAAATTAGTTTCAAAATGGTGGCGGTTTAAAATCATTACGCTTCAACTGGAAATAGAAGACGATGTATAGATGACTAATTTATCACTTTTAGTAGTTATATGAACATATAACTATTTACTAAAGTACTCCAAAACACCAAATAGTAACGCATCATGATTATTTATTATTATTATTCCGTTACCTCACAAACCGGGATGGGGTTTGAGCTCCTCGATAACTTTGCTCCACTATAAATATTTTTTTTCCAATTTCATCGCTTTTAAATCCTCCTCAATATGGTCCATTTATCTCTTCCTCGGTCTTCCTCTTGAAGTTAAACAGAGTGTAAAGGAAATTATAGGAGAAAGAATGAAAATTATAAATTAAGATTAGTATAACGAAGAGCTTTGATGAGCTAGACAGAGGTGACTGCAACAAAACACAAATAGAGCAGACTACAATGAAAATAGAAACAGAGCTAATACAATATGTAGGAAAACTTTAAATAAAAAAGTTAAAAAATTAAACTGTCATTACAGAAGAAGCGATATCCGATAGGAAGTGACTCAAGAATTTCGCCCAAAGATCACAATGTGTAAGATGATTATTTGTTATAATAAAAAATCGAGACGTAGTTATGGGCAGATTCCATTGAGTTTACCGTTTTATGACCATCATATCAATGGGTCACTTCAGCTCAAAAGTGCGCCAGAAATACCAGAAAGGGCTCCCCAGCCACTGTGGTTAGCCTTTATGTTTTAATAGATCCACTAACAGGAGTTTTGATAGCATTTTTTCAACTTTCCCTAATTTTGCAGTCTGATATCTGCATATCTTCTTTTTTAGTTGTATGTTTTGATTACGATTTTATCCCAGATTAAGTGTATAAGACGTAAATATTTTAAAAAAAGTCATGTTTTACCTATGTAGCAGATGTGCTTCTAAGCAAAATAAAGCATCTAATTTTTCATCTTAAAGACTGAATCCTTGTTGTAACAGGAAAGCCATCAAATTTCATTACAATGAATTTTGACGCTAATCTACAAAAGTTTATTTTCTTTAAACAATCTCAAATTATCCATAAAATCTTCGTGTAAACAGGTTTATAAAGTCGACCAATGTAAAAATGCCATAGAATTGTAAAAAAATTCAATTTTACTTACAGTCCAAAGTGCTGAATAATAGAATCAGCTGTAGGGTTAATGATAAATATTTGAAGATATTAATGATCAGCTCCTTCGTACTTTAAAAGAAAGGGAATGTGTACTCCAGTTGAGTGAAGGAACAGAGTACCTACCACTGAGACTTTATTAGATTAATTTTAAAAGGATTTGGTAAAAATATGTCGACATTGCATATCAAAAATAATGGAATACGTTTTGTATAATTTAAAAATGTAAATTATTTGGTAATACATAACTATAAAAAAAAATGTATTTATTCAATTATACTTTTTAATATTAATAATACCTGTATCGCGAAATATATATTCTTACAAAGGTTTTAGGCGTGCGTGCGTGTGTGTGTGTGTGTGTGTGTGCGCGCGCTAGTTCGTATCCTAAGTAACTAATTGCAACAATAACAATCGATCCACGAGTTTTAAAAGTTTAATAATCATCGGTTTATACAGTGAGACAACAATAATGTCAGAAGCAGTATAAGCACACTGGGCGGGATAGAGATTATTCGAGTCCCTATAATGAAACTCATAAAAGATAAAAACATTCCCCTTCCAGCTGATACTCTGACGTAATGACACAAATCTCTTTTGGTGATATTTCTGTATCACTCGATTGTCGACCTTGGTCTGGTACTTCACCAGATGGCCAGGCATCATAAATATTATGTTCTTATAAACGGTGATAAGAAGGAAGAAGCTTTTTGGAAAACCTTGTCAAGCTGGATAATTTTGAATTTTTGTAACCTTTCTCAAAAATATTCAAAGAAATTTTGTGTCAAATTTTACCAAAAATCCTATTAAAAATTCTTGTTGCTGGAGCAGTTATTATTATTTATTTACTTACGTTTTGAGGTTTTATTTTTTACAAATTGTACGTTGTAGTGTTTTATTTGTAATCTTAGAACGTACGGACATAATTGGATGCAAAATTTGAAGATGCACAATATGACCTATGTTGTAAGAAGGAAATGAGTTGATGAAAGTTATCATCAACTAGTATTTATAATATTGACTGACATTTGGAAATTTTACAAGTTTATGAAGTTCGCCAACTATTCCTAAAACTCAACCAAGTTTGTTCAATATTGGTTCAAAACTGCCACGTCTAGACCTTTGGAACGAGGTGAAGACTGAAGATCTTTGATAAAAAATAGCTTTTTCGAACTTGTTATTTACTTTTTTGACTCATTGTTGAGGGTAGGGTAGTAACATGCGATGAACTTGTTTTTACGTATATTTAAAAATATTGAATAGTTTTTCATAAGAATTGGAATGAGAGTCTTTGAATAATTCATTTTAACTAATTCGTGCTTCTTCGAACACAAAAAGATTTAGTCATTATCTTGGATAGGTTGGATACTATTATATACTAACGGATATTTAGTGTAGACGGTAAGCCAAAAATGGAGGCAAAATGTCCTTTTCGTAAGATTGGGGGAAATTTTATAGGCATTTCGTGTGTTGGCATTTCGTTGGTAGATAGCACAATAGTTTGAATTTTATGTTATACATTTTCTAAAATATAAGGATGTCGGTTCCTGGCTCTACAACCCCTAAAACAATGGTGGAGAGGGAGGTACATGAAACGTTTATTATTGACAATGTTCAGCCTTAGCACATCCGATGCACAGTTATTAACTCTGGCAACCATGAAACATCCGTTTCCTGTAACGCAATAGTTCACCCTCTATTCAAGTGTCATTTATTTTGTATACAGGGTGTGTATAGCATAGAGATAACAGCAATAGTAAAGTTAGAGCACAAAAAGATAAACATGATTTTGAGTATATCTGTTTTTTAAACGGATTAATCTTCATTTCTGACTAAGTTACTTCTACCTTCAAGAGAAGGGAATTCTCAAATGTGCAAAAAGGATTACTTGAAAATAATAATTTTAAAAGTTATCATTATTAAACACACACACACACACACACACACACACACACACACACACACACACACACACACACACACACCCATCCACACACACACACACACACACACACACACACACACACACACACACACACACACAGTATTATTATTAATCTGTCTTTATTTACACTTTACCTACAGCGATTTATATAATTATATTTAATTCTTGATCGTAGTCTCTTTGTTTCACAGCTACATTTACTAGTCTGGGTACAAACTATTGTAAGCTGTTGATTTCTGTACTGGTGGGTGATTAGAAGATGCATCTATAGTTTAATCGGTTATTGTAAATTTGGTGCATGTTATATCTAAAGTAATTTCATTGTTATCTTTTACAATTGTTAATTCTAGAAAATTTAATTTATCATTGAATACTAATTCTACTAGGAATTAAAAATATAGGTTTTAAATGTGTTAGTTTTAGATGTATTTTGATCAGATAGTTGTTTAAGAGTTGATCAATTAAACGCCGTAAAAACGAGTTTGTAAAACGAACACGATAGGTAAAGAAATGAAGATTCATCAAAACCAATCAATATCTCCAAAATAAGAATTATTCTAGATTGTGTATGAGTTAGGTCTATACGAACTGATGTCAAGTAAAAACTTAATCCCTTTAAAAACATTATCAGTAACACAATATCACAAAATACTGAAGGCTATCACCGTTTTTTTATTGATTTTATATTTATAGAATTCCAGATTCCAGGTTACATACAGCCCAATCTCAAATGAAAACTAAGATAATTCGTCAAGTATAAAATATAAGGCTAATAACCTCTAGCTCTATTTACAACCTGTAAGATAATGGGGACAAGGGGAACTGCACGAAGCGTTTATTATTAACAAATGTTCAGCCTTAGCACATCCAATGCACATTTTTAACTTTGGCATCCATGAAACATCCGTTTCCTGTAACGCTATAGTTCATGTCTCGTGTACACCCGAATCTTTATCCCGAGTGTTCATGCAATCCAGAGTCACGCCTTTCAGTTTTGGAACGATTGCAAGAAGATAAACGTGATGCGAACGTCTATTTTTAATTGAGACTGTCTTCATATTCGACTCAGCCACTTCAGGGGGAGGGGATGACAAAATGTAAGAAAATGGGATGAAACATAGTGTATTTTCGATTAAAGCTTCAAATCCAAACTTTATCTTACTGTCATGGCTCAAGTAAAATTAGGATGTGTTGGTTTATTCAACAAATGGAAAACACGTAAAAATAAATAAGTATTGTAAGATTTGAGAAAGTACTACAACAGTAGAATATTTTTCTAAGGTACACAACTAATTCGAGTTATATGACATGGACCTTGTAGAACATATGTCGGCCATTGTTTAAAATACTTAACATTCAACTGATGACTTGTTTGTAATAAAATATTGTATTTATGGAAAATAACAAAAGCAAGTTTTTGAAGAGTTCTGACGCCAACTCTTCTCAATAACTAAACATAAAAAGGGGTTGTTAGTATAGGTGAGAGTTTTCAGAAATTCCATGTTAAAAATTGGAACTGACTTTCAGTTTAACACTAAAGTAAATTTTATCTTCAAAAGAACTATTATTTTACATTAGAGTCTTTGAACTGTCTATACTAAAATTTAAATTATTGTTGTTTTTTTTTTTTTATTGTTATGCAGTTTATGTTTGTTTTGAATGTTATATTGTAAAATCCGTTTTTGACAATTTTGACACCATATAATGGTAATGTGTAGATCATGTAAAAAAATCATTAAAACATTTCCCGAATTTTGAATTAATTGTGGATTTTTGTTGAAGCTCTATACGCACTGATGTCCAATTCATACATTACAGAAAACACATGCGTTTTATAATATTCAATAATATTGGTGTTTTTTTCTAAATTTTAATTTTATTAATCCTTTTACATGTTTAAAAGGCCAGGTAAGTTAAAATTCACGCAAAATTCGAACTCAAGCCCTTCCCTATAACCGGTTTGCAACACATTTTGTGAAGAACTTCAACATTTCCCCCACTAAGAATCATCCTACGAGCATTAAGGAATCTTTTTCTTTTTCTTTTACTTTGCACAACTAATGTACCAAAATCGTATTCATGTAACCACAAAACCATAAAACGTTATAAATAACATTCAATTAATTGGTAAACTTTGTTTATTTCAAGGCAAACGAGTAACGTAACAACTGGCGTAGTTGTAAAAAACAAATTGACGTTCATATTTCTCTCTAACAAATCTACAGTGACACTGTTCTATACAATAATTCTTCACTTTCGATCTGTGCTTTCCAAATCTTTCTAACTGTTAAAGTTTTTTATTTTAAACAAAATCAAGAATTTTACATGTTTTTTACATAATAAAAATCAATTCAACTTTAAGCCTAGTAAATGTTATTAAATAGTAATTTGTTATATATCATTGTAAAGGTTTCAACCTTTTATAATTATGTAACCGAAATGCCATAGACAAAAAGGTAAAAATTAAGAATTACACGTAATTGAAGTGTTTTGCCGCTAGAGAGAGGCACTTCAAGATTCTTTGCAATATAAGATA
The DNA here is from genome assembly GCA_963513935.1 of Aphrophora alni. Taxonomy (NCBI): domain Eukaryota; kingdom Metazoa; phylum Arthropoda; class Insecta; order Hemiptera; family Aphrophoridae; genus Aphrophora; species Aphrophora alni. Next base: position 28,483,999 of record OY740772.1, on the reverse strand, counting down.
ATATGATCTCATTGATCATATAATTTTTGTAAATGGTAATTCTCGTTCAAATACCACAAGTTTGCAATATTTTGTCTTCCTCTTTCATATTATCTATTCCAAATTATCGTAGCTGTCATAGTTTTTGAGGCATATAAATTCTACAAAGTTGTAAACAATCCACTTTTCTTTTCGATACGATCAAGTAAAATATCGAATAATAAAATATCGATTTTTAACAATCTTCATAGGATTGGAAAGTAGAACTTCAAATCTGTCGAATGTTTTATTCCATTTCCTTGTCCAACTAATATTTAGGACTTGATTAACACAAGAAAAGTCTTCAACAAACTTGTCTAATGACTTTGTCCTTGTATTTGAGTCGTACAAAGCAATCTGACGCCAAGTGGTGTCTAGGTACAACTACGTGTGCAGTAAATCGTTGTTTTGAAGGTTTTTTGGATTATAATTTATTGTGAATTATTTATTATGTTTTGTTGGTGTGTGTTGATACGAATTTATATTCACAACTATATTCCACAACTATTTTAAGTCTTTGAATAGTCTAAACACATTTTTATGCAAGTTTGTTGGTGATTTGTAGGTTAAATGTTATGGACATAAAGACAATTTTTCTCATTCTTGATTACTTTACTCAAAAATCTATTATTGTAGAAAATTTATAAATTCATAGTTCAATATTACGTAAATTACTCTAAACAATGGCGTATAACAAACAAGTTGTGTTTTGCATAATCTTAATATTTTTGGTGAATTTACATACAAAAAATCATAACTTTTCAGTAAGGTTATATCCATACTAAATTTTTTTTTTCAATATGTAAATTTTATAAATTGATTAATTTTTATCAAATTTTATTCACAACTACATTACATAACTTTTGTAAATATTTAAATTTTAAAAAAATTGCAATATGGTATAAATAGACTTTTCACTTAATTTTTCGCACAATTTTTTATTCCTAAAATACTAATTCCAAAACTTTTACATTTAACATTTGTTTAGTTAAATAGTTATTCTATGCACCTTTCGGAGAAAAATGATATATAACAAATTGTCTGTTCCATAATATTATTATTTCTGGTGAATTTTTCAGAAAAATCCTCACGTTTCAGGAAGTTCTTTTTCATCATCTGTTCAAGTGTCTGTCATTTATTTTTTCCACATATTTACAAACAACACAAAATTATTTTATTTTTTCCACAAAAATAAAGAAAAAATAACACTTTTGGTAATATTGGTGGAAATTTTATAGACTTGTTTGTTGCGTTTCGTTGCGAGATATCACAGTAGCTAGAATTGCTGTCATAAATTTAATGAAATATTAGGTCCCTGGCTCTACAACCCCTAAAAGCAAAAGGAGGTGGGGGTGCATAAAACAATTATTATTGACAATGTTCAGCCTTAGCACATTCGATGCACTGTGATTAACTCTGGCATCCATAAAACATCCATTTCCTGTGACACAATAGCTCATACCCACATAGTTCAAGTGTCTGTCAGCTATTTTACACAGTAAGTCAAAAATAGAGGCAAAATATCATTATTGATTAAATTGGTAAACATTATATAAACTCGAGTGTAGCCATTTCGTTGCGAGATATAACAAACAGTAGCTATCATGTTTTTGTTATACATTTCCTATAATATAAAGTCCGTGGTTCTACAACTCTTCAAAAGAATAAGGGGGGGGTGCATAAAACTATTATTATTGACAATGTTCAGCCTTAGTACATCCGATGCACAGTTCTTAACTTTGGCTTCTATAAAACATCCGTTTCCTGTGAAACAATAGTTCACCTTTTGTTCAAGTGTCTGTCATTGATTTTACCACACATATTTTCTGTACACAGTAAGCCAAAAATAGAGGCAAAATATCACGATTGATAAGATTGGTAAACCTTTTATAAACTCGAGTGTTGGAATTTCTTTGCGAGCTATCACAGTAGCCATTATTTTTATGTTATAAATTTCCTATAATATAAAGTCACATTCTCTACAACCCCTAAAATGAATAAGGGGTGGAAGTGCACAAAGTGATTATTATAGACAATGTTCAGCCTTAGCACATCCAATGTACCACAACGGAAAAACTTTGCATTAGATTTACATTTTCGTCAAAAAACGAAAAACCAAAATGTAAAATACAAGGTTTGGATAAAGCGTAGCTAATTTTGCTGCTTAAAGCGAGTCCGTGAGATTGAACTGTGATAAAGGTAATTTGCAAGGACTAGTTTTGACAGAAGAATCACGTGTTAGCCAATTTTGAATAAAAATCTTATATTTGATGAATTATGAAAATATGAAATAACTAATATGGAGGATATGTATTGGTAGTGCAAGTTGTATGCAATGCATGTCTAGCACTGGTACTTCATATAAAGTGTCAAACGCCAAAATATAATTCAAGTAAAAAATAAAACATTTTCAAAATTGGTCACAAACCAAAAATTTCAAAATAAGCACAAGAAAATAAGAATGAATTGTTCCTGATATTTTTTGGAGAAAATGAACATTGTAGAAGTTAGCTTACATTGATAAAGCTAACTTTTTTTTTTAGTTCAAAAAGTATAAAATTTGGATGAAAAATAATTTGAATAATGTGTTGTATAACTAATACAGTATGTTAAAGTTATAAAGGAAAATAGAATAACAAATAAATATTTAACGTAATTATGCAAGTTATGGTTTTAACACCTTAGTGAGAAAATGAAAAAAAGATATAAAGACAAAATAAATAAATAATGCATAAAATCATATAACGAATACATACTGTAAATCTCAGGGTGGCCACTTGATTAAGAAACATATTTTGAGATGGTGTGAAAATAAGTGGGAATAAGTGTAACAATGGAAGTTGGACAATCTTTCTGTCGCGGTTGACGGACTTATACGTTGTGTGCAGAAAAAGTGTGAAGTTTTAGACGAAAACTCAAAGGGTTGTAAAAAGTTAAATTTGCAAATTACGTAAATTCTTGTAACGTGAATTACGTAAGAACGGGTGGACCGATAATCAACATTCAAAGTTCCAGGACAAGCTATCGCCGAGTGGAATAAAATGACTGCATCAAAAATGAGAAAAATCCCGTGGGAAAGCATTAGTAACAGTTTGAAGAAAAAACAAAAGAGATTTTTCAGTAACAAGTTCCAGGCTGCAAAGAGAAAAACTTAAAGAAATTAAGACGTCGCAGAGGGCGGAGTTATGTTGCCAACTAACAACTTTACTAGCAAAAATGAATAATTACAATAAAATTAACAAAATAAAGAATATAAAGGTGAACATTTATTTAAATATTTCAAGGACAAATAGTTAATAGCACTAGCATCCATAATTAGTTATTTAACAGCACGATAAACATAACAAAGACAAAAAGGGGTAATTCCCAGAAGGGAGAAACATTTGTAATAGAATAAGGGAATTTTCGGCTATAAATACAGCCACTCTGCCTCTCACAGACGGGACTCTCAAAAAGAAAATTTGAAAAAAGGATGTAAGGGGTTACTATGCCCGAACGAGTAGAAATTCTTAAATAAGTAAAAGGTAAAGTATAATTAGAGTCGGTTAGAAAAAAAAACTAAAAATAAAATGTTTTAAAATTAAAATCTATAGTAAAGTTAGTGCTGGTGAAATTAAAAAGAGTGATATCCAAAAGTGTTATAATCTAATGGATACAAAAACCAATGCATCTGTCAACTCTGATCAACTAAAGAATCCATGGATCCAAGATAGGATAAACAACACAGACACCACAAGCCAAATCATTGAAGCAGTGGTCAAGGTTTGAAAATTCAAATAATTAAACAAATTTACTAAAATTCAAAGTGTTATGGTTTTATAAAATAAAGTACAAGTGAAAATAAAAATCAACTGATTTTCCTAGGATAATTTTAAATTTATTTTGTATTGTAATAGTAAGATTTCTATTAAATATCAATTCTGTATGTGGATTATTCTATTAAATTGTAATATAACTTATTCAAAAACTTATTATTTTTTTATTGTTGTATAAATATAATTAAGATTTGCCAATCTGATAATAACTAAAGTGATTTAAGATTAAAATATTGTTTTTTATGTCAAAAGTGTTTATAAAAAGATTGCTTGATTTGTTTAATTAAAAATAATAACATATTAAATTGAATTTTTATTTTAAATTTCAAATCCACATACTTATCATATGTTTTCAGGTTGTAACGAAGGTGTTCTCCCTGAACAAAAGGGAATAATTTAAATATAATAACTGGAATGATTTACCAAATAGGGGGGTACCAAACAGTTTGAGGAAACTCAAACTGTTGAAGGAATTGAACAATCCAGGCCAGAAAAATGAAGCCGAAACTTCCAGTGGATTTTGCAATTCGTTCTGTATTCGCGTGAACAGATCCTGTAATAACAAATTACAAGGTCTGAGATTTGTACGTGTTAAAAAGAAAAATGAGGGACGCATACAATCCAACTCAGAAAACAGAGCTGAGTTTTCTCGTTGTAGTATAGTTGTTATTAACTCTGGCTTCCATAAAACATCCGTTTCCTTTGACACAATAGTTCACCCTTTGTTCCAAGTGTCTATCTATTATATATTTGCGAAATACCACTCACTGACTGACTGACATATGATAACTATATGTCACAAAATATACGACCTAGAATTATCAAATTTGGCATGAAGGTTCCCTGTATGGTGTAGATGTGCAATAAAACGGGGTTTTACAAAATTCAAAATTTAAGGCGGTTTAGGGGGGGGGGAAATTCCAGTAAAATTCGCCAATGTAAGCCTTTATATTTTGGTCTGTATAAGCTGAACCAATATACGGATCTTAAATCTGATGAAAAATCGTCAGTGTGGAATTAAATTATCTACAACTTTTGTATTTAACATTCTTTTCTATCTCAAACTGTTTTTGAGTAATATCGGTTTAAAGTTAAAACTGGGAAAATTTACTTTTTCTCCAGTTTGCTCCTCAAAACAAGGCAGTTTCCAGTTAACCATGATTACCAAACTTTTTATTTCATTACAAAGCAATATATTGTACATAATAAAAATACATAAAGCAATAAGAAGCGGTTAAAAACATATTCTACGAGTGCTTAAAGTATGGATTTTATTACATTTTAGGAGTTATTACTAATGCTATTACTTCCAAAATACGTACCGAATAAAAACCGTAACCTCACAAAAACATTGGAAATTTCCTATTCTAAAACTTTATTTTCAGTACGAGTCGTTACCATTAGCCAAACTGTAGTTATGATGAGTCAAATACTGATAGTTTTCCTTAAAAGTTAATACAGGGTAAAATTAGTGTTTTTCGCGTTTTAGGGCTTCCAACTAAGGTGCTTACCAATTGTCTACGACAAAAAAAAACTTTTTATATGATGAAAGGGAAGTTTTTTACATGAAAAAATCATATTAAATAAATACAAAGGGATGAAAATTAATTTTAAAAAAGCTTAAAGTACAAACTTTTAACCACACTTAGTGCAAGGAATTTAGTTGTATTTAGAAAGATTTAGTATATGTGTAACTTTAAAAATATTTTGCGTTTTGATCATTTAATCTGACAAATTATACGCCATGGAATTTAAAACTAAAGCCGGGAAGAGTTCATATTCTTTGTCGAATAAATATGACTACCAAACTTATTACTGAACCTAAGAAAAGCGCAATGTTTTATATAGGAAAACAAAAACCTTAAATGTGGATGGTTGTAAAAAAAAAAAAAAAAACATTTCTGTTGAATTTGATCCTGGCCAGGGAAACATTGCAATATCCGTGGCTTCGTCAGACAGTGCAGCAACGTTGTTGGAAGGAGGAAAAACTGCTCATTCTGCCTAAATCATACTGAGATTCCACTTTGCAACATAGCCAAACAAAGTGATTAAGCTAAGGTCCTTAAAGATTGCAAGTTGATAATTTGGGATGAGTGCACTATGGCCCATAAGGGAGGAATTGAGGCATTAAACAGAACTTCGCAAGACATTAGAAGTAATGCAAATCTGATGGGTGGAGTCACACTTCTAATGGCTGGAGACTTCAGGCAGACTTTGTCTGTCGTACTTCGAGGCACACGAGCTGACGAGCCTGTGTGAAGAGTTCTGTCCTGTGGCCTCAAGTCCAAATTCGTTCCCTTAAAGTAAACATGCGGGTACATCTTCAAGGTGGTTGAGGGGCGGAGGAGTTCTCAAGTTTACTTTTACAAATCGGCAATGGAAATCTGAAGGTAAAGTAGCTCTAACTGAAGATTTATGTCATGGTGTTCACTATTTGGCGACGTTAGCTGAAAGAATCTACCCAGACTTCGTAAATTTAAAATCTAAATATACAGCTTGGCTGGAAAGGACCATTCTCACTCCAAAATATGACACTGCTTACAGTATAAACAATACACTATTGGCCAAATTACCGACCGAGTGTGTACGGTACCAATCCGTCAACTCTGTGGTGGAAATAACAGTGCATAGACATTACGCAAACATTCTAATTCATCCATCCCAAAAACCAAATAAAAACCTAGCAAAACTAAGTTACTTTTCACCAAGACTCTGTATGTAATCAGTTCGGTAATAGTCAAACAAAAACTGCACATGATCCTTGGACCGTATCTTTGAGAAAAAAAAAAAAAAAAAAAAAAAAAAAAAAAGAAAAAAAAAAAAAGTTTAAAGAAACCATAAACACACCCTCAGAGTAAATCATGTTTTATTAAATTCGAGTTTGAATTGATTAACTTTTATTTGTTGCCAATTATTTCTGAATCGTTACCCTTTTAAACTTAGAGTCGTTAACTTTGCATTTTACTAAAACTTCAGAAATTAGTCTACAACCTTCATTACAGCCGAATTTTTGTTTTTTACTGATAACTAACAAACTGTAATTTTTGGAGTAAATATCGTCAGAACACACGTCTGACGTCTGTTGTGTGCTGTACAGCCCAAACTTATGTCGATTTGAATTAAATTTGTTATGTAGCCGATATCTTTTAACTTTTTATGATAATTCAAAATTTGGGGTTCGTTGTAATAAGGAAAAAAAAAACAAACAATCGGCTCTAACGATGTTGATCAAATTTTGTTCAAAATATCCCCATTAATAATTCTAATCAAACTCACATACATCATATACCTCTATCCCCATAGTAAAATAAAGAAACACCAGAAAACATTGAAGGGTGTACTTTAATAAAAAGATATATTATTTAGTAGATCTCTCCCTCTCTCTCTCTCTCCCTCTCTCTCTCTCTCTCTCTCTCTCTCTCTCTCTCTCTCTCTCTCTCTCTCTCTCTCTCTCTCTCTCTCTCTCTCTCTCTCTCTCTCTCTCTCTCTCTCTCTCTCTCTCTCTCTCTCTCTCTCTCTCTCTCTCTCTCTCTCTCTCTCTCTCTCTCTCTCTCTCTCTCTTTCATCTTTCCTACCAAGTCTCTCTTGATGGCTTCCAACTCTGACGCTATGAGAGTATTTGAGAGTAAGGACGTCTCTGTTTAAAGTACACTTCTTTTACTTTTTAATAAGGCTATGGTGATGGAAAGGTTTTACAACTTAAAACAATAAAGGAAATTAAAATAAATACACGATAGAGTGATATAATTTTCAAACATCTAATAGTATGTATGGTTGTCAAGGCTTAAAAAAAAAAAAAAGAAACACCAGAATATCACGAAAGTTTTAACAATATGTGGGTGACTATTTGCTACTTTGTGTAAATCTGAACTTAAATATGAAATGGCTCTGTGAACAATAGTAACATTCGGCATAATTCTACTTTCTAAACTTAACCACATCAAAATAATATTACATCCCTTAATCCATTTTTTTAAAATCTCTCGCAAATCTTTCCAGCACTCAGTCCAGCACTCTGTGATATCAAGATATACCAAACATCTGATAGATCACGTAGTAAGATCTGTCTCACGAAACTGCCGAATTAATTGCAGGTAGATAACCTGAGCGATGAAGTAATGCAGTTTTGTTGCATTATTTTTATTTTTAAAAAAACTTACAACATCGATTCTTGGAAAGGTGTTGACATGTGTGTGTGGTCTTAACTGAACTATGTTCTACTTTAAGTCGAAGTATAAATCAAAAAGAATAACATCTAATTAATAATTAGTCTTTAACGCAAATGAATCCATACACTTTAAACCAGGTAAAAAGTCACTTTGTTTAGCTCCATAAGCTTTGATCATAGAATCACCAAATATATTTAATTAATTAATATTAATAATTCTCTGATGATTTTGTGAAGAAAGTAAAATTGTATTTGTTAAATTTGAATAAAAGTTAAAGATCTGTAAAATATATTACGTAACTTCCGTCTTGTTTAACCTTGTTTATTTCTATGTAAGAACTTGCAGAATTGCTCTGTCATCTAATTTAAACAATAAGGTAGTCACGTTCTGAACAAGCTAAGCATTATTTATTTCTGTTAGTTAAAAGCAAAAGAACGCATGTAACTTTCCTAACCATGATACTACAAAAATTTATAAATTATTTTAATGGAATCTGTCTTTCAAAATTGATTAAATAAATAAAACAAATATTTTGTATTTAATTCGTGCCTCAAGATAACAAGTCATTTTGTTATTTCACAGCAAAAAGCTGGTACGAGTAACTTACTCATGACTTACTGAACAATTGAATTGAACAACCCCTCTTTCGATTTTTATTTAATTAAGGGAATCAGGAAAGAAACTTAACTCTGCTTCTCTTTTTGAATATGTATCTATTCAATTAAATAATTTGTGAATAAATAGCGTTATTCTGTATTATACAATTAAATACATATATATATATATATATATATTTAATATTTGGGATGGGGTTCCTACCACTTTTCTCTTTAACTCCGTAACAAACACACAAACAACTGTAATACCAAAATGATCGGGTTAAAAAAGTGGCTCACTACGCTCAGCTAGTACACATAATGACACGGTTTATAAACAAACACATTTGTCCAACAAAAACTTTTCTGACCACACCAGGCTCTACTCTACACGCTGTTATATATTTAACGCTATTTGACTTGGCGGGAAAGTAATGGTTATCTCACCCCTTAAGTAGCTAAATATTTCACGTGGGGATGCTATCACTGCAGCCCCTTACCGCCCCGAACATCCCTTTAGTAAACATAAATATAGTGCTACAATCGATAGTGCTAGATAAACTTTTTAAATGCGGAATTTGCAAAGCTATTGTTCCTATTTTTTTAAGTGTAGATGACATTTAAAATTTAGGAAAACATTTCTTAATTATTGTGTTTGACCAAAACGGTAAATCCAGTGTTGGTTTTGAAAAAAGAAAGACATTTTGGATATTTTACCAATTTTTCCTTCACGTGATCTACTTGTTTTTTTTTTTTTGTTTTTATTACACAAAAATGTAATAAAAAATAACAAACTTCTACTTTTTGTAGCAAATAAATAAAGTTTGCCCCTTACACATAACATTTATGGGTGTGATGCCCCTCATACTTAATATTCATGGGTGGGTTGCTCCTGTTAGGAATTAAACTTCCCGTCTGGATTCTTTAACTTTAACTAAATAATCAAATCAGTGGGTCAGTACTCAAATAATCTTTATTAACAATTATTATTAAGAATAGCCATCTCCTATCTTATTACAACACTACAGTATTATTATTAATCCAGAATGACTCTAATTGTTGTGACTCACAGATCTGATTATACGTTATGTTTTATAATGACTTGTCTCTGAAATAATTACAAGGTTTATACATGAACTTTGCTCCCCCTATACTTGCCACTCATGGATGCTCGTCTGAAGTATCAATACTATCTAGGTAGCTCGTACTCGCCAAGTCCATCTGGCTATCTTCAAGAATTAGTACAGCACCTTCCCTTGATTAATCTTGGCCAACTGACCAAGTTTCCTCCCACCCAAAGGTTTATATATTGTTTGTAGCATCAATGACGTCTGCCTTGCTTGGAACGTAAGCAATTTCATCTTTTTTTCCAGGTCTGCCACAATAATTGTTGTCATACTGGCTTCTTAAAAAGAACTTAGACTATATTCCTAACTAAAATTATCCTAACTCCTAATATCACCGGCCCCCTCGAAACTTCGTCCCGATGTTTACAAAACAATATATGACTTTATTTGTACAAAATAGAACACACACAAAATATACAAAACTACACACAAAAATACATTGCCACTATACCTAAACTAGGTGATAGGAACTCCCTCACCAACAACTCCGATGTTATACTATTTCGTGGGAAATTAAATCTAGAGCTGTTTTTAGATTTAATTTAAAAAACATGATTGCCGCATAAAAACACTGTTTGTTCTTTATTGATGAAACGGTGATGAATATTATTGCAAAATGTCTTCTATTGTTACAAATTATATATTTTTTGAATAGAGTAGAATTTGAAAGTTATTTGAATAAGAAGGATTGGCAGGTTTTGGTAAATTTCATTAGAGATGTTTGGAAGTTTAGATGAGAATTAATTAAGGAGTTTAATCTGTGAATGTTTAAAGCATCTTGTTCGTGGCGAGGAGTTTATTTAACTGAACTTTAGAAATTTTGAAGATAAGTGTGTCTATTAATATGAATTTAAAATAAATAAGCTAGAGACTTACAGGCAAGACAAAATTATTATTATTATTGTTTTTAATTAAATTGTACGTTTACTTAAATAAATTACCAGGTTTATTAATTGTCTGAACGAAGATAACTTATTGATTGCCTACATTAATAATTGACTGCAAATACCGTTATGGATCATATTTTTGTTTTATAAGGAAGTGTATTTCTTTTATAGACTGTTTAATTGTAAACATAAATTTTGTTTATTTGTTATTTTGAAGTTTAGGATTTTATTTTAGTGACAAACAAACAGACGGTATCTGCCTATTGTTCTGAAATGTTTGTTTTGTTTTGTTTAGAAAAAGACTAAATATAATACAAGATATAATGATTTTTGTTTATTTCGAGGAATTTATACATAATAAACCACCTATTATTATAAATAATTTAAAACATTACATTTGTTGAGTAGACGTTTCCCATTGGTTAACAGTGTCTTAATGTGATAATCAAGATATATTAGTATATATTCTATATTTTAATTATTTCATATTTTGTTCAATATGTATGAAACTCAGTTTGTCTTGTTGTTTTAATATCTGAGCATACATTTGATTTTAATTTCTAACCTAGACGATTTTATAAACTAATTTGATCAAAATCGGTCCAGATGTTTAGCAGACAAACATAATTCCCGATACCTCTTTTTTAGACTCAGGGAACTGCAAAATGGATATATCTGCAAAAGTTTGACTTTAAAAAAAAAATTTTATCCATCGTATAACTTTGAAAATATATGTAATAAGTGAAAAATAAAAATTTATTATTAAAACAAAATAGTTAAAAAAATCCTAATTTTACAAAAGTTAACAATATTTGTTATAGTAATTTTTTTTAAATTATCAAAATTTAAAACGTAAATCAGATTGATTAATCATTAAACATAATTTTGTTTAGTTATAGAAAGATATTAAAATGTTGATATTTTTTAAATGGTTTAAGGTAGATCCTATTTATATAGAAACTACACGAGCCTGTTCTCGTTTTGTGCAGGCGGCAGCCAGCATATTATACAGAGTATTTCAAAAACAATTTTACAACTTTAAAACATTTAGACATCTCGGTTGAGGTTGTTTTTGGCTCGCACAGTGCCGTAGTACCAAAACGCAGCGCCACTATCATTTTGGTTTATTAAAATTTGTTGTTGAACGTACTCGTCATGTGTTTTGGTTTCATGAAACCAATTCCGCAAGTACAGTCCAACACAACTTTCGTATCCATTACGTTAAGAATCCTCCACATAGGCCTATAATTTACTCTTTGCACCAACATTTTTTGAGACGGGTTGTTCTGTAAGACACTCCAAATCACCAGGACACCCGCGACTTCCTGATGCTGTTGCAGAACAAGTCTGACAGAACTTCACCCGTAGTCACATACTGATTTATTCTTAAGGAGTTTCATTAAAGACAGATTGTACTTCCCACCTTTTCCTGCCCATCTCCCTGAGCTGAGGAACTGAATTTACGACGCAGATGCAGAAATGATTCCTGATATACTGGAATCGATTTTGGCAATAGGTTGACTTCAGGTAAAATGTTTGCCATATCACAATGGTAGTCATATTGAATCAAAATGACTATTTGGTAAAAACCATTAATTATTTTGCGTTAAATGACACCAAAAACGGTTACCTCATTTATATGAACAAATTTTGAAAGTTTCAAAGTCCTTTTTGAAATACCCTGCATTAATATCGAGGTCGAAAAACAAACAAATACAAAAACACTCAAATTTGTGTTATTTTTTGTCAGCAAATCTATAAGTTGCATGTCGAGTATGATAAAGTTAAAATAAATGGCAAAATTCTGTCTAAGTTTAAAGGGAAATATAAGCATTATTTTACTAACTAGCCATTTAACCCTCATTATGATTCTTGTTGTTTAACAGGCATTAAACAATCTAAAACTATCAGATAAAGGTTGTAGGTTTGTTAACAATCAGATGCCACCACTAATCGATAATTCCATGCATGGGAAAGCTGTGTCCGTTTTATTTATAGATTACCGACATCAGGAGGGGGTGCTGCGATAACTCTACACACAAAGGTAGTAACCTAAAACCGATAACACAAGTACGCTAATTAACCTAGAATTCGATTGAAATATTTCAGTCTGCACAATGGAATAGATTGTATACTAAAACCGCATTAGCTGTGACGTGAAGTCACATTCCCCTCTGTTTTGAGGGGTTTTATTTTTAACTGCACAAAAACACACCCCCTTCTACTTTAACCAATTTAGTATTACATGTGTGTCGCTACAACAACCTATAATATGAGAGTTTGCTAAGGTATAGAATTCTTAATTAATCCAAATTAATGTAGTGATATTTTGTTTAACCATTAGATCTCACCACCCAACCTATAAATCAAAATAAACTATTCGTCACCAAAAATGTCATTTCGGCAGTTAATAGTAAAAAATTGAAAATTGACCATGAATTCCGTCTTAAAAAAATACATATTAAATAGTATTTGATTAAACTCGAGCTTTTAATAACGGCCTTATGGTTTTTTACTTGCTGTTTTGTGTACTTGTTTGGTTCGTATGTTACTAAAATTTGAGCTGATATGAGAAATTACTTAATAACAGTTTCGAGATCGGGTTTTTTAGAGCTGGGCACCAATACAATTTGTTTTGCGCCTTAGAGGCTACATTTGAGTAAAATGTGATCAAAATTGTTATAGCCGATTTTGATAAAATCATTATTTTGTCTATATTTTATTATGGGATCTACCCACGAACTTCTTGAACTGCAGCCAAACCATAATCATTTACTTTACAGTAAATTTAAATTCAAATAAATATATATTTGCGTTGTCTCATATTATGTATTATAAAAATACAGGCACCTCAGAACAACAAAAGAAAACACGTAAAAGATTAATCAAATACTGTTTCAAAAACTAAATTGTTGATTAGGTATTATTACCAACCTTTGTACACAAAATTATTTCATTCCGGGCGAAATATTTCGCTAGCTGTAAGTGTTTTATCAATAACATGGTTTTTGTAATTTAAAAGTCTGTATGTAATAAAGAAAAAAATTCTAATTTTTGAGTACGTTATGATAAAAAACATTCCTTTTTATTATGAGTTATTGAAATGTATAGGAAATAACTAATAGATCTATCTTAATATTTTGCGTTTTCTTGACAATTACCAAATTTTTCCGTTTTATGTTTTTTTACGATAACTTGGTTATTTTTCAAGTTGCATAAAAATAAACATTTTATTTCTCCCTCCATGCGTTTAAGGTGTAGTACGCATACGACAGGTATCATTGGAAAACACTTTTTTGGAAAAAGGGTGACCTCTAAACAGCAAAAAACTTTACATAGATTTCTTAGACCCTACACATAACTTTCTTTATACCTATAATATTTCGACGAGGCACATGTTTTTGACTCCGTATGTACACTCTAACGCTGGAGTTTTATCTCCCACTTGCTCAGCTAAAGTTATCGTACTGTAAACCATACATATTTTACTTCTGCAAACACCTGACACATGCAGAATGGGACGGGAATTTCTGTTGCTGTATTTTGTAACCGTTCATGTGTCAATCTTAAACTTAAATATCCAGATCAGTAAGCTCAACTAAAGATCTACTTTATAATTCTCCTAGATACCATGGAACTAAACGGTTCAAAAACATGACGCATAAATTTCCATTTTCCCAACATCCAAATAAAAACGAATCTAAACTAAATGTCAACAAAAATGTTATTTCAATAAAGAGGTGAAATTAAACTATGGATGCCGTCTTTGTAAAAAAAATACATATACTGTATGTATATATATGAGGCTAAACTCGCTACGCTTGAGTCATTAACACGTTTTCAGCATAAGATTAAAAAGACTGCTGTAAAGGACCATTTTTTTAATTTTCACATTTCATCAAAACTTGTCCTAAAATTTATGTACCCTTTATTTTTATAGATAGTATTCAAAAAGTTTTGTTTTTATTCTGAGAGAACATGACCAAAATTTGAACAAAATCAATATATTTAGTGGATTTTTCTTTTTATAGTTACCCCAAATTTTTATTTCTCAAACAATAAAAAGATCCTAACATATGGCTAGAAATTCCTACATTCCAAATTTAATTACAATCTGTTAACACGTTTTAGCTGTGTTAGCACATACGTGACAGAAAGAAAGACATCTCAGGGGACATCAAAACGAATATAAACTTGACATCTCATTTTTGATTCATCTCGTAACTTTCTCTATACTACGTGAAAGTAAAAATCAGTTCAAAAGGCTGTTAATTTGAAATTTACATGTCATTTTTCCAATCATACTCAATGAATAGTAAAACCAAACGTAAATCCAAAATTTGAAGAAAAAATCCAACTACTAAACTGCTTCATGAAGTGATGTTTAAACTGCTTTTATTTCTAATTCTGAAGTGATGTTAACAATTTTTTTTTTTAGTAATACTTCTCTTATAGTTTATCCTAGAAAACTTGTTTGGAGTTTCAACATTTATTTTAAACTGTAGAAAACTATCTATTTTACAGTAGATCATTTATAGATCTAATTTTATTCTCGATTAATATTACACAATTTTTAAATTACCACCATTTTGTATTAATCATGCAATTTTTTTAGTTAACGAATTCTCGCCCAAAGAATCAAATATACTGAGCCTAAATTGCAAATCTGATATAAACTGGAATAAAATTACAAACTCTGAAGTGGCCTATACTAACACACACATACTAGATTGTATATTAATCTGTTTTTTTTAAGGCGTGAGTCATCCATCAGTTGGGCGATTTTCTCGTTGTTTATAGGTAGAGATATTGATTTTGTTTAAATGAGCGTTTCTAATGCTTTCAAATATGAAAGAAAAATACTATTTTTTTTAAGAGTGTCTGTAGTGTGTATTTTTACACGAGTAAGTTGAGCAAGTTAGGTGCAAGTTACATGATCACCTGTTAATGAATAAAACACACACACGCTCTGAACTTTTAAAGATTGAGCATAACGTTTTCTGTGAGTAATTTATTACTTAAAATGTTCATTTTTAAGTGCTTGATTTCTTAGAATATTTTCTTTTTAAAGTTTTTTATTGAAACATTATTTTTATATATCGAATAATTTACTTTATTTGACGTCAACAGTTGAATTAGTATTTCTTTTGTATTTATTGTCGTACAACAGCTGTTTCAGAACGTAGATCCATCATCAGGTGGTTTGTCAAAAGTTAAAATTAAAACACACAACACGTAACACAAAAACACAGTCACGATTTAGTTGTGAATATAAGATGTTAACATATTGGTGGTATTTAACCAATTTTACCCTAAAATTATTTCTATTGTGTATAATAATAATGTAAAACGAAATTGTGAACTAGTGTTTTTATGTTATAATGTTTATTTTAATTTTAACTTTTGATAAACAACCTGATAGGACTTTGCCCAGAAACATCTGTTGTGTGACAATAAACACAGAAGAAATATAAGTACTAATGTTTGACGTCAAATAAAGTATTTTTTCCAGATATTAAATAGTGAAACGATAGACATATATTTCGTAATGATTATTTTTATGTTTAATTATGTTTTCCGAATAAGTGTACTGTTTATTTTAGGGATACAATTGACAAGCACTCAATGCATTGATTCCATTGTGTATGTTTTTAAACAACCCTCTACAAAAAAATTGGAAAATTTATGTTTTCTGTAAAGTTGGATATTAAACCACCCATCAACTTCCACTAAAGACAACCTCCGTTTATTAAGTGGCCTTACTTCTCCGTCATAAAATAGGTTGGAAAGAATCAAACTCCTCAAAATAAACCTTTTGTCCCGGCTCCCACGATCCTAGGTACTGCCTTTAATCTCTGAGCTACCAGAACACTTAGAAGTAGTTAATTTTACCAGAATATTTTAGGTAAGATTTTTATTCTAATATAATCAAATAAAGGAGTAGTTTCATGAAGGATAGTAAATAACACTGGGAGATTATGCAACTGTTTTGTGTACCTAACTTAACTTTCAGACTGCAGACTATATAACAGTGATATATTGCACGCAGTTCCAACTTAATCCAAAAAATGCGTTCCAAACTAACTACAGATTAAAAAAAATCTTTTTCAAACACAAAAAACGAAACAGTTTTTACTATGATGTGTTATTTAGCGTTGTATAAGGGATATTTCATAGAATAATAATTGGCTAAAACCTAAACATCGTTATTAATATATTTGAATGAATGACAGTCCCCCAGATAATAGAGTACATCACTTATAATACTTCTATTATTATGTTTTTAAATTATCTCTAGCTTTCAATAGAAGGAAATTTTTTCAGATAGGTAGTGTTTTAAGGGGAAGGAATTGTTGAAAAATCTTTTAAAACATTTCATTTTTGTTTTATTTAAGTAGATAGTTGAATTTATAAAAATATTTCTTTTTAAAATTTTTGAACATTTCTGAGATTTAGTTTTTTCTAAAGTGTAATTTTTTCCTAATTTATATTAACAATAAAAATTGTTATTTTCAGGTAAGCCCTATATTAATATAACAATCCTAAGATATAATAAAAAACGTTCTAAAACTATTATATGACATAAGAAGATTTTATGTTTAGTTATTTCATGCAATTTAAAACAGTTTTTTCGATTTCTCAAAAATTTTAAATTTTACTTAACTCATTTTTTTTTTTAAACTGATTCATATATAAAGTAAATATCTATGAGTAGACAGTATAACAAACACAATTCTATAACTGGTTATAGTGTAATGGTGTAGCTCGTGTATCACTGAAGAGGACGACCTTGTCGTTGAAACGCGTCTGATACTTAGGCGTACTTTTTGTGAGAATTGTGTTCTGTGTGTTTGTTATACTGTATAATTTTTCTCATAAGTCATGCTCAACATTTAATATAACTATGAGTAGGGTCAATTTAAATTTCACAGTTTTTGGGTGTCGGCGTTTCCAAAGTGTGATGGCAATGCCTTGAATATATGTATTTGAAATTCTGTAATAGGGTAAAATATTTTATGTAAGTCAACAAAATCAGGGCAACTTAACCTGTGTGGATTAGAAATTTTATTATAAACTAAGAGGCATGATGTCACCAGTGGTTGAGTAGTCCCGACATCTTGACAGCATTCTTTTGTACGCTTCGTTGCCAAATAACTCTGCCAGCTAGGTCGTATTCACTGCCATTAATGTTGATTTCTTTTCATTTAATTAGACTAGACTTTCGTACTTATTATTGAATTTTCTTGTTCTTTTTATAAAATGTTAGCTTAATTATTTTCCGTTAGTTTTGAAATGTACACAGTAGTGTAAGGGATTATAATCAAAATTATATTTCAGATTTGAACACAATATTTGAAGGTATAGCCTAAGTATTTATTATAGACGAATTGGAGATGTCACACATGGGAAACCTACTCGGTATTACAAATTCGTTAGTAATCAAAATAATCTGTTGACAAAAATTGCACAAACATTTCCACTAAACCATATCCAAAACTAATCAAAGTAATCGTCACAAAATTTTCATTTTCGTAGTTGTCAATAAAAAATTTTAATAAACCCTGAACTAGGTTTCTTCAAATATATTTATATAAGTGTTTAAAATTGCTAATTTGGTATTTGATTAAAATAGAACTTTTAATGACATTGGTCGATGTTCATGCTAATTGTTTTGTTTTTGCTAATTATTCTAGAACCGTTATATACTTTTACTTGCTTTTTCACAAATGGATTTAAGTTGTCAGTCTTGACATCGCACTAAAATTGGAACGAAATCGGGTGAGCTATTATGAAAAATTATGTATTTCATAACACCCGTGGTCGATTGTTTATTTATTTAATTTTTTAACGATAACTCATGAAACATAATTTTTGGAGAGATGGCAGCAAGTACATTTTTTTGAGTTTAAATCTTATTTTGTATTTTTTTTGTGGTAGCTACGTTCAAATTTTGTGTTTTTTTTTTAATTTGAAAGAAGTGGCCGAAATAGGCCCATTTTCTAAATATGATTAAAATTGGTTTATGAACTTAGGCTGTGGGTTACTGTGCATATGCTAGACGATAGACGGACAAAACGATCATATTTTTATCCGTTCAGAGGAGCTTAATAAACTCTTTTTAATCAGCTTAATTGCTTTTTATATCAGCAAAAACTTCAACATCGGAAGCTTCCTTGTAATAAGTATACTATACGCGGGACAGTAAAAGATGATGGAGCCAGTACATGTATATTTTAATTATTTAAATAAAACAAAATTTTAATTTCTACCTCATTCTATGATGTATTGGGGCGGGCTATGCCTAACCTAACCTAACTTAACCTAACATAACCTATTTGTTGACAAATCTCAGCACATCAGTAGCTGAAAGGCAATCACTCGTTGCTCCGGTACTTAATGTTTTACTCTGCCGAAGTCTTTACGAAGAACATGAAATTCTCCTCAGTTTCTTTCCATCTACCACAGTGAGACTGATTCTTCTGTCCAGTCATAACACCTATTCAACGGACAGTGTTCCTTTAAAATGCCTACCATCACCCTTAGGTCCTTTCCTCCCTGAGGAACAAAGCAAAATTTAACGCCTTTTTAATGTCACCTGACAAATCTCCATTTAAGGAGTGAGAGCCAGCCGTTAGTCAGAAGCCGAGACTCGAGAGGAAGCGTAGTTTTTGGTCGCAAGAATCTCCACAAACAGGTTAGGGTGTTATACATATGATAATAATAAAAACTGTCAATATAACAATAATGTATATTACCCTCGGTTTGGATTTCTATTTTAACTATTTAGACGAGAAATGGACTATTGTGTGATCTATCCCCCCCCCTCTTATGACTAATTTTCGCTATCGGCTCTTTCTCTAACAAACGCAAATTTACCTGAATTAAACTCGTCAAATTTTTGTTCGGCTGATCCTCCCTCCTACACTCTTCCTCTCTAGACACATGAGTAGTTCGCTCCTTCCATCATCAGGTACATTCACATAGATCTTTCATTGCCTACAGTCCACTCCCGCCCTTCAAGTAGCTTCGTGCTTCATCCAAATTCTCGTTGCCTAAAACAGATATTAGAGAATTAAAATACATATTTAACAGATTTTAATTTTGTTCTTATAAACAGGGTGTCCTAGGAGTAAACCGACTTCTTCTTGGACACAAATAATGAAAAATGTTCCAACAAACATAGGTTCTAAACACTTCGTTTCCAGACAATCCGACATTTTGTATTACTTTTTTTTAAACATTGTAACTTAGGGAGTAGATATTGTGTTCAAATTTGGGATATCTATTTATTATGTAACTTTTTACAAGTGTATAACTTAGTCATCAAAAATTTTATACGTCCTCAACGTAAATAGTATTTGATTAAAATTAAGCTTTCAATGCTAGCGATAAATGACAAATATATACTCCCCCCTCCCCAATTTTTCCTGAACTGTAATATTTTGATTTACGATTTTGTACACGGGTTTGAGTCATTGGTTTTACTAAACTTTGAATGAAATCGATGGAGTCAGTAGTTTTAGAGGGATAGCGAAATCAAACGTTTTGTTTGGGTTCTTAGAGAGTTAAAATTTGAAGTAAATTGATCAAAATCGTTTTAGCTGATTTTCAAATAACTCTAATTTTGTCTTTTTTTAATATGGCAACTGCTGCCAAATTTTGAATTTTCAAAAAAATAATTTTAAAAAAGCAAGATGTGCCCACATGCCAAAACTAATTCCAAAATTTTAAAATTAGTAAAACATTTCTTTTTTGACCCAACACTGAACTTCTCCTATTTGGGGAAGTAAAAATTGAGGAAAATATAATTGATGGCGCCTATTCGAAGTTGTTATTTTACCATCGGTAAACAAAAACATTACAATAGAATCCTGTTTTATCATGTCAACTGCTTGTCGGGTACTGTAATTCAAACAGAATTAGTAACATGTTATCAAACGTTCAGAAGAGATACGTTCACACACGCTGAAATGTAATTCTGTGTGATGCGTTGCGGGAAGGTAAAATTGTGTTGGAGATTTATCTATCCCACTTGCACAATCGATTTGACAGGGAGGGAGGGGTGTCTGACCAGTTCGATTCAGAGAAATAAAATGCAACCCCACCCTCACACAATCTATCCCACATCCGGTGTCAGTAATCTATAAATAAAATGAGAGCAAGTTTTAACATCGAGTGTTGGATTATCAGGCACACAAATAGCTTGTTAACAATGGCGTGACACAAACACAAGTATCGATTTTGAAATGTTGGGGGAATAATAACGAATGAAAAAACATTTTAAATTACCGTCGAAATCGTAAGTCTGTAATAAACCGTCCAAAATCGGATAGGCCTGAATACAAGTTGTGATGAAAACAAACTAAAATTTTACAGACTTTTTTCAAACATCGATAAAATATAAAAGACTTATTGTTAAAAAAGAAACATCATGAGCACGAGTTCAAAAAATTCAGAACCAGGAAAATGTAAGTGTTATATACCTTACATGTACATAATTTTTACATTCAGTACATAATTTCTTACGAAACGATCCTGACCATAACATCATTTTCAAAGTTTGTTTGAAAACATTAAATTAAATAAAATTATCTAGCCCGGTAACGATGTATAATTGAACTTATTGATATTCAGAAAACTACAATCACTCCTCGAAACACAGTTGAGGATCATTTTGAAACCTTGTAAAGAGCAATCCAGCGGTAGTTTTCAATGGAACACTTTTAAGAGAGAAATACTTGGAAGTAAAGAATATCTTTTCTTATTCTTGTTGTTTAAAGCACAAAACCTCTCGGTTACCATCGCTTTATATAAAAAAGGAAGAAAAGAACTCCTAGCCCTCGATTACTCCAATAACGTAGTTGGTCAAGAGAGACAGACAGGAAGATGGAAGAGTTCATATTAGTTTATTTTGTATCGAGTAATTTAAAAAAAAAAGAGATTACATAATCAAAATTGGTTGCAAAGGTCACAAAAATACTTCGAGCAATGTAGCAATATAAAAGCTTCAATTTTAAATCGAAAGATACTAAACTGTCTAATACAGTAACGGTTTTTAGACAACAGTTTGAGTTTATTCTACCGACTTTAAACAACCAAAACGTTGGTAGAGACAACTGTTATTGGTAATCAGGTTGCTTCATAGTAACAAAATAATATATACAAAGTTGGTAATTACAGTTGTTATTGGTAATTAGGTTTCTTCATAGTAACAAAGTAATACAAAGAGATTGATTCATCTAACTACGCGAAAAAGGTGTAGATTCAGCTAGGGTGTCTCGGAATTGGTAAGCCCGAACTCACTATAAATGAGCCCCTGAGGGTTACATGTCCTCTCAACTACAGATGTATTTGGATAATTTTGAAAATTAATACTGTCAGCTTGAAGGTGCTACGTCTCTTACGAAGCAATGCAAAAAGTAACTTTTTTCATGAAGTCTTTAATATCAAAATGATTGAATGATGGCCATCGAAAGTAAATACTACTTGGGTACTCCTAAAATATAACAAGTTTTTTTTAATGGATCATATTATACTATAAGTGTTAATAAATGATCTCTTAAAAAATTCCCCTGATATTGTTATCAGTTATCGACTGTTATTAGAAGAGATTATCACGCTCGTTAAGCAGGCACAACTGTACTTAATAGTATTCAGAAAACTACAAATTTCATGTTGAAACAACTTGGTATATCAATTTGGAGTGGAATATTCTTCTAAGGAGTCTTGGGGCTGTGGTTTTTTGATGTTGCATTGACAAAAAAAATTCATGAAATAATGAATACCTAAATGCTCCCACTAATTCAGATGTTTTTAGATAATTTTGAAAAAAATGTACTTCCAGCATAAAGAAGTTTTGTCATACTGGATACTAGGTGAAAAACGTGACTTGGTTGATGAAGTCTTTAATGGTAAAGTAATTGGATTACGGTTCTCCAAGAAGTACTTTTATTACCAAACCTCAGACCCTGAGGTCTCGCATTGCTTCTGAATGTGCGAGAGATAAAGCATACGTCACGAAACAAAGAACAATGGAAGAACTAATAGAAGCGATTAAACTCTTTTAATAAATTCGGACTGTACATTATGAAAATAAGTTTCCCTCAGTGATTCACAGCTTTCGCAGCGATAAATTAATGCAAAGGGAAAACAGTGAGCGCAAAATGTTAGTCTGGTAAATCCTAAATTTCGTTAAATGGGTTGTGGATTTTACGCCACCGTATTACGGAAATGAGATGAGCAAACGATGCGACTTTTTGTGTGGATAAATCCTTTTTGAGGTCCGGTGCTTTAAGCCCAAACATGTGGAATTATTTTATTCAAATTTGGTAAATGGCATATTTTTACCATTTCTTTTTTTCTTAAATTCAAAATTGGAGTTAGCTGTCATAAGAAAAAACATAAACAACAATTTTCCTAAATTCAGCTCTAACTATTTTGATCAATTTTTTTCTCAAGTGAAACCTTAATGGAACTAAACAAAACTTAATACTACCATCTCTCCGAATTGCCAGTTCGTAAGTTATCGGTAAAACCATCAAAATCCGCTCCTCAGATTTCGTTTTAATTTTAATGAAATGTAAACATTATTGGTTTAACATGTGTGCAAACTTGCAAGTAAAAAAATATTACAGTTCATAAATAATTAGAAAATACAAAAATAAACTTTGAACACCGTCATTCAAATTTTTAATTAAATCTACTATACGACTTACGCTGAGGACGTAATTATAAGGAAGCAAGTCATTAATTTATTTTTATTTTTTTTTTTTCAAGCAAGACATTCATGGTTCATTTTCATTTTTTCATTGACAACTACTGAAATACCAGAGTGACGATTAATTTTGTTTTTTGTTTATTTGCAGGGGGGTTATGTAATTTATTAAAAATAAAATCCTATCTCTATTATCCGTTTTATGTGTTCCCCAACTATAAAATTATTTAACCAATATGATGCAAAGTATGCCTACCAGTGTTTTTCCTTGGACTTTAACCGTTGCCTTCACGTTTACATTTTCTGTTTGGCTTAAAGCTAGAGTCTACTCAGAAACGGGATAAATATTTCACACATACTGTGGTTTTATCTCGGTGGCCGTATCTTACACTAAGCCCTTTGTAGCCCACACTGTCATCATCGTTTATGTAGGTAATTACACACAAGAGCTGTTCTATGTGGCAAAAGATACGGTTTTTATACATGGTATATTTAGTTTTAAATAACAGAGATATGTGCATACAGTACAGTGTGTGAGCTCTTTTACTTTAAGTGCAATGTAACCCGTAGTTTTAAAATTTGCAAACTCATTTTTGGAATAAAAATATATAGAAATAAATAGTTCATAAACATAACACGAATTTAAAAGCCGAGGTTAACATTAAAATATTAAAAAAAAAAAAGATGTAAAAACATAGCACAAACTTTCCCAGTTCCTCACCCCTAAACCAAATAAAAGTTAAACAAAACCAAACCGTTACTAAAAAGTGAAAATGAACCATTTAAAGAATTAATGTATATATTTAAAAAGAGTATAAACTTGCTTCATTTATGTCATTAACACGTAACCAGAGTGAATCGTATTTGATTAAAATCGAGGATTTAATGACGGTGGTGAAGATTATCATTATTATTTTATTATTTTATTTATTACTGAACAGTAATCTTTTCTTATTTTTAAGAAATTATGCTTAAATGGAGTACGTTATCCCTACAAGGGTTCCGAATTAGATTAGTAAGGAACATTGCATGAGGTGTGAAGAGAGTACGATCGCTCCGTCGAGAAAATCAGTAGAAATGGGGGTAACTTATGCCGACAAAGGTTTCGAAATACGGTTGGTAAGAAAAGTTGAGGAGTGAAACGAGTATGATCGCTAATTCTAGAGAACTAGTGGGCTATGGATGGGTAAAATCAGGTTCTGGGAAAATCAGTAGAAGTTGGGGGTTTGTCAACACGACAGGGGTTGCTTATAAGGTTAAAAATTAAAATTTAGAAGATGGTGAAGGAAGTATCAGTCATATCGGGAAAACTAGTAGGTCTATAGACGGATTTAGATTTTGGGGAATCTGTTGAAATGGGAGTTTCTTATATCGGCAGGATTTCTAATTAAGGATGATAAGGAAGGTTGAGTTGAGGTTGAAGGGTGAAGAAAGTATAATCGCAATGCAATATTAGGAAAACTAATGAATTATGAAGAAGTAAAATGGGTTTGGAAAAAATCGATAGAAATGGATGTTTCTAAAAACGACAGTGGTTCCCAATTAGGGTGGTAAGGAAAGATGAGGTGAGGTTTAAGGGATGAAGGGAGTGTGATCACTATGTCGGGAAAACTAAGGGATCTATGGAAGGGTAAAACTGGTTTGGCCAAAATCGGTACGAAGGTTTTTTATGCTGACATAGGTTCCAAATAAGGATGAAAAGAAGAATGAGATAAGGTTCAGAGGCTGAAGGGAAAAATTCCTCCATCGGGCAATCTGGCGGATATGTGGAGGGATAAATAATTAGGTTTTGGGAAAAGCGATTGAAATGGCGGTTTCTTACACCGAGAGTGGTTCCAAAAAAGTTGGTAAGGAAAGATGGGGTGATATTGATAGGTAGAGGGAATAAGACCGCTCCGTAGGGAAAAATAGTGTGTCTATAGAGGGATAAATCGGATTTATGGAGGGAGATATGGTAGAAATGGGGGGTTATTATGCCGTCAGAGATTCTAAATAAGTTTTGCAAGGAAGGTTGATTGATATTGAGGTATCGGGAGTATGACCGCTCCGTCAGAAAAACTAAGTGGTCGATTGGGTTTTGGTTAAAATAAGTCAAAATGGGGTTTCTTATACCGACAGGGGTTTCGAATAAGGTTGTTAAGGATAGTTGGGACGGACGTAGTTGAGGGGGGAATGAAGTATTCAACGGGGTTATGAATAAGGTAGAAATGAGATTGAGGAGTGACAGGAGCAAGAACGCTCCATTGAGAAAACTAGTGAGTCTGTAGAAGGATAAATCTGGATTGAGGAATATCTGTGGAAATGCCAGTTTGATATGTTGATATGGTTTCCAATAATGTAGGAATAAGCTTGAGGGGTGAAGGCAGTATGATCGTTCTGTCGGAAAAATTAGTGAGTTCAACGGAGGGATAAATCGAGATTCGGAAAAACGTTGGAAATGGGGGTTTGTTATGGTGACGGGGGTTCTGAATAACGTTGGGATGAGGTTGAGGGGTGGAGGCCGTATAATTACTCAGTCGACACTAGTATGTTTATGAATGTATAAATCGATTTTATGTACAAAAAAGTACACAAAAAGTATTGTGTATTAAAATAACAATAACACAAAAATAAACTTCATATTGTGGTTGTTTTCTATGAAATTAGTCTTGTCAAGTTCCACTCATACCAGCAGTTTATTTGAAATAGAAGCCACCTTAACACATAAATAAATTCCACAGTAAAAACCATACATTCTTTTTGAAATTAACCCATAAGATCAGTAAACCCATCATAACCCATTAGATTCTGCTCTTCATCAGAAAATTGACGACTTAAAACTCGTAGATACCAGAACACATTACAATATTCATTCTTACATTTGTCTACTGTTAGATTGTCTATTCTAACCATCATTATATTTTCTTTCTAAGAAAACATATATTACACTATCTGAGAGTACAGGGATTGGTTTTAAAAATATATTATAATGGTTTAATTATGGTTGTGAGATGATCACGATCAATTTGGGTTCAGGAAGAATTGCGATCAAGTTCTTCCTCGATCGACCATCGACGAGACACAGGAAAAACCCCGAAATGAGAATCCCCGATAGGCAGAAAACCACATTCTAGTCGAGCACCCAGAATAAGATGGCTGTCTTTTACATTCCGACGTTTATTTATGTATGTTCAAATTTTAAAATACAGTGCGAAGTGGTATTCAGGGTTTTCCAGGAGGGCGAAATGTTTGTCGACAAGCCGGTACGTATGGAAATTCGTGTTTTCTGTTATACAACACTATAGGCGTTAGTTCCTGTAGACGGAACTTAACACTTATTTCCGTCTACTAGGGTTAAGTGTGTCTAGTGATTTATTTTAAGGTTTTATTGTAAATTCCCAAATTATTATTGATCGAAGGTAAATTATCAAAGATTGTTTCCCGTGTGTTGGTTAGTTAGAATAGTTATTCGGGGTTTCACCAATTTTGCAGTGTTGAGTGATCCACCTACCATCCCAAAAATCTAATGCGGTCAGCATAATAAGATTACAATTAGCAACAAAAAAAGAAGTGTCAATAAGTTTTCTGGTCTAATTTTTTTGACACTTAAATTTTTTTATAACACTGACCTCCAATTTCACATAGGTTTTAACGTAACTGACCTTCACATAAAAAAAAAGAAAGAAAAAGGGATGTCACGTATAAGTTACATTGGACATCAAAGTGTAACACTATGAATTCTGACAGAAGACATTTATTTGATGTTGTATGTTTATGTTGATAATGAGACAACAAGAACAGAACATATTGCTGTTTTGTTGAAGCAAACATTAGTAGACATTGATTTGTTACATATTCTCCGCATATACTGACATTGATTAATCTTATCGCATTACACTAAATTTCCCTCCTCCATATGTGTTGACCTACTGATTGTTAGATTCACCGTAAACATAAACGTGCTTCATGAAATGATTTCCACAAAAACCTCATTTGACTATCGAAAAAATTACTCTTAAAATATAATACAAAATAATTTTAAAACTCATCTAGTGGCGTTTTTTATATTCCACTAGTATTTTGATTGTAAGTTGATTTCTTTAGTTTGTAGTAACACTTACAATTTTGAACCAAACATGATATTGTTTTAAAAATTTCAAATCTTATAATAATGTATTTCAAGTCGACAATAACATAAACACGACGTCACAATTACTGTAATAACATGTTATGTGTTTACAGACATAACAGTCGACAATAACATGAACACGACGTCACAATTACTGGAAACAACATGATTTGTGTTTACGGACATAACAGTAGACAACATGAACACGTCGTCACAATCACTCATTGACAATATTTTACGGCTTTAATGACGTAGTAGTCGACAATAACATGAACACGACGTCACAATTACTGTAAACAACATGTTATGTGTTTACGGACATAACAGTCGACAATAACATGAACACGACGTCACAATTACTGTAAACAACATGTTATGTGTTTACGGACATAACAGTCGACGATAACATGAACACTGACGTCACAATTACTTTAATAACATGTTATGTGTTTACGGACATAACAGTCGACAATAACATGAACACGACGTCACAATTACTGGAAACAACATGATTTGTGTTTACGGACATAACAGTAGACAACATGAACACGTCGTCACAATCACTCATTGACAATATTTTACGGCTTTAATGACGTAGTAGTCGACAATAACATGAACACGACGTCACAATTACTGTAAACAACATGTTATGTGTTTACGGACATAACAGTCGACAATAACATGAACACGACGTCACAATTACTGTAAACAACATGTTATGTGTTTACGGACATAACAGTCGACAATAACATGAACACGTCGTCACAATCACTCATTGACAATATTTTACGTCTTTAATGACGTAGTAGTCGACAATAACATGAACACGACGTCACAATTACTGTAAACAACATGTTATGTGTTTACGGACATAACAGTCGACAATAACATGAACACGTCGTCACAATCACTCATTGACAATATTTTACGTCTTTAATGACGTAGTAGTCGACAATAACATGAACACGACGTCACAATTACTGTAAACAACATATTATGTGTTTACGGACATAACAGTCGACAATAACATGAACACGACGTCACAATTACTGTAAACAACATGTTATGTGTTTACGGACATAACAGTCGACAATAACATGAACACGACGTCACAATTACTGTAAACAACATGTTATGTCTTTACGGACATAACAGTCGACAATAACATGAAAACGTCGTCACAATCACTCTTTGACAATATTTTACGTCTTTAATGACGTAGTAGTCGACAATAACATGAACACGACGTCACAATTACTGTAATAACATGTTATGTGTTTACGGACATAACAGTCGACAATAACATGAACACGACGTCACAATTACTGTAAACAACATGTTATGTGTTTACGGACATAACAGTCGACAATAACATGAACACGTCGTCACAATCACTCATTGACAATATTTTACGTCTTTAATGACGTAGTAGTCGACAATAACATGAACACGTCGTCACAATCACTCATTGACAATATTTTACGTCTTTAATGACGTAGTAGTCGACAATAACATGAACACGACGTCACAATTACTGTAAACAACATGTTATGTGTTTACGGACATAACAGTCGACAATAACATGAACACGACGTCACAATTACTGTAAACAACATGTTATGTGTTTACGGACATAACAGTCGACAATAACATGAACACGTCGTCACAATCACTCATTGACAATATTTTACGTCTTTAATGACGTAGTAGTAGACAATAACATGAACACGACGTCACAATTACTGTAATAACATGTTATGTGTTTACGGACATAACAGTCGACAATAACATGAACACGACGTCACAATTACTGTAAACAACATGTTATGTGTTTACGGACATAACAGTCGACAATAACATGAACACGTCGTCACAATCACTCATTGACAATATTTTACGTCTTTAATGACGTAGTAGTCGACAATAACATGAACACGACGTCACAATTACTGTAAACAACATGTTATGTGTTTACGGACATAACAGTCGACAATAACATGAACACGTCGTCACAATCACTCATTGACAATATTTTACGTCTTTAATGACGTAGTAGTCGACAATAACATGAACACGACGTCACAATTACTGTAAACAACATATTATGTGTTTACGGACATAACAGTCGACAATAACATGAACACGACGTCACAATTACTGTAAACAACATGTTATGTGTTTACGGACATAACAGTCGACAATAACATGAACACGACGTCACAATTACTGTAAACAACATGTTATGTCTTTACGGACATAACAGTCGACAATAACATGAAAACGTCGTCACAATCACTCTTTGACAATATTTTACGTCTTTAATGACGTAGTAGTCGACAATAACATGAACACGACGTCACAATTACTGTAATAACATGTTATGTGTTTACGGACATAACAGTCGACAATAACATGAACACGACGTCACAATTACTGTAAACAACATGTTATGTGTTTACGGACATAACAGTCGACAATAACATGAACACGTCGTCACAATCACTCATTGACAATATTTTACGTCTTTAATGACGTAGTAGTCGACAATAACATGAACACGTCGTCACAATCACTCATTGACAATATTTTACGTCTTTAATGACGTAGTAGTCGACAATAACATGAACACGACGTCACAATTACTGTAAACAACATGTTATGTGTTTACGGACATAACAGTCGACAATAACATGAACACGACGTCACAATTACTGTAAACAACATGTTATGTGTTTACGGACATAACAGTCGACAATAACATGAACACGTCGTCACAATCACTCATTGACAATATTTTACGTCTTTAATGACGTAGTAGTAGACAATAACATGAACACGACGTCACAATTACTGTAATAACATGTTATGTGTTTACGGACATAACAGTCGACAATAACATGAACACGACGTCACAATTACTGTAAACAACATGTTATGTGTTTACGGACATAACAGTCGACAATAACATGAACACGTCGTCACAATCACTCATTGACAATATTTTACGTCTTTAATGACGTAGTAGTCGACAATAACATGAACACGACGTCACAATTACTGTAATAACATGTTATGTGTTTACGGACATAACAGTCGACAATAACATAAACACGACGTCATAATTACTGTAAACAACATGTTATGTGTTTACGGACATAACAGTCGACAATAACATGAACACGACGTCACAATTACTGTAAACAACATGTTATGTGTTTACGGAAATAACA
Organism: Aphrophora alni; assembly: GCA_963513935.1. Taxonomy (NCBI): domain Eukaryota; kingdom Metazoa; phylum Arthropoda; class Insecta; order Hemiptera; family Aphrophoridae; genus Aphrophora; species Aphrophora alni. Next base: position 28,453,334 of record OY740772.1, on the reverse strand, counting down.
GTCGACAATAACATGAACACGTCGTCACAATCACTCGTTGACAATATTTTACGTCTTTAATGACGTAGTAGTCGACAATAACATAAACACGACGTCACAATTACTGTAAACAACATGTTATGTGTTTACGGACATAACAGTCGACAATAACATGAACACGTCGTCACAATCACTCATTGACAATATTTTACGTCTTTAATGACGTAGTAGTCGACAATAACATGAACACGACGTCACAATTACTGTAATAACATGTTATGTGTTTACGGACATAACAGTCGACAATAACATGAACACGACGTCACAATAATTCATAGACAATATTTTACGTGTTTACTGAAATAGTTGACAATATCTTAAATAACTGTTTATCGTGCTTTAAACTCACTTCGATTTGTCTGTATTAATAACCACTTTTAACTTTAGTGGAAAATCACCGTTAGTTTCATCTCTAGTAACGACTACCGGTTAACTGATAATCTGAACTTCTCTAGGACTTGAAATCTTGTAACAAATATAACCACAACAAGAGAGGGTGAGGAGGTGCCGTAACAAAAGGTCAACCACTAATCCCCCGCCGTACCCATAGTAGAGTCTGAAGTATACAAGAGCTGAGGTTTCAGAGGAGATTTAACGACAGAGAATTCTAGAGAACGTAACTTGGATATTGAATATTGTAGACCTAAGACAATCCCAATGCTAGTTAAAACTTAACTAGATATAATAATATTGTTTGGCTACTCTTACATAGAAACATGTTAGTACGGGTTGGAATTTTATTTTTAATACTTTTTAATATTTGTAGACGACAAAGTTTCGGGAAAAAAAACATTAATTTTGTTTTCACATCAAACAAGGAATAAACCGTGAAACAAAAATTCCACAAACTTTTCCCAAAAAACTATTTCCCAGAATATGTTAGTTCGGTAGTTGTTAGTAAAAAGTTTATATTATGGACGCTGTTTAAAAATATTTAAATAAGGGCCTAAATTTGTTTCGTTTGTGCCATCGTAAAATACATTTGATTAAAATCGATCTTGTAAAGTCGCATGTTAAATTTAATTTTTATTTCCTGTCAAATTATTTCTGATAAGTACAACTTTTTACTTGCTATTTTGACCACGGGTTTGGATAATTAATCTTCACATTTTACTAAAATTTATTGTTAAAGATGATTTTGAGAAATTACATCTTCCATGACATCCTTAATGCGACATTTCGGTTTTTTTACCGATAACTCACGTTCCGAAATTTTTAATCAGATCGATCAATACGTTTACTTTAAGCCCTTTCGTCATGAAAAAAATTATATTAAAATAATGAATATTATGAGAAAATCGTAATTGTGTGCTTTTTTAATCAGGGTGTAACATCCTAATTCCATAACCAAATCTGCAAATAAATCTCATTCACTCGTCTTCCATAAATTCAACTTCCGTCCCTTGACAGATGCTGGCACCTGGCGACCTTCTCCAAAACTAAGCATCGCATGACATGCAAGCGCAAAGTCCATCCGCTGGTCAGGCTATCGGATCTAAAACTCTAGTCTAGTCTACCTGTAATTATTCGCCATGTGAACGTCTTTTCATAGCTCCGTGAGACACATTCCTTCTTGTCTCAAAACTTACAACCTTCTCGTCTCAAAATTTACTACATCCTCGTCTCAATATGTTAGTCTACAGTTTTGTGCGCTCAAGTGTTCTAAAATGTTAAATAAATTTTTATTTTCACGGCACAAGATCACGTGCTCCGCGACAGGATTTTCCAGGTATTTCAAATTTACAGATTTTGTCATATCATAAATTTTATTAATGTTTTAAAATAATTTGTTAATTATCATGTATACTTTAAAATATGTATTTCATGTTTTATTTAATATTCTATGTTCTTTTTGAAACTGAATGATTATAAAAATTTTCATTTCTTAAAACATACTTTACAAAACCTTGCAAAGGCACATTTTAAGTTTTGAACAATTATGTGAAATTGGTGCAAACTAATGTTGAACATTAAACAATCAGAATATCTTATTGAACATGTCAAATATAAAATAACTAGAGAAATCTCTTCTAAAACAGAAAATTTCGTTTTACAAACTTTTGCAGATTTTGCAAGTCTTATACAAGTTTTGTTTTAAACTAAACGAAATATATATAAATAGCTTTATAGTCATCTAAGAAGCTTTTAATTATAATCTTAACGAAGTTCTGTGATGCAATCAATTTACTTTAATTTTGACAAATAACCAGATATTTTCTTCAATAAAGAACATTAATGCTACAACATGTCTGATTTTGCACAGACGCTAAAAAACGTGTTTTTTTTGCCTTAGCTAATACGCTGGTTGGAGAAACCTAGCAATTCTTGCCTCACATTGCATAGACCAGCGAAAGATCTTAACATGTTTCTACCTGTTTGCAAAACACGTTTTGTTTAATATATCTACAGAGTTTCAAGTGCACAAAAGTGATGTTTTTTTTTTTTATTAAAAAACTGACTTTGCAGAACCTTGACTAAACTTACATTGTACATGTGTCTAAATTGCTTCAGCGAATATGTTTTTCTTAAAGCTATCTTTTAGATGTAGACTTGTGTAGTTATTTATAAATTATATAACAAATCATTGGGTGGAGCCTGCATGCAAACTTTCGGTCCTAACAACCTCCAAGAGGTTATTTTCTAAATTAACATAATTGACGTCAATTTAAAAATTTCAATATCCAAAATTTATATATATTTTTTTTTTTTCTATAAACTTCTCATTTTATAATAAATTCTTGTATTTTAAAATATATAAACTTATTGGCCAATATACCACTTAAGAAATTTATCAAACCAGTAATATTATGTAACTTTAGTCTAGTGATGAACCTGTTTACAATAGATATGAATTTTTCGTATTTAAAACATCAAACTCATTTATAAATCTTTACTTTGTTAAATTCTGTAACTGTTTTAAAAAAAAAAACTATCATCTCATAAAGTAAAAAGGGGGGGATAAATATCAGTATCTTTTCATCTTTTTTTTATTCTAATTTTACATTAAGGGCGTATAATTTTTTTTTTTTGGATTAATTATAATCCTGTTAATTATTAAGCTGTGCTCATTGTCTTTTTTTTTATTGTTAAATTTTGTAACTATATATATATAAACTAAAAAGGGGGGGATAAATTTTTAGAATCTGTTGATTAATTTTTTTTATTTAAATTATTATATGTTACATTAAGGGCGTATAACTTTTACTAATTATGATCTTGTTAATCATAAGTTTTTTTTTTTCTGATGATTTGTGTCAGGATGTCTTTCTAAGTTGTAAATGACAAAATCTGAACCATCGAAAATTCTTTCTGTTTAAATAAACTTGAGCCTTGTTAATTACTAAATTTGTCTTTGTCTTTTTTTATTTTTCTTTTCAAACATTGTTACCATTTGGTTCCGCCTTTCTTAAATTTAAGTCCCCTGGTAACAAGGGGACCTCCAAATGGGATCCGAAAAAACTAGACAACTTTTTTTTTACCCATTACATACGTTTCTCTATAATATGTGAGAATATAAAAATAGGAATACAAAAATTTGATAACTGAAATAGCTGAACCAAGTTTCATGCTACATAAAATATTCCAACGATGGTCTAGTTGTACTTTAAGAAATCGGTTATTTATATTTTTTTAACAAATAGGATTCATTCATTTTTTTTTACCCATAAAAAATGTACGTAAAACAATTAAATTTTCTGTTTTGCCCATATTAAAAAGAAATTAATTTTTTGATTCTCAAAACAGAACAAATATTTGACTCTAATCTTCTCATTTTTCGATGCAATTTTGAAGAAACCGTCTGTGGTATTAGCTTTATTAAAAAGAGAATTTCTCGAAAATCAGCAAAAAATATTCCGAACAAATTTTGGTGAAATTTAAAGTTTAATAACCAAAACTACTACATCAAAATTTTATTTAAATACTTTATTGGCCTTACTATTGCACTAATTGAAAAATAATGAATTAAATTAAGTAGAAATACTGTTTGGGTTAAATATTTCTCAATTGGACGAAATGGATCAAATTTACATCTCTAAGATACAAAATAACCAAGTGAAAATAAATGTAGTAATTTCAGATCCTGACTTCTTCAAATTAAAAAATTACAATACGAATATTAAAAAACCCTGTTGAAATAATATGACTATTTATTTGATCACATAATCTAATTGGTTGCGTGTGTAAATTTGGTTACTCTGTACAATTACCAGAAAAAAACAAATTTTAGAATTATGCTTCTCGTAACATCTACAATTTAAACCGTGATTTATTGACCTAATTGACAAAGAAATAATACCTGACCGTACACCTGTAGCACCTCCTTACAAGGGTCACATCAAGGCTACTTCTACAAGCTATAATTTGTTTTAATAAGACTGTTCCTACACCTTGTTGCACCTTATTATATCATGAAAGCCTGTTTAGAGGTATCACTCGGCCACAGAGATTCAAAGGCGTGACAAGAAGAAAGATGCTGCTAATTAGGACAGCGAAGTCTGAGCCGACAAAAGGTAAAACGCCCCTTAAATAGGTTACCTAACCTGTCATTAGTTCAAAGCCGCTATTTGTGAAGAATACTGTAGTCTAACTGGGTTCTGATTTACTTTAAATTAGGAATAATTAAACACATTCATTTAAATAAACATCAGCTCATACACAGCACAATAAATTTGTATAAAACAATAAAATTAAACTACGATATTTTTCAATGTTCTTTAAAAAATACTTTAAATGGTCGTCTTTTTGAAATGGTAACTTGAATTATAAAACAAACCAACGTAATAATGAGGTCACAATAGGACTGATTTTCCCTGATATTTCGATTGGATGTATTTTTTTACTATTACAACAGTATCAAAAATGCCCTATAAAAAATACATTGTTAGCTGAGAATTTTATTTCATTAGTAGATATGTAAGTTTAGATTTAGTTTATAAGCATGATCCTCCGATGATGATATCCATGTTATCGAAATGTACATCAGGGCATTTAGTGGAAATAATTAATAAAGAACAATTAATCAGATAATTGTGTTTTATTTTAAAGTTTCTAGCGATTGTGGGTAGGGGCAAATTCGAATCATTATTGTGTGCTATTACTGTATTACATTACTGTATTTTGTTTACTATTTACACATTTATTATTTATACTAAAATTATAACAATTACAAAATATTTCTTCAAAAGATTTTACATCGTTTTGTGTTTTTTTTCGATCTTTCAGGAAAATAAAAGTTGTTGTTTTTTAGAAATTTCAGAAGCCCCCCCCCCCAATTTGAAATTGTTGAACTGTATTACATGATTAATCAATATAATAATAATGATAAGCAATATCTCATATTTATAGAATATATTTTTCCAGTAAATTTGGAGGAAATCGGACTTATTCGATGAGTTAAATAAGACCAAAAAATAGGGTGTGCATAGGGATATAGTTACTTATAACATACGGTATTCAATGTGTTATAAGTGGTACATATTTCGTCAACTGATTCTAGAAAATAAATATTTTTATAACTACATATAAACTTTTGTCCAGAAACGCTTCGTTTCCCGTCTGTCGGTCATTTTATGTGCGTGATTGCGCGCGCGCGCGTGTATGTGTTTAATAATGATAACTTTTGAAATTATTACAATTTTGAATTTAATCTTGGCATACACATTTTTGTAAGCTACTTTTTATCAGTATATCAAGAATCAAAACTTTATTATTTAAATTCCGTATCGGTCGTTTAAAATAATAATGTTACATTTCACGAAAATCCTTTGCTTTACGAAAAATGTACAACAGAATAATCATTGGTACTTGTGTACTTTACAGATAACCCCCCCCCCTTTTTGTAACCTTAAAACGCGAAACATCTTGTTTGCAATATTTTTAGGTTCTGTTATTTGTCTACTGCCGTAACAAACAATGTCTACTGCAACTTTCGTTCACCCCACTGCAATCCTTTCACTTTCGCCCATTCATACTGTCTAGATAGCGGCACTACGAAGGCAGTGCTATTGCAACACTCTTACGAGAATCATTCTTTGTAAATTGTTTTGTAATTTTGTATATTTATTAACTTAGGTTGGTTTTAAACTGATTAATTTCATGTCTATTTTATTATATTACATAACCTGGCCTAACCTAACCTATAGGAGTTTTGGTAAACAATGTGGTAATAAGAATCCCCACAATTAGATTAGGTTAGGTTTATTATATACATACAAAAATTGCAGTATTAATTTAATTAATTAGTTACTGTCTGATGTACAAAAAAATAGAGGTCATAATGAACAGGTACCGTTTTCTTTTTTCTCTTTTAACGACAAACAAAACAGTTCTTAAATTTGATTTCTGTAGGTCAAAGGATAACTGGATTATCAACAACAAAAAATAATTTCTTGGAAATTGTCTACAAGACTCAACACTGACCTAAAAATTATTTAATTTGGTCAATTTGTTCTCTGGAGACTATACGTTTTTAAGTTAGGCGTTAAAAAATAACACTGAACAATAACAGCCATGTTATTATTTCAGAACGTCAGTTCTAAATATGAAGAATATTTAGATGAAGTGGAAAACATCATTCGAGTAGTAGAGCGAAATGAAAAATTAATTTTTAATAATAATATAAACAATGATCTCAATATGTACACTTTGTTTATTAAACATTATACAAGAAGACGGCAAGATTATTGTTTATATAAAGTAAGTCTGGAATGCATCTAACACTTAGAGAGAATAACTTAAAACTAAAATTTTTAATTTGATATAAATTTGTTGGAGCATTTTACTTTTTGAACTTTAGAATTTTTGGCGCCATCTTGAAACTATTAAAAAAATTTTTAATAAGAAACATATGGCACATTATTTAGAATTACGGGACTATCATTTAATGGTAAAACTACCACCAGTTTTATTTACCAAGTACAAGGTAAATTGTTTAATCGAAAAAAAAATAGATTTTCAATTAATTGATCTTCTTGTTTAACCGGAAAAGTAATTTTCGACATCCTGTCCGTCAGTCGTCGTTGTGATCTCTACGTACCAACCCCACGTCTCTACGATGACAAATAACGAAGTTATTGTAAAAAATGTTATTTTGAAGCTTAACCTCCCAAGAAAATGTCATGTTATGGTTACAAGATCCCAATTACCGACACAAGCGTAGCGAGTAGAGACACTTTCACATATATACAGCTTCGCGACTCTGACACGAGCGAAGCGAGTGGAGGTTTCTTAACATAGTCTAGTTGACGTCAATAAATAACGAGGTTCAGAAAACCTGTGTAACAACTGTGTTAAACAAACTTATCCTATACTGCGCAGACACCTTCTTTTACCAATAAAATTTAACTATAAATAAGTCTCAAATAACCTATTCAACGCCTGTTTGGAATATTTGACTTCTCCAGTCAAGATGTAAAGATACTGATTACCCTCCCTCTAATCGAAACCAGTGAGCTACTAGAACACAAATATATTTCCTTTGTAATCAATTGTTGAGTAAGAAGACTCCGAATCTATAATAATACAACAAAAGCATCGTTTTATATTAATAAAAGTGCAATTTTTTGTAGCTGTGTAGAGTGCCTACATTTTAAGTTGTAATCTTATGATGTATTTAAAAGTTTCAAAAGTGAAGAGAGTTTTTATATAATTACACTAAATTATGTTGCACCTCCACCCCTTTAGTTCACTTTTAGTTAGTACAAGTTCAAAAATCATAGATCACAAGACAAACAGGATCAATGATTAGCCAAAGTCATCACACAAACATGTGTTTAGTTTTTCTCAGGTTGTCAATGTTTCCTCATTTTGATTAAATTTAATACACGTTGAGTTTAAAAAATAACTTACTAGAAGTGTGTTGTGACAGAACACATGATACAGGGCGAGATCTGATAAAATTATTTGTTAGTAGCAAATATAGCTACATTATGAATACTACCCAATATACAAAATCTAGGGTAAGTTTGGTAACAGGAAACAATTTCAATCTCTGTTTTTCGACTGATATTACGTTTCATTGCGTCAGGAAACTGAAATGGTGCCGTCCGTCCATCGTCCATATGTTGTAACTGATACAAAAATTAAGAGAGGAACATGATATTTAGTACAAAGGGTAAATTCATATAGAACCTTATTAAAATTTAGAAAAATCTAAATCAAACGGCGGTCATTTAAACAGATTTTTGTTGATATCTCGTGAGTTATTCAACTTGTAACACAATAAATTAGATAAAAATTTGCAGATTTCAATTCTGCATGTAATGGTAGCAACCGTACTTCTATGATAAAGAGGGAATTGATTGCCAACAATGTAATTTCGAACCCAAGAGATTGTTATAGTCGTATAGTTAGGAGATCCAGATACAAGCGTAGCGAGTGAAGGCTTGGTCACATATGGACAACTCAGACTCGCCAGGGAAAAACACTGCGACCAAAGTGATTTGAGACCGTTTAATGCACATCTACAGAGCCTAGCCAATAGCTATAACTCATTTGATCAAAACCCATACCACAGTGCATGTAAATATCATTCATAAGTTGTACCTCCATATAATATAATTTGTGCAAGATGAATAGTAATCAAATTCACATTATATGCCACGAATTAAAGAGAGAGAGAGAGAGAGAGAGAGAGAGAGAGAGAGAGAGAGAGAGAGAGAGAGAGAGAGAGAGAGAGAGAGAGAGAGAGAGAGAGAGAGAGAGAGAGAGAGAGAGAGAGAGAGAGAGAGAGAGAGAGAGAGAGAGAGAGAGAGAGGGGAGAATTATCACTGGGGGGGAAGTTTTGGGGCATTCTCTTCAAAACATCCAAAAAAGCAGCACCATTGTTATAGATCCAGGAAGATTAAGGATTTTAAATAATTATTTCAGTGATTAAAAAAAAACAGCTAAGTAGCTAAAATATAGTATTCGAGCTTAGAAACATTGGTGAGTGGAATATATAACTTTGTTTATCCCTCCATGGAATTGAGTCAATATTATAAATTTATTTTTATCCAGATTATATCAAGCCAAAATTAACCAACAAAAATTACAACTCTCTCAAAATTTATTAAATTCCATAACAACACAAAACTGTGAACGAAAGAACTTTTATCAACATAAGCAATATAAATACAATTTTTTTTAACACAATCCACCATTAACGTTTTATTCTACCCACCCATCAATTATCCACCTCCTATACACCGTTCATTAGTTTTTAAGATATCAAATAACCAAATTGTTTTGATTAAGTTTTAATTTAAGTTGTTCACCAATAAGTGTTGTAAAATAACTAAGGCAAGAGTTACAGACAATTAAACTTCTAAACCCCGAGATTAAGGTGTAGGCTACTGCTTTTGTATATTTCGTAATTGAACAATTCTAAAAAAATAATGTTAAATAATCTTGTTAAGGGATTTACACGTTTTATGCTATATGTAATTTTATAGTAATAAAAAAGTCTTGTGCAAATTAATGTGAACAAGAGATAATTTTTAGTTTGTTATGTTGTATAACTGATTCCAGATATAGTACAATTGCTTCGCTCTACATTTTAAGTATTCTCTGACAATATATTATTTATTTTGAGAGGTTATATGTTTCGCTAACCTATTTTACTTCGGTTTCTTCTAGTCTAAGTGATATTATTGTTATTTTGTTAATAATTTTAGAAAAGTAGCAAGATGGATTTAACCCCTAAGAAAAGAAACAAGATAATAACACTTATTGAACGTACTAGTATGACTTAAAGACAAATGGCAGCTGAATGTATGGTTAGTCAAGGTATAGTTAATAAGTTATTTCACTCCAACGGAAAGGTCACTATGGAAGAAAACAAAAAAGTACCTTAAAAGAAAATGGTGTTTAAGTAGATTAAGTCAAATTAATCCTCAAAAAAACAGTTTTGAGTTACAAAAAGACTTAGAATCAGCTTCTGTGATTCACGGTTCTACTGTACGCAAAAGACTTCTAGAGTGTGGTCGCAAAGCACGAAAGCCTAGAACTACTTCTTACGGGTGCTATGAAGAAGAAAAGGCTCGGTTGGGCCAAAAAATACAAAAAAATGGTGCCCTGAGACTTGGAGAAAAGTCCTTTTGTCCAACGAGAGTCATTTGGTAGTTCAGGGCATAAGGGTATCATATCTACGAAGAAGCAATGATAAACGGGTGTCACCAAAAACATCAAACAAGTTGTAAAGCATCCTTTAAAGAAAATGTTTTTGTGTATGCTTCTCCTATTTTTGACCTACAACTTTAGTACCTATCTCTGGGATGATGAACAATAAAATGTACTTCCCAATATTGGAAAATAGGACTCTACCAGTACTTAACTAAACTTTCAAATTTACTTGGAGTCGAAAACGCTGTTTTTCAACAAGATTTTGCCTCCTGCCACTCATCAAAGAAAGTAAAGCATTTCAAGTCTTAAAATGAGATTCAGTGGTTGGACTAACCTAGAAGTTCACCAGACTTGAACTCAGTTGAATATTTGTGGGCAATTGTGAAGAAAATATTAAACAAAAATAGACTGCAGTACCAAAAACAAGTTGATTTATACTGTGATTAAGGGGTGGTTTCACGATCAAGAAATTAAAGAAATATGTAAAAAAAACTTATAGATTCAATGCCTAAAAGAATTTAAATGGTTATTAAAGAATAAGGAGGACATATATTATATACTAAAAAAATACTGTAATAGACACTGTACATTGTTTATTTGTAATAAATTTGATTATTTTTGAAAATATACTATTGTTCACATTAATTTGCACAAAACTGTATATATTTACGAGGTTCAGAAAATCAGTGTAACAACTGCTCTAAACAAACTACCTTACTGTACAAGACAAAGTATAGGATCTAAACAATAAGTGGTTGTTGCAAACCTTGCTGTATATTTGTTGAAGATATTTACTATTATTTTCCAATGATTTGTGAGCTTGTAGATGTAATTACTAAAAGATTTATCGTTAGGAATGTTATGTAGCGTTTAAAAGGGCGTAAATAAAACAAATTAAAGTTTTCCATTCAAACTCAAACTTCAAACAAAATCAATGCCAGCATTAAAAGTTTGATCATTATTCCACACTCAACTATCATTGAAATTTTTTTCTCATGTTTTTTTAATGAAATATATAATGTCTAGTTTGAATTTGTTTCCTAAATTAATTTATTTAATTGTAAATACTTTAAACTATTCATAATATGCGTAAAATTGAAAGTGCCCCAAGACATCTATTTTACTGTTTTGTTTTGTTCTTTTATTTGTTATTAACACGTCTACAAAAATACATATTTGCCAAATGGGTGTTTGTTTTCTGTGCAGCTGATACTACTAACCAGAAGTTTATTTATAGTGGGCCTGCCCTCCGCCATACCAGAAGTTGGAAAGAATCAAACTGCACAGAATAAACCTTGAGTCCTGGATGTGCTATTCTTGAAAATAGAAATTATCTTTAACCATTGACGTACCAGAACTCTTAGGAATATTTACTTTCTAATCAGAATTTAAGTAGTAAAATTAGTTATTCTTATTTAAAATGTCCACTTTAAATTTTATCAAAATGTCAGACAAAGAAACTACATAAACACAAACACTTTTTATGTTGAAGGGAAATGATATTTCCACAAAAAATACACAATTATTTTGTATGAACCATCACACAACATTCTCTATGGTGCTTATAAGTGAGAAGGTAAAAGAACATTAAATTCTAAGGTTATCTTTGTTTAATGACGCATGTGCAGAAATTGGCACTAACTTTAGTTACTACAAAGAAGCCTGATACAGTCATCACCTGTTCAGAACAATTTTACTACTCCAGTTTAAATGACTCCGGCACAAATTAAACTCATTGTAACCAAAATTAGCATAAATTAACCCTACAGAAATTCCTATGTAGAAATATTGACTTGGACGACGACGTGTATATCAGTGCTAATATTTTCTTTATAAGTATTTTTACAAAATACCTAAAAACATTACTATAAGCTTTATTCTGAATTAACAGTGCCTTTATGTTTACTAAAGGAATATTTGTAGGGTTAGTGGTGGTAAGGAGCTGCAGTGATAGCATCCCTCTGTGAAATATTTAGTTACTTAAGGGATGAGGTAACCATTACTTTCCCGCCAAGTCAAATAGCGTTAAATTTATAACAGCATGTAGAGTAGAGCCTGGTGTGGTCAGAAAAGTTATTCTTCGACAAATGTGTTTGTTTATAAATCTGCAGCATTTGAACATTTAGTGTGTGATACTGTCAAAAACTTGGATATGGAATATTTATAAAGAAAGTATTTACAGATTTAAAATAAATTGGTAAATGTCATTTCCAGCAAATATCATTCAATTTACGTCACTATTCATTAAAACCATTTTAAATTTCCCTTTAGTTGTTATCATACAACTTACTCTCTATTCATAATGACTTGGATAATAAAACAGCGTCTTAAAGCTAATAAAATCTTCGTAGAAGGTTTTCATTAGTACCTCAGAAGCTCATATTAGTGAGTACTGGCTTGTGAGCTTGGGTTAGATCCCTCTCTTTCATCTTTCCTATCATATCCCTTTTGACTTTATTTTCTTAAATTCAAGGGCTAGGAGATCTTGGCCTCCTTTGTTACTTTTTTCAATGCTATGAAAACCGAGACAGTTTTCGTCTTTAAACAACAAAGGAAAAAAATTTCATTTGATAACTAGAGCTCCTGCACATTGCAAGGGAACATTTTGAAGTAGTAACGTTTTAGGTTATAATCTTAAGGAGGTACCGAGTTACAGCGGCGAAGGTCGAACGGCCTTTCCAACATCAATAGAAGTGTTAAATGTAAATTAGTAACACTTCATCCATCACCCCAATCAAAGTTTAAGTGTTAAGAAACTCAATTCGTTGATGAATATAGTGACGACATTTGATTAAGAACATGTAAACTAAAAAAACACGTTTGTCACATGTGAATCGACCAATGTACCGGTATACTATGTTTATCGTGAAATGTGTTTTTATTTAATTCAAAGGAAAATCTCCTGCCCAGTGTGAATTAAGCTATATTTATTATTTTATTTGGAATTAAATTATGTCATATTTTTATTCTTATATTGTGATGAGTTATATGTACAGGGTTGCTGTACGGTTTGTTATTTTTTCCTTTGTATATTACAACTGGATATTATTTGAAAATAGTTTGTTAGTTCATATTTTGTTCGTCGATCTGATACTTATTTCAGGCGTAAGTTTTATATTATTAAATTAACTGTATGAATATATGTTAAAACTTAAAACTTGTGATTTATAAAGTACACTTATAACTTGAAAGCCCTACTGTCATAAAATTATCAATAACATGAAAACAAAAATAGCAATTTTATAGACTAGTAGCCGTATATTTAGAAAGAACTCCCATTAGATGTGTAAAACTGTATATTTTGTAAATTTATGTTTTATAGACATTTTATTTGGTGTTTTTTGCATTTCTTAAAGGGCAGGGATTCATTTAATATTAGTTCAAATAGCAACCACGTAAGATAATTTTCTGATTATGAAATTAAAATTTTCAAAAGCTATTGCGATAGATTTGTTGTTTCTTGTTTCTTAATACATATAAATAAATTTACGAATATATATATATATATATATATATATATATATGTACGTGTGTGGGGGGGTCTGTGTGTGTGTGTGTGTGTGTGTGCGCGCGCGCGCGCGCGAAGGTTAACTTCCTGTGGCACTATTTCCTGATTTTACTTAAATTTAGTATACGTAATTTTTAAAATAATTTGCTAAAAGTGGGTTGTGAAATCATTTTTCTGTACTTGACAAAACATGAAACTGATACTGGGGGGAGACCACAAATTTTAGTATCCGATATTTATGTAGTCAGAAAATTGTTTTATATTTCTCATTTGAGAGTGTGTAAGTTATAGATAGGTTGGTAATCACGAATACTTCGACCTACGTTTTTAAACTGATCTTCACATTTCTCGACCTTATAACCGATAAAGCAATATTCGTTGTCGTCTGTAGATAGCACGATGGCTGTTATAAAAGTTAAGGGGATTTGCTACTGAAAATGGGTAAAACTCATAAAAGGATTTTATTAGTTTATTTTGTATATTGGGTCGTATTAGATGAAAAAATATAATATAAGTCATAATTAAACATTATTTTCATAAATAAAAATTATTTTCTGTTACTGCACTCACACGATTTTTTATTGTGACCAGCGATACCTAGTTGTGAACTGATGAAACTTTTAGGGGGTTGTGAATGTAACTACGGGGTAGGATAGGCAATCTGACAACTTCATTCAATCAAGTGTTGTAAAATGACTGACTGAAAACAAATTGCACAGAAAACACCAATTTTACAAGTTGTAATGTTTTCAGTGTAAAACAACCATATATTATTATTCGACTTAGGGTTTTTAAATATTTTATTTTCAAGTAATAAACACTTAATTATTTGATGTGTAATACATGTGTACCTACATAAATAATCTAATTTCAATAAGAGTGTTTAGCTTTGATCACCAGTTTATTTTCTTTTAATCCTATGGTTACAGCAACTGAGGAATTTCATGTTTTTTCAAGACAAAATTTGATTTATCTTGAGAACTATTTGAGGTACATTATTGAACTTTTCAACACTTATTTTAGATAATATTATGAAAATGTGCAGGTAGATGTAGGTCTTTAAATTTATTAGTTGCTAAGAAATACGTTTTTTATAAACATTTTAATTTGCCACTAAAAAAATGATATGTAATATGGAACCGCATAAAACGTATTGTACATATTATAATAAATCTACGTAAATATAAAGTTTAGGTCATTATCTTCTAAAAAACCACCAAAAATATCAAAATTCATCAAATACTTTTTGCAGAATATCAATTTTAAAAAAAATAAAAATAACAAATTTCATGTAAAACCTCTATTTTATTTTATTTTCCACCTTTAATCGACATAAAACTTTTTTTTTCACTTTATACCCCAATAGGAAAAAATAAATGATTAAATAAAGCAATTAAGCTAAAGTTTCAAAAATATTTTAATATAATAAAAGAGCTACAATTGTATCGCCTTGGCTTGTTGCCCGATGATGTCGCAAGGCGAAAAAATTGTAGCTCGTTTATATTTGAAAAATATTTTTTGAAACTTAACTTTAATGCTTTATTCAATCCTTTAATATGGCGTTTAAACTAGAAATATTTGCTGTTACATTAAAATTTTTTTTTTTTAATGGAAACAAAATAATGTAGTATGACCACTTTCCTCAATTATTAAAAATTTCATCCTTTCAGAAGTGAATCACCTTAAGATATGAACATGAAATTTGTTAAAGAAGACTATAGTGTCTTCACGTCGAACCCTATTGATATTCAGAAAAATCGAATTAAAAAAATCAAATGAAGTTAATTTTAAACAGTTTTTGGTCCATATCTTGTGTACCAAACATATTACCTTAAAAGATACTAAAGTAGATATAAATTTGCAGAGTTCAATTTTGGTGTAGACAAATAACGAAGTTTTTCTCAAAAATGTAATTTCAAACCCTAATCGTTTACGTTATATTCGTATAGTTATTAAACTCAAGTCACCAACACGAGTGTAGAAAGTGGGGGCTCCTTTACGTTTAGGCCCGCCAGGGCTGAGACACTATCACGAACGAAGCTAAGATATACATATCTACGAGACCCGCCAGGGCGCAGCCGACATCAAGAAAGTAGTGATATACATAATACGAGGTTCAGAAAGCAGGTGTAACAACTGCTTTAAACAACATTACCCTACTGTATGACATTTCTTGATCTACCAATACAATTTAACATTTTCTACAAGGGCGAAGAACCTAACTTTAGGGCTTTACAAATAAAGAATCAGCTTGAATTACATTGTATGATAGGGTTGAGTAAGTACTATGATGACGCTCATTAACTTGTTTTATGTCAACTTCTGTGACACTTTCAGTTCCATCTTCATACTTCATAGGACCCAACGATCTGACTCGCTTTATATTTCCTATTTATAGTTTAGTGTTATAGTTTGATTGGTGTAGCTCGTGTATCACTAAAGAGGACGACCTTGTCGTTGAAACTTAGGCGTATTTTTTGTGAGAATTGTGTTCTGTTTGTTTGTTATCCTGTGTTTCCTATTTATGTTTGCAAACAGGAAACATTCCGTGACGTTAATAGGTCTAGAGGCCTTAAGTGTATATTGTAGACTCGAGGTTAAAAAGTAGATTATTTATTTTAAATATCCTTGTAAAGAATCTGAACTATCAATTATTTCATCACCCATATTATTAAACATTTTCATTCTGTAGATTATAGTAACCTAACCTAACAATTCTTTATTATGTTTATTGATTGAAATATTTTTAAACACTAAACTGTTCTGAGCTCAAATTTACCGCCTATTATTTCCGTCTGAAGAATGGCTAGACGGAGTAGCCTATGCTTATTTGCGGATGTACCGCGTGTCAGCAGAACTGAACGCAGTTTCACCAGGAGTGTACCTTCACCCAGTTGTGTTTTGGATGTGTTTGCTTTCTTGGTTTCTTCCGAAAATGATCGGCTAACCTCGCTTTAGACAGGTCTAGCGACCCCAAGGTGTCTTTATTAAATAACGCACACGCGATTTGGCGAAATATGAATTGTGAAAAGGGGGGCGCAAATTCAACTCGACTTGTCGATGACGTGCATCGACATGCTCAAGCAAGGGCAAACGAGGCTCCCGAAGCACGTGTTGCTCGGCTTGCTCGCGATGCACGCCGCCAAAACAAACGTGCGAAACCCCCCGAGACGCAAACCGCTCGCCTAGTTAACGATGTAGGCCGCCATTCTGAATAAAGAATTTGATTGACTCCTGAAGCGCATACCAACCGCCTAGCTAGTGACTGTCAGAATCTCATCAATATATACAAAACCGATTGAAATATTTCACCCGGACATAAGACTAAAAAACAGAAAATAATAGTTCAAATAATTTTTTTTAACATACCACTTTTTTAAAACGAACTAAAAAGTATAAAATAATTTTTCATGGTCCTTCTACAATTTTGAGAGAGGATTGCTAGTGTCTATGGATATATTTGGATACTTAGAGAGAAAAACGTGGGACGCAGCCAGTAAATAATACAAGTAGACAATCCGGATGAATTCACAGCTAATTTCAGTGAATCGGAAATGAGATTCACTGTAATTTAATTTATTTACTACTCCTTAACTATCATAGATTGCCTGCGCCCCACGTTTTTTCTCCAAGTATTCCAAATATATCCATAGCCACTAACAATCCTCCCTCAAACTTGTAGAAGGGTCATGAAAAATTATTTTATAATTTTTAGTTCGTTTTAAAAACATGGTATGTTAAAAAAAATTGATTTATTATTTCATATTTTACTTTCATTGAGTAAACAAGCATTACTAATTATTAATTGACTTTTCAACTTCAAAATTTAAACAAACTGTTGCATTTTATTGATGGTTTTAAAAGTAAGGTTTATCTAAGGGGAAAATTATTACAAAGATAATTAATTTACCAGGGTCTAAATGAACATAGAATCGTGCTCAAACTAAAGTATATAATACATCACCCAGAAGTCGAATCGTTCGCCAAAAATATCACTCGCAGGTACTGTCGTAACATGAACTTAATAAATAACACCAGCCAGCTTTGATTAGCAATAACGTAAAATACAAGTTACACAATTACACGTTAGGCTATAAGTAATAATTTAGCAGCAAAAGGCGGTCCTACGCGCTACGTGGTTAGCAAGTTATGTTTTGATCTATTCACATTTTTCTTGATTTAGGTTTGAGAGGTTCAAAATCTCTCTTTGAATTCTCTCAAGGTTTTGTTAGGTATGTCCTTTCTTTTATTATAAGACCATGATGACCGACTGTTTTTCGCCTTTAAACAACAAGAAAGTTCTGGTGATTTTCGTTTTAAGTGTGTCTATATTATTTAAAACATATTTTTAATTTTTGTTGGTTTGCTCCAGTTTTTGCATATTGAATTTATAGTACATTAAATTTCTACATTTCAAAATTTGTGAGTAACATTTCATACTTTAAAAACAACTTGTTACTTGCATTAATACATTTCTTTTTCAATCCAGTGAAAGAACAAATCTATACAAAAAGTCGAAAAATATACGGATGTTTTACCTCTACAGCTGAGAAAGTTGAGCTGGTTTTTCATCCTATTTTCGCTAATCTCTTCCTTGGGTGGTACAGCTGCTCACCGCGAAAATCAATTTTGAAATTTTGTTTAAACTTTTTTTAATATTAATAAAGGGAATTTATATCTACTTTTCTGTCTGGTATAAGAAATTCCTAGAGTAAATATCCGAAATTTTTAAAATGACATTTTGTATTGCCTACTTTCATTAAACTATGATGTACACAGTTTTAAAACAACATATTTGTTTTGTGTTAATTTTTAGTGTAACTAATTATCGTGCATTGTTTTATTAATGAATTACTACTATTACTTTCTGTAATTGAGCTAGTCTACCAACAACAATAATTAAATCACCAGTAACATAAATATCGTAGGTTCGAATCTCAGTAAGGTATTTTATTCTTTACTTTAAAAAATATTTAAAGAACATTTCGAAATTATTGATGGAAATTGATTTATTAATTAATCGAAATTGTACCTGTAGCAAGTGTTCTTGAACTACACTGATGTGTTGTATTAAAAACATCAAAAATGTCATTAGTCTATAGATATGTTTGCAACCCAACACACAAGAAGCATACGTAATTCCAGAACTGTTGCACAAAGCATTGTGATCGTTTATGTTTCACCTCACGCCATGCAGAGCCAGGATTTTATGCAGGCTTTAGAATGTTGGCTCCGGCCATTTCAACCCGGGAAATAATCACGTTTGACAATACCGCTACGACCTCCCTTATTACCGCATGCTGTGACACCCCCCTCCCCCATGCTGTGTCATGTGCTTTACCCTGAACCAATACAATCTGTACTTTATGCCGTCCTTCTGTTTGAATATTATAATTTTATCATATTACATCACTAAACAAATATGATATGGTGACAAAATAATGTGTCATTTTCCTTAGTTGTTTTTTGTGTATTGACTCTATAACAGGGCGTGACGTTTGTACTAAAACATGCATATATAGAAGCTGTACAAAATGTACAATAATAGGTTCAAGTAGGACCTGGCTACAAGAAACTACAGACAAATTGTTGAAACAATTGTCATTTTAAAATTTACAGATGTAGAAATTATAGCATAATTTCGCTAATGGTAAAAAAATTCGACCTCCGTTTTTTGTCGTTCTTCACATTTCATGACCACAAGAAACGGATAAAATGATACTCGACAACCCGTCCGTCCATTGTCGGTGTCGTCTGTACGTAAACAGAATAAAAACCATAAAAATTAAGGTAAGAACATGTAAGGGTTCATATAGGACCATATAGAAATTTGAAAACTCGATTGAAAATGACGACCATTTTAAACAATTATATCTCTTGTATTACCCAAGTTACAACACTACAACACAATAAATTAGATACGAATTTGAAAATTTCAATTCTGTATGTAATGGTATCAATCCGACCTCTCTAAAATTATAAATAACGAAGTTATTGTCAAATAATATAACGAGGCGAGCGTAGCGAGTGAAGGTTCTTCCACTACACAATGCCAAGACACTGGTACGAGGGAAGCGAATGTAGACTTTAATATAGTCACAACTAGAAGCCCCGTTAGGGTCTAGCCGATGTCAAGAAAGTAGTGATATATACAATTAAGAGGTTGAAAGACCTGTGTCAGCTTTAAATAAAATTACCTTATTGGATAAGACCCATTGATCTACCAATACAATTTAACGTTTCTTACAGTACACAAGAAACTTTTGATCTGGTTGCATTAAATTATAAAATGGGCTAGGTAACTACACTGATAGCTCCCATCAATTGTTTTCGTATCATGTTTAACGAATCATTAAACCTGGCATAAGTGTTAAATTTTATAAAAATGCAACTGGCTACTACAGGTTCAGTTCTGATTTTTTTAAATATTGAAGTTGTGTTATTTGTCAATTACTTGTTGAATTACATAAGTAATACAAATAAAAAGTTATTAATCGAAGTATTCCATTTCTAAAATAAGGATATCACATTCCTTACGACTGTCTACGCAATCCTAGTTGAAATGTTTTTCATAACAGCTGTTTCGCCGCCACAAACGGTATCATCAGATGGTGAATGCAACACGTAAATACGTTTCATAAACAAAACCGATCAAAAATTTAACAATAACATTGAATACACTACTTTTGGTATTAGTCAATATACTAAAGATCGGTGTATTCTCCTATCCTATTCGATCACATTTTAAAATATTGAAATCTAATGAAATACTACGGCAAAAGCAATGCATTCTATATTGTTAATAAATTATTTTGTTTAATATTTTGTCAGTGTTGAATATGTAACGTGTTGAGGTGTTAAACTCACCATCTCATGATGCTGTTTGTGGCAACGAAACAGCTGTTATGAAAAATATTTCAACAAGTATTGTATAAACATTCATAAGAAATCCTTATTTTATTACAAATATTTCTTTCTAAAATGAATGTTTTTTAAAAATAAAAAAGATGGTTAAAGATCTTATCCAACGATTAGTAAAATCGAGCTTTCATAACAAATTTGAACAAAACCTGACAAAAATTGAGACTTCTAAAGAATTTACTGACGCGTACGCACATGTTAAATATTCATAAACATCAGAAAGCAAAACGAAAAAATATTTCAGCTCATTATAAGGACAAAAGTTTAATTTAAAAACCTAATTTGACACTTTAGCTGTGTCATATAATTTTCAATATAATTACTAATTAAATTTATATGAACGTAAAATATACTTCAGGCCGTCTGAGGTATTTAATGGCAAGCTAGGTGACAAAAATTCAGACGCCAAATACGATATGATATATGAAATAAATAAATTAGGATATGATAATTATATAACAAGTAACTAATAGGTCCAACGTTGATTGATTTGTTAATCTATTTTTTATTCATCCTTATGTACTTTTGACAAAGATATTTTTCTTTCAATCTACTAAATGTATTTTATTTTTTATAAAAATATATTCACTCTTCAAGTGCACAAATCCGATTTACAACAAGCATAAAGTGTCGGAGTCAAATTTTCTGGACGTCGCCATACAAGCAAAAAGTTATCGGCATCCGATTTTAAAAATGTTGCGTAACAAGCATAAAGTTGTTAGCATTCATTTTTCTGGACTTAATTAACAAGCATGAAGTTGTCTTATCCGATTTTTCGGACTTTACATAACATGTATAAAGTTGTCGGCATCCGATTTTTCGGACTTTACATAACATGTATAAAGTTGTCGGAATCCGATTTTTCGGACTTTACATAACATGTATAAAGTTGTCGGCATCCGATTTTTCGGACTTTACATAACATGTATAAAGTTGTCGGCATCCGATTTTTCGGATTTTACATAACATGTATAAAGTTGTCGGCATCCGATTTTTCGGACTTTACATAACATGTATAAAGTTGTCGGCATCCGATTTTTCGGACTTTACATAACATGTATAAAGTTGTCGGCATCCGATTTTTCGGACTTTACATAACATGTATAAAGTTGTCGGCATCCGATTTTTCGGACTTTACATAACATGTATAAAGTTGTCGGCATCCGATTTTTCGGACTTTACATAACATGTATAAAATTGTCGGCATCCGATTTTTCGGACTTTACATAACATGTATAAAGTTGTCGGAATCCGATTTTTCGGACTTTACATAACATGTATAAAGTTGTCGGAATCCGATTTTTCGGACTTTACATAACATGTATAAAGTTGTCGGAATCCGATTTTTCGGACTTTACATAACATGTATAAAGTTGTCGGTATTCGATTTTTTGATTTTACATAACATGTATAAAGTTGTCGGCATCCGATTTTTCGGATTTTACATAACAAGTATAAAGTTGTCGGCATCCGATTTTTCAGACGTTAAAGTAACAAGCATGAAAGTTTCTGACCGCCGTCATTACAAGCTCAATATAATTTATAATTAACCCTTACACTTGGGAAGCGCATAAGGCACAAACGAAGCAAGGTTAGCCTCTTATTTAAATATTATTGTTAAAGATGTCGTCCTTGGCTCATTTTCATTTTTAATTGACAACTACCGACGTTTTTGTGACCTCCTGTCATTTAAAATAGAAAAACATTTTTCAAAATTTCATAGTAGACCTACCGTAGGTTTTTTAAGGGCAGGCAATTTAAAATCATTTTATAAATTACATTGATTTTTATTGAAAAATAACAAATATATGAATTTTTATACAGGTTTACAAATTACAAAATAATAGGACGACATTTTAGGCTAGAACCGAAAGGAAAATGCTTGACATTGTAGGACAAACTTGTCAAAAATGGTCTAGCACTAAAGGGTTAAACATTTATGTATACAGTAAGGCAAAAATTCAGCATAATTACTTCTATTTGTTAAATTGGATAATAGTCAGGTGTAGCAGATACAACGAGGGATATTTGTTAGAAATTCACCAACAAAATATTATGAAATTAGTTAAAAATTGCTACCATTATACGACTGTTAAAACGATAGAAAATCAGGTAGAAATCCAATTATATATTGTTTTTATTTTCTGACTAACGTCCTACTAGTAATTTCCAAAACCAATGTTTATAAAAGACGTTGCTGAACGTGGCCAAAATTACGACCACTGAATTTTAACGGCCCATTAAAAACAAAGTCTAATTACCTTTTTCGATGCACACATTAGATAGAATATTCTGTAGTAGGAAAATTTCCAATAACAAATAAAATCCGCTAAGAAAATGTGTCTCTAAGAATGAACACTCGAGTTAAGGCAATTCCACTGCATAGCTGCTGTATATCGATGTAGGATATAACAACACCTTAGCGTGAGGGAAGCTGTTTGCAGGAGTTCAATAAAACGCCTGAGCACTCCCACGGGCCTCATTTACCTTGGAGGCGACATTTGCCACAACATAAATGTGCCTATGTCCTAGATATGTCTTCTTCTCCATCTCCTTGACAACACTCGGTACTACACATTGACTGTAACAGTCAAAACAGCAAAATTATGTAAGGAAGTATTTCTTTAAAATTATCAAATACTGAGAAATGTGTTTTTTATATAAAATCGAATTTTCTTGATAATTTTTTAATCGGAATATTTGTAAAAACTCGTAACCAATGATGACGTCCTGAATAATTTTTGATATAAATTACTTACAGCTGATTTGATTAAAAAGCAGTTTTTTTGCTCTTTCATAAATACTGATTTTATTAACAATTAATATGTAGTAATAAATTACCTCATTTGTTCCGTCATGTGACTTTACTTGTCTTGTTCTCAAGACGCGTTTCGGAGTCGGGACTCCATCTTCAGTTGTATCTCTGTAGAGATCGTCAAAACATTAAAACATTTACGAAGACATATATAATATTACACACACACGAAATGCACATACACATGTATACTTAGTTACCGACATAATGTTTATAGTGCGCACTGCTGTACGGTCCGCGGACTACTCACATGACGGAACAAATGAGGTAATTTATTACTACATATTAATTGTTACTCATTATTGACTTGGACACCAACAATGAACATTAAAACTGATTTTTTTATTTATTAACAAAAACCTCTCGGACATAAATAGTTTTATAAAAACAAGTAAGAATATAACATGAAACCCTTAGGCCTCGAATATACTAATAACGTCTGGGTCGGAAGAGAATAAGAGTTGGTCAAAAAAGATCTGATAGGAACAATTAAAGAGAGGTATCTAACCCAAGAATACATGAAAAGTCTTAGATCTAACTAGAATCCCTCGAGGCTTCCACGCCCGTACTCACTTATACGTGGGCTCCGCTAAGGTTATTCTAAATTAATACATTAACCTACACTTCTGTCACAACGTCCATACTTCATCCGAACGTAAAGACAAAAATGTTATGAAAGACAACTCCTTTGAAGGAGGAAGGAGTGCGTGAATATCGTTTGAAGAAAGAGTACATCAGAAACACGTAAGTACAAGTTAAGGACATGCTTGGAGTGACAGAAGAATGTACTGAAATCAATTCTGACCCTTAGGGACTATCTATAGTACGAACAAGTTTGGCAATTCCGAGCCACCCTAGCTTGATCTACATCTTTTTTAACGTAGTCTTGTGTTAGATCCCTCTCTTCCATATGGTTTCTCTTAACCAACTCTTGTTTTCCGACCTTGACGCCATTAGAATATTCGAGTGCTTGGTGTTTTCATTTTATGTTCTTTTCTTCCTCTTTTTATAAGGCAATCATGACCGAGAGGTTTTTCACCTTTAAACAAAACAAAGAAGTAATTCCAAACTATTAATTTATTACGTCTATTAATTTTTCCACACTCAAAAACGTTGTAGACAAATGACATAAACAGGAACTCGACCAGTTTTTTAGTTCTTTGATTCTAAAACATTGATACTTGTACACAACATAGTAAAATCCTTAAGAACTAAATTGACATTTATAGGAATTAAGTAATTAAATGTAGATTAACGTTCAGACTACTGGGATAAACAAGTGTTTTAAGAGTGGAATTATTTATTTACTTACAATGGGAATTCTTCCGTCTAAAGACTTTCGTCTAATTGTACATCATAATACACTCAATGACCTATGATGTTAATTAAAAATTAAACTAGCTTATTAGCATCATTAAACTGTCAAAATTCATTCATATGTTTTTAATGCAATACTTTCCCTATATAGAGAGTTTGAGATAGTAAAAGATACGTAACAGCATTTAAGAATTTTGATAAATAATCTAACCTCAAATTTTGTTTTGTTTCGTGAATAGCTTTAGTCTTTTCTACTTATAAAGCATTACAATTACAATCCATCAAGAACAGATTGGCGTAATTCATAAACTTTATTTTTTGATTTGTTTTAAAAAAATCTCGGGTAATATTTTTCTTGTTTTAATTTGGTTTTAAGTATTTTTAAACTCTTTATTTGAATAAACGAATACTGAAATCAAATATTAGAATAAGGTAAATAAAAATAATTTATTAATCTCAAACATTATGCATATTTTAAAACCTTGAACTCAAAGTTTGGATTTTAATAATTGTACCTAAGAATATAACTGGATGTAATCCCAAAATTCTGACGTGACAATATTTTCTAGTAGGAGTTAAAAAATTAGAAGGCTGGTACCATATATTTGTTTAAAGGTTTTATACAAGAAGCGGGTTTTTATCGGCATTTCGTAAAAAAACTTAATGGTAAATTTTTATTTAAAATTGTAGAAAACCAATTCCAAACAACAAAACATGCAAACAAACAAATCAGAGAACTACCTGGACTCTCAGATCTTATTCCTTTATATCTTGATCTGTTGAACCAATTTATTTTCGTATTAGTGAAGCTATAATTTTAATTTTTAACCCCCAAACTTTAAATCGTATCACGATTTTCAAAAATTCGATAAAGATTGACACAGGGATCTTTGTATACTTGCCTCTTTTTGACTTAAGAAATACTTGAGGAATAAAACAGTAATATTTTGAAAATGATAGATGTGGCTTCTTTTACTAATAAAAATTACTAAAAATCAAAAATATTTGTTTAAAATTTCAATAATCTTGGACGTGACGCATTTTATTAGGCACAAATTAATAAATAAATTAAAATATCGTACTTTGCAGTCCGATGTATCATATTGTAGTCTGAACCTATTTCTATGCTGTTTTTTACTAATGTTTTCTTTGGTGGTTTATACGAAATGTCAAATTTGAATTAGTGATGATTTTAAACCCCATAAAATTTGTTAAGATCATAAGTAACGTCACTTTAAAAGGAGGATCAATGTAAAATAAAAACTCAGATATAATATAAAAAAATAGTATTTCATTTTTTCTAATACTATTTTTTGATCAAACGATCACCAAACTTTCTATTTAAAAAAAATTGATGGAAATATAGTCCCATTAGTTATTTGTAAATTACATTTCTCTCTCAATTCCCTATGAAAATGCATTTCTTTCGGAATTGAGATATTGAAAAAAATTTCACTTCGTAAGAAAAAAAAGTTTTCTTAAGTGTAAAAACGAGAACGCGACTATTTTTTCTTTTTCTTCGTGCAGAACTACACCACAGAGAACAACTGTTTATATCAACGACATGCAAATGGGTTCAGCTTTTTAAACTGTAATAGAAATTGCTTATATTATCCATTAAAATAACTACTTTTATAGTAAGTTTGTAATTATTAAAAAGGAAGAAAATCAGACAACAGGGTAAGATCGAAAAATAACAATATATAAATAAATTATGCCATATACAATGAAACTATTTGGGTAAGGCAACTTCAATGTATATATTACGACAAAATCGCAAAGCTGTCATCGTGTGCATTCTGTATCCATCAGTATAGAAATCTGTAACTAATCTGTTTCATTGAAATTTAATTAATACAAAACTATAATCCCTCTGGGTATAATAAACGATTATGACATTGCGTTAAAATTAAATTTTAGATTCACAGCAGTATTTTTGTCGTTACTTAAACATATGACTTTAGAACTATCTCTTAACGAGAGGTCAAGGTCAATAAAGGTCACAGGTGATTACTATAGACATAAACTTCTTACAATAATAACGTGTGTCTAGATAGTAGCTTGCAACTTTACTGTGATTTTATGGTTGCATCAGCTGTGTCTTGTATCTGCAAAAGTTGAGACATGAGTACTTTAAAAAAAATGTGTGTGTATATATATATATATATATATATATATATATATATGTATAACAGGAATGTATATGTAGGAATTAAAACTTACTGATGTATTTCATAGAAATTGGTTTATATTTTAAAAAAAAGTTTAATTTCAAACAGTCATTCTGATTATATGAAAAGTACAAATAAAAACTCTTTTTAATTCTATACATGTTCTTATTAAAACTGCACTATTTTTGATCAATTGTTTTATTAAAATTTTTTTTTATGCTAAAAGATGAAAAATGTTACAACTCCCGTTTTAAATAATTGAAAATGCACGCATAAAAACTCCATGCACAAAATGTTAATGTTAATGTAAAATAACAGTATTAAAAATTGTATTTCATAGTGTACACTTAGATCAGAACAACAGAATGTTGAAAATCCAACGAATCTCTTGTAAACGGCCACCTATCGTATTCTAGCCCAAATTGGACAATTTCAAAAATAAACCCCTTTTTTCCATTAAAATAAAAAAGCAAGCGTCTCACCGAAATGAAAATATCATGAAAATCAGTCAACCGTTTGTACTGTAAAGACAACGCCACAGTCGTCATCAGTCACGTTTACTGTCCGACTAGAAGTGCATCATTGCAATGATATTGTATATGACCAGTATAATATTTAAAGTGTTTACAATTTCTGATAAATTATATATATAGAAATTATATTATATATTAAATTATATATTAAAATCGGAAAATTAGACGTTTTCACTTCTATCGTGTAGTTATAAGCAAACGCCCAGATTATTATTATTATTTACTTGCAACTTTGCTCACTGGTGTAGATCATTAATATTCACATTTCACTAAAATTTAAACGAAATCGATTCGTTAAAAAGCTGATATTAGAGCGATACGATACATATTTGAAGGTCGTAAGTGATACACGATAGTTATCTCATAACATAGGACGATACGCTGACCTATCTCTTCGTTCCGTACCGTTCGATAATTCAAAGTGGAAAATATGTTTAGATGTACATGCAACACTGAAGATTATAATTTCTTAATTCCCTTTCATCAATAGTGTTGAAATTACCCTTACTTGTGGAATATTATAAAGGAAAGTTGTCACGAATTGCAATAAGAAATGGAAACTTTCAGAACACATCTTATAAAATTCATACGATTGTACGCGGTTCCTCCTCCTCTTCTTTCTCCAATTTTTTTTTCCAAAACCAATACATCAGAAAAACGTAATCTTTTCAGGAAGAGGTCGTGAACAAATGATGAGCTGTTTACAAATATTTTCTAACATGAAAACTTCTATTCAGTTATTGTTAATTGAGATTTGAAAGTCACAAAGTGAACATAATAAAATTTATAGAACCTGTAGATAAGAAATATCTTTTGAAAATATGTTGCAGATCTATTATTTTAAAACTTATCAATAATCTTTATTTTTTAGTTAGTCAAAACATAATGAAAGAATAGAAGCCTGTCTTATATAACAAATATTGACTGAAATTCAACTATGATTCAGGAAACTAAGAGTTTATAAGGTTAGATAATTAGAAACAGATTTTGTTTAAGTTTAAAGGCGAAAACCCTCGACGTCATCATCGCCTTAAAAAAAAGAAATAAAAGAGAATAGAATAAAAATTCCTAGCCCTCGAATACTCTAATATTTTCAAGGGAAGGATGATTCCAAGAGTTCAAGAGGAAAGGAATGACAAATTCTAATATCTCTAGGAAAGAGAAGGGTCTAACTCAATACTAGATGACGAAATGTGTGCATCCTGTTGTGGTACCTTGGGATTGGCAAACCCCCTACACATTATAAATGAGCTCCTGACGGGGTTAAATATATAAATATCTTACAAAATATATACAGTGTGAGTCAAAAGTATGGATACACCCTGTTAAATTTTAAATGGATAAAGATAGGAAAATGAAACTCAGAACATATTTCTAGGAAATAAAGGTGAACTTTTTAGCCACTATTACAACTTTGCCCATTTCCCCAAAATGGGATTTTTGGGGGGCAGCTCAAAATTTTTAAATATAAAGACCCATTAAGTGACACCTCATTTTAATGTCCTTGGTTAAAGAAGAAGAACAGTGGAAACTAAAGCTTTCTATCTCAACCCAGTACAAAATGGCAGCTCATTGAAATTAAGTAAAACTTCATTAAGGCACCTGTGAGTCAAAAGTATGGATACACCCTGTTAAATTTTAAATGGATAAAGATAGAAAAATGAAAGTCAGGACACCTTTCTAGGAAATAAAAGTGAACGTTTTAGTCACTATTACAACTTTGCTCATTTCCCCAAAATGGGATTTTTGGGGGGGAGCTCAAAATTTTTAAATATAAAGACCCATTGAGTGACACATCATTTTAAAGTCCTTGATTAAAGAAGAAGAACAGTGGAAACTAGAGCTTCCTATCTCAACCCAGTACAAAATGGCAGCTCATTGGTTGTCTATTGTTGTTATTATTTTACCACCTGAATGTGGATGTTCATATTTTGCCTCCATGAAGTTTTACTTAATTTCAATGAGCTGCCATTTCGTACTGGGTTGAGATAGAAAGCTCTGGTTTCCACTGTTCTTCTTCTTTAATCAAGGAATTTAAAATGAGGCGTCACTTAATGGGTCTTTATGTTTAAAAATTTTGAGCTGCCCCCCAAAAATCCCATTTTGGGGAAATGGGCAAAGTTGTAATAGTGACTAAAAAGTTCACTTTTATTTCCTAGAAAGGTGTTCTGAGTTTCATTTTTCTATCTTTATCCATTTAAAATTTAACAGGGTGTATCCATACTTTTGACTCACACTGTATATTAAATTAACAAAAGTTTACAGAGGTGGATGGATTCTTCTATTGTACAAACTTATCTACCATAAGAAATCCAGAGGAAAACTCAGGAATAAAGAATATAAGTAGAGTATAAGTAGTAGAAATTATTGGGGGGAGGGAAGCTACAAATATTATTTTTAATTTGGTTAATGTGTGGTTGAGAAATTTAGTGCACCCTAAAAACCACCTCACTTCTATGAAATATCGTGTAGAACAAATAGTCAAGTATGGTTTTTCATGTGCTAAATCATACTATCTATGGTCCTGTCTATGGTCCTGTCTATGGTCCTGAAGAGTCCTATCTATGGTTTGATTGAAATAATAATTAGTCTAAAATGCTGTACATAGTGTATCCACGAGTTAAGTATAAGGCTTAATCGGAAAAGGGTCCAGTTAGGAAAACTTCCCAGTAAAACAGGTTTGGAGGAAGAAGCGAGATGGGCAGAGCTCCTTTCCGAGTAGCTACAATGTCTAAAGTGAAGAAGGTAGTTACTTTATAAATACCTTGTTTGGAATTTACTGTTGAACTGCGTTACATGCGTCATCGCCTGCTTCCTAGTTCACACTGAAATAAGCATTCAAAATGGGGATGCTGTATTTAACTGCGTGATGGTAGCTCCATTTGCAACAGAGATAATGTTAAGCGATTGAGGCACATGGCACAGTAGAGGAAAATATCGAACCTCAACGTTTGTGCAAAACAGATTAGAAAACTGCATAAAATGAGCTACTCTAGACTACAGACACGTATTAATAAGTTAAGAAAGACTTATACGATAGAAAACCCGTTTCGTATAACCTTCACTTTGAAATTTTAGAATTTTTCAATTATATTTAATGAATGATAAAATATATCTACCATTTATATTACCAAATATTTAACTTAAATAACTCATCAAATATTTTCTATTATTTTGAGGTTATATTTTTAACAATGTTGTTTTCAGTACGTGATAAATATCTTATGTTTTGTTTACGAAAATATTTCGTAATCAATTGTAGCAGATTTAAAAACGTTAACGTAAGAGCCATAATTGGACGTTGAAAAATTTACGGACAAAATCTTCCATTTTTTGACTTTAAAAAAGCTGTCACCATTTTGATATTTAATCAAATTCTCAGCTATTTGTAAAAAAATCCCTAGAAACCAAATTTGGATCTCTGTAACTTAGATTAGCACACACGAATATATTATAGTGAAACAAAAAATGGTGCCAAAATATTCCTAATTTGTAGATATGATAGGTGTTGGCGTTTCAATAATGGCAATTACAACCACTATAATTTATACATTAAAACTTCGCTAACAAAAAACTCCAAAGACAGAAATCATGCCACAAATAACTCTTTCGGATTCCTTAAGTAATGAACTAGCCTAATACATGTTTAGCTCCACCTAAAGATCAAATTAAAATACCAGCTTCCCTCTTCTACAGTCATTAAACTGGCCACCATTAAACTGTGTATAATTTGATCTTATCATTTCTATAATCAACTGACATAAATCTAACTGTTAATTGATTCACAAATTCACTATTAAATAGTAAATTGCTTTTTAAGCGGTTACGCCGTCTCGAAGAACGTAATCGACAAAAGGTGTAACAAGATCTATCGTTAAGAGTCTTCAGGGGAAAACAGGAGTTCCAACACTTGAAGTTGCCTATGGCAACGTTAATACTTGATAGAATATTATAACAGTCTTGTCTATCATCTATAATTTAAATACGATGTGAATATTTTGTTTTTTAAGCTCTGATTTTGTTTTGAATTTTAAAGTCATATAGGAAAATTGTTAATACCCCCAGCACGTAATTTTATAATTGTTTATCTTGTTATCTACGACTGCATCCAAAAGTATTCATATTGATTGTTTTATTTGAATTTTAACAACGTTTATTAAAGTATAGGTTTACTTTAAGGGTTTTACTTTAAGAAGCACTTTTGAATTGTTGACATTTATGATTTGTCCTAATCTATACGAATACTTTTGTTTCTTGAAATTATGTTCACATTTTTTGTTTTGAAATTTAGATTAAAATGAGGATTTTTCCAGTAATAATTCCGTTAACATGTGTTAAATACTACCAATCTTTTAGTTTATAAATACTTTTAATTATTACCAACTAAAATTAAATATAATACAAAATTAGCAGTGAAAAATCATTTAGCTAACAAAATCAAACACATGAACGGGAAAAATATACAATGATTTTATGGATTGGAGGACAAAAAAAATTTTTTTAATTAATTCTCTGAAAATATGCTAATTGTTTATTTTGAAGAAATGGCGAACGAAAAGAAACAATCTTCGCTGTGGTCATTTTACTCTATGATAAAATCCACTCTTTCTGTGAAAAATCAAAATATTTTTCTAAATATTGTGATTTGATCTCGCTTTTAAAACGAAAATGTAATGAGTTTTATTTATTTATTTTTATAATATTCTTTCCGCTGTGGACATTACACATTGTATAGCAGGTGGACAATAACATTAAACACAATATAACAAACAACACAACCAATACATTTAGTCACTATTAATAAATATTAACCACGTTATAATAAATATATAACACAACCAAACACTTGAAATTTAAAATACACATGGAATAAAAGACGAAACATTTTTGTTTGACCAAATCAAAACCTTCATTGACGAAGCATCTGACAATATTTTCCTTCTAACAAAAGTAAATCTAATTTTATTCTTAAGTACGGTAGACTATTACTACATTATAAAAGTCAACCTTGTGTATAGTCCTAAGCATATTAATAAGTTAAGCGCACATTTTAGGCTATTATAGTATGTAATGAATAAAAATATATAGCTACATACAGTTTCTTTTTCAACAGGTATCTCTAATATTTGTAATCACGGGAGCATGCTGTAGGCAAGAACTGGATCAACTAAATGATGAAAATGTAGAGGACATTGGGACACATATTTTGATTACTCTGTCTACTAAAAACAAGGTCATTCACAGTGATAAAAAAATATTATGGTAAATGTAAAAAATAGATGAATCTATGCCCTACACATTGTACAATTTAATTTTTATTTTTTTTACAAAAAGAATGTAAAATGTGAATATTTCAAAATGTGGGAATAAAAGGGAAGTACGGGGGAAAATATCTGTCGCATAAATGAATCACCCAAATTCAGCACTGGCCACTGTTTTCCCAGAACTTCTGCAACTTTATTCGTTGATGCTAGGGGGAAATATTAGTGTCAAAATGACATGGTGGTTAGAAATTGGAGTGAAAAGTCATCGATGCAGTTCGTTCTAAAAACACTTTCTGCAAAACATTTTTCTTTAAAAATTAAAACATCTTTGTAAAATACATTGCTAGACCGAACTGTCCGTTTTTCTACAATCAGTTTTTACTGCTTTATGAAAAATAATAAAATAAAAGTAAAAGAAAACCTGTCTTCCAGACTATCAAAATAATTGTTAAAACCATTGTACAAAAATGTAGGTGTTAAATTTAATCATAATCTAAAAATATATGAATGTTTTATATTTATTTTTTTAAATATATAGGTGGTGCAGCTAGCTAAATTCCCTCAGTCCCTCAGGGACTAATATTCCAAATTAATTAAATTTCTTTGGACGTCCATAAATAATATGTTTTAAATAATTTGAATAAACTTGTATTTTTTTTTCATATTAAATGTGCTTGACTTATGAGAAAAATTATACAGTATAACAAACAAACAGAACACAATTCTCACAAAAAATTCGCCTAAGTATCAGACGCGTTTCAAAGACGAGGTCGTCCTCTTCAGTGATTCACGAGCTACACCAATCAAACTATAACAATTTCTATTTTTTCCTTCAAAATATATTTTCTTTTAATATAGAATCCAATTGTTCAAAACCTTTCTTAAAGTTATTAAATGTTATTTTTTTCATTCCAATTGTTAAATTAAATTTACTTAAAAAGTTTGTTGATTAATTTGTCCATTCACAGTTGTTAATAGTCTCCTCAAAATTTGAATGCAGCAGGACTTTGTTTCCAGAAGGTGCGTGTAAGAAATTTCTTCCAGAAAGGTAAGAATTTTGGTAAACTTTTTTGTTATATCACTTGTTTCGTTTTTAAGTAAACATTTTGACGTGCGCACTATTTTACATGGGTACTTTTATAACGAGGAGTGCAACACCTTCTTTGACAAAAAATATATTTATTTAAATACAGTCTAAACTTATTTCCCCATTTAACCAACCTCATCATAAATCGAATTTGATTTTTGTACTTCGAATTTTTTACCTTGGTTTGATACATTAAAGTTGATTTACCACGCATAAATCAATTTTACTTTATTAAGCAACATTTCTTAAATATGTCACAATATAAACACTCTACTCCCTCTAATTAAATAGGCTATTTAAAATTCCTAAAAAATTAAAATTTCAAATAATTTTGAATCCACAGTTAACGTAAACGTGCTACAGTAAGGGTAGGTCTGTGATCGATGCCCGCCACGTGCAGATAGGCCACTTAACGGGGGTTGGCTGCCCTAGGCGGACATGTACACCCTTAGTGTACTACTGTGCGAGACAAAAGTATAGAGCTACTACTATCCAGATCAGTAAGATAGGACTCCGATCTTAGCACTAAACGGACCTCGGAAGTAACTTGTTTTCATTGCTAAGGCGGAAATGAATTTATTTTATGGAGTTAAATTGTATTAAAATCCGGTTTCTATCAACCCTGAGGTTAAACGTTTCATAAGTTGGATGATTATTATATCAAGCTTTTAAAACTGTATAAACGTCATTAATTTTTTAACTAAAAAATAATATTTTGTTTCATATATTAAATCCAAAATAAAAACTGGAGGATGTAGATATCGTTGATGCTGTCAACCGATCCTCAAGCAGTTTTTAACTAATATCTTTCTTGAATGTGCATACGATTTAAAAATGATAATTGTTTTTAACTCCAACAAACATTCGCAAAAATTCTTCTATACTTACTTAAGTATAACAGGCGCTACTCCTAGCCCATGAAGCGCTTTAGCCTCTAGCACAACACACATTCATCCCTTCTCTCCCTCACTTCTCTTCTTCATCTGCTGATCTTTATTTTCTTCAAGTTTTTCTCTAAACCGTCTCTTCACATTTTTCAGGAGTCTTCTCCGAAATTCTTCTTCCTCCAGGTGCTGATTTTAACGGTCTTCTTTGGGAATTCTCTGCACTTAGCTTGCCATCATTATCCTTCCTTGTTATGTCTGGCTTTCTATCAACGTTTATATTAGTACGACAACCCTCATCGACTACAACTCCTCCATTTAAAGTCTTAACATTTTACGTTCCAACCTCCTCAGCCCATCTTCCTGAATTGAGGTTATTGTCTTTGACTCTTAGACATACGAGAATCACTCTCAGGATGAAAGTTGTGATAAATATTCTTGTCTTAAGGATAGGCTGTAAGTATCTATCCCCAATTGCTATGTTCTATTTTATTCCACTTGACATCTGATTTCAGTTGTTGAAGAAAGTCCAGGTGTTTAAAATCACCTTTTCGGTTTTTTTATCGTTTATCCTAAGTGGACTATTTCTTCCCCTTGATTCCATTTCATAATCATATATATATATATATATAGTTTCATTATCTTTAAATCAGAGGCTCTCAGGAAACTTTTCTAGTTTTATTTAATGAAAAACCTTCTCCAAAATTCCTCCAGTTATTGACTCTAGGACAATATCATCGGATACGCGATGCATTGTAGCAGCCTGTTCACGACCCTTACTCCAAGTTAAGTTCCATTTGTCTTACAGCCTTTTCGAACGCCAGGCTGAAAATAATGTTGATAAGGCAACAACGCCCTGTT
This sequence comes from Aphrophora alni, assembly GCA_963513935.1. NCBI lineage: Eukaryota > Metazoa > Arthropoda > Insecta > Hemiptera > Aphrophoridae > Aphrophora > Aphrophora alni. The sequence continues at coordinate 28,417,833 of OY740772.1, read as the reverse complement.
TACTCCCCTTTTCCACACTAAATTCTTCCATGAGTTTTCTGGTAATTTTAACTTTCCGAAGATTAAAAAAATACATGTAGGAAATATAAACAAATTTATGGGCACCATCGAGGTACTTGCACAGCTCAATTGTACAAGCAGATCCTCTAAAATGTAATGTTCAAAAGTTGGTCCCTCGGATCTTGTAGTAAACTTAATTGTATTGGTAGATCAACAGGTCCTATCCAGTTTACATAGGTAAAAGGTAGGTTTATGTAAAACATTTGCTACACAGTTTTCCTGAATCTTGTAATTGTTTATAAATACTTTCTTTGGTCGGGTAGGCCCTAACGAGTATCTTAGATGTGTATACAGTTTGTGTAAAAAGTCTGGAACCGGTTAATTATTAGATAAATGGCTGCAGGTATCAAAAATTAGCCGATGAGAATCAGTATAGATGCAAACATTCTACTTTTTAAGCACTCTTAATTTTTCGCCACCATATTGATTTTGCCATCTTTAATTTAACTTTTAAACATTAAATGCGAATGGGGTCCTATGACACATCATTTTAATGTGGAATTTCAAGCGAAAATTGATGGTGAAGTCAATTTTTTGATAAACCTATTCACTCAAGATTCAATAGCCATTATTGAAACACTTCAATTAAAAGTGTAGGTATGAAACTGTTATTGATTAATATTAGACAAATAGCTGAAGGATATTACAAGAAGATTTGAATGTTGGTTTTAGGCTAATCTTGGGTATTGTAGACAGTTACCAAGAAATCATGTTTTCAGCTTTTGTTTATGTTTCAGGCTTGTAGATTCAATAAATAGTTTTTATTCAATACAGAGTTAGCTTTTTCAGGGTACATTGTTGATGTTCACAAAATACCACTATTCAATATACAACAGTATACTTGGATGTACAGACACCTCTTATGTTATACAGATTTGGTGTTAGTTGGGTGCAAAAAATAAGGTTATAAAGACTTTGTTCAAAACTGTAATGTTATCTAAAAGCAGGAACATCGTTTCGATTACTTATATCTTAATGTTTAAATTGCCTCATTGTTCCGAGAATAAGTGGTGTTAAGTTGATAAGAAATTAAGATACACAAAGAAGTTGTGATTACGATATACAAACAAATTTATGTTTTCAATTAGTTGTAACTACCAAATCTCACTCAAGTAACCCCAAATTTCCTTAAACGCTGGAAGACAGCTAAATCCCTGAGTTCATTAGCAGCAAAGAAAAGACTACAATGCTTCGGCTTACTTGGGAAGCCGCTTTACATTAGAGCAGCGCTAGTGAGGGACATATCTTAAGCTCTGCTGTAGTTCCTTCACATCTTTTACCAACAGTATTATGACTCCTCCTCAACCCCCCCCCCCCCCCCCACGCCATTTATAAAGTGAGTATTCCTTATCTCTTCAGGGTGTAAGAGTGTTTTGTCTACTCAAAAGATGTTTTCAGTTTTAGTGTGCATATTTAAACACTTTTTAATTTTTTTATACATATAATTGAGAAATTATTCTATAAGATTATAAGAAATTTATGGTCGGTTTTATTATGTACTGTTATAAAATTGAAATTTATTTTAATTTTAAATGTCGAATATGTTTAGTTTACTTAAGTTGAGTATAAAGAAGTTGGGCAATATTTATCCGCCACATCCTAACGTTTGATAATAGTAGTAAAAAATTATCATGATATTCGATTTCTGATTTTTCAAACTACGTAATCTCAAAAAAATAGTTTTCCATTGTTTAAAGTTCATAAACTGGATAAAAGAATATGCATATAGATTTTGTATCGACATTTTATATTTTTGAGTACCAATTTTTCTATTTTTTTAACCGGATTTGCTGTTTGGGCGAAATTGAATCTTAAAACTACATAAAATTAATGTAGGTCTATGATAAAATTCATTGAAATCTATGCATGTTTGAGTGATAACGAGTAGGGCCACACACATTTATAACACATCAATACGAAATCCACCTTCAGGAACTCACTTATAGTGGCAATCCCTAGGTATTTTATCTGGATCTACACTTTAATGATATTGTCTTTATATAAATCCCTCTCTTTCTATTAGGTTTATCTGTCTTCTTCTTCTGATCCTGCCGCTATTAGGATATTTGACGGCGAGGGATCCTTATATTATTTCAAATTCTTTTCATCCTGTCTTTATAAAGCAATGATGAGGAGACGTTTTCGGTCTTAATTTTGATTTATTAACGGTTTGATACGTTGACTTAGGTAATCAATTTTTATATTGTACCCCAAAATTAATAAAAGAGTCAATTTTGAGAAATATAACCTACTTTTAACGTAAAGGGACTTTTGTTTTATTTAGCGATAACTCTAGAACGGCAAATTTGGGAATATGGCGACCAATACGTTTTGTTTGGATCTATGGATGCTATATTTTAACAAAATTTCATCAATATCGTTAAAGCCGATTATGAGAAAGGCGGAATTTTTATTTAATTGCAGCTACCCAAAATTTGCTATGCATTAAAATAAAATACAACTAAAACATCTCTATATTTTTAATTTCATCATTATCGTTCCACTTTGTTGCTAACAGACAGATAAACGGAGAGACTTATTCCAAAAACTTTTTTGAATCACGGAATTGCAAAACAGTTATTTCAGAGAAACACTCCTTTATTTTTGACCCATTACATAAATTTTACGTATGTAAAAATGTAAAAACTGTATTAAATTCAAAATGAGCACCTTAATATACTTTATGAAGAAATGTTGAGGTTGCTTCAGCGCTTGGTTCATAAGTTATATCCATAAGCCATATTAATTGATTTTTGTTAATACTTTCAATTTGAATTATATATCAATCGATTTCAATAGTTAGCAAATATACTTAGTAGTGGGAGAGGGATTTGTTAACTCATCACATAACTTTCTCATATGTCCAAGATAAAACTGTCTAATATTGATCTGTCCAAGACTTTAAAAGTATTGCCAGAAGGAGTGGAGTGTGACCTAACTGTACTGGGATGACAGACAGAGCGTTGGCGGAGTTCCGACTCTAAAAAACATCAACTTATAAATAAATATTGAGCTTGATTTTTGAGATACACTTGATAGAATAAAACTTTAACACACATTCTCACAAATAGTACGTTTATTTATTCAAACACGTTGAAACGACAAAGTTGCCATCTTCACAAGCTTCTCTGAACTCGTCCATCACTGAAGATGGCGACTTTGTCGCTGAAACACCTTTGAATATATATACGTACTATTTGTCCCAAGTTTTATTTTACCAAAACATTTATATGTTAGAATGTAAAAACTGTATTGAATTAAAAATTGCGGCCTTAAATTGAAAATATCTCATGAATAAATTTTGAGGTTATTTTGTTGAGGCTTGAAACAAATATTAAAAACTGAAATTTTGACTACTTTTCAATCATTCATGTTAAGGAAATATGCAAATTTCACGATATTATAAAATTTAGAACAATAATTGTGTATATTTAATTAAAAACTTCCAATTTGAAGTTTTATCAATCGATTTAAATAGTTCGTAACTCAATAGTGTCAATCATCGAGGACTTATAGTTTGTTAGACTAAAGAAGAAGACTGCTACCTGTTAACCCTCTCGCACACAAGCACACTTACAAACGTCCTGTCACAGACAATCTGGCTAATTAGTGATTCACCCACTGCATACTCATTTAATATAAGGACAACTTTCTTAAGACTTCTTAATTATTAAGGAATACCTACTGAATGTGAATGTTCATAAAATTTGACTACAAGCAAGTCATTGTTAAAACATAAGGAAGAAATAAAAGAAAAGTATAATAGTGAAGAAAGACTGTTGAAATATATATGATTTATAAAACCGTATTGATTATTTATACAAACGACGAAAATTTTATATAACATATCCTAACTTAAAAGCTATATATATGTATGTATAAACATTGGGAAAAAACTACGCAATGTGACTTGTTATTTTTTGACTGAAACCTCGTACAAAATAGCGATTTAGTTGGCACAGTTATCCAACAAAAAAAAAAGAAAAAGTTATTAGTATTACAAGATATTAAAAGAACATTAAAAATATTGGTATGATTTAGAAAAACAACCCTCAGATATCAATTGATTACAGATAAACGTAATCTATTGTACTGCACAAAAATGGCAACATCCCCATAAACTTTAGACTAATAGGACCTAAACAGTTTCACCCTACAATTCTAAATTAGAAAAACTCACATGAATTTGGAAGCGCTTATATAACAGCAAACATATATGTAATTAGGTACCAGATTTTAAAAAATTGCCTTTTGCATTAGAAAATAAAACCCTATTGTAACTTATGTTGAAAATTATACTTGAAAAAATAAACAGTTTTAAGTCAAAATTCAAATGTTTGATGTGTAAATTTTACTGGGTGATTGAATATTGTTGCTAAAAGAAAAAAAATATATACAATTTAATTTTGTGGGGAAATAAAACGGTTTTAAATAAGTGAAAAGTACTTGTGTAGTATTTTATACATAGTACAGTGAGTACAGATGATCGATACCAAGTCGTTATTCTCACCATCCCTTTACCACTAGATAGTATAATCAATCATCGGGATATAGGAACTGGACGAGGCCATCTACCACTTGTACTTGTGAAAGGGTCGCCTATTGTTCTGCCCATCCCAACCTGTAACGATGGCCTCGTTCAGTTGTCTAAGAGTCATTTTTGTTTGTACGTCCAACTATCAACATGGATATCGGTAGTATAAGTTCTTTTACGAATTACGTTTCAGAAAAGGGTTTAAAATATTTTATGTTAGAATGTAAGTTAATAAATAAATCAGTTTATTGTCACAACTGCAATGTAAAAATATACCTACCCTAACCTAACCTAATTTCGTGATTTTGTCCAAGCCATTAATTTCCCCCTCCCCCAGTAATATTATAAAAAACAGGAAGATACGGAAAAAAATTACAAAATTGTAAAAACCAAATAAAAGAAGACAAGGCTACATTCTGTGGCCGCTTTTGGTAAATGAGTAGGTTATTATGAAACATAAATTAATAATTTTCCGTATTATCTAAAGCGGCTGCATGAATAGTGTCAACGAAGAACTCAAGAAATAAAATCTTCTCTCGTGTTGCACTACTACACTACCTATTTATTTAGTTAGCTGTTACGTTAGGTTATCTTTGCATGTTCATTCCCATGACCTAGGTTTAAAATACTTTAACTGTAAAATCGCCTTTAGGCAAATGGACGATTTCATCGCATCATAACAATAGACTACCCTTTCTACATTAATAAAACACCGATTTTCATAAACCTCGTCCAGTTTCCGTAACCCCTATCATCTCATTAGAGGCAAGTAAAGGACAGCGATTGCTTGAAATTGATTATTGTTTGGTATCATTCTTTTTTTAATTTTGCGCAGAATAAAAACATATATCTAACTTACACCGTAAAAAAATAGATTTTACAAGAAGGTGAAGCTCTGAGCGCCAAATTCCCGGTGTAATTAATCCCCAGTGTTTGTGTGAGTGAAAGCTGCATGTGTATTTTAAGTGGGATGATCCTACCGCCAGCAGTCTACGTTAGTTTTAAAAATTATAGATTCCGTTTATATATATATATATATATATATATATACCTAATTCATTTTCACTTTATAGCTTCTCACAGCATTTTTTGTAGAGGTGACTTCAAAGACGTTTTGTTCCAATCCTTTGAGAAAATTAACCGAATCGTTATATTCGATTTTGAGAAAATTCAAATTTTGTTTTATAGTTTCGACAAGTACCTAATTTTGTAAATAAGGTCAACATCTTTACGATCCTAATTTAATTAAAATCGGTCCTTACGTTTGGCTTCGTTTATTGACAGACATCATTCCAAAAGCTACGTTTTTGACTTATTACTGCTCAAAAAGGACTCCATGAATGACTCGATATTGATTTTTAGATCCCATCACAAACTCTCTCTACGTATAAAGTAACAAATATACTCTTCCTGCTCTCATAGAGTTAAAACTTGACACAAGAGTGAGATTCTCACTTCAGAGACGGCTTGATTTTATTCTCTAATTACCTTTAATTCATTCTCTAGATTTACCAGTTTTCTTGCAACGCATGAACGCCAGGAAGTCACATGACTGCTTCACATTTGTTTGCTTCAAGACTTTCTCAAGGATCGTATTAGTACCGCATCCCCACCCCTTAACACTGAACCCTATCCACTTTATAAGCAATGTCTTTGTCCAATAACAAATATAACTCAGCTGGTAAGATGACGAGTGACGATGAGAATTATTTTTTATTACAAAACGAAATTAATAGTAAAACCTAGCCGACACTAAAGTATACTGTATAAGGAAAATCTGATTAAAATTTCAGATTTTAGATGTATTATTACTCTACAATCTATTATTAACTGCTAAAAACTCGACAGCGATTTTTGATTGATCACTGATCAATATGTGAAAAGTTACAATTTAAAAATAATTTCATAAGAATTTACTGCAACACCCCTAAGTTTATGACAATAATAAGGCGGAATAGTAAATTCCTATTAAAAGTCAGTCATCATGAGATTATTGCGCTCCATAGCTAGTAATTCCTTATAATTTTAGATGTATCAAACTTTATTATTGGTTTCATATACTCTTATTATTTTTAATACTTTAATTAATAAATTAATATTGTTCTAAGTTTATCGTTAAAAAGTCAATATTTTGATTCTCGTACATTTTTTAAAGTGAATGGTTTTCAATATATCCAAAATTACACATTTTAATCAAGCGTAATTTTGAAAATGTACAACATAAAGTCTTACTTTTTAGAATATTGTTACAAGTTACGTACAAAATACGTACACCAAATCTGAACTCAATGTCACATTTATATATTTAATTCGCTAAGGAATTTCCCCACCAAATTTCTTTACTACAGGGATGATTTTATTAATTGAGGTGCAAATTAAACTGTGTTACCTGCAGAGTTGCTGAAAATTATTACTTTCCTTGGAAACACTCGTTTTGTGAGAAATTTATCATTTAAATAACATGTTACAAAAAATAATAATAGTAATTTGAAGCAGCTATTATAAATTCTCATATATGCTTTTTTGTGTTTTGCTTGAGAATTTATAACAGCTGTTTTAAATTATTTTTACATTACTTATTATAGTGTTTAGTTTATTTGTTCTGATTCTGATTATGTTTTGATTGATTGATTGATTACATCTCGCTAAATTAATTAAAAATAATTTTGATCTTCACAAATTCCATTGCAAAACCTACGACAAAAGGCATATTTACGCTGCATTATTAATTTCACAACACATTATTTACTCAACACTTAATATTCTTTTGAAAACCATATTATTAGTTAATCAAATTAACAATAAATCAAGTACTTATAAAAGATTATATTTATGCCTAACATCAGACTTTGTTTATGTTAATAATGTTTTAGTTATAATATAAGGACAAAAACATTTTAAGCATATTGTACACTGTCATAATTATTATAAAAAGCTATTATTATCAGGTTATTAAAAAAACTGCAGGATTAAAAACAATTATTTATATAATAGGTTTTATTTGATAAATACAAGATTAATTGATGATATAATAATTTAACACGCTGCAATTATCAATTCATATCTCTAAAAATAATAATTTTTAAGAAAAATTACAAGAGATAGTTTTTGTTTAGCTAAAATTCCAATTTACCTAAAAACCGAGCAAAAAACGATTTTTCGCATTTGTTTTAAAACTTTTTGACCCACATTTTGGACCTGGCAACATGCAGATTCTTTAAAATGGGACTATTCCTAGTAATATTCTGCAACAAACTAACTAAATCAGAAATTTTTTCCTAACGGGGGCGAAAATACTACCCGGATCTTAAAATGTAAGGCGCAGATATGCAATGTTTGTACACCGGGGTGTACGAACATTGCCTATATGCGCCTTACATTATTAGATCCATGTTTACCATTATACCAGTAATTTTGGTATTTGGGTTGCTGGTAAAAGATGGAGTAGTTATCTAGCTGAACTCACGTTTCGCTTCGCTCGCCCGAAATAAGGCAAGAATATAATACGAGGTTATTTTAAATATAGAGTGCCCCATATGTCATTGCAACTTTATGTATACAATCATGTTTATAACAGACCAATAAATAGCACAAATGTCTCATGTTTTAAGTGCTAAAATTGTTTGCCATTTCTACTTACATATTGGTGAATCCTTTCTGGAGTGATAATAACTTTTTTAATAATTTTCAACAAATATAGTTTGTGTAGCTTGGAAGTTTCATTTGAGTAGATATACTTCGGGATTATATTCTTTATAATCCTTCCTATGTAGAACTACAAAGTCTATTCGCTCTTTATGAATTGCCTATATATATATATTTACCTTTTTCAGTAGTCAGAGAAATTCTTTTAAATTTTGTGGAAACACTACAGCGCTGTTTCGCCGTTCACAGCTGTTTTCGTCAGGTGTAGGCTTAACACTTAAATAAAACACATAACTACACTGAACACACACGATAACATGACATAAAATACAATATAAAATCTATCTGAGGTTAACTCTTCGTCAAATGTCATACAAACTTTATACTGGCGTGGTCGCGGCATAGTTTATGTGTTTCTGAACGGAGACTGAAGTGAAGGTTGTACGACCTAATGTCTAATCTTTAAACAAACATAGCTGACATTGAGAATCCATTATCAACCTATATATATATATATAGGCCTATAGGTATATAAATACTTCGGGAGGCAATTCTTTTTGTTTTAGTTTTTTATAACCCAGTTTACGAAGAATAGGGCAGGGTTGATTTTCAAATTTCGTGGCCTCAATAAAAAGTGATTTCTACATGCCGTCCGTCCGCCGTCGTTGGCGTTGGCGTCGCTGTCGTTGTTGTCTGCACCTATAAACAATAACGGTTCAGAAAAATCAAATTAAAAATGTAAAACTGGTGGCCATTCATTTTTTCCCATATCTCGTGTGTTACTTAACTTATAACAGGTTAAATTAGATGAAAATTTGCAAATTTCTTTTCTGCATGCAATGGTACCTACTCCACCTCTCTATCTTGACAAATAGCGAAGTTATTGTAATTAATTTAATATTTTGAACCGAAACTTCCCAATAAAATATAATATTCGTAAAGTTAAGAGATCCGGAATGGCCAAGTCACTAAAATGAGCGTAGGGACATATGTACAGTTTTGACTTCCTCTGGGTCCGAGACAATGACACTTTTTAATATATACAGTATATTCCTACGAGTTACGTTACGAAAATGTTAATATACACAATTACGAGGCTCAGAAAACCTGTGTAACAGCTGTTTTAAACAAACTTACTTTATAGGATAAGACCCAATAATCTAGCAATATATTATAACATTTCCTATAAGGCCTAAGAAACCAATTTTTTGACATTTAGAGGATCTGGGCTGGATAACGGCGCCCATCAACTTGTTTTAATAGGTCCTTCATCATCAATTTCAGCAAATATATCTTTAACTTTAATTTATTAATTTTAACGCCTATATGTTTTATTATACTAGCTAGTATTACTAATTAAATTATATTTCAAGTGAAAAATATACGATCTAGACTCGGAATTCAACCCAGGACCTTTGACTTTACGTGCTAATTATCTACCAACTGAGCTATCCTTAGTCAATTCCCAGCGTCTGGCTCACACTACTCACTTGACTTGGTTTTGCTGCAATTTTCGAGTTATCAAATTAATTACCTCGTTACAAACGACATTGAAATTAATATTTACTCAACTATTACTCAACAGCCTTACATATGTAAAGTTCAATTCCCACTCTAATTATTCATTTTAAATATTATTTAAATATCTTTAACCTTAGAACTACCGTTCTAGTGAGTGACATTTCTTTTTTAGATCTAGTCGGAGAGATATTGTTTTCTAAAGTTCATTGGATTGTTCAAATCGTAATGATTCTGAAGCCATTGTAAAAGTAATATTTTAAACAATCATTCATTCAAAACCCTCAATATGTTGTACACTCATTCGTGAAAGTGATTTTCGTATGTAGTATGTTGCTGCGAGGGTTAACCATGATTGCCAATGGTGCTTTTACAACAATTTTTTCGCCAGGTAAAATTTGTGTTTCATGTTAGAGTTGGCATTACTGAATTTATATTATACTCTTTCAATAACTTGATTTTAAATCTTAGTCTGTAAGTTTACTTAAAACTATTCGAAGGTAATGGATTAGTACAATATATATTATTACAACATTAGTTATTGCGATGTTGGTAATAATTGCGAACAGGGTATTTGCATAGATTCTTTAGTACAATTATCAGTCAATTATTTTGTTTTCAACAGTTTGCTACAAAAAGATAAAAATTCATACTTCCGCATACAAGTGAAAACTTATCACGACAGTATTTAAACATTTCTGTAAACAGATTGTTATTTTTTTACTGATTCCAAAATATTTTACTCATAATTACCTCATTTCAAAAATGATTTATATGCATTTTCGTCTAAAAATGTACACTTAGTGTTATACTGTTTTTCTTAAGTATCAAAAGAAACAAAAAACTTTATCTAAACATGTACTCTACCTTTTCCGTTTGTCCGCCATTTTGTTATTTTTTTAAATAACAAGATATATCTCCAGAGCTAATTAGAGATATCAATATAAAATATTGCAAAATGGTTTATATCATTAATTTGTAATATCATTAATTTTTCAAAAAATCGTTTTTTTCACCTAACGTTTTCAAAATGTCTAATCCCAAACCTATCTTTTACACGCTATTATAAAAGCAAAAATGTCTGACTCATCAACGTTCTGCATAAACCATTGCACCTATAAAAATGATTTGTGGAATATATTACTTCTAAAATGTAAGAACCCAATAAAGGGGAGTTGTTCAAAATCTTCGTGAAATTTTACACACATATCATTGTTTGGGCCTAAAATGTTGTCATATACAGTGTCGATTCTAACAGGTGGCATTATATAATAACTTACAATCCAACTCTCTCCACATTTTTCTATTTTCTTCAAATTTACACACGTGTACATTTTAAAAATAGTTTAGATAAATTATTTGTTCATATTCGTTTTGAAGTCTCCTGAGTTGAAAAAGTGGATTTTGGAATATTGTCTGTCTGTTGTACGTGCAGTGCTCTACAGCCAAAAAACGTGGAATAATTTTAATCAATGTTAGAGGAGAGAGAGAGAGAGAGAGAGAGAGAGAGAGAGAGAGAGAGAGAGAGAGAGAGAGAGAGAGAGAGAGAGAGAGTGTGTGTGTTATTCATCTTATAACACACTAAATTAGATTCACATTTGCATATTTCAATTCTGCACGTAAAGGTACCTCCCCACTATTATACGATAACAATGATGGAAGGTGTCAAAAATGTAATTTCGTAGCCTACCTCCCGCGAATATTTGATAAGTGTATAGTTAATCCGACAGGTCCGAGTGGGCCTAGTAGGAGTCTAGAAAGTAGTGATAATATACACAAATTTCGATGTTTACGTATTTCGATCACAAACTTACCCTATTGGGATGTAAGATCCCTTGATCTACTATTACAATTTAACAATTCCTACAAGGCAATTGAAACCAAGTTTTTGGTATTACATTTAGAGGATGTGCTTCTATTACATTGTATAATAAGGCTTTGTAAGTACAACGATAAACACTTCAACTTGTAGCAGTCAAATTTTTTGAAATATTTCATATTTTGTTATTGTATTTTAATATTTAAAGTATAAAAATTAGTTATCTTAAAAATAATTATAGTTCCAATTTCGAATAAAAGTGTGTCTAAACAGTCTCTTTTATAATGGAACATTGTCAAGCAAAGAATTTGCATCTAGTTAGGTTTGAGAGCTTTCGTAATCTGAAGGAGTTCATGCTAGCACAGTGCAATTTCTCTTCACTCCAACCAAGCTGTAATATCTCTAAAGCAGAGCACATTCCAACTCCACTTGCTAAAAACTTATTCAAGTTACCGGGTCTTTACGAACGCCCGGTAATGAATTAACGCCTACTGAAAGCTGACGAGTTTGTTGTGTTGCGTTGTTAGTTAATGAAGGCGAAATCTAGCGTATGTAAATTATAAATAAACAAATTACGGTTCGTCTCCATCTCGGGTAGAAAATGACTTGTACGAGCAAACATTGTACAAATATTGTCACATATATGCGCACGTATGCCCTCGTGTTTATACAAATACCTTGTGTTTATCTACAAAATGCTTTTAAAATGTTGCATCATGTAAAATAAATGCACAGCTTAAGTTATCGAATCCTCTGTTAAGAATGAGTCTACACATCTAGAGTTTAAACCAGTTTAGTTTAGCAGAAATTTATATTAAGGAAACAAAATTGTACAATTGTTATGAAATAATAATAAATAATCATTTCCCTTTGATTTATATGGAAGTAAGTGAGGAATGCCTGTCAATTCTCTCTATTTTAAACCATTAAAAATATACGCTTTGCAGTAGCCTATATTTACTTAATAAATTTTGAAAATATCGTTCAATAAAACTGGGGAATGGTTCACAAAACAACATATATTTCAAAATAAATTCAAAATATCCCTAAATATTATGTAAATGGAATAAACTTCATTTAAAACATTTTTCTGTTCTCAAAATTTCAAATTGCACAAGAAAAACTATTTTTTTCTAATAATATGAAGAAAGAGTAGTTCTTATAGATGTTGGTTTTTGCTCTAAAATACACATTGCAAATAGTCTACTAACTATAAATAAATGAATAACTACCACTTAAGACATATATTAATATTAAAAACTTAAATAAATAGACATCCTTAGCTTAAATCTTTCTCAGCCTCTGCTCCAAGGACTATACAGTGTGTTCGTAAAGTCCCCCCTCACCTTATTATCTGCAGATTTGGCGAAAATTATTCATTGGAAATACTTATCTTGTAATAAATTTATTATTTAAATAACATGCTCGTTACGGATTAATAACATCTTTACAACAAAAAAAATAAAGAAACAGCTATTATAAATTAATTCCTAAATACATTTTATTTTGTTACTTTATTTGCAAATTTATAACAGCGGTTTTAAATTATTTTTAGGTTAACTTATATAGTGCTTACTTTGTTTGCGGGGATTCACGTTGTGTTGTGATTGATTGCTAATATTTAGCAAAATTAAACGATTTTTATTCTCAAATATGTTTTATTTTGTCGTTTTGTTTGAGAATTCATAACAGCTGTTTTAAATTGTTTTTATGTTAACTTATATAATACTTTATGCCGCTTCACGTTGTGTTGTGATTAATTGCTCACTTTTGGCAAAACTAAACAGTTTATATTGCTTATTGGTAATGTGTGAAAATTGGGTCTGAATTTTTATCTCGCACAAGTTAACAATTTAACTGTGCATACTGTATAGCGCTTACTTTATTTGTGACTAGCAGAGTTTCTGTCCTTCGTACGGGGCTGACGTATATTTGTATTGAGTGTTAAGGGAGTTTTCAAGGTCAGTAAGGCGGTGCCCTGATGGAATTGCTAAATAAAAATAGGCCTAAATAATAAATACAGAGAGAGAGAGAGAGAGAGAGAGAGAGAGAGAGAGAGAGAGAGAGAGAGAGAGAGAGAGAGAGAGAGAGAGAGAGAGAGAGAGAGAGAGAGAGAGAGAGAGAGAGAGACTATTAGATTTTTATATAATAGTATAGATTTATTGCTTACATATCGCAAACGTTAACGGTTTATATAGATTATTGCTAATGTGCGGCAATTACGTGGGAGCTTAGATATTCTAAGTTTTACACAGTGCGAATCAAAATCAAAATGCCAGACCCAGGAAGACAGCCCCTTGGAAACCGTCGAACAATTACTGGTCGACGAGAAATTTGCCACTGACAGAAAAGTAAACCAACAAGTTTAACTTTTTAATGCCAACATGAACGTCAGACCTCGACGATACTTTATTAAAATTACACGTTCATTTGATATTAACAATCCATATTTTGATGTAAGTGATCTTTCTGATGATATTGTAGTGCTTCGATGTTTCATCGTGAGTTTGGCAGAACGGAATTGTGTTGCCACAATGGAAGCGTAAGGGTATTCCCAAGCCCTTCTAAACTTAAAAAACCAAATTACAAGTGAAACACCTCTTTCACAACGTTATCTGGAAAACATCGGGAGCTACAACACCGCATTGGTCCTCGCTTCAGTTGGAGCCGACTTGAAATGCTTCCTGGTGTGTGCCCTTACTGTTTTAGGATATATAGTGCTGTCTACCACAAAATAAGCACTTTAGTAGCGCTTCCCTGTGTTTTGCTAACATTCGGTCAGTTAAACATAATGAATATTAATGGAGTTATTCAAAACTGTTAAAATTCCTAACTGGAAACGACTAGTTTGATAGTAAAGTAACAGAAAAATATCCTTTCAGTGTCATGTTTTGTTTCCAGTTTCAAATCTGGTTCTATATGTGCACACCATAGTCCCAAATACCAAATTTTACATTCCTTCTTTAATTTTTGTCTTTAATCAAAAATCACTTTTTCTCTTAACTTAAGTCATAAACCTGACAATTAGTCGAAAAACAGAGGCCAAAATTTTCATGGTTACGAAACGTTGTAACACTGAAAACGTATTTGTGGGAATGGATGTTTACCTGAAATCTGTTTCTTTATTTTGATTTAAAAACGTACATCTGAAGTTTATGTTTTCACATGGTACCACGGGACACTCAAGATATCGCACGGGAGGCGTTGGGATTCTAAAAATCAACCAGAGATACTTGATGAGCCAGCCAAAAATAAGATCAACATTAAAGAAAGAAATAATACAATGCTCTGAATGACTCATGCGCAGCTACTGATTCTACGCCGTAGTCGCTATAAGGGTGTGTAATGCAGTTAACAGGTGTTTTATCAGACTTCATTGCGCAATCGTAGCTGGAACTTGGGTTTCTGTTTCTACTTACGAGAGGCCTTATAACTCTATGATCTAATCTCTTGTCTACAAGATTACTTTAAATCTTATATGTGGTAATACTTTCCAACTTATACCATAGTTATGTGATTGATCAAAAAATCAATGTAAAATGATTTACCAATAAGTCTCTCGAGTAAAAATAAAAGTTGTTTTGGGTATTTTTGTCTGTTGCATTTTATTCAATTTTGGTATATGGGGATATTTTGGCAACATCTAATGACTTCTTTTTTTGTTTTTTCTTGTATTATATTTTTTATATATAACTCAAAATTAAGGGATATCTTCCGTTATAAAAACAGTAAATTAAATTTGCTTTAGTGTAGATTCTCAAAACTCATGTAAAACACGTTCGTCACCATCTCTCCACAAATGAAAGTTTGTGAGTTAACAATAAAAAAACATAAAATCGGTTATGTGACTATTATAAAAGACGCAATTTTTCAATATCTACCCTACCGATTTCGTTCAAACTTTAATAGATTAATGACCCAAATCCGCGTATACAATATCGAAAATAACAAAATATTAAAAACCTAACCAATTGGTGGAAATTCTTGATGAAATGTTCAGTTAAAAACTAATAATAATAAATCAGTAAAATAACAACACAATGATTCTCGTAAGAGTGTTGCAGTAGCGCTGATAGTAGTGCTGCGGATTAGGCTGGATGAATGGCCGAAATTGAAAGGATTGCAGTGGGGCGAATGAAAGTCCCAGTTATGTTATTTTTGTTTGTTATGGCAGTGGACTGTTAACAGAACCTAAAAACATTCTCAAAAGGGTGTTTCTAGTTTTGAACTTACAAAAAAAAATGGAGAGTCCCTATAGTACGTACACAAGTACCAAATATATAAATACATCGTAAAAAATAGATTACTTTATTAATTTTCACTTTTTATTGACAACTACCGACCCAAAATTTTTGATGAGAATTAGTTTTGGTTTGATTTTATACAATTTTGAGGATAGGTGAGTAAGAAAGTTTGTGCAATGTTTTAGCCGTCTATCGCAAACAGTCGACAGACAAAAATGCAGTAGTTTCAGAGTCTAACATAGGTACCGCTAGCATTCCTATCAATCAGTGAAAATTAATTTTCAATATAATACCAACCTCTGGCGTTGTTTTTTAAACTAATGGATTAAAACATTATTAAACAGATATAACAATTAAATCATAAATGTCCGATCAATTAAACTAATGTTAAAAATGTATATTATACGACAATTGTTTACGCAACTAATTGTTTACATGCGAAAATTGTATTTTTTTTAAGAAAAAACAAACAAACAATTATTATGAAACGACTGTTATTGCCAATTGCAAAACTGTCTAAACACAAATTATTATTATTATTATTATTATTATTATTATTATTATTATTATTATTATTATTATTATTATTATTATTATTACCAGTTAGTCTCTAAAAATTTATTGAGCTGTTCTACATTATTAGACACAATTTAGAAGAAAAAACATCTTTTCAATACGCTTTTTATTATTAATTATTGTTTGTTGAACTTGAAAAAACAAATTATTATTTTTAATTGAATTTTTGTTCGACTAACAAAAACAATTTTTTGAACAATTTATACATATCTAAGAAAATGTAACCACCAAACTATTGGTTGCAAACAAAAACTTATTTGTGATTTTATAAATGTAACAGCTGTAATTGTTCAATAACCTTTGTGCCCTTGGTAACCATAGTAACATAATTTACCTTTCTTACTAAGACATAGAACAGAGAAAGTATTGTCATGTGTCATGGTGTACAGTTTCCCGTGGAAATATCCGTTTTTGGAATTATGTCCGTTTGTCGTCTAGGATCATCTGTGGACATATTTTGGCTATATCTCGGTAATTTCTTATAATTCAAAATTTTTGAAGTGCCATAAGAAAAACAACACAAAATTCCGATTTTTTCAGAATCATCTCTATAGATTTTGATTAAACTTTGCTCAAATAAAGCCACTAACTACCCAAAAAAACATTTAACAAGAAATACTGGTATTGGTAAAAACTACAAAATCAGTCATAAAGTACGAAAGACGTAATTTCTTAAAATCGGCTCTACCAATTACATTCAAGTTTTGGTGAAATATGAATATTAATGACCCAAACCTTGCGCAAATACAAATAGTAAAATAGTACCTTTAACGAATAATTAAAAAAGTAAAAACCAACCTTTACATTAAAATTTGATTTGATCTTATAAAACCGAATCTTTCAAAAGTAAGTTAAAACTTTAAATGGTGTTTTGGTGTCTTTATTTGTTATACAATACCTTAAAATAATAATTCTTTATTGAATGCACATAAAATACTATATTATAATAATTGGGATTTATTAAAACATCAGCTGTTATTTTCACTACTATTTATTTGTTACCTTAACAACGAGTTTTCTCATTGTTGAATAATTCCAAAGACATGAATTTAGTAGTTGGTAAACTTATGGTACTTTTAATTTTTTTTTAAATTCCCTTATGACTTTACCTTTACAAGCAAGCATCGCATTGATTCAGTATTATTATAAATGGAAAGGAGTTTATCATCCGAATTAAAAAAGTTTCGTCCTCGCAACGGTTTGAAGGACGGACCTTCTAGTTGTGTATAAAAAACTTCTTAGTAAGTTTGAAACCACCGGAACCGTTGGAGACATCAAGAGTCCAGGAAGAAAACACGTTAAAAACGCCCTCATACCATGAAGGATAGACTACAACTTCTCCAGGAAGAGAATGGTGGCCACTTCGAACACTTGTCAAGTAACTCTAACAAGTAAGAATTTGGCTTAATTTTAGGTTTTGTTTTATTAAATATCGTTTAATTACAAAACAATGTATGTACTTATTTTGTTTTATGTTTAAAAAAATACATAAAATATAATGTACTTTATTTAGTTTTATGTTTAAAAAAACAAATAAACTATAGTGAATTAAAGTTTTACTTTTGAAAGACACGATAAAAACAAGTTAATGCCACAAGTAAAGCAATATTAGTTCTTATTTAAATATAAATTATTGTATAAAATAATCTACAATCACAACGTCGATGATTGATTTTCACTTTATTACTGACGTCTGGCATTAGCTTTTTTGTTTGGTTTGTATTTTGATTGTGAATAGACTTATTAGAAAGTTTGTGCAATGTTTTTGCTCTGTTTAATTACATTTGGTTACTTTTAACCTAAATCATCTCAGCCGAGTGCATTTCAAACTCTGGTTTAGTCTTGATTTGAATCTTAGTCAGATATATTTAAAATATCATTCAAATCAATTTTGTAATTTCAAAGAAACAGTGTTAATGAGAAAATAAAATATGTGTCGACACCAAGGAAAATTAAATTATCTATAATTTCTTAAAGAATTCGACAAAATTCATCGTATTTCTACAGAGAAAAGTCCGTTGCTTTTCTACTGCCTTAAATCCTTCTTCAACGGGGAATAAATTAACATGGATTTATTTGATGTTTAACTTTGCTGATGCAGCATTGGCTTTAGTCTCTAGGAAGAAATTCGGGTTGAGAATCGAGTCTTAGATGCAGTCAAATAATGTTGTAACAGTTTATTTTACTCAAAATTATTGTCTTAATATTTTCAGTTCGTTTATGTATGGACTTGCGCTATCAATTAAAAACATTGCACAAACTTTCCCATCCAGAAAATCAAATAAAAACTAATCGTTACCAAAAACGATATTTCTGTAGTTGTGTATTAAAAGTAAAAATGAACTATGGAAGATTTATTTTAAAAAAATATGTATATATTTGTCGGAGATGGTTTTCGGTTTAGGCTAAGGATAGAGGTACTATCGTATAGGTATCAGAATGCCTTCGACAAATGTGCTTATGCAGTAGCAAATGACATGGTAGGAGATAGAAAGGAGTTTGTCCTGAGGGGATCAGCCCTTCAGACAACGAGTGTGATAGAATGGTGTCGGGAGCAGCCGACAGGCCACTCTGACGTTGGAACTTTCATCCTGAAGGGATCTTCCTTCAGACAAAGAACGTGGAAGGCTGTGCTCCCGAGACTAGCGGACAGAACACGCTCTTCCCGAGGGGATGAACCCTCAGACAACGAGTGTGATAGAGTGGTGTCAGGATCAGCAGACAGGCCACTCGGATGTTGGAACTTTCATCCTGAAGGGATCTTCCTTCAGACAAAGAACGTGGAAGGCTGTGCTCTCGGGACTAGCGGACAGAACACGCTCTTCCCGAGGGGATGAACCCTCAGACAACGAGTGTGATAGAGTGGTGTCAGGATCAGCAGACAGGCCACTTGGATGCTGGAACTTTCATCTTGAAGGAATCTTCCTTCAGACAAAGAACGTGGAAAGCTGTGTTCCCGGTATCAGCGGACAGACCACAGAGCTAACGGTCATCCGGAGGGGATCAGCCCTCAGACAACGAGTGTGATAGAGTGGTGTCAGGATCAGCAGACAGGCCACTCGGATGCTGGAACTTTCATCTTGAAGGGATCTTCCTTCAGACAAAGAACGTGGAAACCTGTGTTCCCGGGATCAGCGGACAGACCACAGAGCTAACGGTCATCCGGAGGGGATCAGCCCTCAGACAACGAGTGTGATAGAGTGGTGTCGGGATCAGCAGATAGACCACTCGGAGGTTGGAGCATCATCCTGGAGGGATCAGACTTCAGACAAAGAACGTGGAAGGCTGTGTTCCCGGGATCAGCGGACAGACCACAGAGCTAACGGTCGTCCCGAGGGGATCAGCCTTCAGACACCGGAAGGAACTGAGAAGTTGTGAAGTGTTACGTAGGTTTGAGTCCAGTTGCTCCTCGCCGTGTGATAGACTCTCCCCATTTTTATAAGTGAAACGGGAATAGAGTAAACAAGTTAGGTCAAAAAAAAAAATTGTACCTCATCCAGTGTGTAACTTATGAAAGTAATGTGAAATCACACGCCACTCATGCAAAGGTAAGGCGCCAATATTTATATTTATAGATAGGCCTACTTGACCATTCGATTACCGACATCGACAGTGATAATATTAGCCTATACTGTGGGGATAAGCACTTTCCCCCTTTTTTGCACATTTTATATCAGATTATTTTTTAACTTATACCACTCATTATGAATGTAAAAAACACTATCGTTTTAGATATTTGCAATTTTAGAGGTCCACGATGTGGGAATACAATTTTTAAAATGTTAATAAGAAATCAGTCATCCGACATATTGTTTAACATTTTTTTAATATACCGTGAGTGAATAAAAAATTGAAAAAGTTTTACCATTTGGGAGTCGACTTGAAGGTTGTAACGATAAGGCGGTCATGCAACATATTGTTTAATACCGTATTTTTTTTCTAAAAACAGTGGTGGAATCAATATTGAAAAAGGTTTTACGTTTTCGACCTATTCTAACCTAACCTAAACCTACTAATATATCGAAAATGGTAAACCTTATCCAACGGTTTGATTTAACCAATATTTTTAGGAAAAAAAGACTATGTTAAAACAATATGTCGCAAAACCACCTTCGCATTAAGATTTTAAGTTCTTACATCTTGGATCTAGAATGACCCCAAAAATTCCCAAACGCTTAAAATTTGGTGATGTAGATTCATAATGGGTAGTATTGGTTAAAAACGTGCAAAAATAGGAGGCGGGAGTACTTTAAAACCATACTGTATCTGAAGAAGATGGCAAAGTTAAGAAATGTAAAAAAAGAGTTCTTATAGGGTTTTTAGTACATAGGCAAGAATTAAGGAACCAACATAAAGACACTCTTCAATCAACCGCCATTTTGAAGTAGTTCGACCAATTAAAAATAAACTGTGCACATACTATTTAACTTATTCCCAAACCTAATCACAACTAGTACACCAAAATCGAAAGTTCGGTAGTTATCAGTTAGAATGGAAAAATGAATTATAAACTCCGTTTTTTGAAAAAAAAAATGTATATATTTAAATAGGACGTGAACTTGCTTAATTTGCGCCATAAACGGGTAAAAATAGTATTGGTTTAAAATTGAGCTTTCAATGACTGCGCACAGTGGCACGAATCGAAATTTTTTGTTCAAAATTATCTAGAGCACTTGTTTCGCAACCCATTGGGATTTTTTTTAATGCTCATTATTAAATTTCCAAAAACGTAAAAGAGCCAATTTATGAATTATGTTAACCAAAATTATTGTGCTTAGCCAAAATGGCAATTTTATATTTAATTCATAATAAAACTTACAAAACAAATTTTCTTCTCCAATTTATATAAATCTTGTTACTTGGGAGTTTTTGAGATCGCTGATTACGAATCTGATATCCAAATTGTCATAAACCAACCTGCATGATGGCAGAATCAATATAGAAGTTATAAAATGCTAAAAAATTATGAAATATGAAATATTTGTGTTTAAATTTATGCCAAAAAGTTTTGAATAATTCTGGTACGTAATTTTAAGTTAAAATAGACTAAACTTTAAATTCCCGGAATAAATTCAAGACGGCGGATCAAATTGGGCAACAACAATATGACAAAACTAACTTAAAAATGAATTAAGTACATTAAACTTAATAGGCTATTCTAAAAATGATTTTAAAACTTTAAAAGGAACAATTTTTTTTTTTATTTTAAGAATATCCAATATGGCTGCACACATTCATTATCAATTATAAATATGCGATTCAGTCTTCCATTAATTAAGTAGGACATATCAATATTTCTTTTCTTATATGCTAATAATATAATAAATACCTCACACCAAGAATATTAAACCTAACATAACCTAAGACAATACCTATGAATTTCTTACCTTAGGTTGAGTTAGGTATTGAGTTCTTGGTTTTAGGTTCTATTAAGATTAGGTTATGTTAGGTTTAATATTCTTGTTTTAACGTTCTTGGTGTTAGGTATTCACTCGTATTATATTATTAGCAGATACAAAAGAAGTATTAATATCAGAGTTAAGGTTATGTTTAAATTAATGGAGGACAAAAATTATTTGCATACGTCAAGTACACAAAAATACTAACCCATTTTTAGCAGAGAATAACTTCGAGTAAAAAACAAATGTAACATTAGAGCCTAGGTCAAACTGCTGCGCATGCGCTATAAACGCGTCTTCAGAGTAAATTTTAATTGTTTAAAATCGAGTTTTTAAAATTATTACAGTCAAAGTTAGTTTTTATGTTTTTACTAATTATTCCTAAACAGTAATAGTTTTATTACTTGCGATTTTGCACATGTAGGCCTATAATGTTCATATTTCACTCAAATTTGAAGGAAATCGTTTAGAGTCAATTTTTAGAAATCTCGTATCTTATAGTAAACACTATGATTGTTTTTTACCTACAACTCATGAACCGACATCAGAGAGATGCTGACAGACAGAGCTCAGTTTAAATTCTTTTTTTTTTGTACTTAGGTAACTTTAAAACAAATATAACCTCAAAACGACATCGAGTATTTGCCGGAAAGTAAACATAGATAGGCCTACCGTTTGTTTCCTCCAGTGTTACCATAAGAATCTAATATTATAAATTCCCTAATATGTGACAAAGTTAAAACTACTTACCATAAAGTCCCACCCCCATTGGTGTGGTGACAGCTGTTCCAAGTTCACTTGTCACATCGGCCAGCGGCGACCCCTTTGTCAGCGGCATATGTTGTTTACTGTATATATGCTATTCCAGTTTACAATTTAATGCAGCCAGACGTGGACAGTATCGATTTTGTCTACATTTATAGTGTCTAACTTTAAATCATTGGAGTTCACTCCACTTGTACAAGCCTGATTAAAAACTGACATGTTGATAAACAAAATTTTCACACTTTTTGGGGGTTTTGTCATTTTTTAAATTACTCAGCATTGAAAGTAATATAAAAGTATCTCGTCCTCCGTTGGCCAATCTTTACGTTTTATAACCTAAGGAAATTGAAAAAGTTATTTTCGAGATACTGTCCGTCTGTCGATGTTGTCGTAGAAAACGTTAACACGAAAGCGGCCACAAAATTAAGATAGGAAAAGATATTTGTTGTGGGGGCTATAGAACTCAATTGACATTGAACAAAATGGCGGCCATTTTAAACAGTTTGTTCTTATCGCTAGTTTCATTTAACTTATATCGCACTAAATAACAATTTGCAGATAATGGTAGCAACGCCCTTATAATAATGTCAATAACGTTGTCTGACCTCTCAATAAAATGTTTTATTTATACAGTTACGAGATCCGACATGGTCGATCGACCGACCGAGCGTAACGAGTGAATGCTCCTACTTGATGTCTGCTACAACCTAGACACTGCCTCGAGGGAGGCAAGTGTAGAGTTTTTAATATTTACACATCCACAAGGCTCGTTAAGACGTCAGGTAGGTAGTGACGTGGTTTACAAAACCTGTCTAACACACTGGGCGAAATCCAAGAAACCATTTGGCATTATATTAAGGAATCTGCTGGCATTATATTCTGTGATGGGACTGGGTAAGTACTATGATTATACCCATCAACTTATAAGAAACTAGATATATGCCTATTTGTCTTATTTTATCAGGTTAAAGTGTTTTTACCATATTATCATAATGATGAGGAGATCCATCCCTGAGTAAGATGAGGAACTATGGGATCAGTTAATATTGATGCGTATCTGTCTCAAGTCATACGATAAAACATCGTCCTTGGTGAACAGTTACACCCTTTGATTTCAAACCCTCTTCGTATAAGATGTGTTGATTTTGTGTCTTAGAATAATTAAAATTATGTCTATTTACAGATCCTGTGTCGGTAAAATGTAGCTTCATCTGAGAATACAATTCCTTCATACCACTCGGCATCTTCGTCAATTACCTTCGAACCAAATTCCACTCGTCTGTCTGGGTCGTGAACGAAATGTGTGTTATAAAAAAAAAAAATTTCTAGTCATATCTTTGATGTGACGACTTTGGTATCGAAGTATCGGATAAAACTTTTCTAAGTAAATTAATCCTGTTTAGAGATTTCAATGAAGTAGCAAAAGGCAGCTCTTCATTTCCTGTGTTGGAAAAGTCTATGGTATTTCTCTAAAACTAATCCCGTTTCTAGTAGCATAGTTTTTCTTATACGGATTGATTTTCTTGATGTTGGGTACGTTCTTTGAAAACACCTTATCGCTTCATATTCATTTTCAACAAAACATATAGCCCCAAAACAACATTTCACTTTTTATTCTCTTGAAAAATTCATTGTTTCGAGGCTACTGATTTAAACAAAACTACCAAATTGTTTCATTGTTGTGTTAACAAAACAACAGCTGATCGAAATTCAACTAATGGTAATGAACGTTTTAATTCCATTGCATTGTGGAAGAGAATGGTTTTAATGTTTTTTGTATTCCCTCATTTTGTTTTGATTGACCATCAAAACAAATTATTAAACTCGAGGGTACCTTTTTTACATATGTTTGTAACAAAAATGTTAAGTGTCAAGTTTGTAGAGTGTTTCAGACATAAAAATTAAAAAATAATGACCTCTTCGTTAGGCACCCGGATATTTCTGTTGTCAATTTATTCAAATAGGCTAAAAAATCATTTAAAATATCAAGACATTTCAAAATGACTTACATTTGTTTAAATAGTGTTACACTTTGGCAATGACTCGTGTTTTTGCTCACCATGAAAATGAGCTATGTGCATTTCACTATATTCTGCTTGTTATAAAGAAAACTTTGGTTTGATATTCAAATTTACATTCTATAAGTAATAAGAATAATATATCAAACAAAACGTTCACCCTAATAACTAAATACGTCTAAGAAAAGGTTTTAAAAAATTACAATTACAGTATTTATAAAATTAAAATAAAATATTTTTGAAAAATAGTGGCAACCTAAACACTTTGAATTGTGATAATAACCTGCATTCTGTTGTATAACTAACAAACTAGATTTTATTGTAAATATTACTAGGTCGTGCTGCACTCTATACAAATTGTTAGAACTACTTCAAAGCTCTGATGTCCGTGTGGAAACACCATGAGGGAATTTCAAATATAGAAATCATAACCACAATGATCTCTTTCATAGAAATACCGACACAAAATATCATAAAATGTGCACAGATCTTAACCATAAAAGTAACTTGGTATTATATTTGGCCAACGGAATATTGTATAATATGTGTGTGTGTATATGTTTAGTAAACAGGTCGCAATTTAGGTCTAATTTTATTCAAGTAGGTCGTTTTGAGTAAAGTTGGACAAGTACGATAACAAAAGAGTAACCAGTAAAATTTCAATATGGCGACCAATATGGTTTGTTTTTGAAAAACTTTTCACATATGCTCCCCACAAAGCCAGAGCTCATTTTTGCAGCTCTAAAATCTTTATTCGGTTATTCACAATCTTGTTTTATACTATACAAAATAAAATAGTTCCAACTAAAATACACTGTACTATTTGTTACACATCCCCATAGCACTACAACAAAATGAAAACCAAACCAAAAATAATATACAAAACACACACACACACACACACACACACACACACACACACACACACACACACATTTGTACAAGTTTTCCCATCCTCAAAACCAAAAATAACAAACAAAAATGTCACTTCTGTTTTTGTCAATAATAAAATGTAAATGAACCATAGACGCTGTATTTAAAAATATAATATATTACAATAAAACCATAAAATTGCTTCGTTTATGTCATAAACCCTTATTCAACGTAGATAGTATTTGTTTAAAATGGAGCTCATAATGACTTTTGTCAAGGATCATTTAGTTTTTCGCTAATTAATTATTCCTCAAAGGAAATATTTGGTTTATTTTTGCACAGTGGTTTGCGTAATAATTAATCTTTACATTTCACTAAAATTTAATCGAAAACGCCAGAACAGGTTTTGATAAATTACAGATTTTAATATGTTATAAAAAACCCTCATACTTTTTTGTTTTTTACCAGTAACTTCTGTATGTGTATTTTATTATAACTAATCTTCTGTCTTAACTGAACCTAACCTAACCTAACAAATTACATAAATTATACAAAGAAATTATTGAAAGTATAAATTACAAAATGAAATATAGCCTCTTTAAACGTTCTGATTGTTCAAATTGAAATAATCTCAGTTCATGTAATGCGTTGATATAAATTTGAGGTTAAGTTTTTACTTTATTTTTATAGGCACAATAGAATTACAAAGTATCTAATGTTTAGTTTGAGTTCAAGTTGTTTATGAATTGGCTGGATATTTATGAGTTTGCGTTTTAGTTTAAGCTGATCATTTATTCACATAGCCGTTTCTTTCAAAAACCATTATTGACACTTTTTATAGATTTATATCACTTCCCATTTCTATAAACTAATTTCTTTATATATTTAGTTTCATGAGGAGCTCCATTGTTGGCTGTTACAATGTTAATCTTTTAATTGTTCTAACTTAGCTTAGATTTCAGTACCAGTCTGTACTTCCTTATTTTGTATATTTAATTCAAATTCAAGTCACCATAGCTCAGTATCATATAAATCACTATCACTTATATTTCAACTTCCTTTACTTTTTGAATCTTTGTTATAATCTAAATACTAATTTCACCATTATTTAACTTTTTATCCTTATACATACATTACAAATTAAAACTTTAAACAAAATTTTAGAATCCCATCTAGATTCAATTTTTTAATTCACGGTATTGCCATCAGGTGATACCTTATTTTTCTTATTAAATCAAAATGGTTTCCACGTTTCATATTTTTTTACATTTCCCACAGCTGATCAAACTGTTTTGGTAGTAGTACTTAAATTGCTGTCCTAAATCCTAATTTGTTTATTCAAAGTCTTTAAATTATCTTAAATTTGCTCTAAATAACTTTCATACAATGTATTTTCCTAAGTCTCCATATTGTTAAATAATATATTCCTATTCCATATGACTTCTTTCTAACGTCATTTAAGGTTTGTATTTTATTTTAAGTTGAGCATTATCTTAATTTAACATTAAAATATGTCCTTTAATTATTGTATTCATATTATCGGTTATCTCACATTTTTGGTTAAGCCTACTTATTGTCTTACTTTAGTTGTAGGCTAACTGTCTTAAGTTAATCCTACTATGTTTATTTTTGTTTAAAAGAGTTTTTAAGTTAAATATAATATTTAGTGTTGCCTATTTCAATTACATTGGCTTTTTTTCTTTTTAATTTCATTAGAATTTGGTCATAACTATCTTGTTTCCTGGGCTATAATTGTGATAGTTCTTAGCTGGCTGGATTATTATATAGCACACAAAAAGTCTTTGAGGTTAAAGTGTCCAGGGGTGAAACCCACTTCCCATACCATTAAATAAACAGTGCAAAAACTATGCACAAATATTCTTATTCGCCCATTCTCAAAGCCAAATAAAAACCATTTGAAATTATTTCTAAACAAAAATATCAGATCAGTAATTAGTTGCTTGACAAAGGGTGTAAATAACCATGCACTCCATCTTGAAAAATATATGTCACTTTGGTGTGAAATACTCCGTATGGCATCCCTCGAGGTGTACCCTAATGTGCTTGACAAGAAGAAACCCATCATTAATCATTAAATCTACAGTCTTATCTTGATAACTTTTTTTTACTTCTCTCAGATACTCTCCGAAATTTAATAGAAAGAAATCAATGCATTAGAACAATGTGTTCGTCAGGGAACATCGAGGCTGCTACCAAGAGTGACAAGTGTAACGTCACGGTTAGATACCCGGACTCGCTCCTATAAGGATCACAGTGAATACTTTTAAACAGTAACTTAGAACAACTGCTGCTACCAAGAGTGGCAAGTGTAACGTCACGGTTAGATACCCGGACTCACTCCTATAAGGATCACAGCGAATACTTTTAAACAGTAACTTAGAACAACTGCTGGTACCAAGAGTGACAAGTGTAACGTCACGGTTAGATACCCGGACTCGCTCCTATAAGGATCACAGTGAATACTTTTAAACAGTAACTTAGAACAACTGCTGCTACCAAGAGTGACAAGTGTAACGTCACGGTTAGATACCCGGACTCACTCCTATAAGGATCACAGCGAATACTTTTAAACAGTAACTTAGAACAACTGCTGGTACCAAGAGTGACAAGTGTAACGTCACGGTTAGATACCCGGACTCGCTCCTATAAGGATCACAGTGAATACTTTTAAACAGTAACTTAGAACAACTGCTGCTACCAAGAGTGACAAGTGTAACGTCACGGTTAGATACCCGGACTCACTCCTATAAGGATCACAGCGAATACTTTTAAACAGTAACTTAGAACAACTGCTGGTACCAAGAGTGACAAGTGTAACGTCACGGTTAGATACCCGGACTCGCTCCTATAAGGATCACAGTGAATACTTTTAAACATAGTAACTTAGAACAACTGCTGGACCAAGAGTGACAAGTGTAACGTCATGGTTAGATACCCGGACTCGCTCCTATAAGGATCACAGTGAATACTTTTAAACATAGTAACTTAGAACAACTGCTGGTACCAAGAGTGACAAGTGTAACGTCACGGTTAGATACCCGGACTTGCTCCTATAAGGATCACAGTGAATACTTTTAAACATAGTAACTTAGAACATCTATGCTGGTACCAAGAGTGACAAGTGTAACGTCACGGTTAGATACCCGGACTCGCCCCTATAAGGATCACAGTGAATACTTTTAAACATGATAACTTAGAACAACTGCTGGTACCAAGAGTGACAAGTGTAACGTCACGGTTAGATACCCGGACTCGCTCCTATAAGGATCACAGTGAATACTTTTAAACATGATAACTTAGAACAACTGCTGGTACCAAGAGTGACAAGTGTAACGTCACGGTTAGATACCCGGACTCGCTCCTATAAGGATCACAGTGAATACTTTTAAACAAAGTAACTTAGAACAACTGCTGGTACCAAGAGTGACAAGTGTAACGTCACGGTTAGATACCCGGACTCGCTCCTATAAGGATCACAGTGAATACTTTTAAACAAAGTAACTTAGAACAACTGCTGGTACCAAGAGTGACAAGTGTAACGTCACGGTTAGATACCCGGACTCGCTCCTATAAGGATCACAGTGAATACTTTTAAACATGATAACTTAGAACAACTGCTGGTACCAAGAGTGACAAGTGTAACGTCACGGTTAGATACCCGGACTCGCTCCTATAAGAATCACAGTGAATACTTTTAAACATGATAACTTAGAACAACTGCTGGACCAAGAGTGACAAGTGTAACGTCACGGTTAGATACCCGGACTCGCTCCTATAAGGATCACAGTGAATACTTTTAAACAAAGTAACTTAGAACAACTGCTGGACCAAGAGTGACAAGTGTAACGTCACGATTAGATACCCGGACTCGCTCCTATAAGGATCACAGTGAATACTTTTAAACATGATAACTTAGAACAACTGCTGGTACCAAGAGTGACAAGTGTAACGTCACGGTTAGATACCCGGACTCGCTCCTATAAGGATCACAGTGAATACTTTTAAACAAAGTAACTTAGAACAACTGCTGGACCAAGAGTGACAAGTGTAACGTCACGGTTAGATACCCGGACTCGCTCCTATAAGGATCACAGTGAATACTTTTAAACAAAGTAACTTAGAACAACTGCTGGTACCAAGAGTGACAAGTGTAACGTCACGATTAGATACCCGGACTCGCTCCTATAAGGATCACAGTGAATACTTTTAAACATAGTAACTTAGTAACGTAGAACAACTAGTGAAGAGATACTTGTCACTTCCTCGGTTGTATATCATGCGTTGAGGAACTACTGTTCCATCAACAAATATTATAATAGATAAAGTTCAAATGAAAACCAAAAAATTGTGCAAAACTTTCATCACAAAAATAGCTTCTATAGGTGGACAATTGTTGTATTGAAGTTGTTTGGAGGAAGTTTTAAGTAAAGTCAATAGGAGTAAGAGTTTTGGAAAATTTAAAATTAGGAAGGCTTTCCTTATTATATGGTGCTTGCTCAATTGCTGCTCCATATATAAAGTGATCCAAAAATTGTGTAAAACTACTTCAATCAATAGGATCAATGGATATCTCACTCCCTCGGTTATTAGCGTTTCCATAAGGAGAGTTCCCACTAGCTAAAAAAACTTTTGAATTAGAAATACATACATAAACAACTCAATAGAACATATGTCCAATGGGATCATCGTCGGAGGCCTATAACATGTTTTACCATGTACTGTGTAAATGACTCAGAACCACCTATTAAGGTTGTCATAAACTAGGCCTGCATAACCCTTGTCGGACGTAAACAAGTGTATGTCTGTCGGTCCGATTGACATGTATAAACAAAAGCTAATGGCTTCAAGGTCTTCAGCTTTGCCGGCGTTGATGTATGTTTACTTAAAACGTTTTTTTAATGTAAAAACACCAATCATTATGAAGCCAGATGAGTAGGCCTAAGAAAACAAATAAACTATTAAAAGGAATAAAAGGCGCTCTGCAATAGAGTTTATGTGTTTTAAATATAGGCGATGAATGAAGGATTTCAAAGAGTTCGTGGAATTACTAAAAGTTATACTCATATTTATAGTGGTAGGAAATATGAACAAAATATCTCTTAAATATTTATACATGTATGTGTGTAAATAAATTCATGTATGCTGTATTTTTTCCTTGTTTAATGACAATTGAACTATCATTGTCTTTGAAAAAAGGATGAAATGTACAGGATAATAACATTTAGCCTTCGTTAATACTTTAGGAAAGATGAAAGAGAGGGATCTAACCCAATAATACACGAAAAAGGTGTAGATCCAGCTGGGTTCCCTCGGGATTGTTTAGAGTACATGAGGGTAGGTATACTTTGAAATAAACAATAAAAATAGTAAAAGTGATGTACGAAGTCATGATAAAGTTTCACGAATATAATCAATTATAGAAACTCTAACTATTGCGACATCCATTGTGGAAAAGAAGACACCCGAGACCATGAACTGTCCAACGACCTAACGCATTGAGGCACCATTTTTGGCCCACTGTTTTATGTATAAGTAGATAAGTAAATTGCACAAGATGTCGGGATTTTAACCGGATTTTCCTGCAATTAAATAAAATCAATTTTAGAAACATTATTGTTTGTAACCAGAAAAATCAGTTTTTGTTTGTTTTTATTTTCAAAGGAGCTAAATCGTTTAATAACCTACCAAACGTAGGTTATTAGGTTTTCTTGGAAGAAATTCAGATGAGTACATCTAATTTGAATTTACAAAACACTTTTTTTTTTCAAGTAACTGATGTTGAAGGTATTTTGAAGAAGTAGGTAATTCTATAAAAAGATTTTCTTTTTTATATTGATGGTTTATGAATTACTACTGGAGTTTATATTATTGTGTTAGGTTTGTTATTAAATATTATATTTGTTGAATGTATATGTGTGGGTGTGCATATTATACAGACGTATGTATGTGTATTTATGTGTGAATATTTATGTTTATATACATACAAGGCGTTTCAGAAATCTCCTTACAAATTTCAGGGTGCCAAAAAACCCGTAAACTTAATACAACCGGGGATCTATCTATTTTCGTTTTTCGTCTGTCCATCCGTATGCGTTATAAAAAATTGTGTTTAACAAACGGCTCTACAGAATTAAACCAAATGTGGGTGCATTGTTATTATTGTTAGTTTCAGTTAGTGTGTTAAGTTTCATTATTGTAACCCAACTCATTTCAAAATGGCGGCTATTAAAATCTTTTAAATTGAAATAACTCTAAAACGAGCCATTTTACAATACACAACTTTACTAATTTTAAAAGCACAACTTTTTTTAGTAAACTTTATGACAAATTGTATTTTAAAAGTGGGTAAAATAAACAAGATTTGGAATTTCTTTTCTGGCCGTGCATGCCTTGTTCTCTTCCTTCAACGTGTTTATTTCAAACTGTTAATAATTATTGTACTGCAAAAAACAGTTGGCTTCGTTATTGATATATCAGCACACTGGTCAGCTGATCTATTATTTGTAATAATAACAGTTGTTTTGTTCAATTAATACTATTCATCTATTTTCATACTTGTTTAATTAAAAAAAGACATTTTTGTACAACTACTAAAATTTCAGATAATACACAGTTACTCTTAACAGACAAATGTAAATTAAACTCCATTTAAATACCTAAAATTTAAAATACCTAAAAACCAACTTAATTTATTCATTCCATTGTTGTTCCATTACTCTATTCTGAAAAGTACAAGAACATGTCTTTATGGCAGGACAAGAAATTCAAATCTCATTTATTTTTCACCCAATTTTAAAAACAAAATCAACTATGAAATTGTCATAAATTTTATTAAAAATAGTTGTTCTTTTAATTTGTTTGTAAAATGACTAGTTTTACAGTTTAAAAGTTTGAATGGCTGCCATTTTGATACGATTTATGTTATAATAATGTAACTTAACATACTAACTGAAACTAAAAATAGCAATAATACCCAAATTTGGTTCAATTCTGTAGAGGTGATTCAATTTAAGCTTCAAAGGACCCAAACAAAACGTATTGGTTGCCATCTCTCAAAAAATGCCTGTTCATAATTTATTGGTAAATTTTTTTTTTAATCATTTATAGGGCTGAGATATAATACCTAATTTGTCAAAATTGAATCTATCAATGAAAGCATAAATGAACAAACTATACTGGTATAGTATTAACTGAGGAAACTTTAATTTCTCAAGCCTAGCTAAGACTAAACTCAGCTTTCCATCCTCACTTAAATAACACAGCGACAAAATGTGAACTTCATTAAGCCACTAATGAGAAGTCGGCGATGTTATACTTTTAATTACCTTAGAAATAAGGGTGTCTTACCCTTGTAGCCAACTTCCGGTGTACGGAGGAGTGCGAAATTTAACGACAAGATCTGAAGGAATGTCAGGACGTCGGTTTAGACTTACACATCTGTCATATTTATTGGGATGACATGGTCTTGATTTGTGGCAAGATTTCTGTTCCCTGTAGGAAGAACCTGATTCATTTATGTTACCCTATATAAATCCAAATTTGTTGAACGTTGTTCTAGTGGTTGGTGAGGGAACTTTGTGGAAGATATTTTGAGCACACTAGTCGGTCTGTATAAGGCAGCCCAAAACACACACATAGAGAGTGATTCACGAAGAAACAATCAACGATGTAGTTCAATTATATAAATGTCAATATTAAGAATTACTTTAAAGCAGCAAGAAAAACAAATCAATGTCAGAAAGAACTTTGTTAAAAGAAGGCGTCATATATTTACACAACCAAATAGCAAATTCAATATAAGAATATACGGTCTCATTTGCAATTGGTCAAATACCTCTCCCCCGTTGAATTAAATAAACTGTTTGCAGAGATTAATTTCCAAACCAAATCAAGATTAGCGATCAACAAATCAGTCATCAATAAGAAACTGCCTTGATTAACATGAATCAACAAACCGACGTGTCTGTGTTACAAATCATAAATTATTTCCAAGAATTACAATTCCGATATTATCTTTACAGATCATGAAACCAGTAGGATACTAAATAAGAGAATTTTAAACATAACTTGTTTACCAAGAAAGATAACTTTTGCTGAGCACTTATCACTACAAAGGGTCAAGTTTGCAATGTTTGTCAAAACAGCACACGTTATGATATAGCTTTGTCATTAATTAAAAAATAAATAAATAAATAAAACTCACAAAATGTGTAAATTAACACCAAAACGTTCAGAAACTGTTTTAGCCAATAAAATCAAAGAAAAATTACCTGATAATGAAGTCATTGTCACTAAAGCCGACAAGGTAAACTCACTAGAAATTATACAGCACAAAGTCTATAATAGCAAGGTGTACTATTTTTTTTCACAAATAACAATATTACCCAAATCGACAATCCTACCTCAAAATTTTTTTAAACAATCAACAGTTGTAAACACATTTTAATACAAACAAACGAAGCCCTTAAAATGATCCCTTTGCTCCTAAACTCATAGCTCTCCCAAAATTATATAAACCTGACTTACATAATATAAGACCAGTAGTGATTTTTACTAACGCACTGTCATACAAACTCACCTAGTTTTTGGAGAAAAAAATTATTAAGGACAAAATCAAACTTGAACCCAATCTACCTCTCCAACAGCGCAGATTTAATTTCCAAAATTAAAATAATTTAATCGTGGCAAAGCTCCTTTAATAGACTATTATATTGAGTTTTTTTAATTTTATTATTATTAACTCGTTTCAAGCCCTGTAAACATCCATATTTATTTTGTTTTTAATTATAAGAGGAATATATTCGTCTCTTTATTCACTGCGGTAGAACTTAGAACCGCGTCCAAGGCTATTTCAAAGAAATTAATAAAACATGGATTTGATACTCCTATTTGTTTGTTGTATCTTTTATTACCTATCGGCATCAAACAGAGTAATGAAAAGCATTTTAATAAAAAGAAAAGTAAAAATTTGGGTGATAACAAAAGTCAGCTTTGATCTATTAAAAGTAATAGAATAATATCTGATAAGAATGGAAGTTGGGGAACTTATTTATTTTATATCAAGAACCAGGTGTAGGATTCTGTCAATTGGAAACTGTGAAGGGGTAAAAATAATGTTCAATCGTAATTTAGATATCTCAGTTTAGATATTTAGTACAAACGAGTGAGTGACAGTACTGCTGTACAGTATGTGTAACGAGTATTTTAGTGTTTTACTTTATTACCTATTTCGGTAGCACTGCATAATTTGTATATATTTATTTTTCCCTCTTCTTGTTTAGAGACGAAAATCTCTCGGTTATCATCGACTTACAAGAAAGTTGATGGGTGCCATCGTGGTATTTACTCAGCCTCAACATACAATACAATACAATACAATACAAACAGACCTTTAAAAGTAACGCCCAATAGTTGGTTTCTTGGAACTATTAAATTGTATTGGTAGATCAAGAGATCTCACTCAGTTATAAAACGCTTGTTATGCAGGTTTTCCGTAATTGTGTATATCTTAACGTCGACCTGTGTATTAAAAGAGTCACCACTCGCTTCATACTTGTCAGTATCTCGAGCCTGGAGGACCTCGAAGGAGTTGACATATACACTCCTAATAAACAAAGACCAGAGCACTGTGGTGACAATATATACAGATACACTTTCAAAAGTCCCTTACCACACTTGGAAATAAACAAAATAACAAAAAACAAATTTTTATTTATATTTACCCCACCAGAGGAGTGGGGTAGGGAAACTGGTCACTTTAGTTGTAAATAGTTTTAATTTAGTCTTTGTTAAGATTCCCTCTGAAGATGACAACTTTGTTGTTATAATAGCTATAAGGGTCTAATAGGAATAAACATTTTACTTTTAACAAAAAATTTTGTTTTTTGTTATTTTGTTTATTCCCAAGTGTGGTAAGGGACTTTTGAAAGTGTATCTGTATATACACTCCTGTCGGTGACTCGGAAAACTGTACGAAATTACTGTAAAAATCCTGTGTGGGAAATAAATATCTGTCATTGTAAACAAAATTTTATTTTGAATCCTGGTTAAACAACCCTAGTAAAAGTCTAGACAGTGTAGGACAACACTATCGTCCTCATCACCGATTTTTGTTTGCTTTTTTACCGGTAACTGTCAACCGACATATTTATTTTGGGGAAATGGGGACCAATCTACGTTTCATTCGTGTTTTAAAGGTTACACATTAGCAAAATTTGATCAAAATAAGCCCGATTTCGAAAAAAATCCTAATTTTGTGTTGTTTAATGAGAGCAACCTCCAAACTTTTTAGTTAAGAAAAAACTTCCCTAGGTATGGTCAAACTAAGCTTAAATAATAAATGTGAATAAAATCAGTTAAAGCGTTTGGGCTGTAGAGCATTGCACATTCAACAGGAGACAGGCAGACATCATTAAAGAAATTTTGTTTTTTACAGGACCTCAAAAGCAATATAACTGTAAAAAAATCAACAGCAATTTTTTTAATACGTCACACAACATTCTCTATACTATCTAAATGTGGGAAAGTAAAAATTGTAACCCATTTCGCTAATAGCTGATATATGATATATGATACTCATTTATTTCTTTTTGATGTGTTTTGAATAATTGATGTGTTTGTTTTAGGTTATATTATAAGATGATGTTTTTTGAGGCGAGTAATAACGCAGACTTGCTGTATTAAATGCACACTGCCAATTAAGCATGAAAAATTACATTGTACAAAATTCTCACACATCCATAAAAAAAATAGTTTGTAATGATACTGGTGAACAAACAAGACGAAATCTAGGTCTCATTAATACTTAGTTGAATATTTATGTTTGTCTCATCTAGATTCCCGACATTATCAATATCGAAATTAGTCATTAAATTAATAAAATTATTAATCATTAAGGCTGAGAAACTTCTTTTTTTGGTCCATTTAAGAATATTACAATTCAATTTAAATAAAATATTGTGTAAAAACAATAAATTCTAAAACAAAACAAAAACAACCCCTGTCACAATAATATATGGCGAGTCTAATTTATCCTAAGGTTGAATCTATTTCGAGGATATTTCGTTTACGGTTCCAACTCCACTACAAATAGATGACAAGTAAATTTGCTCAACAAGTTTTATAAAAAGCAGTGTAAACATGGATGTATGTTTAGTTTGTTGAATGTGTTGTACTAGTTTTAAAGTTATTGAATGATGGGTTGCTCATATTATTAATATGTTTTAATCGGACATTTGCCATCATTTGTGTTTATGAAAACTAATAAATGAGGTTTCGAGAGTATAAATCGACTCACGTTATCAAGTGAAATAATTAGAGCACGAAAGAGAGAGACAAAATAATTTCAAAAAAGGTAAAAACACCAGTTGATATCTTTTCTTAGATTATAGATTGAGTTTTAGTTTCCAACATTGGTCTACGTTATTTGTTGTTTTTATCTTTAAGTTTTTCATTTAATAGCGAGAGCTGATTTATACTCGCGAATCGGTGCGTATTATTTTTTATATACATAAATATTGGCAAATGTCAGATTAAAACATATTAATAATGTCTACAATTAGTTGTAAATAGCTTTTGAAAATGGATTTACCGTAATATTAAACACGTCTGAAGTGGTAAAGACAATTCTAGAAATGGCTGAAAAATGAATTATGTAGCCTACATATTAAAATAGTCCCATCTCCCTCCGCTCGTGTAAATCAAGTCCCTACTGGGCCTCGAAGCTGTACGTACGTAAGGTATCTCCACTCGTTACGCTCTTGTCGATCAATTGTTCCTACCGTATATCGATAAGAATATTACATTTTATTGGGAAGTCAAGGTTCATTACATTTTTGACAATAACTCCGCTGTTTGTTATCGTAGAGAATAGACGAGAGTTTGGATTAGTATCAGTACATGCAGGATTGAAATCTACAAATTTACTGTGTTAGAAGTTGAATATCACACAAGATATAAACTGTTTAAAATTACCACAATTTTGACATTTTCAATTCAATCTTTTAAAATTTCTACGTGAGCACGCTATAATCCGCTAAGGCAAATTTCATGATTTTTATAGCCACTTAAAGTACAAACGACAGCGGACGGGGAAACTAACTTTGTCGGTTTTTTAAGCCATAATCATTTTTAAAAAAACAGAGGTCGAAATTTGTGACGATTACCAAAGTTACCCTATTCGTATACTGGGTAAGTAATAAGCTGATGAATTACATGTTTGTTTTTTTCACTTTTACGTTTTTTAATCTTTGAATTTAAAAAATATTAGTATTAGGTACCTTGATGTTGTTTTCTGTACTATAGCAAAAGTAATATTTTGATTTACAGCCCTTAAGAAAGCCTCTTTATATTCACCTACGGTTTGGGGTTGCCTCTTGGGTTTTTCCAGAAGCCTGGACTGGTCTCGCTTTCACAAATCATATACTGTTGTTTTTCTATTATGTTAGACAACTTGAAATCCTATTTTGACAGGTCTTAACTGTCAACCTTGTCTTACCATAACACCTTCTGTAGAGTAAAGTTTGATAATCCCGGAAAACGTCCTCCTTAGTTTCTTTGGCTAATCTTCATGTTTTATGACAACAGATTTCGTGACTGCTCGTGAATACCACACTTTTTTGAGAGGTCAGCGTTCGAAACTATATTGTTTACAATTTGTCATCATTGTTGGTATCATAACATGTACAATTGAAATCCGCAAATTGTATTTAATGTAGTGTGTTATGGAGTTGAATAACACACGTCATATGAACAAAATCTGTTTGAAACTGCCTCCATTATGGGATTTTTTATTTTTTTAAATTTCAATAGAGTTCAACGTGTACACTACAGTCGTCCTATGTAGCAAATTTCATGTTTCTATCGTAATTGTTGTGGCAGTTATCTTACTTACAGACGACGGATGGACGTTATGTTAAAAATAACTTTTTTCTGTTTTCCAAAGTCATTAAACGATCGTCAAACTAAACTATGTTTCATAAACTGGGTAAGTAAAAACAATAAGATATTATTAATAATGATGAAATTATTTTACACTTTATGGTTGAAATAGACAATTTGTGAAAAGCTATAGCAATGACTACATAAATACTATAAGACACGACATAGGATAGGGAAATAGTCTACGCTTTACGGGTGCTGTTCATCACAAGTTTGACTCACAGCTATCAGAAAGCGCTAGCAGCAGGTGCTTGACTGTACGCATCCCACTTGGTTGAGACTGTACAACTGTTCACCTCTCTCTCACAAACCTTTTCACTTACTTCCGTCTTACTAGTTGTTTTACCCAGCTTCGCCCAAAGCTGTGTAGATTGGAGGTTTACTATTATTTCTATAGTCTTGAGCTTGTACATGTTTTTATTTTGATAAGATAATTTTTAATTTGCACATATAATTTAGTATTTATAGGCCTAATGCACAGACATGGTTTTGATGCATCCCTCTACATGTATGTATAGTATGCCTTTTTAAAAAAATAAAAAAATCGTTTTCTTACTCTCTGAATACAAAAAATTGGTTTCACGGTTATGTATGTCTGTGTGTGTCAGAAATATCCAGCTTCAGATTCAGATGAAATTTTGTATCTATTCAATTGAAAACCAATATTTAATTGACAATTTCACCACAATTCCAGACGTTAGTTTATATTTATATTTTAGGGGTTTATGGCCTCCCCCAAAACCCCTAAAAACTGAAAAAATCTAAATTTCTCAAAAATTTGTCAACGTTTATGGGTACTAAAATACTACAACATTTTTATAATTTTTTAAAAGATATTTAAAAGTTTAGTAATTTAGTCTAAATAGAAATATAAAAAATATATAAAAATTTAAAAAAAAATCCTTACCCTAAAATTAATTTCAAATATACCACATCATACAAAAAGAAGCAGCGTTATGAACTATAAGCTTGAAAAAAATGGTATAGTAATATATTTTGGGGAAAGAAAGCCATGAACACAAAAATATGTCTTACCGTTACAAAACTTTTTGATTAACAAAATTATATAACATAGCAGAATAATTTTTATAATTATTTTCAAGATGTACAAAATTTTAGTAATTCACTTGTGAACACAAATCTGTAAAATTATTTTTCCCGCGACTTTTCTGTATACGTTTTTGTCTAACAAAAATATGTTTTTGTCGCGACTTGTCTATAGTTGGGGCCACGGAATCGAGCGGTTTAGTGATTTTGCGATGGCCTACATTGGTTATAATAATGTGAAAATGCCTACATTGGTTATAATAATAAACTTGAAAAATTGAGCTCAAAATAATTAGGCCTAGTATAATTTTTAAAAAATTACTTCCGTTATCGTATTTCTTAATCTGTTGTGTGTAAAATTATCGTTTGAAAACAAATTAATTTATCATTTATTTGTTAAAAAAGGAAAAGATAGTGGGAAACCCCAATACCATACCCACATCTTACTGTAACAATGTCGTGAGGTGTTAAATTGAAGCTGCTAATGCTTTTCTGTTAACTGCTTTTCTTCTATCTGTTTTTAGGTTTTTTTGCTTTATTTCAATGTTGATGTAGTGAAGTAAGGAGTGTTTGGTCAGTGTAAACGTTTATATCTATTTTGTGAGTTGTTTGAAAATTTTAAACATGAGTTGTAAAATTTGTTATGCAAACATGTTTTTGATTGTGAAATCAGTCATAATTGCGTTTTCACCCATTTTATCATTTGCGTTTGAAAAACTAGTGGTACCAGTTAAGGGTTAATGTAATATTACATCCCATTATAAATTCATTGTATGTTGCAAGTATATAATGGCTAACATAATAGAATATTACGTTTTGAGAATGTAATTTAATTATTTATTACCAACACTTATAAACGTTTATTTTTATCCTGCCAAATTGTTTTATAGCCAGAAACAGATAACGACAGGGCAGCAGTTAAAAAAAAAAAAAACTTAGAAAATTGAACACAAATATTCTTACTGCTTAGTCCTATGATGTTATTTCTTGTTATATTTTTAAGTAATAATATATTTTATAATTTTGCGATATTTTAGTTCTATGTTGACTTTATAAATTTGTATTTAGTTATTAGTTTCACTTTTTTTCACAAATTTATCAAGCTATTATTAAGGTTTTTATTTTATTATTTTGACTACAAATGAATTTTATCTGTAATATTTATGATTTTTACAATTTAAATCATTTCCTTAGTCCTATGATGTTATTTCTTGTCATATTTTTATGTAATAATATATTTTATAATTTTGCGATATTTTAGTTCTATGTTGACTTTATAAATTTGTATTCAGTTATTAGTTTCACTTTTTTTCACAAATTTATCAAGCTATTATTAAGGTTTTTATTTTATTATTTTGACTACAAATGAATTTTATCTGTAATATTTATGATTTTTACAATTTAAATCATTTCCTTAGTCCTATGATGTTATTTCTTGTCATATTTTTATGTAATAATATATTTTATAATTTTGCGATATTTTAGTTCTATGTTGACTTTATAAATTTGTATTTAGTTATTAGTTTCACTTTTTTTCACAAATTTATCAAGCTATTATTAAGGTTTTTATTTTATTATTTTGACTACAAATGAATTTTATCTGTAATATTTATGATTTTTACAATTTAAATCAATTCCTTAGTCCTATGATGTTATTTCTTGTTATATTTTTATGTAATAATATATTTTATAATTTTGCGATATTTTAGTTCTATGTTGACTTTATAAATTTGTATTTAGTTATTAGTTTCACTTTTTTTCACAAATTTATCAAGCTATTATTAAGGTTTTTTTAATTATTTTGACTACAAATGAATTTTATCTGTAATAATTATGATTTTTACAATTTAAATAATTTTCTTAGTCCTATGATGTTATTTCTTGTCATATTTTTATGTAAGAATATATTTTAAAATTTTACTATGTTTTAATTCTACGGTGACTTTATAAATTGTCTTTACTGCCCCCCCCCATAAATTTATCAAGCTTTTCTTAAGGTTGTTATTTTATGTTGTTACGTATGTAAACAAAGTTTTCAAATCTCTTTTGTAAAATATTGTAACAAATATTATTAAAACATTTTTTATAAACGTTTTCAATAGTATCCAAACAATATTTTATTAATATTTTCGAAACATTAAACAGTATTGCAAAACATTTTCCCATAAACCAAAATCAAATATGTTTTTAACTTCTTAAAAAATATTTTCCGGCGTATATTAGAAAAATGTTGAGAAAAGATTTATAAAATATTTCATTACAATATTTTCAATATATTTCAAAATATTTCTAAAACTATAAACGACCAGTGTTTCCGTAACAATTTTTTTTAAGATTTTTAAAATGTATACGATCACATGGATATTTTACTCATAATTACGATCGTCTTGGGGAAAGTATTATTTTAACGTTTTTGTTCTTTTAACTAGAATTGCATGATAGTATGAGTATTTAGAAAATGTTTTCAGCAAAAGCGGATGTTTTTGGTGCTGTTAGTAGTGACGAGTCCGGGTGCAGAGAAATGACCAGTGCAGTAGGTTAGATTATTATTTATTTACTTAACGTCGCAACGCAACTGAAACATTGTTTGACCGTAGAGCCACCTAGCGCCAGTCACATCAACTTCAGATTCTCTAGCAGAGCGACAGCTCCACACCCTAGCGGGTATTGGACAACTCAAGAATAAGCGTAGAATATTTAACATGGCAATGTCGTGTCTTATAGTATTTATGTAGTCATTGACTATAGGACCAAAAGTCAAACTTTTAAATTTTTCATAATTGATTTGATCTATTTTGATCTAATTTTATTACAATATAATCTCTAATAATTAAAACAAAATGTGTTAATTGTCATCTTTCAAAAAATGGTGGCTCAGTAATTGTCAGGTTAAAATGGAAACGAATCGTGAGAGACGTTTTGAAAGTTTAAATAGTCTTCCTTTATATCGGCCTAAACTGTTTCAGTGAATTGTAAACACCAAAATCAATTTGTCAAATCGCAAATATTAAACTTTTGAGGCGTAATTTTAAAATACATAAATAAATCCAGACCACCGCCAGGCCGTAACAAATTTTGAGTTTTAGTCTTGTGGCCATTTTCAGCCAAAATTTAGTCTATCAGTAGTCTACTAGGTTATGTGTATGAGTGTGTACACTGTTTATATTTCCAATTTTGAGGTTATTTTTCATAATAAATTTGTTTTTTGTTTTTTTTTAGTTTTAAGACTCTTGTTCTTTCCTCGTAAAAGACAAGTTTAGGTGTATCTAATAGCCTAGTTTCTGAAAGGCGCTATTGACAAATTAAGTGCTCTACATATGAAAAGCTATCTTGCAAATAATGTTTATACATTTATCTTGGAAATCTTCACATTTCATGGCCTCAGGAAAGCGAAAAAGTGATTTATGACATTCCGTCCGTCAGTCGTTGTAGTCTGTACGTAAACACAGTAGCGGTTACAAAATTATAATAAAACATGAATGTGATATGCAACTAAAATGTGCTCCTTTTACTGTTGTGTTTGGTGTTTTTTCATAATTTGTACACGAAAATTTGATATTGTGAGACTGTTAAAAAGTTACATTGGTTACATTTCTGAAACTGCTGCATGTGAAAGACTGGGGATTTACTAGAGTCAACCAAAGGTAGTCGCCAGCCCAGATGTCAACTTAGAAAATACAAATAAATGCACATAAATCATTCAATATTTTGTTTTTTACACACACACGATTGCCTCTTCTATACCAACTTATCTCGTATATTGAAAACTTGTTTTTTACGAATCCATTATACGTACTATAAGGGTATCTTGCCCTTTGCTAATGGCAAACATTTCAATTTTCGTTTTTGACACATTTTCACAATTCATGGATTCAGAAAACCGAAAAAGTGATTTTTTATATGTGTTATCTGTTGCTGTTATACTCGACCACAATAGCAGCCACATAATATAAAGTAGAACATATAAAACCCTAATGAAATTTAGTCAAATTTTTTATTAACAATGTCAAAATGTCGGCCATTTAAAACTGACTTTTTTCTCGTGTCTAACAAAATAAATTTGATAGCAATTTGCAGATATCAATTCTATATTAAATTATACAAACGCCACGACTCCACAATGACAAAT
The DNA here is from genome assembly GCA_963513935.1 of Aphrophora alni. Taxonomy (NCBI): domain Eukaryota; kingdom Metazoa; phylum Arthropoda; class Insecta; order Hemiptera; family Aphrophoridae; genus Aphrophora; species Aphrophora alni. The sequence goes on along the minus strand of OY740772.1, from coordinate 28,374,246 downwards.
AGGGAAGTTATTGTAAAAAATAATGAATTCTGATCTCCCAAGCAAATGTAATAGTTAAGATACGATATCCGTCAGGGCCAAGTCACCGATACAAGTGTAGTGAGTGGAGAGACCCGCTAGGTCCGAGACTAACAAGAGCGAAGCGAGTAGAGACTATATAATATATTTACATATATCTCCTGTTATGGACAAGTCATCGCGAGGTGGAATACATAACCTGTGTAACAACTGTTTGGAACAAACTTACCAAACTGAGTAAGATCCCTTGATATTTAGAGAATATCCTTCTATTACATTATATGATAGGGCTGGGAAAGTACCTTGATAGCGGCCACTAACTTGTTTAAGTTATATTGCTAAAATAAACTCAGTTCGGACATTTTTATTTCAATGCTGGTTTTAGGGAGATTTCCATTCTTCTAGTGGTAAACCATAATAAAAAGTCCTGTACATAATGTATCAAAACCACTTAGATTGTAAAGGGAAAGTGTTTAGACTGCATTTTCAACTTTATCCCTGAATATCATTTTAAAATACGGTATTAGATACAATGGTAAGTGGAAAATTTGTATTGTTAAGACAAGTGAAAATTAGAACAAGGCTAGAAAAAACAATAACCAGGAAGAAAATAGTAACCAAAAAAAAATTAACCAAGAAGAAAATAGTAACCAAGAAAAAACAATAACCAAGAAGAAAATAGTAACCAAGAAAAAACAGTAACCAAGAAGAAAATGGTAACCAAGAAAAAACAATAACCAAGAAGAAAATAGAAAGAAGAAGAAACAATAACTGAGAAGAAAATAGTAACCAAGAAAAGACAATAACCAAGAATAGATGCAAGTTGACATTTTACTTTCTTATATATGCCCAACTAAAGTATATTTTATGTGTCAAAAATAGATGTCAATTTTGGAATTGGGTATAGCTGAGTTGGAAAGTTTGTGCAATGTTTTTGTACTTTTATGTTATCTACTTATTCTTGATTCTTACCTCGTGTAGAAAAATAATTCTTCATAAAATTAATTTTTCCTTTTAAATTTTGAAATAATTCAAAATGTTTGTATCTAACAAATATTAATTCTCGACTTTTTTTGTTTCAAAAATCATCTTATCGAACAATATTTTTTGTATAATATATTAAAAAATAAAACGCAAAAATAAAGAATTTTTTCATAGGTTTGAGATAATTATTTGTGAAAATTTTAATTTCAGAACGAATTTAGTTGTTCTTTACGGTTTTTTGTTTCCAAAAAAGGTTTGATAAAAATCTCTTTTGGAAAAGGCCGTGTAATAAAGTACTCGTCACGTGATCATTATAATATACTGTACAGGTTCCCATAAATCCGTTTTTAACTTGGCTAGGCTGAACGCTGCCTCTTTCTTAGTTACACTAAGATCACATGTTTAAAAGTATTTCACAGTCATGGTCCCTGAAAGTACCGTTGTAATGGTCGTTATACCGAAGACCCTTACAGAAGGTCGGTCCCTCCCCCTCCCCCTTATACCCTAGGCAAACAGAAGATGTGAAACAAATTGCATTTCCACAGTGAAAGGTTTTGTCTTACTGTCTTGAGTGTCTTCGTGATATAATCCATCTTGTCCCAAGGAAGGTTGTTTCTGTCCAATCCTTGGAAATGGAAAACTAGTAAATATTTACCCCATGGAGATCGTACTTCGTTATGTTTTAAAACTAAATATTTTACAATTTACATCGTCACTCTCTATATAAAGAGTTGCTGGAAAAATAATAGATGTTCATGTGGAAATATCCATTTTTGTTCTTCTTGTTCTAAACATTACAGGAGTGTAATTCAAATAAAATATTTTATAACCTAAATAGAAGTACTAAACATTTGTTTAGGGTTACAATAATCAAGTTATTGATAGCAAGTTTTATCAATATAAACAAAAATCTTCAATTTATCATTTCTGCACCCCCCCCCATACATAGGCCTGTTTCTTATGAAAGAAATGTAGGTGTAAGTGAGTAATAATTTAAATTTTGCATATAGGTTTTTTAAACTTCTCTAGCTTAAAAATAAAAATTCATAAATCAGGCTTCCTGATGCACAACTAGACCACCCAAAGAAGAGATTTTTAAACAATCGGTCCAACCGTTTGAGCTGCACATGTATTTTTTTGTGGATTTGATCCTAGATCTAAAACAATGTTTTTTTTCGAAATTTATAAATGTCGTCTACCGTGGCTAAAATCAATGGTGGAAAAAAGATTGTACAAACTTTGTCACCCATCCCCAAATAAGTCGGATTTAATTTATATCAAGCTAAAGATTTTATCGAAATCGGTAGAACCGATATTGAGAAATGAAGTATTTTATAACAGCGCCACGGCCGATTTTAACGTTTTTTACCGATAACTCACGAAGAGCCACTTTTTGACAGACCAATACGTTTGGGTCCTTAGAAGCTCGAGTAAAATTTTATCAAAATCGTTAGAGTCGATTTTTGTGTTTTTTTTTTCTTTATGGCAACCAGACCCAAATTTTGTGATACCGAAAAAATGAAAACAACGTACCGAGATATGGACAAAATGTGCATACACACCAAATTTGATTAAAATCTGTCAACGTGTTTTGACATAAAACAGATATATTGGCAATAAAACTTGACATCGATTTTTTGAAATGTTTATTAGCTCATTATTATGTAAACATTGACAAAACTTCATTCGTGAAAACAGATGTTTATTCAAAATTGACACTTTAAATGTACAAATATTATGAATTTTATTAAAATCAATCTACAAATATGTTAAAAATTTGTTGTTAATTTTGTATTTTTGCAAGATTATATAAAATAACACAATAAAATTGAGGAATATATTTTTTAATTTTTACTTTCTCCTAGAAAGATTTATCCTCCATTCTTTCCCACACCTGACTTACTCTCTCATTGGCAGTGTTAACAACCAATCAGACATCAGCTCCAAACAGGTAACCGGTCTTGAACAGGTAAAACAACAATATGGAATCTCGGAATAGTCTGCTCATCTTGTAAACACAGATCTCTATTCTCACAAGTTGTCAGCGATAGGAAATTTTAAAATACACGTACAGCTGACGTCATAGGATCTAAATTAATTTATTGATATTAGTGAATCATTGACGAAATCTACTTTGTTCAAATATGTCCATAAAACATATTATAACCCAATATAGGATGTACAGATTAGAAGAAGCATCAGGGAAAAAAAGAAGAAATTTAACAGCAGACAGTTAGTAAATTTTAATATTCTTCACCTTACTGGAGAGCTTTTAAATAATAATATATTTGTTCTAGTTACGTCTGCTCATCCAAAATTGTATCAATGCATTACGGCCGTTTCGACTATTTATTCAGCCATGGTTACATGCGTTATTTTCGGTAATATATATATATATATATATATATATATATATATATATATATATATAAGAATTTGTTCCAATGTTGAGGATTTCTATACATAAGTGTTCCATTGCTGATGCGTTTGGCCTTTTCTGATGATCATCAGAATAGGACATCTTTATTTTATATTTCAGTGTATATGTATTGCATACTACTTTGAGTCTTAATTATTTTTATAATTGACTTCTACTTTCGTGTACTGTTAAAAAAATTTTACATTTAATAAATCATTGTGGACTAAAGATTTTTGTTTTTAGCAATGATCTTAATAGCAATGAACCCTAATAGAAGTTAGTATTACTTCAAAAAAACTATTCGAAATTTAAATATTACAGTACATTAGAAATCCTTTAAAATTGCTAACAGGTCCTATTTTACATCCTAATTCGTCTCAGAATTAAAATATTAATTTATTTCGTTTCCAGATTTGATGTTTAGAAGTTCATTTAAAAACTAATAATCTTTAGGCTATATACTTTATTTTGGCTTTATTAGTTCAATACTCATACTGAATCTTTAATTATATAATTATTTTATGTATAGATATTCTTTCTTGCAAATATTTAATGCTTGTACCGGGTGATTCAGAACTTCATGCCATCTCTCGGGAAGTGATAAAATAATTGTTATACTAGCGACCGAAATATTTGGTAAAACTCCATTTTAAAAATAAAACAGCACACAATATGTTGTAAGTTCTACTATTTTTATTGAGTCTTGCCGACCATGGTTTCGTCCGTGACTGCATTCATGAGGCAACTTATCACAGACATCTAAAAATCATAATTTAGAAGAGAAAATGAAAAGAACATTTTGACGAATTTTTATTTTAAAAAACTGTTGAGACATAGTCTTGTGAAATGAATATTGAGAGAGATCCCACAATATATTTACCCGGCGAGTCTTTCCACAATGGTAGTTTTAGAGAGTGTGTGAGAGAGAGATTGTGTATTTTTTTTAAAATCTAACAAAAAAATATGCTGAAATATGCAAAAAAAAAGCAAATTTTAATTCTTTGGAAGAAAGAATAATGTTTGTTTGGCCTCGTGAATGCCGTCACTAGCAAAACCATGGTCGGCAAGACTCAATAAAAATAGAATTTACAAAATATTGTATATTATGTGCTGTTTTATTATAAATTTTATATAAATAAGAAAAAAAACACGTAATCCTCAGCTTGGAAACGCTTCTCGTACCAGCTATCCGCAATTTGGTTTTTTTTACTAAGTAGGCCCTAATTCCAACTGTAGTAAACTAGACGACGACTCTAACGACTGAGCTATGCGTTCCTTTGAGAATCAACACAGTTTTACATTTTTTCCCATGTTTAAAATAAAATGTATTTTAAAAAATATTAGAGAAGAAAAGATATACAAGAGTGTAACAGTGTTTTTAAAAACACAATTTTAACCTTAATTTGTGAATGGCGGTTAAGGGCTCGTGATTATGTGGTAAGCCGGCCCAGACTTAAGTTATGCACAGTTGTATATATTAAACTCGCAGCTGTTAGAACAGAAATATATTATTTACAGTATGATATGTAAAGTATAGTTACAGTACAAGTCCATTGTAATTCCTTCGTTAGTTTACTTTATTATTATTTTTTTTTACATGTTTTTAAATCAAGAGGTATATAAAAAATTTAGAAAAACTCATATTTAGAATTTTTAAAAAAACTCTGCGAAGAAAAAGGTAAATGAATTTCATCAAAGAAATATGTAATATGTAGCCTAATATTTTTGTTAAAACATATTAGTTAAGATAATTACTTCTTAAATAATAATTATCTGGTGTAATTAAGTTGTTACGGTTTTACTGGACACGGAAACTAGGGGCATCTATTAAATCGTTCACGAAAAAACATCTTTTTTTTAGAGTTAACGACTTTTCAAATATTCAACCAAGAAAAGAATTCAGTATCAAATGTAAGCCTACACCATAAGAAGAAAAAAACTTCCTATAAAACACATTATATTAGTAGTTGTTGTAATAGTTATATAGTCCACCATTATCAAATAAGTTTACAATTTACGTTCACAAACTGCGTTATTGAGACAAGAGTGATAACGTGAGAATAACAACAGAAACTGGCGGGAATTATACCAATTCTTATGGTCCTACCCGTTCACTCAGATATTAATTCTATTCAGTCTGTGCAGGTGAAAACATTAAACATCCATACTAAACTGATTTGTTTTATGCAAAAGATCAAAAATGTAAAAGGCCACCAATTTTAAAATATACAAAATGATTTTTTAAAATTTTTACTCTGATAAAACGTTACTTAAAGAACTCGTATACCAATTATAAATTCATACAGTATCTATTTCAGGAAGTCCATTAGTAGAAAATATTTTATATTAACAATCATACGACGTGGCCTACCCGTCTAGCGATTGGTGCTTTTATACTGTTATCCAGTATTTCATATTAATAACAATATTAAACTAAACTAGCGAGAAATTGTTTAAAAAAATTCGTACACTCTTCTCGTAATAAGATTTTATATCCAATATGCGTTTCAACGAGTTATAAGTTATCTTTGTAGCTGTACACATGAAAAGGGCGACTTTATCGTTGAAACGCGTAGTGAAAATAAAATGTTATTACGAGAACAGTGTATGTTTTTTTTGACAAACTTTATTTCATAGTTTTGCTATTTACATTATATCATTCTATAGAAATTTAACGAGGTGAAAAAGTTACTGGACACTTTTTATAAAAATTTGGAATTTTTTGAGTTAATTCCATTAAAAAAATTTAAACAGCCGCCATTTTAAAACCGATTATTGGGAACAAGTTGGGTTTTCTCTTTTTTTTTTTTCAAACTATGTCTTTAAGTTGATGAATAACGTACAAAATTTCAACACAGTCGATAAGGCCGTTCTAGAGATATAAATGTTTCAGTTTAGAAAATAATAATACAGGGATAGCTGGTAAAAATCGTTTCCAGACATATTTATATTTACGGTTTTTTTACTAGCTATCCCTGTATTATTATTTTCTAAACTGAAACATTTATATCTCTAGAACGGCCTTATCGACTGTGTTGAAATTTTGTATATACGTAGGCCCATATACAGGTTCAGGTAGTGTATTTATAAATGTGCAAATATAGCAGAGAATAAAATTAAAATAAATTTTAAAATGTTAGCGTTAGTAGGTTGTGATTGTTTTTTGAAACAATTAGCCTACTCGGTAAATTTTCAAGTAGCCTATTGAATAGTTTGAAGAGCCATACTGTAAGAAATTTTTAAGCGTAAAAGTAATGACGTAAGATTGTTATGTAGAAAGTCTAGTTTTGAGATTTATTATGCCAAATATTGTTCTGCGTAATTGGGGTCCTCCCACCCTAAAGCAAACAGCAGTATCTCAGTAAGTTCTAACCATAAAAACCTTAAAATGGTAGACCATAATAAAAACATTTGATACATTTCTATCCTTCTGTTATATATTTGATTATTTATTATTATTTTATATTTTAGTTTGTTTTTTGGTCATTATATCAATTATGAAATATATCATTTTGTTAGTGTTAATATGATTTGTTTTGTATTATAAATGGGTTAATAAAACTAGATTAATTACAAAAGTAATTTTACCGTTACTTTGTAACTTATAAAATAAACCCCAATTACTGGAAATTCTTCCAAAAGTAATGGATAAGAATTACATGAAACTTGTAGCCTATTTATTATTTTGATAAATTCCATTCTTATTCTATGTTTACTTTATTTATTATTTAAATTTATCTTTGTTCGTAAAATAACTTTTATAGTTCGCTTAAATATTTTTAAATATATAGGCCTAGTCACACTTGAACACCCGTACCGCCGCCATTTTTAATCGGACTTGTATTATTTACTGCTCATTTCTAAGATAACGTTAACACGGATGTTTCCCTTTTTTTTAAATCGCAATTTTTTGTTCTTTAAAAAAAATTAAAATCAAGTTTGAAAATATTGCAAGTTCTTTTTATTTTTGCTGGTCAATGAAATCCGATATCGAAATTTTCAAAGAGAGGAAACCTCCGTTATTTTATCTTATATCTCTTCGAAAAAGAAAAAAAGGGATTTCTTACTTCTAAATAAAGCAAGTACAAGTAGTGTTCAAAGGAAAAGTACTGTAATTAGACGTAGGCTATGGTGTGGCTATCCACATAGCCACACCATATATATAATGGTGATTATATAAGAACTACTCAGTTGCGCGTGAAACATACTTTTACAAGCAAGGGCGGATCCAGGACTTCGCCACGAGGGGGGCGCTTCCGGGGGGTAGGAATACCACCCAGTAAAGAGGGGGGTCCGGAAAAAAATTGGTATTTTTGTTGTAGTCTAAAACGTATTTTAAGGCAATCTTATCTTAAAATGTTATAAAATGTTTACTCATAAAGACCAACATATATATTTAATTGAAGGACTAAGTTTTTTTATTTACATAAACTTATAAGGATTATGATGATGTTTTGGAGTTTTGGAGATTTATCTTCATATACAACAATCAAAACGTCTATATATTAAACTGTAAATTTTAATAATACATAATTTTACATAGATTTAAGTCCCTACGTCCTTCGACATGTTCAAGAGAGTACTAAAAAAAAGGGAAGAGAAGGGCTGGATTGTGAACTACGTATGACGCAGTTCTTTCAGGTTTTCCTTTTCCACGAAACTGGTTCCTCGAAGATGCTTTGTTTCAATTTTAATTTTATAATTCGTATAAAAACTAGATAAATTATAGAAATATTTAGTTATTTCTGGATTCAATAATTAACTTATATTAAACAAATAATAATAAAGAAAAACTGCAGAAACTTAATCTGGATGAGATTTTCTTTCACCTATAAAATTTGTAACCTTAATTAATTATTGAAATAAAGTTTCAATGCATAGATAAAAAAATCATGAAATTAAATCGGCTGAATCGCAATGAAATATTAACAAATTTGGATTTAGTACATTATTTTACCGATTTGTGCCCGAAATTGATTACATAGTATTTTTGTCAAGTATTATCTAATCAACAATTAATTCAACGATCATGAGGCACGACAGTCTAATGCTCAAACTAAACAAACGTTATCATATAAGAAACATAACACTGAACATGTAAGCCTACAAAAGTACTGTCACTCAATCAACTCAACACAAACAGACCGCCTTATCGCCACCGGCGCCGTCGACCTTCCGTGACGTTTTCGTAGGCCTACGTCTCTATGTCTACGAATATCAGGTTAGCCACTAGCTGGCCTACCTCTGTACCTTAGCGCTATTTCGCAAATAAGCTTTCATCACTGACATGGCCGGATCTAGGAACCCCGAAACCCCGCAATTCGGGGGGCGGGCCCTTAGGGGGCCCAAAGGTCCTCTACTCAAAAAATAAATGAGGCTAAAATAAAAAAATATATATAAAATATTGAGTTCAAGCAGTGGCAGAAAAGGTTTTTAACACAAAAGTTATAATTTAATTAAGTGTAAGAAAAGAGATTAAGTGTTAATTTCTAAACGTTTTACACTTAAATTGTGTACGGTTCCCTCCTTCCCTCTATCCATGTCTGCTCAAGGGGCCCTTGGAGAAATTTTGCTGGAGGCCCTCAATTTGTAGATCCGGCACTGATCACTGAGTACTTCATTTGACAATATACTACCGACTTTAGAACGTCTTTAGTTTTCCTTGTATACAGTATTGCAGCATAGTCGTATTTTACTTTACTTACTTGTAATTTCTATATTAACTTTTTTTTTTGCTAACGGGGGGGGGGGGGCGCGATCCATCCAATCGCCCCTCACTGGATCCGCCACGGTTTTACAGGTAAAAGGCACTACTTTCAATACTGTTTGCAATATTACAACTCAATTTTTTTTTAAACATATAGGTGCGCCAAAGTATCGAATTTAAACTATTCAACGAAAATAAAACACCTAACTTATGAAAGTAGGCTACACTTGTAAACTGTTTCTGAAATATATTTCTTTCAAAAATATGATTACATACAAACAATAATGTAATTGAAAACCTACTATTTAATTAAAATACTAATTTCGGTTAGAATCCCCGTTAGTAGGGGATAAACATTATTCATTAAAAAAAGATACAAAACATTTATAAAACGTTTTATGTTTTTAACTTATGTAAACGTTTATACTCTACAGTCTATACTGCCTGGCAGTGAGCTACCATTAGAACGGAAGGAAGGAGTAGAAATGGATAATATTTGACTCGTCAATTAGCCAATTGTTGTTGTCACAAGAAAACCGAGTAATCGGAAGATTGTTTTCTATTCTGTTTTTGGCCAATTTTTCATCATTTTCATTCTACCTCGTATGTTTATTGTTAAATTCCTAGCAAATGTGGTAAAACCATTGTTATTTTTATAAATGATTAAGTTCCCTGGTTAAAAATATTATATTGGATGGCAATTTCTTTTGATTTTATCAAATGTTTGCTTATTTTTAACCGATTTTTCGTCTACGAGTATTTTTCATTCTTCATAGTTTTTGACCGATTATGACTAAATTTGGCAAACGTATTGTTTATGGAAAGAAGTAATTTGATTCATGATCGGAAAGATATTCTGAAAACGTTGATTTTTTTAGTGTGCTTGCTTACGGAGATGTGTGTCTTGTTTACAATGCAGCAGAATACAAAATACATGTTAAAGTTGATATTGCCAACTGCAAGATACGTGGTCCAACATTTCCCTACTTTTATGGCATTTCCCACACTTTATAATATACGAGTTATTAGAATTCTGGTGCGGGGCAGTCTTGGCAACCAAAAAAAACATAAAAATCTAAAAATGGCCAAAATGGAAGATACGTGGTATTAGAATTAAGCTAGCTGAATGTAATTTTTATTGCCTTCAAAACCCGACCATTAAAATATCATTAGAAAAAGCAAGAAGTTGTTACGTAGTTGATACAAAAGTAACAATAAATTATGAAAACCTAATGATGAATATACTTACCCTAGTTAGATTAGTTTAAAATTTTATTCTGAGTACAAAGTATTTCACAATTTAGTTGTTGCAAATACGCCGTTTATCTAATTTAAAAAAATAATAATAAATTTCAAATTTAAGAAAAACAAAATTCATGTTGCTTCGGAATTACGAGTGGTATTTCTGTGTTTCATCTGGTAGGCTAAACGTTTTATTTTTTTATTTAATGATTATAAATCATACATATAGCAACCTAGCAAGTTATATATAGGATGACTGAAAATAGACGTATACTAACCTTTATCTTTGTTGTTAATTAAGAATACTTATAGTTTGAGGCAAAGTTCTTTTGTAGTAAAGTGTTAGGTGGGAGTCAGTGTTTATAAAACAATTCAAACTGTACATACGGTCATGTCATACATATCTGTAAAGGAGTTGATGAGAAAGACAAATTATTCTAAGATCTTTTTTAACCACTGTTAAGTAGTAGTTGCTGTTAACGTGACTGTATAATTATAAATATAAAGTAAATTGCATTTACTCACCACAACATTATTGTTATTTGTGAAATTTGAATTATAATTTATGTTCCTGTCTCATTTTAATAGTCTTGGGGAGACTAGACAAATGACAAAAAACTGATATGACTAATGTGTAAAGACAAGATAAGATGAGCAATTATCAGGATACATTAACAACATTACAATTAACATGAACAACATGTTTTAAAGTGGAATTGAGAGAGAGAGAGAGAGAGAGAGAGAGAGAGAGAGAGAGAGAGAGAGAGAGAGAGAGAGAGAGAGAGAGAGAGAGAGAGAGAGAGAGAGAGAGAGAGAGAGAGAGAGAGAGAGAGAGAGAGAGAGAGAGAGAGAGAGAGAGAGAGAGAGAGAGAATAACTGAGAGTGGGAGAGCGATTCACTCTCCAAATTTTAGGAATCGTTGGGCCGTTCTATTATTAGAACGTGGGAATAAACTATAATTTTGTATCTCCTATTTCCTAATCCCCCCCCGTGTTGTATTTCTGTTACCGGTAGTTCATCGGTATCCCAAACAAATTACTGTAGACTAGCAATATAACATTTTCGTTTTATTTTTGTAGTTCTAACATATGGACCGGAAGGTTAGCTTCCGGTCCAGCAGATTCTTAGTCTCTCGCAGGTAGAGCCGAGCTCCAGCCGCACTTCCTAAGTATTCAATGGCTTGACTCACAGTAAAGTTGTGCAGTGACTCAGTTACAGTGCCTTAGTGGAATTGCGCCTTTACTAATTAATCATCATTTTGTGATTGTGTCAATTATTGAAGAAAGTGAACAATTAAAACGTTATTTTAATATTAACAAATTTTGTAGCCTTTAAACAAATTATTTTAGAACTTTTTTTAGACATATCTTTTCCTCTGAAAACAACTTTAGCCCTACTCTTAACGTACCCAATAAAAAAGTGCTGTTTATAGCTTTGCTGATTAGTTTTGCCAGTAGAAGAGTTAGAAGAGGTAATACGTTACTAGGTAAGTAAAATAATATATAATATAGCTATTATCTCCTAAATTATTCTCGTTCTTTAATCAATTATTAATTAAGTAAGGTATCTTGATTTTTTTTTTAATGTATTAATAATAATTTTTATTTGAAATAAACCTATCTAATAAAAAAATAAAATTAAAAAAATTAAAAAAATATATTTTAGAGTAGTATGCAAGATATATTTTGACATACTGATATTAATGAAATATTTTTGTTTAACCAGAGATCATTAACCATTTATAAATCTCACGACAGGGGTTGGCACGTGTGAACTAATAACGCGGCCTTTTTTCTAGCTACTGTTTGATCTTGACCGTGAAAGTGTGTAAATTTGTTTATGTTTAGTGATGGGACTATCGACTAGTTTTGTATTCGTTACATGTTAACAGTTGCCATTTTCATTTGTTCCGTTTTTCCTTGAATATTTTCTGCCTGTCTAAAAAGGGTACAAAGGAACATAACCCTAAAAAGGGTAAGAAATATTTTCAATTGCTTTAGATGTAGTGTTTAGCCTAATATATTTGTATTATTATATCTTTCATCTTTACATATTTCACCCCCTTCTTTTCAATCCTAATATCTCTGACGATGTTGTTCAATCATTTCAAATAAGATCTATGGACACTGCAAAATTAAAATTTGTTACAAATTGCATAGCTTAAAGTTTTTTTACTTATTATTATTATTATTTTTTTTTTTTTGTAGTAATTTGATTTGTGTACATATAGACTAGATAATTGAAGTTTGATTACGAGTTTTGATAATTTTTTAAAGAAATTAATGTAACCCAACCCTTTTCAACATTTCTTTAGACTTTTAGGCATAATAAATGTTTTGGGAAAAAGACAGTAAAAAATTATGAAAATATAATAAAGCTTTTTTTCTAACTTATTAATTTCACTACGAGAAAATAAAACAAATAGACTTAATGTTTCTAATCGCCAAATGGTTAACTCGAATTTTTTGTAAGTTAGACAATATACGTTATCCTTAAACCTTTTGATATTTATAAAATCAATCAAATCATTTAAACCGTCAGTATAAAAGTAGTTCCTTTTCGTGTTGGAAAATGTTTATACTATGTAAAGCTTTATTATAAAGTGTTCAGTGACGGTTGAATCGGGTATAAGTTTTGATTTAAACTGAAATTTTGTTTCAATAATTACTCGTACATAATATTATTTTATCATAAAAAATGATACAGCATCACTTGGCATTTAAATTGCCCGTGACCCTGATGGAAAGCACCATATGATGCTAAAAGTGGAATTCGTATTTATTGCTCTATTTAATAAATGGTTAGTTGTGTTTGTACAATTTGTCGACAGCCTAGCTTTTAATACTTCCTAAATTAAAATATATTTTACTACACTAAGTCTTTTCTTTTTACAAGGAACCTGCACACGACGCCTTTTTCAAGAGACATCTTATGATGAAAATCCATCTTCACCGAAACATACGAAATCTCCACGGCTAGAATGTCATCAGGTAAGAATTAAAATTATTAGATTTTGACAAAGCAAAACAATAATTTATTGCAAAAATATTATTTTTTAAATTTATCACTTCTTGTTTGGCTCCACATTCGATTGCCGGCCCTGTAACCAGGATCAGCCCCCCCACCTATGTTCGCGTGCTATTCTATGTTTCAAAAATTACATGGTAATTTTTAACTCTTTGCAAATTTTATTTAAACTGATAATTGATAATAAGGAATAATTAAGCCTATCAGTTCAATCTAAAAAACAAACTTTATTGACAAAATTATTGCAAACATAAATTAAAGTAAATCATTCACTTTTATTTTACTGAAAGTACATTTCCATTTTGAGATTGATTTCCCTTACTGACCAAGATTAAAATTCAAGTTGACAAAATAATAAGATTATTAAAAAGTTAGGAGCTAAACTATTAAAATGTTTTGAAGTGTTTAATACTCTTATAACAGAAAACTTACTTTGATGTTTGATAGTCTATTTAATCGTAGCTTTCTTTTCACTAAAATCATTAATAATCTAGAAATAATATTATTTTACTAAACTTTGACTTTGTAATAATTATATATTTGAATTTTTAATTTATAATCCGCTGTAAAATATTCTGCAATAAATATTAAAAAAAAATTAAAACAGGGCTAGGCCAGGGCCCCCCACCCGGGGTCCCGGGCCTTGTGACCAGAGTTGCACCAGCCCCACCCTTGTGGGGGCCATGTGGCTCCACCGAAATCGCGTCCATCCCATCCCACACCTTTTGTTTCCTTTTGCCCATACCGGTCTAATGTAACCATAGCAGCAAAGAGCAACGGTATTAACTTTTGAAAAATATCTTTAATAATGCAGAGTATATGTCCGGCCCGTCCAAGTACAAGCCAGACATAATACAAGAAAGGTTTGTGTTGTCTAATAACTAAGTACCTACATTGATTGTTTTTTTTTAATCTGTAAGCTGCAATGATCTAGAAAATTGTAGACAAATAGCAAGAAGCATTTTAGATTCTCCTCTTTATGATTTGGCTAATGTTCAGTTAATCCAATTGCCAAACTCTGAGAATGAAACAACCCAACATATTTTAGCTGGTAAGATAAATAATGAACATATCAAAATATTTATATACATATATATCAATTATTTTAGACTTTTTACAGTTTAAATTTAAAAAAAAAAACTGATATAAGATTTTACTTGTGTAATCGCAAAAATATCTTACATTTATCAATGTAATATTTATTTTATATCAGAATTGGCTATTTCCCCCCTTTTTACCTTTTTTCTTAGCAAAACAATTTTTGATTCTTCTCTTTGTAACTTTACTAACGTGTTCAGTCAATGCAATTGACAAATTCTAAGAATGAAGCAACCCATTTTTTTTAAACTGGTAAATTGATTAATGAACTTTCATTAAAGTTGTTATTTATGACAGGGTTATTTTAGCTCAACTTTCTATTTTTTTATTGTTTTAAATCATCTTATTTACTCTTATTTGAGGTAATACAGTAAGTAAAAATCTATCATTACCTAACTTAGAAATAAACACTGGAATAATATCAATGTAACATCATTGATTGATTGAAATTTCAACATTATCATGGGTTTATTTTGTATATTTTGTTAAATGACATGGTTGGATAGAGAATAAATATAGCCTATTTCCTGTTTTTATCAGCTATAAGTTAGTCATTTCAACCAGTAAATTTGGTTGCAGTCTTAAATTACTAAAGGTGTTTGTCTCATTAACAGGTGATCCAAGTGTAACCAGAAGTCAAATTTACTCAGAACTGAACATTTTAAAAGAAATGAAATCGATGGACCAAAAGGCCGGCCGAACAAGTGCTGCTCGCCGTAAACTTAAGAAAATAAAAATTCTAAAAAAATTAATTGATAAAGTCAACCGAGGGGAACTTGTTGGACTGAATTAATTAAATATTTCCAGCTGTTTAAAGTTAATGTGTTATTTATTTTGTTGTAAAATGTATTCACATTATATTTGGATGTTATGTGCACTTTAAATAATACTTAAAAAATATTTATACAGTACATATAAATTTATTATATTATTATTTATTTATGTTTATCACTGGCCAAAATAATGACAAAACATAATTTGTTAAAAAATGCCACATTGGTAGTGAATGATATAACTTGTTTCTCTTAAATGTTTTTGTTTTACATGCGTTTTTCATAGGTAACTATCAAATGTTTGTGTTATGCTGTACATTATTATTACAATGTGTATAAACATATAGGTGCATGAATGAAAAATATTATTTTAATAGCTATAAAATTATCTTTTTTTTAATTACAAGAAGGTTTAATCTCTACTATTTCATGTATACGTCTACATGTAAGGGTATGTAATCAACAGGCCACTGAGTGTATGCTCAATTTAGACCAGTGAGTGTTTGATAAATCTGGCCAAACGGACAACAGTTTTTGTTGAACAATGGGCGAAGACTAATCTTGGCTAAAGGTGTAAAGAGCATAGACTAATAGGATTGTTGGTTAATATACCACATCATTCAGTATGAAACCAACTTATATACTTAGTTGAGGTGAAAAATAGTGATTAGGCCAAGGGTGTATGCAATAGTATAGACCATGGGACTAATAACTGTTATTTGCCCAACTATGTGTAAATGTTTCTGATCTGTTTTGGTGTTTATTGTTAAGGGTCTGCAGTGCATAGATCTGAATTAACATATCACCCGTTAGAATAATGTTAAACAGTGTTAAATAAGAACAGTTATAACGCTGCCATTTATTAACACAGAATTATTATCGTTGATGGCTCATCTTAAATGTCAGGGGGGAAATATATTTTCTTGTTTTATAATTTTTTCTGGGGAAACAAATAGAACCACAAAAAGTGAAGAATCTTTCCCTTTCTTTTAAATATAGTATAACGATTTTTCAAAAAACCTAATACGAATTTTCTAATACCTAAACAACTGTTCTTAAAAATGTCAGCATAAAAATATTAACATTGTTCTTTTGGGCGAGAATGCTCCCGGAATTTTATGTATTGCAGAGCCTTAAATGTCTTATACAATTACGAGACATCTCAGCACCCAATTTACTGAGAATTACCGATCCGGAGTATTAAAATAAATAGAAACTTGCACTCATATTATACAGAGTGTCTTAGGAGTTTTGTAAAAACACTTCTAGGGTGTGTTCTATTGG
Organism: Aphrophora alni; assembly: GCA_963513935.1. Lineage (NCBI taxonomy): Eukaryota > Metazoa > Arthropoda > Insecta > Hemiptera > Aphrophoridae > Aphrophora > Aphrophora alni. The sequence continues at coordinate 28,357,694 of OY740772.1, read as the reverse complement.
TAAAAATAAAGAAAGAAGTTACAATAAATAAAACTATATCTCACTAATTAATTATACTTCTAGAAATCACTCTTAATTACAATGGCAAAATTAAATAATAAATAACTCAATTTTCAGGGACAAGAAAAGAAATTATTTTATTTACTTTAAAGAATGGTAAGAAAACACTTCAATAACAAAATGTTAATATTTCAATGTTCATATGTAAAAACAAGTAATAACAATTATATTCAATCCCTTCACTATTCTTGAGAAAACATATCTCAATACTATTTTATAATCTATAATTTTCTTTCACAATTAGAGTTAAATAAGTTTTTTAATTTCTTTAATATAGCTGTACATCGTCAGTATATAATTATTGAAATTGTGATTTGTTAATCTTAATCCTTAATTATTGCATTAGAAATACATTTGTTGTTAAACTTAATGTCCTGTATTATGTTTTGTATTTTAAATTTAGTATTTCTATACTTATAGGCGAGTTTAGCTTGACTTGCTGATACTTCATTCATATTTGGTTTCGCCATTAAAAATAAAAAACTAGACTATTGTTGACGGTAAGTCATAATTATAATAAATTATCAATAGTCGGAATGGCGAAACCAAATATGAATGATTTATTTTCAGGTTTCAATAAAAATATAATGGTACACAGAAAGCAGCATATTACATACATTGGCCTCTGTTACAATCAAAGTGAAAACATTAGAATGATAGAACGTTAGTAAAAATATTGTTCAATTTTTATCAATTATTTATTAATTAATTTATTAAATTGTTATTATTATAATATTTGTGTTAGTTTTTTTTTCTGTCATGATATTAATTTTATTATGAAATATATTTATCATGTTAATGTTATTTGCTTCCTACTACAGACGGATTTTAATAGAACCAGTTTTTAATTTAATTTTCAAATTAAGGTAAATAACTTTCATAATCTGTTACAATCTGTTAAAAATAACTTTTATAATCTGCTTCTAAATACCTTTAAAATACCATTATAGTTTAATATACTAACAAAGTACTAATTGAGTAACATAATTATTTGTGCTCATAAATACTTTCTTTAAAATTATTTCAAATACAGACTTCGTTCAATTTAGTAAAACAGTGCTAATGAAGTAGCATAAAACTTTTTGTTCATAAATATACGGTATTGATAATGTTTTCCGTCAACTTAGTATCGCACCCGCAGAATAGAGATCCCACTGAATGTTTGCTGAATGGTAGTAGTTGTTCGTTAGATCATACATTCCGAGACCTGTTGTACTGGCTAGCATAACAATGGAAGAGGTTCAAAATACTTGTGGATTAGTAATTTATCAAATCAAGAAATAATTATTTAGTTAAATTATATTTTAAAATGTCTATATATTTAGCCAAGAACTTTACTCTGTGGTTGAACTTATAATTTTATTTGTGGCCTTTCTGGTTCTTTTGTCTCTTGCACACCAGTGTGATCTAATCCAATTAATCTAACTACAAGTTGGCTTAGGTGTCATTTAACGAAAAATTAAAACCTTTGTTTAGTTTCTTATTAATTTCAAAGTACTGTACTGTGTATTGGATGCTTGCAATATTCAACAAATATGTTTCAATGGTATTTTTTTATTATTTCTTAGTGTTAAGGTGCCTACACATTCGAGCTGGTAGTAAGGCATACTCACTGGTTACCTGGTTGGTAAACAGAATATAATAAAAATCAGCTTACACCATTGTAATCCTCCTAGTTGAAAAAAAAAGTATCACACTACCACCTTTCCATTTAGAACATATCAGTTAATTCAAGACGGATGGTAAAAATTTGGAACATGTTTTTAAATAGTTTTATCATAATAAATAGCCTTGGAATTTGTATATGATAATATTACTCTCCTGCGAAATATTTAGAGGTATTTAGACTTTTGGTTCACCTGGTATTATTTTAAGTATGATTTTAGAGTGTGTGTGCGTGTGTGAACGCTCGTCGGCGCGAACGCGCATGTGGGTTTTATTTGAGAAACGAGAATATTGAACGTGTTTTTATTTTTAGGATTATTTTAGATACTTTGTGTTAACTATTCTTAAAACATTTTAATCGTCACAAATATAATATTTAAAAATGTATTTTAACCTAAAACAAAAGTTTAACATTGGGATTAATTTTAACGATTTTATAAAAAATACAAAATAGATTGTTTACATTATATACTATGTTTACACATTTGGGACTGAGGGATAATTGCAATATATCAATTAATTAAATACTGCATTCTATACTTGAAAACATGAATTTTTACAAAGTTTGATTTTATTGCTCTCTTTGGGTTCGTCCTGACTTCCAGTTTTTGTGTGGAAAAACTTACCTTTTCTAACATTTTAAAGTACGTTTTTATGTGTAAACAACGATTTTTGACAATTTAACAAATCCGTTGAAGTTTTTATTGCTCTATAAGAATAATTTCAATATTTTAAAATAATTATTTAAATTTTATATTAAATCTGCTATTTTGACTTCTTTGGACAGGAACTACTGGTTATTTTAAAATGTTGGACTTTTATGTTTAAACAATAATTATATTTTGTTGTGTTTCTGAGTAACACTTTTGAGTAATTAAATTTTTGTTGAGAAGCCATTTTTTATTTATACAGAAATAGAGAATTGTTATTTAATAAAAAAAAAAGAAGATTTTTTTAAAGTCTACTTAACATTTTTAGCTGGATATCTTTTCGATATTCTACTACCATGAAAATAATTTGAATATTTTTTTGGTTTTTTTTTTGCATACATGCATCAGGTCCAGTTTTAATATTTTCCAAATTCGACATACTCAGTTTCAACAATTTTTGTAATATCGTCTCAAAAACTAGTATAGTAATTCACAAGCATTCTCCACTTGTGTACCGAATTTCAAGTCGATATTATCAATATTTTTAAAATAGAGCTAATCACTGCTTGAATTGTTGCATTACCGACGGCACTATCCGAACGCATTACAATATCTATTTTAGAAAATGCCCATGGTAACAACTGAAAATAGGTATACATATTTATTGGTAAGTGTATTATTATTAGTGTACCGAGTTTTGACAACCCATAGAGAAAATATTATACATTAAAGCCAGTAATTAGCGCTAAATATACCCCTGGTACTGAAAATAAAAATGATTCTTCCGGTTCAATTAAAAACATATTTAAGATATGATTTGTATTGCAAGGTTGTAGTAAATATCTCAAAGTTTTAGGTTAACTAGTATATGTTTTATTATAAAACCAAAATTGAAGTCGATACCTTGAAAATTGTTGAAATTGGAGCCTATAAATTCATGCAGTTTCCTAATACCCACCGCAAATTTACAGTTTTCTCAAAGGCAGGCTCAAATGATTTTGATGAAAATTTTCTCAAGAGGCCAAAACAAAACGTATTGGTCGACATCTACAGAAATTTCGGTTCATGTGTTATCGGAAATCGTTAATCGGTATCGGTTATGGGAAATAACGAAAAACCATTGGTCTTGGGATTGATATAAAACGCGTAATTTATCAAACACGGTTTAGTTCAAATTTTAAAATTATGCTAAGATTAATGGCCCAATTTCGTTTTCAAAATTACGAGGAAAAAGTATTACCGTTCTGGAATAGTTGACAAAAAACAAAAATGAACCTTGACCACCGTCATTAAAGTGATTATGAGTATAGGCCTATGAAAGAATTATATTCTATAGTATATTGTCTTGTATCTAATTACTCACCTCAAGACATAAAGGCTATCGCGGTTTCCATCACTACACTACAATAGGTTTCCATCATCAGGCCGCACAAAATAGTCAAATCACTTATTAGAGGTCGTCACATAACAATAAAACACTAAAAACAACACAACGTAAAACCGTTAACAGCACAAACAGTTATTTTGGCCGAAATATCGCGTGCATGGCCAATACCCGGCAAATCTAAACTGCGGAATTATTGCTGTAGGCACAGATACTCCCTGCCTTCTCTGTTATCTATCGTGGTGGTCTAGTATGACGTTTGTTTATCATGCTGTCTGTCTAGATGCTTACGACATCATAAATTAGATTTGATTTAAAGGATAGTTTGTCATTGGGGATATTAGATGAATCTATTTTTACACCTTTATAGATCTCGAACTCTTCTACGGAATCCATGTACTTACTTTTTTTCTGCAAAAGTGTAATATCTCCATGTTAGATTGGATTTATGGTTTTTGTTCCATTAAAAAATAAAAATTTAATATGACTTGAAACTAGGTACACATGCAGAGTAACTTGCATTCCAAGGTTGGATTAAATATCTCAAAATTTTGGGAATGATAAAATTTTGTGTAGTACCGACGGGAAAATCCGTGCATATACCAATTCTTACTTTCAACTATTTTTTTCTATTTGCTTAAAACTTTGTATATACATTAACTTGTTTATGTTTTATTAGAAAACCAAAGTTGAAGTTGATACCTTGAAAATTGTTGAGATTGGAGCCTAAAAGTTCATGCGATTTTTGACTTATCGGTTCAAATGATTTTGATCTAATTTTTCTCAACAAAACTTGTTGGTCGACATCTACAAAAATTGCGGTTTATGCGTTATGGGAGTTGGTCTTTGTTTACACTCTTATTTTAGGTTCACAATGTCTTCCTTATCATATCTTTTCTTTATAGGTTACCTTCCTCTCTCTTAATATCAAAATTTATTTTTTTATAGTTGTAGCACTATGAAACGATATGTATTTGAATATATTTAATTTTACGGTTATTGTTTAATATGGCTGTGTCAGACTATTCATTTATTACAGGTACTCACTATTTATGTTTATGTTACTTATATTCACAATGAATGTGAAATATTTATTATTTATAAAATCGATAAATAATAGGAACTAATTTTAATGTAGATATATTTTAAATTACGGTCATTATGAAACGGATTACTTTAAGGCAATTTATAACTAGCTAAATGGTTTAAGGTATGTTTGCCATGCTGTGGATTAACCCTAAAACTTTTCTGTCCTTATTAGTTATACAAGCATAAAATATGGGTGTTAAACAGATTATTATTTTTTTTTCAAACTAGAGCATATTGATGAGTATCGTGCAAAATTACTACTCAATTGGTCGTACTGTTCTAGAGATATAAATTATTTAGTAACAAAAATACAAAATGGCGGATAGTTGGTAAAAGAAGCGTTACCTAATATGTGTTTATAGGAACTTCTTTTAAATTTAAACCCTTATAAGCACCCCCTAAATTATCTCCGCGCATTACAGAAACACCGTGGTAACTTCCGTGACGTTACCACAAAAGGTAGGGCTACAAACGGAAAACGCGAACTGACCGCGTGTTTGTACGTTGAAACGATTTTAGTTTACCTCTTTATCCTTTTTTACAGAGCAAGTTATGATGAAGGTGAAAAAATAAAATTTACTGATAAATCCGTTTTGAATCTAAAAAAATGTTTGGAGTCTGTCGTATGTAGGCCTACAGAGTCTGTCTCAAAAATCGCGCATTGGAATACATATCAGCTTCTAATTGGCGTAGGAAGGTAATAGACACATTAATGGAAAGCTCTTGGTTGGGTCTATCTATAGGGAGTGCTAAATCTTAGGTTCCATATACAGGGTATTCCGAAAAATATTAAACGTTTTCCCCCCGTTTTTTTAAATAACGATATTAATGTTTCCCCTTCAATTACTCCTAAAAAGTCCACATTCTTTTCCCCATTACACAGTCTTATCTCATTAACTCGGCCATAACACAAGAAAAACATTCATGTGACATCTCTTTTGAAAGCTGTTTACATTTGCTATCTGATAAAGTAACTAAATATATAAATTTTCTTCACAGAGTGTTCCTAAAATTATTTTTTATAGAATTATTTTGGTGAATTAATTATTTCTACTCCAAAGTGAATTGGTTTTTAACTCTTAGTCCAAAGGTTCTGAATTCTCATTCATTATTCCCTAGTATTGCAAAATTACACCAGCTTTTACCCAACAGATGTATTGGGCGAATTGGCCATCGAACGACGCTCTAGATCTCCAGATTGAAATCCTTTAGTTTATTTCCTTTGTGGCTATTTGAAAATAAACGTTTACTATAATAGACCTACGAATCTGAAACCTGAAAGAAAAATACGACTAGCAATACAGAAAATTAGAGATGAAATTAAAAGTAAAGCAATACATGCGGTTTAGACTCGTTTGGAACATTGTCAAGTATCTCTTGGTGGACATTTTGAACATAAACACATACTTTCCGTAGTCTTCTATGGTTTACGTTGTTAAATATAAACAGTTTTAGTACAGCTTGTAGTTTTTCTTAGTTTTGGATTGTACACAAAATAAAATCATTTTTTGTATTAAAAAACAATTTTTTTTGGAACACTGTGCAATTAAAAACTAATTACATTATCAGATAGCAAATGTAAACAAATGAGATAAGACTGTGAAATTTGATTCATCATAATGTTGTATCTAAGTAAAATAAAAACAGTAATAAACCAGAAAACTCGCGTAAAATTCAATGTATATAAGGGTGGTTGCCGCCGGCCATATTAATGTATATAAGGGGGGTTGCCGCCCTCAATACACTTTTAACTACTTAAATCCTAATTTTAGTCCATTATAAAAATAAATTCTATGTTAAAAGTGTACATTTATCAGGCTAATAGTATATACTTTAATTGAAGACATACTTATCGTTCTTGTAATAACAAAAAATATAGATATTAAAATTCCTAATTATTTTTTGACTGAAATTAATGACAGGAGTAAGTAACATTAAAGAAATGAAAAACGGAGGTGCGTTGCAAGCCTGTACACATATGTCCCATTTCTGAGGATTTATACAAAACCGACCCCTTTCTGAAGAGTTGGTCATCAGAATAGGACAGTCCTCAGAAAGGGTACAGTTGCGTATCTATATATATATACACCTCGTCAACATTGTTATAAACTCATTTAAAACATTAGTACGTATTAGACACACATTTTTTAGACTAACACATTTACACACATTTAATTTCTTTTAAAAAACACTTGTTTAGTTTATACGGAAATAACATTACATAATCGACCGTATCCGGCTTTGATTAAAACTGTAGTGACCCGGTTTTTTGTCAATCAGCCTTTTGCTTCTAATCTCGATAGGAGATCGAATAATACATTCGACTGGAAATTTTGTTTATCATTTAGTATAACTTTCGGTGCATTCTATCAGTGGGTGTAGATTTCATACTGTTCTTGTACGTCCATATATTTACCTTTATGACAGAATTGCAATATTTCCATATACGTGTATGTCTTTGTAAGTGTGGTCATAATCTATCAAGTGTTCTGCAAAAGTTGATTTTATTGTTTTATTTGGTTTTTTAGAATTTGGGGATGTGTTCTTTAAATCTCTTTTGGGAAGTTCTTCCCGTTTGGTCAATATAAAATTTGGTACAATCACTACCGCTTGTAAATTTGGTTTGTAAATTCCGCTTTTCGTGTAATTGTTGGAGTTTGTTAGTTTCGGCTTCAGTAATTTGCCTAGGCTATTGTCTATCATATAAGCTAAGTTTATTCCATGCTCATTCAAAATATTTCGGGCGATTTTATCAATATGTTGATTAAATGTTACTACGGTGTATTTGTTAGTTTTTTCCTGTTTGGTTGTTGTGGATTTCTTTTTCTCTTGTTTTCGAATTATTTTGTCAATTAGTTCAGCGTATTTGTCTTTCACTTCATAAGAAAAGGCAAATCGTGTCATCCACATACCTGTAGTATTAAATTAGTAATGTGGGTTATCGCTTTTCATGATATGTTTGTTTCAATGTAATTTAAGAATATTTCTGCTACAGTAGTATGCTAGCTTTACTAGTTTACTAAGGGTAAAAAATGTGTGTCTTATACGTAGCCTACTAATGTTTTAAATGAGTTTATAACAATTTTGACGAGATATATAAATGTTATATATATAGTACCAAAAATAACGCATGTGACCATGGCTGAATAAATAGTCGAAACGGCCGTAATGCATTGATACAATTTTGGATGAGCAGACGTAAGTAGAACAAATATGTTATCAGTTAGTAAAACTTAACTTCTCAAATTTGACTTAAGTCCGACTATAAATCTGGATATTAGGTAGTTAATTACTTTCTTTCCTTTTATTTACTCGTCGTATGAAGTAGCCTAAATGTCAAGTTTAGTAATCACACAAAAATTTGACCTTTGTTTTTGACCGATTTTTCACATTTCATGGCCTCAGGAAACAGTAAAATTCTTTTTGATATCGTAAACACAATACCGGCCACAAAATATGAGATAAGAACATGAAATTTTGAACCTTATTGTGCTCATAACGAACGGTATTGAAATTCAGAAAAATCTAATTTAAAATGTCAAAATGGCGGACAATTTAAACTGTTTCCTGCTCATATCTCGCGTGTAATTCAACTTATATAGGCCTAACATAATAAATAAGTTTAAAATTTGTAGTTTCAATTCTACGTGTAATAATGTAACCCCCCCCCCCTCTCTACGATAACAAATAGCTAAGTTGTTTTTAAAATTTAATTTAAAACCCTGGTAGCCCAAGAAAATTTGATATTCATCTAGTTACGAGTTCCGACAGGGCCGATACACTAATAAAAGCGAAGCGAATGTAGATGTTTTAATATAAATATCCATGGGCGTACCCAACGAGGGGCAGCTGCCCCCCCCCCCCTGGAAGCAGAAAAATAAATCTTTATTATACATTTTGTTGCTGGAATTTAATACAATTCTTGAAATAACTATTTTAATAATCAATTGTATATTGAATGACCATGGCTTCCCCCCCCCCCTAGTTTTGATCCTGGGTACGCCCTTGTAAATATCTACTAAGGCGTAGACACAAGAGAGTAGTGATATATATACAATTACATGGTTCACAAAACCTGTGTAATAGTTTACTGTATTACGTTACAAGACCGGTAAATAGGGTTTTTTTTCTGTGCAAACACTGAAAACCCTAGCGGGCGAGTTACGTACGAAAAAGCGTTTTTATTCCAACATTTTGTGACGTTCATGTTTCTTAGTGTATTTTAATGTTTTAAAGAACTCTTACCTTTAGCTACAAATTGAAAAGTTGATGTAATGGCCAACAGATAGATAACTGGGCGTTGATGAAAATGTTAAATTGTATTTGTTGATCAAGAAATATTAATAGATACCTGATAGGGAAAATGAAAGAGAGGGATCTAATCCACAAGTACATGAAATAAAGGTGTAAATCCAGCTGGAGATCACATCAATGTTTTAGGCTACTTGCGATGTTTTATCATTTACGCCTCTAAATTAAGGTGTCTTTTTATATCTCTATTTAAGATGAAATTGCATGGTCAAAGTTTCTTAGGTACATTAATGACATTATTTTCAATTTGCTCCTTTTGTTGTTTAATGGCTAAATACAAACATCTCGGTTAAAAACGCCTTATAAAAAAAGAGAGAATACAATGAAGATACTTAACCCCGGAACACTTTAAACGGTCTGAATAGAACAAGTGAAGCCTAACAGGAAAGACGAAAGAGAGAGATCTTATCTAAAACTACATGAAAAAAGGTATAGATCCAATAAATACCCTTCAGTATTACTAACTACAGAGGGCGTTTAACGAAATAAACCTCCTACTCTGTCGCTTAAAGATGGAATATTTCACAAAGTTTCAAAAAATCAAAGAAATGTTTTTTTAGGAGCTAGGAAGAAATATTCGTACGAGATATACTTACATAAATCTCGTCAATAAATACTGTTTGGAGTTATCGATTTATTACATTGTGTTTGGTAACTTAGAGGTTATCGATTTTGAGAAAACTGGGATTTTTATTTTGGTATTTTGACAGTTCCAAATAAATATCGTAAAATTAAAATAAGTTCCATGATTTTTCAAAAAAAAAAAAAAAACAATATACAAAATTCATTTGGGCTGTAGAAAAAAGAGTAAAATGGAGTTTATGACCAGCAATGCTGAGCATTTCTAAAGTTAGATTTAGTTTTCCAACATACATATAAGTTTAGAATGCAATTCTGCTCAAGTTAGCTGTGTTACACTTATTCTAATAATGTCTGCATGTTTTCTATTTTCTCACATATAGAAAAGAATTGCCATCATTAAGGGGAAAGTTAGAGCTATTAAGCTCCTCTAGAAAATTACAATAACCAAATTATATGAAAAATAAAATAAGCGCTCCCACAAAATATATATTAATTCAATAATCATATAATTAATTGTCTATTTGTGATCATTCAAAAAATTGACTCATAAATAATATAGTTAAACAAGCTACTTAATCACACCCCAGTTTTGAAAACCGGACAGGGCAGATCATTGTTTTAATTAAACTGAGAGTGAAGGCCACACACGACAAGCGGTCACAGTAAAATATGTATAATATATTACAATACGATGCCGCAGTATAACAAGAGTGTTGGAGTCTCTCCTTGTGCTCATTGAACTTATTTCCGATGAGAAGACAAACTTTTCTGAAAGATATTCAGGCAATCCAGATTGAAGAACAGAATTTAATTATATAAGAATGTAGTAGGAACGTAGGTCACACCTTAAATGTAATGTAGTTCAAGTCACAACATAGTCTTAATTTTGTGTGTATACTAATTACTGAAAATTTAAAAGAAAAATTAAACCCTTTAAAACTACAAGAAAGGAATGCATGTCAAATAAGGGCTAACTTCATAGGGTTGCTGACAGATGGTGGTGGGAATAATGCGCGGAGCGTTTTAACAGTACACAGCGAGTTATCCAGTTCTGTTTAAAATCTAGAAGAATATATGCCTAAAATCTACATTGATCAATGAACTAGTGACTGAGATTGACTTATTCTATTCAAACAACAATATTGTAAAATATATAAAATAGAAATAATATTGTCAATTAGATACCAATTTAAGTTTTTCAGTTAATCGATCTGAGGCTTCTCTGACAGATATTCCATTTTTCAGTTTAAATGGATGAACGACATTGCTCTTTGTGCCCAGCTACGCTGAGCATTCCAAAAATTATATTACAAATACATATTATATTAAGTTATTTTATATTGAAAAATGTCATTGTGGTCTAGTTGATTGTTGTATATTTTCTATCAATGAGAAGTTTACATTAATTATTCTTGCAAAATCAATGTCGAATTTGTTGTGGATATATCCATCTTGAGGTAATCGGAGTCAAAAAATAAAGAAGTTTTTAGAATGATGTCTGTCTACAGATCAAAACTTGGACTTATTTTATTAGTGCCATATTCGGGACTTTTACTTGATTATATAATCACTTATCGTAATATGTCAAAATGTTGGTGTACGGACCATAAAAAAAAACATAAAATTATTATTTTCTCAAAATCGGCTCAAACAATTTAGATCAAATTTTGCTCATGTGTAGCCTTTAAGTATAAAAACATAAAGTATTGGTCGCCATCTCTCAGAAAATGTTTGTTCGTCAATTATCGTTTAAAAACTGTTAATTAGACATAGGCTGTTATAAAAGACCTGTTTTTATCAAATTATGCTGCACCGATTTTGTTCATTTTTTAATGAAGTGTCAATTTTAACTTTCTAAATATGTATGGTAAATCACATGTAAAATATATTATTGTTTAGTAATAATTAGAAAAAAAAACACAAAATTGTTAAAACCTGAACTCATTGAAATAAGATTTAAACTGTATTGATGAAACTGAAAATCTCTTCCTACCAAAACTACAGTTTTTAACCCCAAACACTGAAGATAAAAATTTGAATTTATTGTCTGTTTAATAACATTCTTTACAAATATTATATTACTGAATTATGGTATTGTCATTAAGAGAATAGGTTAGAGGTAAAATACTCTGCAAATAAAATCAGCTTGAAAGTAATCCTGGTTACCATGCCATTATGATCTAGTTGACAGATGTATTTTTACTACCAATGTCAAATACACATTTATTTATTCTTTTATTTCTGTATGTCTTCCATCTCTTTCTTGTTTTTAGTATCGTACAAATGTGGGGATTACATTTAATGAGTAAAAAAAAGCTGTTTCCAAGACACTGTCTTTGGTTTAGTTTTACGAGTATGTCTCCAACAAAACTACTTCCACTTTGATAGTAAGATATATTTACAAAATGATGCCTTAGCAATGGGATCTCCTCTATCAGGAATACTGGCAGAAATATTTCTACGTGAAATAGAAACCCAATTCATTATGAACACTAACAACAAATATTATAAGCAAATAATATATTACCATAGATACGTTGACGATATGTTCAACGGCACCAGAAGACAACTGATCAATTTCAATAATTATTTAAACAATATCCGTTCGTCATATACATTTACCTCCGAATTAGAAAATAATAACCAATTGAATTACTTAGATCTCGCCATCACCAAAATAGAAACCAAACACAACTTCAAGATATTCAGGAATCCGACCCAAACAAAACACGACATTTATTCCACATCTAACCACCCACAATCGCAAAAAAAAATGGCAGATTTTTACAGTTATGTGCAGAGAGCACTCTTAGTACCCACGAACACTGCAGACTTCAACAATGAACTGAATATAATTAAACAAATAGCAATAGGTAATGGTTACAAAGCTAATATTGTGAATAATTGTGTTCGAAAATACAAATTGAAAACCTTAAGAAACCTAAAACCCTTGAACACAATACAAATTCCACCCAAACCAAATTTGTGTGCATGAAATATAGCAGTTACCTTATCACCCTATCCATAATCTTTTAAGAGAAATTGGATATACAATAGCACACCGAACTTCTGGGAGCCTAAACCACATTTTTAATCCCAACACCAATATTGTTGCCAACGATCCATTCGAAATGTGGTGTATACAGATTACATTGTGACTATTACAATAAACAAACTATTATTGACTATTATTGGTCAAACTGGAAGGAGTTTTAAAACCAGATTCAAAGAACATTTACCACATAATAACTTATACTAGAAGAGTACCAAATATATAAACAATTCAAAACCAACCCAAACCGTTTAAGTGATAAATTGATTTTTGCATCTAACTGTCTATATGATACGCTTGCTACATTAGATAAGAATGTCAAGGATAATTGACAACAAGATCAATTGAATAATCTCTCAGTGAACAGTTGACCAAAACATTAGTAAGATGTGGCAAATTACCTTAACTTTATTTTCGACTTGTACTGCAGTACCAAATTTTTTTGTTTATTTTTGTGCAATGTGTATCATCGGTGTTAATGTGTTATTTCATCTGATGATGGTATACATTATATCGAAACAGCAGTGTTATAAAGTATTAATAAATATTAAGAAAAAGATTGCTACTAGACTTAAGTAATAGACTTATTTTAAAGCATTTATAAGGCTTTATGGAATTTATATAATGTTATGCCATAAATGCAATCGTGTCCCATTGAATTTATTAGAAGTATCCTGCTCATTTTAACCACATTTCACTCCTTACATGTAATGTAGTCCTACTTACAAAATAAAATCATAAATAGTTGTGTGTTTACTAATTACTGAAAATTTAGCCTTTATAAAACTATAACAAAAAATGCATGTCAAATAAGGGCTTCAGGGGTTGCTTAATCTAGAGTAATATAATATGTTTAAAATCTCCAATGATTTAATTATTCAATGAATGAACTATCGACTGGGATTGAGTTATTCAAACAACAATAAAGACTTTGCTTTTTGTGCCCAGCAACGCTGAGCATTCCAAAAATAGAAGTTTAATATAACATATATCTTGTACTTTTATAATCAAGAATGTCTATCTAGTCTAGTTGATAGCTGTATATTTTCTATCAATGAGAAGTTTACATTATTTATTCTTGCTAAAATCGACGTCAAATTTGTTGTGGATATATCTGTATTGAGGTATTATAAGTCCAACAAAAAAGTATTTAGAATGATATCTGTCTACAGCCCAAAGTGTGGACTGATTTTAATAGAATTTGGTATTGGATTTTAGTGATATCACGGGGCTTTTATTTGATTTTATAGTCAGTTGTCGATAAGTCAAATTGATGGGGTAGCTGCCATAAAAAAATACGAAAGTACAATTTTCTCAAAATCGGTTCAAACAATAATTGAGATCAAATGTTGCTCATGTGTATCCTTTAAGTATAAAAACATAAAGTATTGGTCGCCATCTCTCAGAAAATGTCGGTTCGTGAATTATCGGTTAAAAACTGTTAATTAGACATAGGGTGTTATAAAAGACGTGTTTTCATCAAATTATATTGTTCAATTTTTAATGAAACGTCAAGTTTAACTTCCTAAATATGTTTGGTAAATCACATGTAAAATACATTATTGTTTAGTAATAATTAAAAAAAGAAAAAAAACACAAAATTGTTAATACCTTTATTCATATGAAATAAAATTAAAAATATATCGCAGAAACTGAAAATCTCTTCCTACCTATTACAACTTTTTTTTAACCCCCAAAACTGAAAATACAAAATTGAATTTATTGGCTGTTCGAAAACATTCATTACAAATATTAATATGTAATATATTACTGGATTATGGTATTGTCATTAAGGAAAAAGGTTGGAGATCAAATAGTAAAGAAATAAAATCAGCTTGAAAGTAATCCTGGTTGTTTAGAGACCAAAAACCTCTCCGTCATTATCTCTCTATAAAAAAGAAAGAAATGAACATAAGATGAAAAACCTTAACACCTAAACACCTAAAAATTGGAAGAGAATAAAAAGATGAAAAATCCTAGAACTTAAATACTGTAATGACGTCATTGTCGGTACTAGTGGAGGATCTAAGATTCTTCATTACAAATGTGTCCCTGAGGTTCGCTTTAGATTAAATGCGTAAAATATATTTTGTAAAACGTAATTGACACTCATCAATGTATATATATTTTAAGGCCAATTTTTGTGGCTCTTTTAGAAGGTGGAATCAAAGTTTTAAAACTGACGAAGGTAATTTGATAGTTAAAGATTTGAAATGGCCACCATTTATGAACTTGAAGGAGGTGATGTTGGTTAATAACTCTAAATTAGATCTGAATGAAATGGAATTGATCGCTTAATTTTAAAAAAAAATGGATAATTTTATAAAGAGCTGGAAACTTCACAATTGCGATCACCGTATTAAATCTTGTAAACAGAATTTGTTATTCTCTATTTAAAGAACTGCCCCCTACCCTCTTGTTGTTAGGCGTAAAACCTCTCCGGTCAATATTGCCTTATAAAAAAAGATAAAAGAAAAACCCCTAATTCTCGAATTCTCCAATAGCGTTAGCCTGGATAGAAGAGAACAAATGTTGGTAAAGAGATACCTGAATGAAAAGACAAAAGAGAGGGATCTATCCCACAAGTAGATGAAAAAATGTGTAAATTCAGTTGGAGATTACATCAAGGTTTTGTTACTTGCTGATATTTAGCATTTACTCCCAATTTACGCCTCTAAATTAGAATGTCTTTTCATTTCTCTATTTAAGACCAAATTGTATGTCCGGAATATTTAGATACATTAATGACATTATTTTCAACTTGCTACTTTTGTTGTTTATTGGCAAAAACACCTTATAAAAAAGAGAGAACACAATGAAGATACTTAACCCTGGAACACTTTAAACAGTCTGAAGAGAACAAGTGAAGCCTAACAGGAAAGATGAAAGAGAGAGACCTTACCTAAAACTACATGAAAAAAGTTGTAGATCCAGTAAAGACACTTCGGGATTGCAATACCCGTACTAACTACAGAGGGCGTTTAACGAAATAAATCTCATACTCTGTCGCTTAAAGATGGAATATTTCACTAAGTTTCAAAAAATCGGAGAATCGTTTTTTAGGAGCTAGGAGGAAAATTATCATACGAGATATACTTACATACGAGAAAATAGGGATTTTGATTTTAGTCTTTTGACAATTCAACCTAAATATCTTAAATTAAATTCGAGATATATCCTAAATAAACCAAAATACCAAATATTGTCAAAATTCATTTACTCATTTTGGTTTTAGAGGAATGAGTGTATTGGGAAAAAGTAAAATGTTTTTACTTTTTATGTAGTAAGTTATAAAGAATATTATTTAATGTCAAAAATCGATGTTCAGTTCTTCCCGGAAATTTCCAATTGACGTCCCCCGAGTCCCGAATAACTGGGTTTTGGGATGATGTCTATAATCTATCTGTTTTACCGTTACATCCGAAAAAAGTTGACAAATTTTGATCAAACAACGTATCTGGGTATATTTAACCATATATTATATCGACGATATTTTTTGGATTAACTCAATTACTCAACTACGGAATTAGCTGCCGTAAAACGAAAACCCAACATCAGATTTTCTCCAAATAGGCTCAACAATTTTGATTACATTTGTTAAAATGTAACTCCAAACAGCATTTAAATAAAACGTATTGGATTATAGCGACAAAAAATATTGTTTCGGGAATTACCGGAAAAAATACACAAAATCACCAAAGAAGCTGTAATTAAAGAACTAAATTATCTACAATCGGCTAAACCTCTTTAGAAAATCTAAGTTAAATATGAAGATTAATGGCTCAAAACAGTATTTTAAAATCTCAAGCAAATAAAAATTATTGTTCAGAAATGATGAATTACTTGACAGCTGTCATTAAAAACTATCAAATACAATTTTCACTTAGGTTGATTTTAAGGCACAAGAAAAGGAAGATCTGGATCAATTTCAATATATAAATATATATTTTAATATGTCCTATTAATCTAAGATTGTGTACACGGTACATTTCCACTGATCTATTACTCAACTGACATCTTTACGCAGATTGTACAATATTTTTTGGTATATTTATAATTGGTTTTGTTAATGATTGATTTAAAAGGTTTTGCACTTTATTTTTTATTGCGGTTATCAGTTTAATTTTTAATCTTATTATCATTATATTCAACTTGTTAGCTGTACAAAGTAACACGTTTCAAAGTTATTTATCTATTGGTTTTAGAAATGTTTTTCCTTCCGTCGGTTTCAGGGGTTGTTAGATCTATAAATACGCACACATTTTGGGACGCTAATTACATGGGTATTTATTTGATTTAATATGTCTGCTATACTATGTGTTATGTATGCCGTAAAATATATAGAGTTATATTTTATAATATAATGGGTCTACACATGTTTGGTTTTCAGATCCTACTTTTGCATTTTCCCTCTTTGTTGTAGCAAAAGAATGCTACTTTTTCATAACATAAATCTAGTAGTTCCTTCATTACAAAACGTTTTAGTAAATTTCAATCGAGAACCCAATTATTTAATACTAGTTTCTCTATAATTTTTTGATTCGTTAGTCTCCTTCTACACTAAATTAACAAATAATAATATAAAGTAAGAAAGGGAGTGACCTTGTTCATTGGTTTTGACAAACAATTCCAAACATTTAGAGTATTGGGAAACTTATGAGTGGTGTGTTTCCCCATTTATGTACCAATTACTTATTGGATAACTGTTTACCTGTGGCCTTTAATAAAAATATGATATTTTGTGTTTATCGTACACATATCGTGTAGTAATAATGATTTTTTACCATAGAAAAAAGTTTAAAAAAAAACTTTAACAATCCAAATAATCCTACGAACTATTAATAGTGCCAGGAGTTAAAAAAGAACAAGAGTTGGTCGCGAAAGTTCAGATAGGAAAGATGAAAGAGAGTAATCTGATCCAAGACTACAAGAAAAAAGTTATAGTTAGAGCTAGGCTTCTTCGAGATTTGCACGACCGTATTCACAATAGCCAGCCCTTGGGGTCTGTATAGGGGTATGTTTTGGATTAGGGTTTTATTAATCTTCATTTATATGTATTTTTACTTTCCTGGATATAAAAACAACCATTAAATTCAAGATTCCACAACAATACCATTGATGGTAATGAGTAGTCGTACAAATATTATGCATACAAAAAAAGTGCAAAATTTACATCTCCCGACATTAACTCCACGATTTATATCAGTTAAACTAACGAGGACAAGAAACCATTGTAACCAAAGAACACGTCCTAGATACCTTAGCTATAGTGGTACCTACAAAAATTAAAGCGTGTACATAAATTCATATACTGTAATTTATTATTGTACTTACTCCGTCTTGTAACTATATATGTTACGCGTTTCGACACCTATGTTTCATCTTCAGAATTGGCTTCTAAAAGCGTTTTTATGTAAACATTTTGTGATGTTCGTGTTTCTTAGTGTTTTTTAATGTTTTAAAGACCTCTTATAAGCGAGATCTGAAGATGAAACATACGTTTCGAAACTCGTAACATATAAAGTTACAAGTAAGCCATCAGATGGAGTAAGCACAATAATAAGTTATACAAATTCTGTGGCTTGGATACTAAATCTCTTTAAAATA
Organism: Aphrophora alni; assembly: GCA_963513935.1. Taxonomy (NCBI): domain Eukaryota; kingdom Metazoa; phylum Arthropoda; class Insecta; order Hemiptera; family Aphrophoridae; genus Aphrophora; species Aphrophora alni. The sequence continues at coordinate 28,339,294 of OY740772.1, read as the reverse complement.
AATTTATTAAAAAAATGATAGTATAGTAAGAATTTGCTATTCAATGTCCCTTTAAACTCAAACTTAAAAAAGTGTTTCTATTTTTCTAGATTTTATAAAACTACTGTAATTTTAAAAGCCTTCGGTTAGCATTCTCTCACTACAATAGTGAGAAGTTCTGGGTTCAATCCCCGCCGAAGCCTAAAGATTTACTTTGTTGATCCATTTTAAGAAAACTGAGATGCTGTAATTGATAGTGAACTTTAGTTGATGATACTTGAACACGGGAATTTCGACGTGATAACAACACAATACCTGACTAAAAACCTAGGTTATTTACGCTCCATTGAGTATTTTTACTGAGATTTTAGTGAAGAAATTTGTAGAACTAACTTTCTCCGGATTTTATTTCCATTGAAGAATATCACAACATCTTTAACTTTTCAATTACATTTCAGAATTGTTAATTATTATTTCTACATAAAAATAAACCAATTATCATCTAGTTCATAGAAGTAGTTATGAAGTTTGGTTAAGTTTGGTTAAGTTAGGTTACATCAATATGAATAAATTATGATCTAGTTTGTAGAAGTAGATATGTAGTCGAAGATAATCTATAGGGCCTAATCTTACTGCATGAACATGAAAAATAAATAGTTTGGGTTTTAATTTAATATTTTGTAATACATTTTCATGTTATATTATCTATACTTCATTGTTAAGAGCATGGAAACAAATTCAGATGGTTTTAATGTTTAATATGTTAACATTAATTAAAAATTAATAGTATAAACGTCATTTTACCTACAAATGGAAAAGATGATGTGATGACTAAAAGATAGTTAACTGAGCGTTGTTAATTAAATCATATTGATAGATGCAGGGGTTTATTAAGTGGATGGAAAAAAATTCAGATGGTTTTAATGTTGAAATTAATTACAAATTAAGAATATAATCGTTAATTTAGCTACAAATGGAAAAGTTGATGTAATGACCCACAGATGAATAACTGGGTGTTGTTGAAAATGTTAAATTATATTGGTAGATAAAGAGATATTAATAGATACTTGTTGGGAAAGATAAAAGAGAGGGATCTAACCCACAAGTACATGAAAGAAAGGGGTAAATCCAGCTGGAGATCACATCAAGGTTTTAGGCTACTTGCGATTTTTATCATTTACCCCCTATTTAAGCCCTTAACATAGATGTATTTTTATTTCTCTATTTAAGACCAAATTGTACGTCCGGAATTTTTAGATACATAATGACATTGTTTTCTATTTGTTCCTATTGCTGTTGTTGTTTAATGGCAAAATTAAAACCTCTCCTCTTTTTTGCAAACCCTCCACCCGGAACTTTAAGGGGTTTAAACGTCTGGTCAAATCGAATAACCAGGGCCGACGTTCGCCGCAAAGTAATTGCCACCTCTACACTTTTTTCATGTAATCTTGGGTTAGATCCTCCTCTTTCATCTTTCCTATCAGGTTAAAACTATCTTAAGCTACTCTTGTTCATTTCTGATCCTAGCGCTATTGGAGTATTCGAGGATTAGCGGTTTGTTTTTATTTTATTTTATTCATTTTTTGTAAACGATGATGACAGAGAGGTTTTTCGCCTTTAAACAATAAGGGAAAAAGTCAAAGCAATAGTATTTTACATTTAACTTTAGAGACATGTATCAAACTGCAAATTTTTGAAGTTCAATAAAACGATTACGACGATATTTTCAATTACTTCAGTTAAAGCAGTGTCTTCCCTTCCCCCCTTCCTATTCGTATTTATAGATCATTAGGTGATATTGACGATTTAAAATTTCTGTTTTCTACAATGAAATGTTTAACGTTCATGAATAAATTACCGCCTATTTATATCAATTTATCTTTACGTATTGATAAGAATGTGGAAAAGATTTACGTTGTTATCAGAAATCTCAATGGGAACTGTTATAGCACAAAACTAAAACTCTATACAGAAATGCAAAGATGTTTTATGATTTTGTTGCTGATTATTTTTCTGTAAAATCCATGCAATTCAGTTAAGTGGATCTATAGAAATAATAAAGGCCGTTGTGAAAGCCCGTATAGGATATATCTCATAAGCCTTTGAGGTTTTGAACATAGGAAATCATTCAATGTATTTTTCTTTAATTGTTAATAAACTTTGTTGCTATGGAAATAGGCTATGTTTTTTTTCTCTTTGGTAATTATTACATTTTGGAAATTCATGATTCAATTAATAGATAGAAAATACACTTCCTAATACACTGTGACAGAAATGGTTTATAAGAGGCTGACGTTGATGTTTTGCTCCAGTTGAACTTGTCAGTAGAAGATAACTTGTCTATCAGTGCTTTGTTCTTCTTTATTTTTTATACTTTTCGATACTCGACTGCCTAATTCATTTGAATTATCAAGGGATCTTTGACACAGTCTATGGTCATTGATACTTTTTTCTGAAAGTTGAAAGTTGTTGATGATAGAAAAGTCTCTATCAACTGATGAAATCGTTTGTTGGTTTCTGAAAGGGATAGTACGGACTCCCACATTTTTCTTATATTTGAAACAATTAACTCTTATAATTCTTGAAAAGAGATATCTTAACCATATCTGCCTTGTTGATAATTTAAAGCTTAGCCCACTTAGTAAAGGGTTGTTCAGTAAGGTATGATTTCACTAGACACATCTTATTGAAAATAATGTGTCGTATTTGGCGGCAAAACGTTTTAAAACAATCACCAGCTTTTTTCCAAGTCCTCCCACTGGGTTATATTCTTAAATTAGCCCACGACAGATCTCTAGGGATAACTTTCCACAGATCTAAGTAATGCAGTTTTCGTAAAATGTGGTTGCTGTCTCTTTCAATAACTCATTAAGTTCTGTTTACGAAATCTTTCTTTGGAATTCTTTTTCTTTCAATGGATGAAACCATGATGTTTTTTTTCTCCAAGTTTTTGTACAAGTGAAAATATTCATTTGCAGCTTCATCCGCTGACACTTCATCTCTTTAAATTTTGTTGACACTTTCATGAAAAGTATCTGCAACGTTATCTAAAAACCACAACCATAATTCCCCGCTTGGGTCATTAAAAAAGTTTAAGTACTGCAAGTTGGTTTTCCACTAATGTAAATTAAGACCTGCAGTTCCATCATTTGAACCACCCGTTCTAGGGTAAAAGTCGAAGACAACGTGTGATAGAGTATGAAAGAATTTGTTCTAATTATACACCAACAAACTGGTATTTCATTACTGCCCTTTTTGTCTACAAATAGCCACAATTAAAATTTTGAAAAATTTGTGTCTTCAAATTTTGATTTTTTGTTACGTCAACTTTTGTACTCCACTTTTTTACTTAATCATAATTAATAAAATTTTCTTTTTTATTATTAATCAACCATACATGCTTTACATTTTAACAAATAAAAAACAACTTTAATTAAAATTTAAGAACCCATTGTTCTTAAAACCTTTCCTGTTATTACAAAAGTCTGCAAGCTAGTTTTGGTACATTCAGATTCCTGCTATAATCAAAATGTTAAAAGGATTTGTAATATTGCTTTACATAGTTTCCCACTGATTTCTATTAAAGTTGCCATTGAGCAGTTTTACGTGAATTAAATTTGTCTCAAAACTCGTATTGTATTATTACAATGAATCCAAGACTGTCCCGGAAAATCCGAATATATGTGTGGATATTGTTCTCCGCCTACAAAAAATGGGTTGTTTTAGGGGAGGGCAGCACAAAGAATTGTATGCTAATCTCTAAGAAAGTGGCTCTCAAGAGCTTCAATGTATGGGGCTTTACAATCCCGAGGGACATAGCTGGATTCACACTTTTCAATGTAGACTTGAGTTAAATCCCTGTCATCTTTCCCATCAGGTCTCTCTTAACCATCTATTGTTCTTTTTCAGGAACCTAACGCTAGAATATTTGAGTGCTAAAGGTCTTTATTTTATGTTACTCTTTCCTTTTGTTATAGGGCTCCCGTAACCGAGAGATTGTCCACCTTAAGAGGCCCAATTAAATTGTCAAATTTAGTTATTTAATATTAAATTATATTAAAGGTTACCACATCTCTTTTTTTGTTGGAATCATGGTTTCTATACAATTTTTATCTAGGCATAGCCTAGTTCATTTAACCCAATTTGTAGTAAACAGCTCTTTATACAACAGACTATCAGATATACAAAAACATACATTTTGTCAGTGGAAAGTTAGTACTTAGATATGTGTATAAGATATCGTTTTTAAATGGTAATATCTCTTTAAAATGTGTTTATGATCAACAGCCTTTTTAATTGTCAAGATCCTAAACAGTTGTGTTTAGGTGACACAAAAACTGTTTACATTATTTGTTCTGACTGAAAGAACATAAAAAATATGTTTGGTAAAAACAATATTTAGCTAACATTTTGGAAAATAGTGGTTTTTAGAAATATTGTTTTCATATTTTTTGTACACGCAAGATATACGTATGCAAATTAGAAAAATCTCCTTTACTTTTATAGATAACAACGGTGTCCACTAGGTTTCTATACAATCAAGTAAAGAATTTCCTGCTGTTATAAAGTCATTTGTGTGCAACCGCGACAACTTTGTCTGTAAAATGCTCCCAAATATAGTATTTACTCGTGAGCCACGCAGTGGGTACAGCGGAGTCACTAATATAATTATACTAATACCAATGTTAATATTATTCCATTTGTTTTAATGATTTATTTTGTGTTTTTTAAGAAATTGTCAAAATCAGTCAAAATAAATTTCACCAAACTACGAATAAGTAGTTCTAAGATCAGGTATCGGAATTGACCTGGAAAATTAAACTCAATGAACAAAAATCAACCCATATTAGATTTGCTTTGCGACATGTTTGAATAAATACCACAACGTGTTGCTGTTAAATATCTAGGAATGCACCTTGATAAACGTCTTACATGGAAACACGACGTGAAAAAAAAATTTTAGAACGGATTCACTTTAAACTACGTTAAATGTCAATACTTTTATTTGGTAGAAAATCGCAATTAAACCTCTACAACAAGCAACTACTTTATATAACGATTATCAGACCAATTTGGACGTATGGAGGATGTACAAAGACTGTTGGTGTAACGTAGTCAAAACAGTATAATAATTCGTGTAATCACTAACGCAAGATGGTATTAGCGTAACGATGAGTTACATTCGGACTTAAATCTAAAACTAGTGACAGAGGTAATCATGAGAAGAGACATCCTAAACATGTTAACGTGGAAGCTGTACAGCTACTGGACACGGAACTGGATATAAGACGTCTTTGTTGGCTGAAGCCACAAGATATGTCCCAATACAAAACACAAGTATATTTATGCTATTAGAGTTTTAGATAAAATCTTTACATAGCTAGAACCAAGATGATTATTTAGGCTTCAACACTTGCTTCTATACACATTTGTACATATGTTACTTACATTTTAGCAGTAGCTTAAAATTGTAACGCTCAATTAATCAAAATAAAAATTTTTAAAAATAAAAATTCAAACGATTATTAAAAATGACTTTAGGGTCGTTGAAAGTTATTCAAGGCCGACACGAAAACTGAGCCGCAAAAAATCGTAACGTTTTGGAGTGGGGGAATAAAGACGATATTCACAACGACTTATAGTATAGGGGTAGAAGGGCTATAGAGTATGGGGAGGTAGGGAGAGAGTAAGAGAAACGGAGAGAGAATCAGAGGGTGAGAGATAAACAGAAGGAGAGGATGTCAGCTTCCTCATATACTAATCCAAAACACCGCTAATATCTCAAAAGGTTGCCATTTGGGTAAAACAGGCGTGAGGGATGTCACAATATATAATTTTAGTACGGCAAATACGGTGGAACGTAAAGTTGAGCTGTCATATTCACTCGTATCTGAGAGCTACAGTAACTACAAGTTTGTCCTGAAAATAGGCCTCATAATTTAGTTTCCAACATGGATGTTTAAAAAATTTGGTGTGTTTAAAAATTCTAAAAGTGCTACATAAAACTATTAATGTGCAATTGTGTCAAATGGTGAGGCCTCATTATTATTGCCAGACATGTAGCCTATGTGTGTACGTGGCAATCACAAGGGAGCCCAGATGTGTGTTATCCTTTTTTCATTTCATGTCGGGTTGGATCTCTTTCTTTCATAGGTCTCTCTAAAAGGACTCATATTGAGTACGGGTGTAGCAGTCCCGAGGCGTTTTAACTAAATCTACACCAACTTTTTTTCCGACCGAAGTATTCAAGGTCTAAAGATGTCTTACACAATTACCAATTTAAACTAACTCTGTTTTATACTAAAGCTTATTTTGCAGAAATAAACACAGCAATCCAACTGCATGCAACAAATTTCAAGTCAGGGTAGAAGACCAAGACAGCTGTGGTAGCTTTTACAAAACGATATCGTATAGTCTGCAATTGGAGGGGTTAAGATTTATTTACATAGTAATGATTTGTCTATTTCTGTAATTTATAATTTGCTACTATTTTTTAAATTATAAATAATTAAATCATACAAGCCTTAGATACTTATCACATTAATATGTTGGCATGAAATGCCAGAGTAAACTTTTCAGAAATATATCTGGTTACATTAAAATAGACATTTATTTTTCAATTGCGTTTACAATATTTTTAACTTTACAACATTATAAATATTATACAATATATCGCTGCAGTACATTAATTTTAAAATAAAAATTTATCTTACGTCTAACTTAAGTCTAATAAATAAAACACAAAAACCAGATTGTGGAATTTGTTTTTTTCAGTCTTGTGTGTACCAGCTGAAAGACCCACTCTTATTAGAGTGTGTGTTGTGTGTTGTGAGTATGTATAGGTGTGTGTGTGACTGTATGTGAAGGTGTTTGTGTATGTGTATAGGTTGGTCCCACCATTAGTTAGCTCCCGGAATGTGGATGCCACCCTATTTTAACTACGCGGTGGTTAAACCCCGTGGTTGTCCGACCTAGCATATCGACCTACAGTATACGCGGTTGTCAACCCCCGTGGTTGTTCGACCTAACATATCGACTAACAGTATACGCGGCTGTCAAACCCCGTGGTTGTTCGACCTAGCATATCGACATAATGTATACGCGGTTGTCAAACCCCGTGGTTGTCCGACCTAGCATATCGACCTAAAGTATACGCGGTTGTCAACCCCTGTGGTTATCCGACCTAGCATATCGACCTACAGTATACGCGGTTGTCAAACCCCGTAGTTGTCCGACCTAGCATATCGACCTACAGTATACGCGTTTGTCAACCCCGTGGTTGTCCGACCTAGCATATCGACCTACAGTATACGCGGTTGTCAACCCCCGTGGTTATCCGACCTAGCATATCGACCTACAGTATACGCGGTTGTCAACCCCCGTGGTTGTTCGACCTAACATATCGAATAACAGTATACGCGGTTGTCAAACCCCGTGGTTGTCCGACCTAGCATATCGACCTAAAGTATACGCGGTTGTCAACCCCTGTGGTTATCCGACCTAGCATATCGACCTACAGTATACGCGGTTGTCAAACCCCGTGGTTGTCCGACCTAGCATATCGACCTACAGTATACGCGTTTGTCAACCCCGTGGTTATCCGACCTAGCATATCGACCTACAGTATACGCGGTTGTCAACCCCCGTGGTTGTTCGACCTAACATATCGACTAACAGTATACGCGGCTGTCAAACCCCGTGGTTGTCCGACCTAGCATATCGACCTACAGTATACGCGGTTGTCAAACCCCGTGGTTGTCCGACCTAGCATATCGACCTAAATTATATGCGGTTGTCAACCCCCGTGGTTGTCCGACCTAGCCTATCGATCTACACCCCCGAAGTTGTCCGACCTAACATATCGACCTACAGTATACGCGGTTGTCAACCCCCGTGGTTGTCCGACCTAACATATCGACCTACAGTATACGCGGTTGTCAACCCCCGTGGTTGTCCGACCTAGCATATCGACCTACAGTATACGCGGTTGTCAACCCCTGTGGTTGTCCGACCTACATATCGACCTACAGTATACGCGGTTGTCAACCCCCGTGGTTGTCCGACCTAGCATATCGACCTACAGTATACGCGGTTGTCAACCCCCGTGGTCTTATTCCACTTACCTTCACTAACATCAAGTGTTCACAACCCATAATGTTGCAAATGTAAGTCTTTCAGCCAGCCTCCTGAGGAGGATGTAAAGCGTGTGAGTGATGGATTTAGAATGAGCTCTAACAATAGAAAATTTTGATTAGGTAAATTCTGTAGTTATAGTAATCTTTAACAATATCATATATTTCAATTGTTGCAATCTATTTTTAAATTTTAAATATTACCTAATAGAATTTATGAATTTCAGAGAAAAAAGTTCGGCGAACTAAATGTTTAGTGACGATTAGTTTTTATTTGATTTTGGGTGATAGAATAGAATAGAAAAAGCCTTTATTCTGGGCGAAGTTAGGATCATCAGGTCTTCTCTTCCACTTAAACCATACTATTACAATTTTTTACATAATTATTTACCACTAACACACTTATGACTAAAACAAAAGAAAAATGAATTTATGTATTTAATAGGAAAAGAATCTACGTAGTAAAACAAAGAAAATGTATACAAAACAAAAAAATAAAAATTAAAAAAGAGATGGGAGAGGACAAAGTGTATGCAATGTTTTTTTTCTATTTATTATTATTTTAACGTCAATAACAATATTTTCAGGTTATTATTTTACACTCGTTCATAAATTTAATAATTAAAAGTACCGTAAATAATTTCTCTCTTAAAGGCTCAATTTATTTAGATGCATAGCCTTTATTGTCACAAATAATATCGTAATTAATTATAAATGATAAAAATTTAATAATGCTTCACAATGGGTTGTAAACAAATATATTTCTATTCATAAAATATAGTTAAACGTAGTTCAATTATTCTAAATAATTGGCTACAGTGTCAAAACTGGTTTCGTAAAATGAACTAACGAAATAGTTACTGTAAACTTCAGACATTTAAAAATGTAATGTTCATAGTGTGTTAATCGATTTTCGATTAGAGGCTACTTGAAGTCAACTAAGTCTACAATGCAAAGGAGCTCCGAACCCCGATAATTGTGCGAGTTAAGTTCGAAGCCATGGAATACAGAGAAAATTGAAAATATAAAACAACCACCAATTCCATGACAATACTATAATACAGTAGTATATTGTATACAATATTATTTGTAATGAATGACATTAAATGGCCAACAAATTCAAATTTTTATTTTCAGTTTTTGGGGTTAAAAAAAGGTTAGGTAGGAAGAGATCTTAAGTTTCATCGATACAGTTTAAATCTTATTTCATATGAATTGAGGTTTTAAAAATTTAGTGGTTTTTACGTAGACTAATAAAAACAGTCCATGTATAATTTAAAGTTTTTAACTAATAATTCACGAACCAACGTTTTCTCAGAGATGGCGACCAATACGTTCTGTTTTTATAATTAAAGGCTACACGACGTAAGCATAATTTGATCTTAATTTTGTGAGCTGATTTTGAGAAAATTGTAATGTTGTGTTTTTTTATGGCAAGTACACCAAAATTATGACTTATCGATCACTAATTATAAAATCAAATAAAAGTCCCGAAATATGGCTAAAATCCAATACTAAAGTCGATTAAAATAAGTCTTACGTTTTGATCTGTAGACAGACATCATTCTAAAAACCTTTTTTTTTTTTTTATTAACCTTAAGACTGATATATCCGCAACAAATTCGACGTTGAGTTTTGCAAGAGTAAATATTGTAAACTTCTCATTGATAGAAAATATACAACTATCAACTAGACCACAATGACATTCTAGATTATAAAACTTAATATATAACTTATATATAACATTACATATTTATGTTTTTTATTTATAATTTTTGGAATGCTCAGCGTTGCTGAGCACAAAGAGCAAATGTCGTTCATCCCTTTAAACAGAAATATAAAATATCTGCCAGAAAACCCTCAAATCGATGAACTGCAATAATAAAATTTCTATCTAATTGACTTTATTATACTAAATTATTTATTTTACAATAACGTTGTTTGAATAACTCAATCTCAGTCACTAGTTCAGTGATCAAATTATTAAATCAAAACCTTTATCACCAACAATCACAAATGGCATAGGTTCCTCAAATCCCTGGAAAGAACTTGCATTTTCAGGAATATTTAGTAAGCCGCTATCAAGTTTTTTCTTGAAATTACTTTCCTTGAACACAGTTGAATCAGAAGATTTACCATATGCACCAACATCTACAAAAATGAATTTGTAGTCTGCATCGCATATAGCATGTAGCAGGATAGAAAAATAGTTTTTATAGTTATAATACAATGATCCAGTGTTCAGACGCTTTAAAACACGAATCTGTTTCCCATCCAGGGCCCCTATGCAATGGGGAAAATTTGTTTGTTCATAAAAACTCGGCAGCAGTTTTCAGCCAAAAGTCTGTTGTCATTTCTGAGAAGCAAAGTTGTTTTAGGTTTTTCCAAATAACATCACAAACTTGTCTTATAATCATTGAAATCGAAGGTTGGCTGATTCTATACTGGTAGTGGAGATCTTGCATAGAATTTTCTGTAGCAAAATACCTGAAACCAAAAAAATTATAAATAACATTTCTTACAGAAATAAAGCGTGTGTTTGTTTTAAAAGTTTTTTTCTTTTTTCAGTGACTATAACGCAAAAAACGATGGAAAGCAATACGAGGATGCGACACTAGAGAACTTTTGCGACTGAAGGGGATCTGCAGCCTCAAGGAAGAAGGCTTACACATACTTCGACCAGTTGCGATTTTTAGAAACGTCAATGAAGAAAACTGTTTCAAGCGTTGATGATGTTGATTCAAGTGTTATAGATGAAGAGGAAAATGATTTTTTTTCATGTCATACTTCTCCAACTAATGTTCGTTCTGGATCCAAAAGAAAATTAAGCAAAGACGAAGAACTTGTTGACTTAATGAAAGAAAAAAATTGCACTCGAAGAAACAGGGAGCAGTCCTAGTACTAGCCGTGATAAGCAAGATGACGACAAACTGTTTTTTTTTTTTTTTTTTTTTTTTTCAATGTTACCAGAGGTCCGCAAAGTCCCTCCTGAGAGGAAATTACAGCTGAGATCTAATATGATTAACTTAATAGCTAGGGTTCGACAAAATAACCAACAAGGTTGGCAACAGCCTGGATTCCATGGATATCAGCAGCATAATATGTATCAACAACCTCCTACGTATGTAACCATGCAACAACACGCGCCCGTACAAAGCGTCTCATCTCCACATTCTATCGTCAGCGAGGATTCTCAACAGAGTTTAGTGACCTTGTGTTGTTTTAGCGAACTAAACACTAAGATTTTCAAAAGAGTTATAGCCGATTATAGAAAATTTATTTCTTTAATTACATCTTTTTAGGTGATTTTTGTGTATTATTTTCCCGGTAATTCCAGAAACAACATTTTTGGGGCTATACTCCATTACGTTTTATTTAAATGCTGTTTGGGGTTACATTTTAACTAATGTAATCAAAATTGTTTAGCATATTTGGAGAAAATCTGAAGTTGAGTTTTCGTTTTACGACAGCTAATTCCGGAGCTAAGAAATTGAGTTAATCCAAAAAATGTCGTCGGTATAATATGTGGTAAAATATACCCAGATACAAAATGTGTCAACTTTTTCGAGTTGCAACGGTAAAACAGATAGACTATATAAAAAATTATAGTCATCATTCTAAAACCCAGTAATTCGGCACTCAGGGGTCGTCAATTGGAAATTTCCGCGAAGAACTGAACATCAATTTTTGACATCAAATAACTTTCTTTACAACCTACTACGAAAAAAGTTAAAAAATTTTTTTTTACTTTTCCCCCACACACCAAAATGAATTAATGAATTTTAACAATATTTGGTATATTGATTTATTTTAGATACATCTCAAACTTTATCTAATTTTACGATATTTATTTTGTTGGAGATTTATTTCGTTAAACGCCCTCTGTAGTTAGTACGGGTATGGCAATCCCGAAGTGTTTTTACTGGATCTACACCTTTCTTCATGTAGTTTTAGATAAGATCTCGCTCTTTCGTCTTTCCTGTTAGGATTCACTTGTTCTATTCAGACCGTTTAAAGTGTTCCGGGGTTAAGTATCTTCATTGTGTTCTCTCTTTTTTATAAGGCGTTTTTAACCGAGATGTTTTTTGCCATAAACAACAACAACAACAACAACAACAAAAGTAGCAAATTGAAAATAATGTCATTAATGTATCTAAACATTCCAATTTGGTCTTAATAGAGAAATGATTTACCAAACAGATTTAGCAAGTTAAACTTGACGTTTCATTCAAAATTGAACAATATCGGTAAAGCCCAAAGTCTAATTAACGAAATTTTCGAAGATATGGCGACCAATACGTTATGTTTTTATACTTAAAGGTTACACATGAGCAAAATTTGATCTAAATTGTTTGAGCCCATTTTGAGAAAATTGTACTTTTGTATTTTTTTATGGCAGCTATCCCATCAATTTGACTTATCGACAACTGACTATAAAATCAAATAAAAGCCCCTTGATATCATTAAAATCCAATACCAATATCTATTAAATTCAGTCCACACTTTGGGCTGTAGACAGACATCATTCAAAAGACCTTTTTTGGACTTAGATTACCTTAAGACTGATATATCCACAACAAATTCGACGTTGAGTTTTGCAAGAGTAAATATTGTAAACTTCTCATTGATAGAAAATATACAACTATCAACTAGACCACAATGACATTCTAGATTATAAAACTTAATATATAACTTATATATAACATTACATATTTATGTTTTTAATTTATAATTTTTGGAATTCTTAGCGTTGCTGGGCACAAAGAGCAAAGTCGTAATTGTTGTTTGAACAACTCAATCCCAGTCACTAGTTCATTGGTTATTCGCCATTCTGAATATTGATATATTAAATAATAAATATATGTAAGACTCACAGTCCACAATATTCTGTTTGGTCGTTTTTAATACGACGGCCGTTTCGGCTATTCAGCTATTATCAAGTTTATTATTTGAGAAGTTCCTCCGTTGTCATGAAACTTTCAAAAAACAACATAGTTACACATTACTATAAACACAGATTTGGAACGAATATTTATTAAATTTAATTAAAACGCGACTCATGAGTCGACACTATTGTTAGATGTTCCGGGTACGTACCTCGTGCGGGTGTGCATGATTTAATCAAATGTCTTATCTAACTGTGTCAATATGCATTAGAATCAAAGTTAAATTTTTCATTCAGCAATATGTTACTATCTGTTTTATATTTCAAACTGTTCTAACGCATTCATGAACTTTCCCTTTTTACAACGATGTAATATTGTTAGGGTCTTATCTCTGCAGGAGTAACTATGGTTATTTTGGATGATGTTTTCGGTTTTGAGAGGTCCATACTTTGTTTAGCCGAAGAGATATGTTCTTTGAACCTTTTCTTAAATGAACTTCCTGTTTGCCCTATATATATTTTCGGACAATCGTTACAAGATACTTCTGTGTCTTCAATTTTCTTTTATTGTTTAGATAACCCCGTAATTTTTTTTTTTTTTATATGCGACATTGAAGCCATGTTTATTAAGGATATTCCCAAGTATGTGTTCAAGCGGTTTGCAAAAATTAAATATTTTTCTTTATGTTGTGATATTTCTTTAATTTTATATTTCCTGTTCTGTTTTTTTAACATAATAAAGACAAATATTTAATTTTTGCAAACCGCTTGAGGTAATCTATGTCCAAAAAAAGGTCTTTAGAATTATGTCTGTCTACAACCCAAAACGTGGACTAATTTATAATCGAATTTTAGCCATATCTCAGGACTTTTAATTGATTTTATATAATCAGTTATCGATAAGTCAAAATAATGGCGTACCTGCATTAAAAAAAACACAAAAAATTACAATTTTTCTCAAAATCAGCTTAAACAATTTAGATCAAATTTTGCTCCTGTGTAAAAACAAAACGTTTTGGTCGACATATATCCGAAAATGTCGGTTCGTGAATTATCGATTGAAAACTTTAAATTACACATGGACTGTTATTAAAAACGTGTTTTCCTCAAATTTGGCTGTACAGATATTGTTCAAATTTTAATAAAATGTGAAAATTAACTACATAAATCTCTATGGTACTTATTAAGGTAAAATATATTAGAGTTTAGGAATGATACACAAAAAATAGATTTTTTAGCAAGATTAAATAATGTAAACTTCTCACTGATAGAAAATATACAGCTATCAACTAGACCATACAGACATTCTAGATTATAAAACTACAAAATACTTATATAATTATATTTTTGGAATGCTCAGCGTTGCTGGGCACAAAAAGCAAAGTCGTAATTGTTGTTTGAATAATTCAATCTCAGTGGTCATTAGTTCTTTGATCGAAAATTAAATCAATGGAGATTTTAGGCATATATTACTCTAGATTTTAAATAGAACTGGATAAGGTACTGTGAAAACGCTCCGCGCGTTCCCCCCACCACATGTATGTAACCCTTGAAGCCATTACTTTTTTGACAAGCAATTTTTTTTGTAGTTTTAAAGGCTTAATTTTTCAGTATGCAACCCCTAAAGTGTGCCCTTTAATTTGACATGCATTCCTTTCTTGTAGTTTTAAAGGCTTAATTTTCCTTTTAAATTTTCAGTAATTAGTAAACACACAAATAATTAAGACTAAAGGCCAACCCCAAGACTTTCAAAAACAGTCTTTGAAGTTTTTTCATTAGCATTCTGAGTCTAAATCCACAAATCTTCAACTGTTCAACCAGAATCATTGGTCTCCTTTAAAAATTCTACAATTACTCGTACCTTGTCCTCTCTATGATTCTTATGGCAGTATGTCCTTACATATCTTCTTATTTCTTTATGGGTTCTTTCCACCATGTTACTGTAGGGTCTCATCAATGGTGAATATATTGGTTTATATTATTGCCTTATAATAATCAATCCATTTTTGTGGTAAATTGAGAACCATGATCCGGTTGTACCTTATTAATTGTTCCAAAATTTCTAAAATAATTTTGTTATTGCTGATTGTGTTGGTTGCTCTTCTAATCGGATTTGCTGTGTAAATTTCGTAAACGTGTCCATTATGACAAATAAATATTTCATTCCTCTTCTGACTGAGGGTTCATAAAAATCTATTGATATCTGATCCCTTGGTCCTATTGTTTTCATTTCTCCGAAACCAGTCTGATTTGTTGTTTTACATCTTTGACATAACTCACATTCTCTAATTATATATTTAATTCTTCTAAAAGTGAAATTTTCCTGTTAACCAGGATTACTTTCAAATTGAATTTATTTGTTTACTATTTGACCTCTAACTTTTTGCCTTAATAATAATTCAGTAATATATTATGTATAATTTTATTTTTAAGGAATGTCATTAAATGGCCAATAAATTTTTATTTTCAGTTTTTGGGGTTAAAAAAAGGTTATATTAGATAGGAAGAGATTTTAAGTTTCATCGGCACAGTTTAAATCTTAGTTCATATGAATTGAGGTTTTATCAATTTTGTGTTATAATTCCTAAACAATAATATATTTTACTTAAATATTTACCATACAGATTTATGTAGTTAATTTTTACATTTCTTTAAAATTTGAACAATATCGGTAGAGCCGAATATGAGAAAAAACACGTCTTTTATAACAGTCCATGTGTAATTTAAAGTTTTTAACCGATAATTCACAAACCTGCATTTTCGCAGATATGTCGACCAAAACGTTTTGTTTTTACACATGAGCAAAATTTGATCTAAATTGTTTGTACTGATTTTGAGAAAATTGTAATTTTGTGTATTTTTTATGGCAGCTACCCCAACATTTTGACCTATCAATAACTGATTATAAAATCAAATAAAAGTCCTGAGATATGGCTAAAATTCAATTCCAAATTCGATTTAAATTAGTCCACATTTTGGGCTGTAGACAGACATCATTTTAAAGATCTTTTTTGGACTTAGGTTACTTCAAAATGGATATAACCTCATCAAATTCAACATCGATTTTAGCAAGAATAAATAATGTAAACTTCTCATTGGTAGAGAATATACAGCTATCAACTAGTCCAGAATGAGATTCTAAATTATAACTTCATATTCTGTTTTATTAATTATATTTTTGGAATGCTCAGCGTTGCTGGGCACAAAAAACAAAGTCATAATGTTTGTCGAATAAGTAAATCAATGGAGATTTTAGGCATATAGTAAATATTTCAATTCACTTGATAAAAAATGTAAATATTTCAATGATATAGTGAGAAGTTTCACTTAATAACTGGTGTTTCGCCTTAAAACAACAGGAAAAAATGAAGAAATGATAAATAAATTTTGTGAAACCTCTAACATTACGGCTCAAAATTCATCAATTTTGTTCTTCTCTATCCTGGAACTGTTTTTATTCAAAATATTTTTAACCTGCGACTATTGTTCTTAAAAAAAAAAATTTTAATGAATTTCAATAAAATCCTCCATTCAATATATATTAAATTAATTAGCCGACACAATACAACTTAATTATATTGAAATAAACCGTTCTAAAATAATAAACAAACTTTCTCAGTAACCTATCGTAACTATTCGTCACGGAAAATATCAGTAAGTTAACATCAATCAAAAAGTAAAAATTAACCAAAGACGGTGTCTTTGAAATAGCTTCTTTTTTCAACTCATTAAATCATAGAAGTAACATTTTTAATACAATTTTAGTTTTTGTGGAAATAGAGATTTCGCTTGCCCCTGTAAACGACACGATTAATAGTGCAAAGAAACAACCTACCAACGTTTAACATTACGATTCCAAATTGAGACGTTATAAATAGAAGTCGACTAATTAATTGATCCACTTGGTTTTTACCTCATATCTGTCAGTCTACTTATCTGTGATTTGTAATTTGCGTTAAATTTATAGAAAAACTTTAGGGTATTTAAAATATCTGTTGTTGTCATTGTTGCAGTTGCTATGGTTATTTATTTACTTATCTTGAACAGCCGGTACTAATGGATTTTTTTCTTGTCGTTTAATGGTAAAGTACCTATCAGTCATCATCACCTTATAAAAAAGGGAAGAAAAGAGCATAAAATAAAGACCCCTAGCCCTCGAATACTTTAATAACGACAGAGTCGGACGATAACAAAAGTGGTTTTGATAGGAAAGATGAAAAAGAGATCTAACCCAAGACTTCATGAACAAAGCCTAGATACAGCTAGGGTCTCTCGGGAGCGCCACCAGTGTACTTATGAGGGGGGATGCCACATCCCTTGGGGAGGGTACAAATGGAATATATTTACTGTTTTTATTGGTGGTAAAAATATATTTGGTTCACAAATTACAAACATTAAAAAAAATAAAGAAACAAATTAACTCATTTCCAGCGTTTAACTTAAACCTATAAAATCGTAGTTAATTTAATATTTTCAACCAATTCTTTTTTAACAAACTTGTCCTGGTTACGGTATAAATAAACTCTGGAAAAATTTAATACACAAATTTTCACACACCTATCCATAAAACCAAATACTAAACACAATTCGTGTTCAGTTCACAAATTATAAAAACAAAAAATCTATCTGGACCATGAACACCGTCTTGTACAAATACTAATATATTTAGAGCGCAAGTTGCCTCACTTGTGCCGTCCTCAGTGTAAAACTAATTTGATTAAATCAGGTTTAATTTTGAGGCTACGGTTCTTTTTTGTTTATTGAAAATTATTTGTGAACCTTAATACTAATTTACTTGTGATTTTGCTCACAGGTTTAGACCATTAATCTTCACATTTCACTAAAATTTGATCGAAATCTACAGTGTTGACTTTGAGACACTACACCCTTCATAACAGATGTTTTGCCGATAACTCACGAACATATATTTTTGGAGAGATAGCAAACAATTTATTTTTTTTTAGGTCCTTAGATGAAAAATTTTATCAAAATAACTAGAACTAATTTTGAAATAACTGTTTTTTGTGTGTTTTTAACTATCCTCATATTTTAAATTGTTTTAGAAATGGGGAAAATTTATTAAAATCGTTCCTCTGAAGATAACTGTCGACAATTGCCGGACAGATAGACAGACAGATGTCGTTCCAAAAACAGTTTCTTTGGACACAGGTAGGGTGACCAGAGGAAAACTTTTACTAGGAGGGCACTTGGACTAAAAAAGGAGGACAATGTTAAATACACTTTATACATTTTAAAGAAACTTTTATTCGTAGTATTTTCATACAAAACGTATTAAAAATACATGTTTATTGTATACATATTTATTAAGTATTCTTATAACGAATGAAAAAGAAAATTTAACTCTTCTCGCTTAAATATTTTACCTTAAAAATAACAAATAAACTTTGGAAGGACTGGAGAGACACCGTTCAGTGCAGGTGTGGGGCTACGGTACGAAGCGCAGGCGCAGATACATGAAGGTGAGTGACAAGACGCCGCCGCGGTAGCAGAATTCTTTATCACAAGAAAGAATGACATGTTTCATGTGATTCTTTTTATTATTATTACTGCTGGTTTTCAAAAAAAAGCCGGACATTTTACATAATTTCAAAACCCGGGAGGACAGTCGTTAAAAGGAGGACATGTCCTCCTAAAGCCGGACGTCTGGTCACCCTACCACACAGGGGACTGCAAAATACATGTATTCACAAAAATATTTTGACCTATCGCATACTTTTCTCTATACAATGTAATTTGAGAAAGTAAATAATATAATTATGCCATATTTGAAGAAAATGAGAATAAACTTTAGATCAGTCGAACAGTTTATATACAGGGTGTTTAAAAATTTCATAAGGTACCCCCAGAATTTTTTGATTTAAAACTAGCGTTATTACCACATTTTTAATATCCGCCACCATTTTTCCAGTGTGACGATCTACATTTTCGTATTGGAACTCATATTTTGGATGACACGCATTCCTGGGTATATTTCGACATATCTAATCGTTGGGAGTTATAAGCGCTCACAGTTGTGAAAATACTAGGTTTAAGCAATTTTCAGAGGTACATAAAACGGTTGAACCCAATTTAAAATGGTATAATCTAATGTAAAAAACTCTATATTAAATATTTGAAGAGCAACATTTTTTTATTTTTTACTCACCTTGTAGGACTAAAAATGGGTCGTAGTGAAACTGCCCCGACATTTTGGGTAGGTACTTTTGAAACGATGAAACTGCCCCGCTCATTAAAGAGGATTAGGAAGGGCCACCTCGCAAGACTAGAAAATGCTGAAATTGCCCCGATCACCCAAATAATATTGAAAATTTTATTTTACATGTTACGCTACGGGACCTAACCTAACCTAATCTTACAGGCTTATATGCTTGATTGAGGTTAAATTTAAACACATACTACCGAAATTGCACTCGGGGCAATTTCAGCATTTCTAGTCTTGCGGGGCGACCCTTCCTAATCCTCTTTAATGAGCGGGGCAGTTTTATCGTTTCAAAAGTACCCAAAATGTCGGGGCAATTTCATAGTCCCCCTAAAATTAGCATATTCTTTTAAAAAATTATTATTTTTCTAGATAAAAAAATTGTTGGCAATACACATTTATAAATAGTAAGTATTTAATAAAAACTCTTTATTCATCAAAACAGCTGTTATACAAAACAATTTCGAAAAACTATGAAGACATTTTCCGGAGATGCAATTTTACAGACTTCCTTTTATTGAACTTTTCTAGCAATTTTCTGGCACCAGTTTGCAATTATACCTTAGTTTGGATGTAATCATCCAGTTTGAATCTATTAGACCTTATAAGATAGTATAGCCGAAACAAATGTGTTAAAAGTGCTTAATAATACAATTTCCCTTTAATTCACTAAGTGTAATACCTTTAGGGTAATTAGGCATTGAAGCTCACCCTATTTTTTAGTCACTAAAAATCATGAAAACTATTTACCTTTTTTATCATTAAGCAGATATGTTTTAACAACACGAAACTATTTTCAAGTCTAAAAATCAATTAATATTAAAAAAACTGACACTTTTTGACAAAAGGAATTAAGGCTTATTTGGATTATTACGAATGTGTACAATGACAACGTGAGTCAAGTTTGTGACTGTTTTACCAGTTTATGTTTATGTTATACACTGTACGTTTCATTGGTGTAAATTTGTTTCCCGCTGTTTAAAAATATCAGAGTAATAACAAACCAGGTAAATAGTTTAAGTATACATCGTTATTAGTGACTAAAAAATGTAAGCCAGTTAATGTTCTAAACAATTACCAGATAATTATGATTTTTGTTTTCTCTCTATAACTCTGTTACTCCTTAGCCTACAGATCAACAAGAATTACTGTAGCGTTATTACACCATTTACTTGAATTAGTACATTTACACTAATGTGGGCTGACCGCCATATTGGAAAATGACAGGTAATATGAAAAATTTGGTAATGCCTTTAAAAAAGTCCTAGAGGGTTACTTATGATTTTTTTTGTAACTGTTGTATTTATCGAATAAAACAGAGGTCACACCTGTTCCAATTCCTCTGTCAATGAATTTTTATAAACACTCAAAACGCATTTCGGAGGTCATGGGTCGATGTTCAATTTTCAATCCCAGGTCTCAAATTGTAATAAGAGGGGGCTGCAATGGATACATTTCGAAAAGAATTTCACTAACAAAGACAAGCAGACAAATTGTCCGATCACTTCTCGGCCATTGTCTTTGTGACAGAAAGTCTGTTAGTGCCATAAACTGACAGAGGTCAAGTCAAGGGATGGGTAAAGCAATAAAATAACTTAGAGGGAGGTCTTCCCCAAGCTAGGGGGTCGCATCTGTACTAACAAACCTATAAACTAAAACAATTAATCCTACAGAAACTGACATCTAGCACTAACATCACCTAAACATCTATTGTATTTGAAAACATTCTTTTTGTAATTTTTTTTAATGTCAGTATTTTATGTAAGGTTTGAAAATGTTCGAAGGTTAAGTCAAAATTAGTTGATTGAAGTCATCACGTTCCCCATGCAAACCAACTCACACACAGCTCTTTTAAGAGAATAAAAACAAAAAAACAACCGGCTCTAACGATGTTGATGAAATTTTACAAAATTGTAGCACCTAAGTAAGAAAATCAAAAGTATTGGTTGCTATCAATCCAAACATGCCTGTCTGGGAGTTGTCGGCAAAAACAAAAAGCCTTTAATAATATAATTAATTTCACAAAATCAGCTATACTAATTTCATTCAAATTTGATGAGTTTCTGACAAGTTTAGATCCATATGAAATAAAGAGAATTCCCCCAAAACCACAAATAATACACTAATAACACAAAGATGATAGGAGTGCTATTGAAATGTACATAAGGTAGAATAAACAACTATAAAAGTCTTTGTGTTGTTAGTGTTTTATTGTGGTTTTGGGACATTTTCTTTCATTGTATATTCACCAGAGTTGTCTAGTGATTCATATGATATAAATATCTTTAAAATAATCTACAAAACTCTAAGATGGAGTTTTTAGTTGATTTTTCCTTTTTTTACTGACAACTACCGAATTGACATTTTTTAGCAACGAATAGTTTTAAGGATTAAATAAAGCAATAAAGCTAAAGTTTCTAAATTATTTTAATAATTAAATGAGCCCACAATTGTTTCGCCTTGTGGCATCATTGGGCAACTAGTTGTTGCGATCATCATACTTGCGGCATCATTGGCATGTTGCCCGATGTTGCCGCGAGGGGAAACAATTGTAGCTCATTTATATTATTAAAATCATTTTGAAACTTTAGCTTTATTGCTTTATTTAATCCTTGAATATGGAGTTATCTGCTGTTACATTAAATACGAATAGTTTTGTTTGGTTAGTATTTTGATTGTGAATGGGTGTGTGCAGTGTTTTTGCACGTTTATTAAAATAACATGGTCACATCATTTTTCAACGCATTTTTTCTATAGCATAGCCTGATTTTAATACCGATATTCTATCTCCAACTTCGACGATGTCACTGGTTAGGCACCGGAATCTTGTTCACAATCTGTTAATATTGCGTGTTTTGATTGAGATGCCACTAATCAGCTGTAGCTTTAAAGACAGCTGAAGGAAAAAGCTTATGACGTTTAGTCTACGATGTGTCGACAAACTCGACTGGACTGTCGGTAAACACGATATCGGCTACAAAAATTAAGATAGTAACATGAAATTTGGTATAAACAACTGTAGGATACTCATATATCAAATTCAGAAAAATCTATTATAAATATCAAAATGGCGGCCATTTTAAACAGTTTTGGATTCATATCTGGTGTGATATTCACACTAAATTAAATTAAAATGTGGAGATTCTAATTCTGTATGTAATGGTTACCAACTCCAATTTTTACGATGAGAAATAGCGAAGTTATTGTCAATTTTGAACCATAACCTCCCAAAAAGATGTGATACTCGGGTAGTTACGAGATCCGGAGGGCCGCGTCACCGACATGAGCGTAGCGAATGGAGGCTTCTTCAAACTACAAGGCCCGTCGGCGTCGAGACACTGACGCGAACGAAGCGAGTGGAAACTTCTAGCCGACGTCAAGAAAGTAGTGATATGTACAATTACGAGAATCAGAAAACTTGTATAACAACCGTTTTAAACAAAATTACTCTTTAGTAAGAACCCTTGATCTACCAATATAATTTAACATTTTCTACTGTGAAAAAGATACAACTTTTTGGGAATTAAAATTAGACGAACTAATTTACATTTGTATGATGGGGCTGGGTAAATAAAATGATGGTGGCAATCATTAATTTGTTCTTTGATCACTAAGTTGTTAAGTTTATCTTTGAAAGCCTTGTATATATATATGTAATCCTCTTCAACGGCCACACAGCTAATTCCTATAGAAACTTACCCCACGCGTGTGTCTGAAGTCAAGGTAGACAGAGCAGACAAGACTGTCAGACTGCTTGTCGCCAGAAGTGTAGCGGCACCTTTCCTACCTGTAATAAATAAACACTTGTCAACATGTCACATGGGACAGGTGTGGCTAACCAGGTGCCCGGCTTCATGCCAACATATCTTTCAAATCCTTCTAAAACTCGTAGAGCTTAAATTAATTATTGTCTTGAAATTAGTTAAAATTATGGTAAAAGATTAATGAAGTATAAAATTAATGGGTGAAAATTTGACGAGAATTTTTAGTATAAAATATTTGTGTAATGCTAATAGGAGAAACAATTTTACTTTAATAGTATAGTGTATCTTTTACTTTGCCCGTATAGGAAGCATAGGTTAAGTTTGGTAATCGTCCAAAACGTCCACCTCCATTTTTTTGAGGTTTCAGGAAACTAAAAAAAAGTGATTTTCGGCATTCCGTCCGTCCGTCCGTCCGTCGTCGTCGTCTGTACCTAAACACGATAGCGACCACAAAAATTAAGATACATACATGTATTTTGGTGTAAAGGACTATAGTGTAGGCCTACTCATATAGGAACCCTAATAAAATTCAGAAAAAATTAATTGGAAAAGAGAAAATTGCAGCCATTTTTAACTGTGTTTTGTTTATATCTCTCAAGTTATTTAACTTATAATACATGAAACTAGATTTCCAATTTCAATTTTGTATGTAATGTTGCCAATCTCACCCTTCTACAATGACAAACAGCAAAGTTTTTGTTTAAAATGTTATTTCGAAGCCTGACCATACTCGGAACTAATGTGACCTCATCTGGATATTAATTATTTCTTGATTCCTACTGTTCACAATCTGTTTTATCCCCAAGCCAAAAGGACACAGCCCGGCGACACCTACAGGGTGTTTCAAAAGTAAGTTAAAACTTTAATCTATTACAGTGTTTTTTTTTTTACAACAAATTAAAGTACATAAATTCCTTTGGAATTAAATGGGATTTAAAACAAAAAACAACTTAATATTAAGTCAAATTTTAACTTGTCTGTATTATTAAGACAGGTGTTCGAAGAGGCCTCTTTCTCTTCCGCGGCATTTCTTAAAATGTATCTCAACTACGTTTTAAATTATTGATTCTTTCAATTCTTCAACAGACCTTCTTTTACTATTGAATATCTTCAACGGACCCGGTGGTTTTAAATTTACTAAGAAGCTTTTTATACGTTACTGCACTGCACGGTCAGTGTCTCAAAACGTTAGGAGTAAGAAAACTTTTCAACGTTACTCGTTACTTACAACGAAGGGATAACGTGGCCGAAACTCCCTTCACATTCATAATAATCAATGCAATGCTTGTTTGTAATAAAGTCATGATGGAATAAAAAAAAATCAACATCTACTAGATGTGTTTGAAATCAGTCAACAATGAGAAAAATCGTTGCTATGGCAACAAATAGGAGTAAAAATAACAGCTGATGTTTTAATACACCCAATTATATCTGCATAGAGATTTTTTCTCCAAAACTGGACAACAAATAACGAAACCATAACGATTTAAAGTTTTAACTTACTTTTGAAAGACCCTGTATTTAACCTTCTATAACAGCATTTCTGACCCTTAAAAATTTTAAAATATGGGGTCGAGTTTTGTTGCCAATTTTATATAATATATAGGTATCTGAGAAAACAAGTAGAATGTTTATTGGAATTCTTTTTTAAACGACGAAAATATTTCTGAACATGTACTTTAGTAAAATCACGAAAGCCACATGTTTAAGTTTGTCAAATAACAGATGCAGACAACATGGCACCTGACACGTGCACAGAGGTGTGTCCTAGACAAAATCCTGACCAAGACGACCCGCACACGTTATCTCTTTAACACGTTGTTTCAATAACAATAAAACTAGGCACACCATTGATACACTAGTGTGATAAACTATTTTGATGGTATTTGTAAATCATTGATCTCCTTGACCTTGGCAGCAAACTGCACAAAATGAACCGTTATAGGATCTAAGGGTAAGAAAACAACGACAATTACCGCCATTTTAAGATTTGCAAACCATTGTTTAGTAAAAATCAAATAAGTCATCAACGTCAATTAAACACTGTTAAACATATAAAAAGATTAGTCAAACAATGAAGATCGGAAAATAATTTTCTAAATGACATTTTAAAATGGTAGTTTTATGAAGTTTTTCTTTTAATTTTTAAAAACATTTTTTATAGTAGACTATAGTTCAAGTTAATGTAGGAAAGTAGCAATTTTTTTTAATAATTGAAGATATTAACAAAGTTAAAAGAACATCATATTTGGAATTTGTTATCTGTTCTAACAAATTCGGATACAATATGGCGAAAAAATCATATTTATAACAGAATGTTAGAGTGGAAGAATGTTGGAGAGTTTATGGTTAATTAATAATAAAATATAACTTACAGTTAAAATAAAATTCCTGCCACTAGAGAGATCAATACTGATTTAGTTTAATTTATTTATACTTTTTTAGTATTGAAAAAAAATACATGATGGGTGAAAGTATAGAAATCTGGTTTTGTCCGTTTGAAGTGCTCTAAAACCCACAAAAGTAGATTATGGAATGATGTCTGTTTTGTCTTCTGTGCATTACTCTACAGCCCAAACATGTGGACCAATTTTAATCAAATTTGGTATGTGGGTCTGTTTTGTCTTTATCTTGGGACATTTGATTGAAAACTCAGAGGTAGCTGCTGTAAGAAAACATCAAAAACTTACGATTGAATGAAACAATTTTGATAAAATTTTGCACAAGATTAGTCTCTATAGACCCAAATAAAACGTATTAGTGGCAATTTGTCTCAAATTGTTGGTTCGTGAATTATCGTTAAAAACCAAAACATCAGCAATGGAGTTAGAATAAAGTACGTTGTTTTTCAAAATCGCCATTAAAGATAAATAACCCCAACCCGGGAGCAAAAGCTCAAGTAAATAATATATTACACTTCAGAATTAATTGACGAAAAAACGAAAATTAACCTTGTTGGCAAAAAATATTTATTCCTGGATGTTAAACAATCACTATTTATGCTGAGGGCGTGTTTAAAGTTTTATGCCCTTATACAACTATTTATACTATTTTATTAAGACAATATCTACGGTTTATTTTCAATTTTGATTGAAAACTATGGAACTGACATTTTTGGTTGGTTTTGGGAATGAGATAGTAAGAAAATTTCTATATGTTTTTGCACAATTTATTTAGAATATGGTAAGTGATAGCAATGTAATCTGTAAATGATTAATCTATGAATAGACAAGGATATTGTTGGATTTAAATTTCTAAACTGTATATAATAAGCCATTGATTGACTTCGTCTATTCATGAGCCGTTATTTAAAAAAAATTAAATGGCTATCAGTGTGAATTTTCCTAACTAACTATTTCGCTAATATATTTTGTCAAAGGTACTTTTAATAAAAGGATTAAACGTGTGCTAAAACCACAAGTAGGCATTTTTATAAAGTCCAAGTCTTTTAAACAGTAGTTTAAATTGTAGAGAGAGACAGACACGTGCATGAAGTTATAAGAGTTCTTGGTTTTACCTAAGGACCTTAAAAATATATATTTGTTGAAAACAATTGTACAAAAATTGTTGTCGCTAGTTAGTACTGTTTGATTTTCGATATTTATACAACCATGAATTTCGAAGAACGCTTAAAAGCGTTTTGGCGCTTTACCAGCTTTATGATATGGACGATTGTATTAAATTCTCTCATTGAACGACGGCCATCTTGATCAAGTCAAGTATGTAATTAAGAAATTACTTAACAGGTGTTTTCCAGTTTAATAAAAATGGCTGTCAATGTAAGTAAATAAAAAAGTACCGGTACAAAAATAGCTTTTGGAAAAAAGCCAAATTACATAACAATACCTTAAAGGGTTTTTGAAATATTGTTTTTCTAAAAAAAAAAATTAAAAAAAATAAAAAAATTGGCGGATTACGGCTAAACTAAGCCGAAATTTACAAAACGTTGCTAATCATTTATAACTTATTTTTCAATGTAGAAACTGGTTCTGCATAGCCCACTATGTTTCTTTGATACACCCTGTATATCGTCTTTTCTGTGTAGACGGGTTGCGACTCATAGACAAACAGACGCGCACGATATTATAAGCGTCCTTGGTTTTACCTACTTACACTAAAAGTTACAAATATTTTAATGAAAATCTAATATAGAGACTGAAACCAATCAACCCTTGCCGGGATTTCCCCACTTTAACATTCAGAATTTTTAGAGAAATAAGTTCTAAGAAAATTTAACCTTGCCACTTGGACATACCTAACTGACAAACAAATTATTTTCAAAGGGTAGCTATTGTTCATTGAAAGAAAGTGCAAGCTAAAGCACGGACGAGGGCAATGCACCCCAGGTCTTGGGGATTTCCCAGCTTTGTGAAGCCTAGTTACAATGTACCTGAGTACTATTGGCCTTCTTCTATAAATGTAAAAATTTTAAGGAATATTCATTAAACTATTTACATATTAAGTGGAAATTAATTCGATATGAATACCAAATATGTATGAACGTACAATATACAAAGTTTTTCACGAAACTTGCTGAATTTGATTTTCAACATAATTATGTTTAGACTTTATATTGCATTAATTTAACATTAAAATACAAGACATGTATTACTCCGAGGGTGTGGGATAGGGAACAGATAGTAACTTTATTTTTGTTTGTATTTATATTTTAAAATATTTTAGAAGGAAATTGTAATAATTTGTTTAGGTATTCAGAAGGTCAAAATCCAATAAACATTCGCTGCACGTTTGTACATCCTACAGTTTGTATAAATTAGCAAAGTTAAAATATACCACAAAGTTTTTTAAAATAGCGAACGTTTTAAAATTTGTATCTTAAATATCTAGAAAACTTTTCCAGACACTTTTTAAAATCTAGATAAATAGAAAATTAGAATAACGTATAATCAAGCGTGTACTCATTGCCATTTTTTACATACTAAAAATATTTCAAGTCTATGTTCCCCTACTGCTATATCTAGAATTACATTACTATTTATAGTCAATCACTAAAAAATTACTGTTAACAATTTTAGTTTCTTATACATTTTGTATTCTCATTACACTTTTCGACATAGACATATTCAAAATACAAACATTTAAATCCCTGCCATTTTGAAATGTTTATTTAGAAAATTATTAATTTTTGAAAACATTATGAATTTCAGTGCAAAATTCGGACGCCATAATGAACCATTTTTGAGATATTTAAATTTTCGTTAAAACATTTTAATGTCAAAATTCCTACATCAGAATTTTTTAAATGTGTTTTCTGAATACATTTATCCCTTCATGCACAGCCACTATGTATACTATTGGAGTACGTATCTCTAAACACGGTTGTGTTTCCAAACATCAGAAAGTAGTTTCCCACATCAGTAGCGGCTTAATTTTTTAAAATCTAAACTTAAAAAGTAAAAATATTTTAACAGCCGCCATTTGTAAATGGGTTATTGGATTAGGTTGGTTACTTTTTTTCAAAATAGTTCTTCACCTTATTAGGTGCAATGACAAATTTCAATTCATTCCGTCAAACCACTGTAAAGATAAAAAGTATTTTGTGGAAAAAAAAACAAAATTGTGAATAACTGTGAAATTTCCGGACAAAGTCCACTTCATCAGATTCTGGTGACCTCAAAACGTTTACATCTGTAAAAAACTCATCGGTTTTTTGACCCATCAAGTAACTTTCTCTATTCGTGAGAAATTAGAAACAAAGACTTGTAATAAACCACAAGTTAGCGATCTGTAAATACTGTTATCGATCTGGATCACTTGTAAATGACCAATACACAATACAGATTGAAAGCGATAAAGGTGTTAAAATTATTTGTGTAGCCTATTATTTCTTTCATTTTCTTTTTATTCAATATCTTAACGATTAATTTTAGTTGACCCAATCTTCTCTCTCTCTCTCTCTCTCTCTCTCTCTCTCTCTCTCTCTCTCTCTCTCTCTCTCTCTCTCTCTCTCTCTCTCTCTCTCTCTCTCTCTCTCTCTCTCTCTCTCTCTCTCTCTCTCTCTCTCTCTCTCTCTCTCTCCTTGACATTTAACTCTCAAGTTATATAACTACAAGTATTATGAATTAATATTATTCTATTATAAGCTAGGTTAAGGAATGCTCCGATTCATTCTGGTTTTCCCCCGATGATCACCGGTATAATCCGTACAATGACTTCTGCATTGTTGATATTAATTATACAGAAATAGTCCGTAAGTGAAATGTTAGCAGGCCAATTTCTGTACGGTTTTTATGTTCTCACATATTCAGTATGATTGATATAAGTGTGCAGCTGTTTTACAATGAAAGTACTGTATTTACAAACAAATCAAATGACAACTCCACTACACATTTTATGCCGTCTTATTTGAGGGTTTTAAAATGTTGATACAATCTCTAATATGTTGGTAGAGCCATTTTTCCAACATAACACCCTATATTAAATTTTCTTTTAAAATAATTATTTTTATGTTGATTTTATATTTTACACATAATTCTAAGATTTTTTTCTTGTGTATTTTTTTATACATAAAACTTTTTAGGAGCTACAGAGGCTCAAATTAGTGAAAAACAAGATGTGCGTTTTTAGAGGTCTATTTTAGATGATGAAACGAGTGAAGCGAGTGAAGATTTTTCAATAAAAACTGCTTTAAACACGCTTATCCTATTCTACGTGTACTGGGAAAGACTTCTTGATCTACCAATACAATTTAACATTTCCTACAATACTCGAGAATTTACTCTTTGGAACTACATTTTAAGGAACTATTTTACACATTGTATAAATGGGGCTGGGTAAGTACCATGATGGCCATTCAACTTGTTTTTTTCCTTTGGGAATGGCATGTGAGAAAGATAGTGCAATGCTTTTGCATAGTTTTTTGGGATTGATTTTTTTTTCTGATAGTATTCACGAACAGCTGTTGTTCATTGTTGATGCTATTAGTGGGCAGACTGTTTGATTAGGACAAGGAACGCTTATATCACGAACAATACAAGTCCCTTGAACTTTAACTTGGCAGTTGAAGTTACCTGACTGACAGTATAAACATAATATGATTTGTTGCATTTTTAAAGCAAGAACAGAACTTTGAACTTTAATCTTTGGTTACAAACAAGAATTATATATTTTCCTTATGCAATACACAAGAGAATGAATCTGTTTATAATTTTGTAGCTATGTGTCCAATATTGATAAGTTTAAGATGAAATTGGTTTTGTAAAAGTGTCTTAAACAATGCGGAATTTAAATCGTATTTGAACGGGCGGAATTGGATACCTGAGACAAGCGTGGCAATGGTCTTGGGCGAAAGAGTTCAATGTGTGAACGATTCCTAAATAAAACCACAATAATAATTTTTACTAAAAATTTTACTGTATGAATATCATGTTCTTATTTGATGGCTTGGTTTGAAATGGTATATAAAATTACTTTTTTCTCTTTTTTTATTAGTTTTAATAACAACCAAATAATATCAACTATGTTTTGAAATGTCTGTTCATCTACAGGCTCAACATTAAACGTTTGTACAGTGGAGTTGGTTTTTTCAGCAAAGGGCTGTTGCAAGTATTTTAGTTTATTTTAGATCAAGGAAATAGAGATAATTCTTGTTTTTTTGCATCATTTTTTGCTTATGGAGGGCTAGGTTATTTTTTGTCTCCTTTATAAGTTAGGTTAGGTTATTTTTTGTCTCCATTGTAAGTTAGTAATTAGGGTATGTTAAGTTGTTTTGTTTTTATGTTTTTCCATATTATCACAAAATATTAAAACGCAAATTGTATTTCCCTCTTAATTAGGAGCGCCAACCGAGCATACTTTAATTGCTGTTTAAGTGTTCTTAAAAATACAAAAAACCGTTAAATTTGGTTATAAATAAAACACTATAACAGCCACCATCAAATTTTAAGTTACCGCAGGAAAAATTTACCTAAAATATGCCCTTATAACAAATTTGATTAAAATCGGGCCACTCAAAACTCTGTTTTTTAATTTGACAGATCACCATTTTATATTGGCAAAACGGAATTACGTCTATTTTCACGATTTTTTCCCTACAACACCTTTAAAATTATGTATCTCACAATCCTCTTAATATAAAGATATATTGCATCGATACCAATATCTTCCTCCAGGAAGGGTTAAAAAGTAGAATCTAAATTGTATTATTTTTTTTACCAATTAATTATTAACAAAAATAGAGAGGCCTATACTTTACTATTACATTAAAGACGAAATTTTGATTGATCTCAATCTCTCGTCTCACCTCAGTTAGGTTAGGTTAGGTTGGTTAGGTTAGGTTAGGTTAGGTTAGGTTGGTATATCCAGTCTCGGTCTCATAGAAAGTTTAATTTTCATTGATATCTCCATACTGGTTTTCCATCATTTTAATTCTTCTTTATTTGGGCTCTACCACACCCGTTACATCTTAGCTTTTTTTAGTAAGTAAAACCAACGGTTGTGTTATTTTTTATAGGGGTAGTTGTAAAATTTTGCTAGTTAAGCCTTACATTTGCTCCACTGTTAACAATGTAAACCATACAAGCGTTTATAGATATTAAACGTCATCCCTAAATACAAACTTGAGTGGAATGTGAAACGTCCTCCCATAAAATTTTAAATGGTCCGTTAAAAGTTTACTTTTATGGTTCCAGACCTTCGGGGGCGGTTTTAGCTTCTCAGAAATCTAAATCTGGCTTTGAAAGTTGTATTTGCTAATATTTCGATCATAAACCTACATGTGTTCTCCAAGACAACCATTAACTATCTTGCGTTAACTTTATTTAGGTTCAGGGTGGGGGTTACAGAGACGAACTATAAAGACTAATCAAACAAAACTATAGTCCCCGTCTCCCCAAAAATAACGGTTAATTAATTATCGGAGAAAAACTATATAAACTGTTTTAGAATCTGGAATATCTTGAAATCGGTCTAAACGAAGAGCGATTAAGTTACGGTGAAATATGAAAATTTACGACTTACCCACAAAATAATTTTTTTTTAATAATTCAAAATAAACACAAAACAGGTTTTAATTTTTTTTACAAATGGTTTGTTTTCACATTTTGACCTATAACTTCCAAACCTACATTTTTTCTGTGAGATGGGTTTTTTGAGGTCCGTAAGGGCTATATTTGAAGGAAAAGTTAAAAATTTGGGTTTCAGCAATGCGAAAGAACCCTTAAGTTTTGAGTTGTTAAAAACAATTTTTTCGAACGTTGAAGAACGTGGACAAAATAAAATCATATACAAATTTGATTAAAACTAGTCCACGTTTAGGTAGATTCTTTAACAACACTTTATCGCTTCATAATAATTTTCCAAAGCAATAGCCCAAGAACAACATTTCACTTTTTGTTCAATGGAAAAATTAATTGTTTTGAAGTTAAGATATCGCACATAAACTGATTGAACACAACCACCAAACTCTTTCATTGTTGTGTGTTAACAAAACAAAAGTTGGGGTAAAGAT
This sequence comes from Aphrophora alni, assembly GCA_963513935.1. Classification (NCBI taxonomy): domain Eukaryota; kingdom Metazoa; phylum Arthropoda; class Insecta; order Hemiptera; family Aphrophoridae; genus Aphrophora; species Aphrophora alni. The sequence continues at coordinate 28,306,845 of OY740772.1, read as the reverse complement.
TCAACACATGGGAATGTACATTTTAATTGAATTGGATTGTGGCAGGAAGTGGTTCTAACCAGAATTTGTTTTGTTATTCCGCCTTTTATCATTAACCAAAAATAATTAAACTCCAGGTTACTTTTTTACATATCTATGTAACATGACTGTAAAATGTCAAATTTGTAGAGTGTTCCTTCCATACAATTAAATCAAAAATAGTGAGTTACCTCTTCGTTGGACACCCGGTATATTTGTACCAAAACATTATCACTGATTTTCATATTTACCGACTGTATTGTACGAGTAAAATTTTGTGAAAAGGGTATCTTTTCATTTAAATTATCATTACTCTGTTTAATTTTAGTCATTATTTCGTATATTATATACGACTCCTAAATCAAATATAGGCTCTATATCATTACCTTTCTCATTTATTTAAAGATGGGATTGTAATTTTTTAATTTAATTTGGGGAGGGGGAATTTGTTTCAAATTATGTATGTCTATACATTGTAACATTTTATATTTTGAAAATCAAATATGGTAGATTTGAATGAAAATGTTTGTAACCGTAATATTTATTCGGTAACTTAGATTATTACAAAATGACTTTCAAGGTCACTTTATAGCTTATACTATTTTTTTTTTAAATTTTACTCGAGAAGGACCCCCGCGTTTTTATGTTGTCTCAATATTTTTAAACAACTTTCTTCGAAACGGTTAATACGAACGAAGCAAATGGGGACTTTTTAACCAATACAAAGCTACGGCTTGGTCGCCATCAACGGAATAGCGAATTGGCGACGATTAAGCACATTAAAAGATTCTACAAATCTGTGTTTATACTTGGTGCCTTAAAGATTGCACTTTTATTTAGAACAAATTACAGAAATATAGTTTACCCTTAGGCCTACAGTTGAGCAGTGTATCCTGTAACGGGATATGTTTACGACAATTCGATAAGGCTCGGCAGGAGTGAAGAGAAATGTCATCGTGCTGGTATGAACCTCCCATCCTTCCAAACATCATTCCACTCTAAATCAACTTTTTTTCGTGACTTTATCCTAATCTGTTAGAATCAATATAATGTTACTCACAGTATACAGGGTGTTTCGTAATCGCATGAAATTACGACTTCCGTTTTTTGACTGATCTTCACGTTGTTTGAATAGAAATTTGGTAAAGAGGACTATAGTGTGCTTCCTGTATAGTCGAAAATGTCAATTGAAAATAGCGGCAATTTTAAACAGTTTTTTATTCATACTTTGTGTGTAATTCAACTTATAACATAGGCCTACTAAACTAGATAAAAATTTATAGATTTCAATTCTGCATGTAATGGTACCACAACCCCACATATGCGATGGCAAATGGCGAAGTTATTGTCACAAATTTAGTTCGAACCCTTCTTCTCAAGAAAATGTGATATTTGTATAGTTACGAGATCCGGCAGTGCCGAATCACCGACACGAGCGAAGCGAGTTGAAGGACCTTTACACATGTACATCTTGGACGCCCACCAGGGCCGAGAAACACTTTCACATCTATGAGGTCCGTTAGAGCCTTGCCGACGTCAAGAAAGTAGTGATATAGTCTACCTAAGTAACAATTCTTTTAAACAAATTTATCTTACTGTGTAGACCCCCTTTATCTACCAATACAATTCAACATTTCTTTACAACTTTCTGGCATTACATTTAGAGGATCTGCTTGTATTACGCTGTATGATAGGACTGGGTAAGTACCATGATTGCGTTCATCAAGTTGTTGCCTAATATCAGAATAAAACTAACTTCTAAGTGTAGCAATGTTTTAGAATTTTTAATATCGTCAATCTTTACAATACAAAAACTTATAATTTTCTAAATTTTATCTTAAACTATTGTCTAAATCAATCAAATGAAAAACTGTTTTTATTGTTCTAACCTTTAAATGGTACGTCACTCGTAATTTTCGGACTATTATTTGAGTAATTTTTCAGCCGTTTGATATTGTTTTTATGGACACTGAATCCAAGATGTCTGTCAGGTCTGAAGATACCTCACAAGAAGTTTATTCGTTTTGTAAACTTCAAATATTTTCAAATTTAAAGCTTTCACTATGTGGAAGTCAAACGTTATGTGAAAAGAAAACACACACACACACACACACACACACACAAACACAGTCATAATACATAAACGTGAGTTTAACACTACTACCGGTTTCAAATTTTATATCTCCCTTAAAATGACCTAAAAAATATGCAACATAACTGTAGCAAAATGACAGTTTTTTGTATCGTTATTGTTACTATTATATTCCTTTCCCTTTAAAGACTCTCACCTATAATAAACACTGTGTAGCAATCCCGATGTACCTAGCTGGTTTTACACTTTTTTCATCTAGTTTTGAGTTAGATCCCTCTTTTGATCATTGCTATCTTATCTGTCTTGACCAATTGTTGTTCTCTTCCTACCCTGATGTTATAAACTATTCGAGGACTAAAGAGCATAAATTATTCTTCTTTTTTTTTTAAAGTTCAGAAGGTTTCGCCGTTAAACCACAAAGGGAGATTTTTATTTTTTTTAATTGATGAGTAGCTTCAACAGTGGTTAATTTATGATGATCCTCTACGGCCAAGCGATTGAGTCTTCGTAAAGAAGGGGGGGAGTGGTAGGTCTACAATATTGATAACTACGCCCTACCAATCAAAGTGAACTTCTGCGCCACTGATTTTTCAGCTCTCCCCCCCCCCCTCACAATTTAATCCTTATGTGAGAAAAGTAAATATAAAATTGCCAACTTTTTATAACATTTTAGAAGTTGTATTGTATTCTATAAAGGTTTTAAAAACACAAATTCAGCACGAAGAATGAGATTAGAGGAAACATAATAAATAAATTAGATTAGCCGTTTCAGATGTTTCAGCAATTTGGACTGCAGATACACCTAACTAAAATCCGTTTTGATCTCATCCTAGAAAGATCTAAAATTACAGTTTTTACTTTTTCTAAATATAATATGCGATTTACAAACTTTGAAAAGCAGGAACATTTTGTATTGCAAATGGCGAATCTACCAACACATTTAAGTTTACTTTCAGAGATAACAGTAGGTTATTATAAAATGGAAAGAATTCGTTTTCTCTATCCCAAAAAATATTTTTTTACAGATGAATATTTATTCAAATTCTTAAAATTATTCGTAACTTAAAATCAATTTTAACAATATTATAACTCCTACAACCCATACAAATTCAACATTTCTAAATTTTTTTAAACATTATTTTAATCCTGTATTTTAAGATGGCGGGAAATACGTATGTTTATACAGCCCCTACTATGATCTAGCAGGAGCGATGGTAGGACGCTAAACAATCTAAGAGAAACCTCCTTTGTACTGTCTATCTCTTTCTGTTACACACAATGACTATTTCTATCTCTCTCTAGTAGGATAGGTAGGAGGGACATCTAAGAATACAAGAAAGATATCCCTAACCCCCACCATTCCTTACCCCCTCCCGCTCCAACAAGAGAGAGAAATGTGCAACACTTTAGTTTTACTTGTGAAATACATGAAAACAGTTAGGCATGGTTGTGGTATCATTTAGTATGTGTAGTGTTTGTGTTGTGGTTTAATAGTTTATAAAAATATATATATTTATTGGACTAAATTGAAGTTAGGAAGTTAGTGTTTAGTTTTTTTTTTTAAATGATCAAATACTTAATATAATATTTTCTCAGTTTTATGAAATTAAAGACAGTAGTTATTTAATAAAAGTGTATTGGTTTTCAAACAAAGTTTTGTGCTACTGAATTGTTACATTTCTCAGTGAAATTTCTACAAAATTTAGTTTAACATTATCTAATACGGTAAAATGATCATATGACATGCCCGGGACTATTTTACAACAAACTTTTCCCGCCATGTATTCACCCGCACAATCCGAAACCGAAATGCACCGTCAATATCAACTTCCATTGCGGTACAACGAAGATAGACCACTAGTTAAACACGAACTCCCTGAAACTTTAATCGATCTCAGCGGTACAAGCGGGTTTAAAGAAAACCACGAAAAATTCGCTTACACTCATTACAACCAACAAAATCTTTACCTTCCTGAAAACGAATATGTCCAGAATGATATTCTATCATCAAGGCTAACAAATGTCTTCAGAGACTTTAATTCCTTCTACAATACAGAAACGAAGTTACATTCCTTCGATGATATAAAGTCGCAACAATTAGAAGACATTAACGCTAACAGGAAAAGGAAGAGATCCAATTGGGTGTGTAAATCGGAAACAAGCGAGACTACGACGAGTCCGAACAGTAGCAAATTCAGACGAAGAAATTCAACACAAAGCTCGGAAGAATTGCACAACCAGAGGGTCTTGGCGAACGTGAGAGAGAGACAGCGCACCCAAAGTCTGAACGAAGCCTTCGCATCTTTGAGGAAAATTATTCCAACACTTCCGTCGGATAAGTTGTCCAAAATACAGACTTTAAAGTTAGCAGCAAGATATATTGATTTCCTCTACCATATATTACAGTATGAAGGGGAAGATGGGCAGGATACGGATACTGAAGACTCATTGGGTAAGTGTTTAAAAACTACATTAAAATTCATTTATCTTAAGAACTTGAGAGTAAAATAATTATTTACATATTTCGTCACTGACACATCACCAAAGAGTAGACCATACTAACTGCCTAGTCCATCACATTTCGAAGCTCAAACTGTCAGTTGTAGAGGTTGGAACTAATTCAGTGGTTCAGATGAAATTAATTTACGATATTTATATAAATCGTATATAGCCAATGAATTTCTAAGTTTTCATCATTCGTCTCAATAATATTTGGAAAAAAAATGTTGTTTTACCTTTAGTGTTAAATTAAAATGCTTTGTAACTTAATAATAACAAAATTTATACTACAAATTGGCATAAATAATATAACAAACTTAAATTAAATATGAACCTCTGAATTTAAACTAAGAATAACTTATAACAAATATAATTATTTTTCAGAAAAGAAATTTCCCTGTTTTTTCATACATCATTTCAATAAGGAATTTCTTACATTGTTAGATATATAGAAGTTAAACAAGTATAAAAGTTATTATACAAGTATAGAAGTTATTAAACAAGTATAAAAGTTATAATACAAGTATAGAAGTTGTTACTTAAGTATATAAGTTGTTATACAAGTATAGCAGTTATTATACAAGTATAAAAGTTATTATACAAGTATAAAAGTTATTATCCAAGTATAAAAGTTATAATACAACTATAGAAGTTGTTATTTACTGTAAGTATATAAGTTGTTATACAAGTATAGCAGTTATTATACAAGTATAAAAGTAATTATACAAGTATAAATGTTATAATACAAGTTGTTATTTAATTATATAAGTTGTTATACTAGTATAAAAGTGTTTATCTTATTATCTCACTTAATTAATGCATATAGACTTGGACAATGGTATATAAATTTATGGTTATTTGAAACTATTATTGTTTCAAAGTATTTTTTGAGTTTCAGTTTATTTAATGTAAATTACCTTAATGTATTTTTAATGTTTTAAAAGAGAACAGAGATTTAATATTATTTACATTAATGTGTTAATGTTTATAAAAAGGATTTTTTTTAATCCAAAAAAGAATATAGATAAAATCCTGTGTCATGTTTTTCAACAACGTCAATGTTGTAAAAAAACTGTAAAATTGTTAATTACAATTAGTCAGTTCCAGCCCACAGCGGTAAAGATTTTATATTTTTATAAATGGAAAACTAATTCTATTCATCGATTATTTAATAGTCACAAAAAATAAAACTCAAACGATTATTAAAAAATTTGTTATTTTTAAACGGTTTGACATACGTTCTTCCACATCAAATGTATGGGGGGGGGTAGAACTAAGAAATTAATACGGCTGTTTTGGTTTTTTACCTTTTTACTCACGGACATTACACATAAATAAACATTGAGCTTGACTTGTGAGATAATACAAAATAGAATTAAACGTTAGTTTAGTTATTGTAGCTCATGTATCACTGAGGATGGCGATTTTGTAGTTGGAACGCGTTTGATTAAGTAAATGTAATTTTTATGAGATCTTGTATTCAAGTTTTATTCTATCTGACATTACCCTACAAATATTTACTTCTGTGTTTTGTCCTTTTTCTTTGAACACTTTTATTCAAATAAGATACTGTACACAAAATATTGTCTAACGTTCTGTTAAACATGTTCGTACGCCAGAAAAACAAGTTGATGAGGACCAGTCCTATCATACAATGTAACACAAGCAGATCCAACAATTGGTATTCGATGTCTTATCATCAAAAGGCCTTCCCCGGAATACGAACTTTAGAGTAAGTTGTTAACCAAGTTTCCTGAACCTCGTAATTGTATAAATACTTTCTTAACGTCGGTTAAATGTGTACTCGCTTCGCTCATCTCGGCCTTGGGGGCGTTAAAACTATACATATTTAGAAAAGCTTTCTCTGGAAGTCTAGTGGGCCACGAAGATGTAACATGTGTGAATCTCATGGTAACTCGGCACTGCCGGATTGCGTAACAATACGAATATCACATTTTTTGGCGAATTACATTTTAAACAATAATTTCCCTATTTGTCATCTTAGAGATGTGGGGTTGGTACCATTGGGTGCAGAATTGAAATCTGAATATTTTAATCAAATTTAGTGTATTACGTAGAATAACACGCGAAATATGAACCAAGAACTGTTAATCATTTCAACATTTTCAATTGTTTTTTTTTCTGAATTTCAATAGGGTTCTAGACGAGTCCAAATTTCATGGTCCCATCTTTTGTAACCGTTGTACAAAGAAGAACTACGGCGGCAGGTCGAAGTGAAGCCATGAAATGTGAACCTCAATAATAATTGAAGGTCGACATTTTTAGTTGCAATAACCAAAGTTACCATATTACTTCGTATATTAATTAACAGTTTCCAAATGGTGACAGTTTAAAATAATTTTAGTCTCTACTTTGTAATAATTGAAATAAAAATAAGTTTTCAAACATTGCAGTTTCATATTTGTTTTACTTACATAAAGGCTATAGTGTACATAAACAATAATAAACGTTGCACAACCCTTTTGATACACAAAAACGATCAATTAAAAACTTATTGGCGAAGACCAAAGCTGAAAATTGAGATTTTTCAAGTTTTTTGTACCAATATTGGGAAAAAATGTAGACTCTAACCGCCCAACCAAAACATACTGCTCATCATTTTACAATCTGGTTCTGGAGTTATATCGGTTAAAAAGTATATGAAAAATTAATGGCGTCGTATATTTAATATCTCAAATTCGGCTCAAACTATTTGAATGACGTTAGTGAATATGTCAAACTGTAAACTAACAATCTTTATATTTCAATAATATTTCATCTAACTTCCGGTATTTCTGGGAAGATGGCAACTAAGAAGTTTTGTTTTTACTCTTTGAGGCAATTTTATAAAAATCATTAGAGTAATCGAAAGTTACAGTTTTGGGTTTAACAAATCTATGTCCTTATTGTTTAGTTACCTGAAAAATATAATTAATAAAATCGTGATTGCCCAAAATATGCTCACATACCAAATTTGATGGAAATCGGTCCACGAAAGAAACGCTTCACAACTCCCAACACCATTTTTTAAAACTCAAAACTGATATCCCCGCAAATATTGGACGACGATTTTTGACACATTACACAACAATCTAAACTACATATAAAGTGCATTGAAAATGATACCTATTAAATAATGCAACTTCATTGATCACGTATCACATTCCAATACCAACCAAACAAAGCAGAATTAAGCAATTCTTACACGAGGATTTACCAATATGTTAAGAACAAATTATGAGTTGAAATTAATTAGAACAATTTGGCAACAATGAGTATATTATGTACGTAAAATTAACAATTTATTTTTAAACACACAAAAAAATCTTGATCATAATAAAAAATAAATTTGCAAAAACAAAAACTTTCTCAATCTTTCATCTCCAAAACCAAATAAAAATGAACCAAAACTAAACCTCAATCATTTAGGTAGTTGTCAATCAAAAACTGAAAATGAACGAAAGCTTTGGAACAATATTTAGCCTATGGGATCAACTCCAGTCATGCCGTCGAACATGTTGTAATGTCAGTCCGAAACATCCTACAACATTTAATCCTCAATGTTAACTTTAAGACAAATTTCTTAGGAAACAATTTAAAACCGAGAGTAGAAATTTTTAATTATCTCCCCCATTTTTTCTTAAAGCCACTCGAAGTTAGATATCTAAAAGAATTTTATACACATATATTTTCAAATTCTAATTCTAATGCACAAATTACAATTACCTCATAATTAGGAATTAGCACTTAGACCAATTATTTGTCATAAAAATTTTCTGTCTTAAAATAAATAATACAAAAACATATCCAATACTTGGACAATTTTCCTTTTTAACTTATTATAACCGGTTAAACGAAATATTATAATTTTACCCTTAGAGGTACTTTTATTTATAAAATTTGATCAAAATCTTTAATATCTATTTTGAGACAATAGAAATTTTGATCTTATGGCAGCTATAATTTTATAGAAAAATAAAAACAAACCTTGAGATAGGCCAATATAGGTCTATACAACCTATTTGATCGAAATCTGTTCATTGGCTTGGGGTTTGGATCACTGCCCACAGGACGTCATTTCACAAAACACACAACATTGAGTATTTGACCCGTCACCTAACTTTCTTTATAGGACGTAGTAGAGATGACCGCAGATTTTTAACAAACATAACGACTACCGAACATGTATTGGTTTATTTTCAAAAATTTATTTTTAGAAAGCTCGGAAACGACAAAAATTGCCAAGTTTTGTTTAATATTTAAAGTTTGCTTAAAACGAACTAAAGATCTTTGATTTAACGAGAATATAAGGAAATCTAGAAAGTGTCTACAACACACCCTAAAAACCAGCCCAAAACCTTTTTTTATTTCTTTTTGTCGGTAATTCAAAGCACAGCACTTTTTAGGGGAAAACGCAAATTATGGCACCAACCAACTTTCACTTGAACATATGTAGTCTGGGGAAAGTTATTTGATGGGGTCAGAAAACAAAATATATGTCACATTTTTTACTTTATACGTTTGAGGTTTTCCGACCCCGTAAAACGGTTTTATTTTCTTTTAAATAATATCCTGTCCTATTTGTTGTCATTACGGTGCTTTACATAGCAAGGGATATTTACTTTTGTATATGGACACATTTTTGCCATTTTTTAAGGCGATTCCATTTTCTTTTATAGTATAACTTAAAATTTTGAGATAGCCGCATTACAAAAATCGATTTTAAGGGTCAAATTTCTCTAAGAAACCAAATGCAACGTACAGGTCGCCATATCCACGAAAATGATAGTTCAGGAGTTACCAGTAACAACAAAACAAAAAAATACTTATAAAGAACGGATATAAGATTTCGTTAAAATTTTGATAAAATGTGAACATGAGTGATCCAAACTAGTGTGCTAAATAGTAAGTAAAAGAAAATTACTTTTTAGGAATAATTGACAAACAAAATAGAAATGAATTTCGACCGTTAACATCAAAAACTCGATTTGAAACAAATAGAGTACGATTTTTGAGTAGCCTACTATGTGTGCTTCACGACTAAAGCTACCTTATTTAGGTAAGTACCGGATCTTTGTCTAAAAAACAAAGACAAGTGCAGGACATATTCTACTGGTGAAAATAAAGAGAAAATTTGATAGAAACATACGTCCTAAATTAGTTATTAGTTGTCCATCTAGCTGCTTTTATAAAATCATCTTTTAAACGGCAAATAATACAGAATTTTTATTTTCAATGCTTCTCAATAAAACTAAAAATATCCTTCACTCAAGATGGCGGTTCTATCTGGAAAACCGTTAATTTTATAAAATAATCTACAAGAAACATTAACGACAATTAAAATGTTTTTTGAACTTTTCTGTACGTCAAAGGATAATCGAGTTATCGACAAAAAGAATGAAAACAATTTCTTGGCAGTTGTCTAACCCAAGAACTGTCTAGAACGATAATTGTCTGATAGTTCTGTAATTTTGTATTTAATTCTGAATTGATTGATGTGAATGTCGTCCATAAAAATTAAATAGAAACTTTAAAAAATCGGATTTTTTATAAAATAAAAAGAAAATCGTTTATTTTGTATAATATAAAAACATTCCTTGTAGTATAGCAAAAACATCGTTAATTACTGACAACATAGTTATACTTACAGGAAAAAAAAAAAATTGAATTGTCGTTAAAAGAAAAAACTTCTCTGTCTCCTACGTTTTTTGTAAAATTAACACTTAAATGTTAAACACTTAAAATTAAACCGCCATTTTAAAATGAGTAAAAGAAATTGGTTGATAATTTTTCTTAAATTAAATCTATATAATAAATGAAAAACTTCAACTATGATCGTTTGCCGTTCAAAACATAAAATGGCGGTTAGATAGAGCATATCTTGATATGAACGTTCTTTATTTTTACTAGTTGTAGACGTCTTGAAAGTTTGTCTGTTCCTTGTTGGGACACCCTGTGTATATTTATAACCGAAAAAACTATAACACTATAACATTCAGTTTAAAAAAAAAAATGTTTTCTTTCACACAAAAGTTTTCAAAAGAGACATTTTTTTAAGAAACTGCGACAAACACAATTTTCATTTTGTAGATGAGTGTGTAATATAAGGTTATTGCGTCATAGAAGGGTTTGACGGATCTAGAGTTTACCTGCTGAGCGACACATTCGTTCGCTCCCACCACTCTTATATATGTTGCTAACCGACACTCTGCCTAAAGGTTTATCAGTGGGATATTCTTAGAATGCACGGTGAAACATATCCCAATAAATCTTTTCGGAAAAACCATAAAAATAATACCTGTTTTAAACTTTGAATTAATGTTTTTTTTAATCTTCAAAGTAAATTTTAGAAACTACAGTAAGGTGACTAAAACACGTCAATTTCCTAATCTATCATGAGCTACCTTGTAGGCAGAAAAATGTGCCGCTCGGCGGATAGCCCCAGATCTGCCAAACCCTTCTGATCCATGAAACCATTGCCCGCTCGGCGGAAAGATGAAAGAGATTAATCTAATAAGGTATCTCGGGATTGCCAATCCTGTACTCGCTATAGGCGAGCCCCTGAGGGCTACGATTCGTTTAAAATACTTGTTCAAACATTTTTCAAAACTTTGACCGTTTAAAACTGTGCGGATCAACCGTTTTTTGACTTCCTTATTAAGTATAGTTTACATTTGTATTGTGAAATTTGTGTTTCTTTATGTTTTATTCGATGACATAAAGAAAATTTTAAACCTCAACTAATTATGGGATTGCGGTCCAGAAACGCATCTCAAAACATTTTTTAAAAACGAAATCACAAGACGGACTATCTAGGCAATATAATATTTTGGAGAATTTTTTCAGATTTACGTTTTTTTGTCTTGCCCATTGACTTTACCTTATCCTACACCGAGGATAGGACATTTGCACGGAGTCACATTTGCCCAGAGTAAGACTGTAAAGATTCCGCCCCTTGACCTTATAATGAGTCTCAGATAGGATTGGAACACTTGGATTTACCAAGAAGAAAATTACCCTCTCCACATTTAACTAAGTAGGCCTTTTATATTTTGCATTTAAATCATAATAGTTCTAATAAAGCTGAACACTATAATAATCGGATAATGTTAGGTTCTATACTTTCTTAAATACTAATTTCCATTACAAAAGTCCTTATCTACGTAGGCCTACAAGTATCATTTACAGTCAAGTGTCTCAACTTATTTTGTTTAACTTGACGATCTATACTAATCGATTCCAACCTATCGAATTACTTGAGTTTCAGTAAGAACCACTGGAATAGTTTCCATCCAGTTTAAATGTTTTCGACTCTACTAATACCACCTTGACTGGACAACGTTGTCTCAACTTCCATGGTCAGAAGACATGAATAGAGTTCTTTCTTTGGGAGTCCCGCCCAAAGATCGGTTGAGTTGTCAGATACAATCTCAATGGCACATAGCCTAGACATTGTATTGATCGATATAGGCCATTGGTAATTACATCAATAATAACACGTGATTCCAAAGGAATGTAAAATATCAATACTACAAACGTATAAAAGAGCGGATTTCCACTGTTTTCGTTCACATACCGACTGTACTACAGTTTAATTTGAGTTGTTAAATTATTACACTTTATCAAATTTTTATATGTTTTTGGAATGCGTTTTTATGAAATTTTTAGCAGTTTAACGTGACTTTAAAATTTTTTCTATTTTCAACGCGTTATATCCCCCCCCCATTATTTTGACATGGTATATTGAAAACAGTAATTAAAAGATTTCCTTGCTTCAAGCAGGAAAGTTTGTCAAGATTACTATCCTGATTTTTTTATGTAATAAAAGTTAACACATGGGTTTTATTCTTTAATAGCTCTGAGAGTAGGGATTTTTTAATTTTTATATGTTTTTGGAATGAGTTTTTATAAAAATTTTTAGCAGTTTAACGTGACTTTAAAAATTTCCTTACTTTCAACGCGTTACACCCCCCCCCCAATGTTTTGACATGGTATTTATTGAAAACTGTAATTAAAGATTTCCTCCCTTCTAGCAGGAAAGTTTGTCAAGGTTACTATCCTGATTTTTGTACGTAAAAAAATCTGTAACACGGGTTTTATTCTTTAATAGAGTAGGGATTTTTTTTTTAATTTTACGTAACAGCTGTAAATTATAAGTAAAAACTATTACAATATAAAGATATATTATTTAAAAACTTTAAAAATCATAAATTGATTTTATGCCATACCAATATATTTTCAACAAAGTTTTAAATAGTTATAGGAAGTAGAAACGAGTTTTGTATTTTTTAAGATTTAACTGGTGACCTCACGGAAGTGATGCTACCATCTTTTTCAAACTTCTCAAGAAAATGTAGCCTATAAGTATAAAAATCTCAAATTAAAAGTATTTAACACAATCCAGAACATTGAAACTCAATCAAACTTGTATAAAAACAGATTAATATCTAATTACATACAAGTAAACATTAATAATGTTTCCATTACACATTTGGTTAAAGAATAAAATCAAGTTCTTACAAGACAAGAAAGTCAAGTTGAATTCATTATTATACAGAACACACTTGGAACTTCTTAACTGTTTACATACATACATGCTCTGATAAGGAAAATTATTTAACTTTAAAATATCAATACAGAGAAGAAAGTTAAAATCCTTTATTTGACTTACAATAATCTGATAATTTAACAACAAAAACTAATCACATATTTTACCCACGAAGAGTAATGCAAACATTTTATTGAATAAACCCGAAATAATTTTACTAGGTAAAGGTCTAAAGTACAACTTCATTAACAATAGCAAAGATAACATTATTCAGGAGGCCACCAATGCCGTATCTGCAATTAAATCTATCAAATATTGAAGATCAAAACACTCAGGGTTTTAATCAATAACAAAATTTAAAAGAGTATTAAGAACAATAATGAAAATGTCATTATGCCATAGAAATGAAAATGTCCTATTACTCTTACATTAAAAACTAAATTGAAGAACACCAATGTAACATTAGCAAAAGGAAATTCAATCGTACTTATCAATAAACACGATTATATTATTAAAGTTAATTATTTTTTTCATAAATAATAATATAACAGACTAAACAAAGATCCTAGCACGAAATTATCAATAAATCTAATTATTGAGAAATAAATAATGCAGTTGAAAATGATTAATCCAACATCACGAGGCCTCCCGTAAGTACACAAACAGGATGTTCCACTAGACCTTTATAAATTTCATGTCTGCACCATCATATATATTAATCAAAAAACTTGACAAAATTATCAAAACTGAAATTATCTTAAACAACAACCATAGTATAAAGAACTGATTGGACTTCATAAAAAATATAAGAAATGCAAAAATAAAACCTACCTTTACATAGCGTCTTTTGACATTGTAAACCTTACACTAATATACCATAGATGATCAATGAGCACTGTGGTAAATGTAAACAATTTAAAACACTGAAACCCCTACCACAATATATTTTATGTGTGTGTTGTGGTAGGAGTTTCAGTGTTTTAAATTGACTAATATACCAATTAATAAAACTATAAACAATTAGAACTACAGTATATATGAAACATTATTCCCACTTGAAATCAAAAGTAATAGACGAATTAAGTCAGGACCATTTTGGAACAAAATTACTTCCAATCCAATGAAGGATTTTATACACAAAAAGATGTATTCCCCATGGGATCAAAAACACATATATTTTCAATTTTTAATAGGTATAAGACTCTTTATTATCATAGATATGTTGATAATACCACCATTTTGTTTAATGACACCAGACACCAAAACACCTTCAAAAACTACATTAATAATATCACCACAGAATTGAACTTTACTCTTGAATGTACAGAGATCCAACTGCATTATCTGAACCTCACAGTCATCAAACAGGTTGAAAACAACGGCTTCAATACCTAAAGAAAATCTACTGGTACTGACCAAATCATACATGCTTCTTCCAATGGCCTACTCTTTCATAAACTAGCAGCACATAATAGTTTAATTCATTGCCTATTAAAAACTCCTCTAAATCCGAACGATTTTGAACAGGTATTGAATACACTTAAATCTATCGACATGGCTAAGGTTGTACAACAAATATGATAAAAAACTATTTTAAAAACATAAAAACCAAAGAAAGAACATTAAACTAGAAAAGCCAATAATATCCATTGAATATGGCAACAAACTAGAATATGCACTGAAATCTGATTGGCATAATTATATCATATAAAAGAACTTATAAAGAACACTAACTCCAAAACTGACAAAAACCCAATATAAATATAACCAATCGGTGTTTATAAACTAAAATGTTCTAGTTTCCCTATTCTACATTGGCAAACAGGAAGAAATTTCTCAAAAAGATTTAAGGAACCCTGAACCCATGTTTTATGAACGAAAATCCAATTTCGCTATAAACATAGTGTACGAAGACCATGAATATACCAATATAATATGGTTATTTTACATAAATGTCAGAAAAGCCGTCTTTCAACACTAAAAAATTTTCAAATTTACAAAGTCATTAAATTTACCCCAAATAATGTATTGAAATAAAATCTGAATTTCTCACCTAATGAAATATTCAATACAATAATCTCCCTCTAATAGAGGACACAATTACAGTATATCAAAATAAACTAAGTATAAACAGGATCAATAATTCATATCTCTTCAGTTGCAACTTTAGGCTCAAGAAGTATCTTACACAATGGGATCCACCAACTTTTATGTTTAACTATGTTCGGAATGTGTTCACTTTTATCATTCTATAATATGTGGTTTTCACATCATTCATACTGAATAAAAATAAATTTTACTCGTGTATTCGTTATTAATAAACTTTAGTGAAGATCTGATGATGACAGTACTTTGTTGAAACTAGTAATAATTTGAAAAAAAAAAAGAGAGGATTCCAAATGGACAAATTAAGGTAATTATTTTCTAATTTTAGTAGACGTACGTAGACGCTGGTTTGGACTACCAAAATAAAAAACTAATATACCCCACCGATGCACTTGCTATTCTGTACTGTATTGAGAACTGGGGCGAGGACGAAAAACCACATCCTTAACAGCTTATGTATTAATCAATCGTTGCTCAAGTAATTATAAAAAAAAAATGTTACAATACTTTAAGTCGGCCGATTAGCACGGGACAAACACACAATTGTTTGTATTATGATAACTAACAATACAGTATCAAGTATTTTCTTAAATAATGATTATTTATTACATTTCCGCTCTTAAGTGGAGTATTCGGTGAGGCGTGACTAATGGGATTTACTGGCCGGGCCAACCCAGCTATTCATCGCCCTAACCCTCCAGCCAGGTACCCTGCCTCAACTTACCTTGAGACGGGCTATAGTATCCCGTAACGATTCGCCTAGGACGCTTTTGTATGTCCTACACAACACAAAAAAAAAAAACTAGTATTGGAACTCTTTTAATATCCATTAATCCCAAACTTACTATTTCTTCTATACAGATAATGAATTGATTTTATAAAACGTAATATGTTCCTCGTATCCTATATGGAAGAATCGCCATTGTTATAGACAATTTTCGTATTCAGATATAGCTTTGTAATCGGCATTTGTATTTAATCATTAAGGTATAACCTGACGATACATTTAAACGTTATCAGTTCTTCAAATTTCATCAAAATCGGTCGTTAAATAACATTTGGGATTTTATGTTTAGGTTTATTTTGATTGTTTAAGGGGTATCAGTAAACTAATGATTTAAAGACAGCATTTTATAATAATTGTTGTGATTTTGGTGTCGCACTTTACTTCTACCCAAAGAGTAAGAAATTAAACAAGACTTTTTCCGCGTAGGATTTGCCAATATGTTAAGAACAAAATATGAGATGAAACTGCTAAAGCACTTTGGCAACAGGTAAATATGTTTTGTACAATTTTATGTGTTTACGCGTTTATAAAAGTGCATTAAATTAACAAATTATTTTAAAACTAGTAATTAAACTTAACTTTGACAGACGAATATGTACGTAACAGCTGAAAGTATAACTTAACATGGGAAATATGATTGTTTAATAATTTTAGCTGATTATTTACATCCAACAATAAGTTGATTAGGCCTATACATGGAAAATTTGATTGGCTACAAATCGAGGCCCTTTTGAATTTTTAAGGTTTAATGTTTTTTTGTCTAACATAGCCAGGAAGCCCTTCTAAATTTTAACTCTTTGTCACCCAATCTACGAATAGATATTCCTTATTTGTGGGTTATAATATAGATACTAAATCACAATCTCGATTGTGTTCATAATTATAACAACAAGAATAACAAATAAAAATCGCAGAGAAGCGTGATTATTAATGTATAACTTGGTATCCAAGTTATATTACTATATTCCATTACACTTTGAGTTGGCAGTGTGTATTTACTGCAATGAGCTTGTGCTATTACCAGCCTAAAAAACATCTCCTAAATTAATTAACAAAAATCTACAAACATATGAAGCTATATGATTCGAAAAGAAAAAACCTAAAGATAATAAAATAAATTGACAACCTTCTCTTTTAAAAGTGAACATAACTTTCTGGGACGAGAAAATTGTTCCATTTTAATTGCAGTCACTGCGAATTAAACATGAAATAAAAACCAAAGGAACTTTGTGTGTAACGAAAACGTAACTTTTAATGCAAAACTCGAAAAACCCGAGTTTACAGTATCTCATCTAAGTCTCGAGCATCATTATTAGTTTAACACTACAGAAATTTGTTATTAGCCATTAAGACTGATGACCATTTTCTATTGGTCCATTTAAGAATATTAAGAGGCAATTTAAATTAGGCAAAAACAATAAATTCTAAAAGAATAAACATCCCCTGTCACAACAATACATGGCGGTTCTAATCTCTTCTAAGGTTGAAGCTATTTCTAGTATGTTTTGTTTACCGTTCCAAGTTTACTATAAATAGATGATAAGTGAATTTGTTGAACAAGTTTAAAAAAAACAGTCTATTTAATTTATTAAGAGAATATTTGAAATTGAAGTGGGTTGTGAAAAATATAATGATAAAATTCATTTTATAAGGAAGCTACTAGCTGAGCCACTTATAATAAATAAAACGCATGACTACTGTAAGTAATTTATAAATTACATTTTTCATAAAAAAAAACATCAATTAAAACCCGTCACGTACGAATTAATAAATATAATATTACATTTTTCCAAGAGTTACTTTTGTAGCTGTAAAATAATATTTGAACAGCTATATTTCTAAATAAATATTGAGCTTGACTAGTGAGATAATATTAGATAGAATAAAACTCGCACGCAAGATCTCACAACAATCTATAGTTTAGTTATTGTAGCTCATGTATCACTGAGGATGGCGACTTTGTCGTTGAAACGCGTTTGATTAAGTAAACGTAATTTTTGTTAGATCTTGTGTTTGAGTTTTATTCTATTTAAACAGCTGGTGAACTTGCAAGCATTTTATGATCCTAGTTTAAAAGATGTCTGCGCCGCAGATCAATTCTGATCAGAAAAATATACAACTCATACGCAATTTATCTTAGCTAGAAATGTAATCCATGATGTGAAAAAATTCATTTAAATTATTTAGTGAGACAATGTTCACTGCTACCTGAAAAATGGCCAAAGTGATTAGTATAACAATTAATTACTATGTGATTTTTGTGATCAGCTGTTATAGATTTCATCTTAGAGGTTAGTTTGTCCTAATGTTAAAATTACAGAACTGCTGGTTCTGAATATTGTCTCGTGAGTAAAGTTTACCTTACACAAAACAAATACATAAAACTTCTGTTCCTTAGCAGATAATCAATTTCATGTTTAATTCTTAAATACTTAATTTTATTTCAAAATAGGTTGAATGGACAACAAATTTTTGAAACAATTATAGACTTTACGATACAGAAAATACATATATATTTTAAGGTAAGTTGACAAAAAATGTATACACTGTTATAGTATTGAACCAAAAAATCAACACATTGAGAGCGTTACCATAGTGATCAGTATAACACAAAAACCAACAGCTGATTTTATAAATCAAATTAACATGTTGAGGTTAGGATAATAATACAAATTAAATGATGATTTTAATGTTTTGCGTAAACAACCACTATGAATACAAAATTCCACCAGTTGTTTAAAGACGAAAAACCTCTCTGTCATCATTGCTTTATAAAAAATATATATTTAAAATAAAGACCCTTTGTCTTCGAATACGCTAATAGGGTATGATTCGGAAGAACACAAAAATTAGTCAAAGATGTTGAACAAAAGTTGGAAACTCTAGATGAAAGAAAGGGATCTAACACAAGATTACACGAAAAAAGTGTAGATCCAGCTAGGTCTTTGGAATCGCCACGCATGTACTCACTTAAGTGAACCCCTAAGAGACCAAAATTCCACAAATATCGCACGGACTTTCTGTTATTAACTAGTCCAATATTGATAATATTATTATCCAATATTATATTTGGAATAAATAATTGACTATCAAACTGTAATTTACTTTCCGTAAACTTTTACTAAGAAATATAATCATTATAAATCAAAAATATTGGTTTTTCTGATACCATTATGTTACTAAAGACGGTTATTGCAGTACATACCGCGATTTCATCACAAGTAACTGTTAAAAGGACGGAAAGAAAATAAAATACACACCCTGTTTCAACTGTCGACGTAAAGAGTTTGTAAGATTAAATTCTGTTATCTGATTTCAATGGAAATCTCACATTTGATTATAATAACGGTTTGTCCATGACGTTAATCCTAAGTCTGTGGTGTTTAGATCAAACGAAAATAGACGTACCTTGAGAAAGTACTGTCGTTCTGAAAGGGGGAAATAAAAAACAATCCATATCTGTTTAGTAGTTCCTTGTATTATAATTGTAACATGAAAGGAGTTCATACAGGACCTAATAAGAACTAACTATCGAAAACCAGTTTCAAGTAAACATAATTTGGAAATTTCGTGTCGTTTTTCATATTCCATATTAATTTGACTGGCGATGAACTAATATTCTGGCTAATATTGTTGCTGATTATTTTACTAATTTTGAGGTTATATTTATTACGTTTTTTTTTTTTTATTATTGACATATTGTAGTTTAATTTTACATCTGTACAAATAAGAAGGGGCGTTATAGGGTTTAGAGGTATAACTTTATTCCAGAATATTGACTTTAAATTTTGAAAAACGTCATGAAATTTTACTGATCGATTTTTCTAGTTAAGTAACTTTAGGTTAGGTTAGGTTTGGTAAAGAACGCTTAGTAATGTATACAACTTATTATTTAGCGACTTATTACTTAAAATATGTTTGTGTGTTTCTCACAGTTTTCTGAGTTCAACCATTGCCAGAATATTTTAACCACAAAGAAATGTTGGTAAACTTAATGACCGCAATCCCATCTTGGTGGGCGTTAAAAATCACGCGTTGAGAACTTTTCTTGGCTCAATAGTGAAAAATATATACTTTTGCCCTTTATAGCTACTACAAAAACTCACAACACATTGAATTAGGATAGGTTTGGTTAAAAAATTAACCTGAACAGAATTTTTCACATACATTTAACTTAAAAGCGTTCCATCGACAATATCATCTTCCCTGCTGACCGAAGAATCGTTGATAGTTTGATTATTGTAGCTCGTGTATCACTGAAGCTACGACATTGTCGTTGAAAAGCATTTGATTATGTAAACGTATTATTTGTGAAAAATTGTGTTCAAGTTTTATTTTAATTTTATATCATCTCACAAGTCAAGATAGATTTTTATTTATAGGTTAGATTAGGTTACTTTGAAAATACTCAGAACGGTTAGGTTAGATTAGGTTAGGTTACTAAGAAAATACTTAAAACAGTTAGGTTAGATTATTAAAAAAAAAAAATACTCAGAACGGTTAGGTTACTAAGGAAATACTTAGAACAGTTAGGTTAGATTATGTTAGGTTATTAAAAATTACTCAGAACAGTTAGGTTAGGTTACTAAAAAAATACTCAGAACGGTTAGGTTAGATTAGGTTAGGTTAGGTTACTAAGAAAATACTCAGAACGGTTAGGTTAGATTAGGTTAGGTTAGGTTACTAAGAAAATACTTAGAACGGTTAGGTTACTAAAAAAAAATACTCAGCACGGTTAGGTTAGGTTAGGTTACTAAGAAAATACTCAGAACGGTTAGGTTAGATTAGGTTAGGTTAGGTTACTAAGAAAATACTTAGAACAGTTAGGTTAGATTAGGTTAGGTTACTAAGAAAATACTTAAAACAGTTAGGTTAGATTAGGTTAGGTTACTAAGAAAATACTTAGAACAGTTAGGTTACTAAAAAAAAATACTCAGCACGGTTAGGTTTTAAAACTGAAATACAATGCATTGTGCTTAAAATATTCGTACAATTGACAAATTTGTTAGTAACATGGCGTCAATTACTACAGATAGAGGTAGTAAAAAATGGCGTCAAGAATTACTTCAATATATTGGATATATAAACATTTTGTAGCTCCAAATGTCGGTTTTTTCATTATTATAATCCCAATACCTATACTTTCTTTATTGAAACTCGCTGATATATTAAACTAGCTGTTAAAAGCGGCACCGTACGCGAATATTTCATATTCAAGATGGATTGATAAATTAGCTAAATAATACATATTTAATAGAAATTGAAATTAGCTCAAGGTAATTATAGTTTTTGAGAATATTTTGTATACATATCAATATTAAAATATATAATAATAAATCAACAGTTTTACAGGTTCAAAGCTTAGTATAAAAACATAACTATAACACACAAATATATTTGTCACTGAAGTCCTTCCTTGTAGACAACATTTTTTGTACTGGACTTTGAACAAATAAAAATATCGCTATTTCGCTACCAGCTGATTCCTTAATCATTCAGTAAAACATTTTTTTTTATCAAATATTAGTCATAATGTTAAACTTATAGGAAATATTTTGAAATATAAAGGTAGTAACAAATCATTTTTCTCAGAGGAGAAAAAGTAGTAAACCCCACTCCTTAAGCAGTATAACCTTAAGAAATTCGATAAAATCGGGTCAGTAGTTCTGAGATTAACGTCAAAAAAAGTCGCGTGTGTTTAAGACAACACGATGGAAGTGAAAACAATATGAAATTATAGAGATATATTCATTGATTAAGATTTGAAGGGTTTTAAAATTTTAGGCCTAAATCAGTTATTAACACTTTACAAAATGTTACACATTGACCTAGGCTAGGCATAACCTAGCTTTGTGTTGAATTATTAAAGCTGATGGATCTAGACAGCTGTTTTAAGTGTGTATTATTATATTGGTTGCTATGTTTCACACTAGTCCTAACCTAATCTTTGTGTTGAACTATTAAACCTGATGGGCCTAATAATTATAAGTGTTATAAGTTGAATGCTAAGACATGTCAGTGTAACTATTGGAGTCAGAATAATTATCACTGTTATTATTTTCAGAAAAAGCAGAAAATCTATCCCAGTTTTCTATTAAATGTAATACAAACATACGACAACATCCTTCTTGAGTATTTATTTATAATGTAAGAGAGATCGAAATAGACACCCAACATCCCCCAATAATAGGAACTTCGATGTGCATTATATTATTACAATTGATATTTAAATAATCAATAGTTATATTATATAATTTAAATATATAATTTATTTATTCTTATATTATATTTCCTTATGAAACAACGTTATAACAACGAAATTCATGTGTTTGAAACGAAATCTCGAACAAAACTGAATTACCAGGCTTAGTATAACCTATATTATCAGAATAATTTAATTATTGATGCGGATGAACTTAATCAGCTGTTGTATCCGTTATTTTATGAAAATGGTTGCTATGGTAATGACAAATTATTTTTAATATTAGTCCAGGCTAGGCATAAGCTAAAATTATCAGAATAATTTATTTATAATAGATGTAGATGAACTCAATCAACGGTTTTATGTTATTTTATGCAAACTGTTGCTATGATAATAAATATATAAATGGCTACAAATCGGCATGTGTAGAGCCTAGATCAACATTTTAAAAATTAATTTTCTACCCCTTAAAAACAACATTTCACAAATTCTTTCTGAGTGAGCATCTAAGATCTCAAATTTGCAGATATGATCTTCAGTAGTTTTTGCCAGTCAGTCAGGACTTCTTATTTCATAGATATATATTTAATCTCTAAAGTTGTATTTACTTAAAAATATAAGTATGCTTTGAAATAAGTGTGTGAGCTGGTATTTCCGCAGCAATTCTGTGCGTTAAAAACTACTGGTCACTTATTCTCAATTTGATTTGATGTCAGATATTAGATACTGTTTAGAACATGTGTTGTATACAAATTGTTGAGAATTGTAGAGATTACGTTGTCCCATTATTATTTAAAGAGAAAAATAATATAAAATTATAGAAGTTTACTTATTAAATAGGTTGATGAATAGTGTTAAAATCTTTTAGGTCAAAACCAAGTTAAAACAACTTCTAAAATTATTCATATGGTTTGGACATTTGCCATCATACATAAAAAATCTAATACATGACATTTCGAGAATATAAATCAACCACCATGATTAATTTAGCCTTGAACGCAAAAAAAATAAATAAAACACCAACAAGACACAGGACTGTTTTTTTCCCCTTCTTCTTCTTCTTTTTCTTCTGATAAAGTATTTATTCTTTGTTTTGTCTGTTCAGGCCTAGTTTTAAGCCTGGGTTTCTTTCTTATGTTATAGTGTTAGTTTACAACATGATCTCAAGTTACGAGGCTTTGTTGGTGTCTTTCACTTTTGTTATGTTCCAGGTTTATCACTTGATAACTACAGTTGATTTATACTCTCGAAACGTCATGTATTAGTTTTTATATACACAAATGATGGTAAATGTCAGATTAAACCATAGTCTATTAATGAAATGTACAGTTTATGGTTATCATATAACTTTAACAACTTCTAAAATGTTTGATAAAATGTTCTAAAATATTTCAGTGGTCTAGTTTAGACTAGTTATGCTAAGCTAAAACTGATAAATAAGTAACTTATGTGTTTTGTTTTTATAACTAAATGTATGTTTAAATTCACTAAATCACCGCCAAATTACAGAGACTATAGCGGAGCGAGTTTTTTTAGTTAATATACAGTACTGTATATTGATTTCAAATAAAAATTAATTCTACACAAAACATAATTCTTACAAAGTTTTAATTTATAGAATTAAGTTATACAATATATATTAACATTCAGATTGAAGGAGTAATCCATTTAACACTTCGTCTTCATGTGAGAGTTTGTGAAATAAAGTTTGTGTATTAGTTTTATCATAAAGAGGAAAAACATACCAACAGACCTTTAAATAACAACAGAAATAATGTATGTAATTATGATAAGCTTTTGTGGATCTAGGTGGTTAACTTACACCATATATTTATGGTGAAACAAATTTAATACTGCAATAAATCCAGTATGTTTATTATATTATCCTTGAATACACTTTAATTACAGTCATCATCCTCACAGGTTTCCAACTAAATTGACCCTTCCTAATTAGAGTCAGTTAGCTGAGGCAAGTCAGATTGGTAGGTTCAGATTGGAACCTCATGGTTTATGTTTAGTTTAGCTGAAACCTCTGAGGATAATATAATAAACATTCTGGATTTATTACAGTCTTAGTTTCGTTTCTTGTTTTTGTGGTTTCGCTTCTTGTTTTCCTTAAGTAACAAATATTGAAATGACATGAAATTTTTTACTCATATCCAAAATTGAAAATTCCCCTTCGAACTGTTGAGTTTTAGTTTTTTGAGAAATCAGTCAAATTGTTTTTGAGATACATCGTTTCTGACGTTTCTATTTCTACCCTTTACCAACATCCCTCGATCAGCTTGTTCTTACTTACACGTATATAAAATTGACAATAACTAAATATACAATCTAAGATTTTAAAAAACTCGGACACAATATCTCAAAAAAAATACGTTTAACGACAAAGTCGTCATCCTCAGTGATTCATGAGCTACAATAACAAAACTATAACTGTTATATCAGTTATAATTTTGTTATTGTAGCTTATGTATCACTGAGGATGGCGACTTTGTCGTTGAAACGCGTTTGATAAATAAATGTAATTTTTGCGAGATCTTGTGTTCGAGTTTTTTATTTATTTAATATTATCTCACAAGTCAAGCTCAATATTTATTTATACAATCTAAGTTTTCAATAAAATCATAAGTTCATATAATGCCATTAAATTTACATAAAATTTGAAAAATGCTTTTGTCCGCTACTCCATCCCCATGAAATTCGGAACGTATTATTATCAAGTTCAGTGTATGCAGACAGCTTAATTCAATTTGCTGATGACACAAATTTGAGTTTCCAACAAGTCTCAGTTAAAAATTGAGTGCATAAGGCTTTTCTACAATTCAATGCTACGGGCCAAACTTTGCTGAAAATAATATGATCATAAATTCAAATAAGACAAAGTACATGTCTTATAAACGTTTTTTAACTTTAAATATAACTCAAACAAGACACCAAGTGTCATGCTGGATGAGAGTGTACAAGAGATCAACGGTGGAAAGTTTTTAGGGTTTAGTATTGACAACAAGTTGACATGGGTCATATCAATTATTTGAGCTAGAGTCGGTAAGGGAATATATGCACTTAGAAAATTGATTTTTTATTACAATCATCCAATTTTACTAACAACTAACAATAGTCTTGTATATCTGCATCTGAAAAGTGGAATCCTCCTTTGGGAACGTTATCATATCTGTTACCGGAAATATTGTCTCAGAATATATTATATGAATATATTGTACAATGCTTTTGTAAATACCTTACTTTTAGTTTGGCCACCTGTTCAATCTCCAAAAATTAAATTTTTAAATGGACAAATTTCTTAATTACAGGTACACAAATTTCAAAATCGAAAGTTTTATTACAAAATCATATTACTCACACTCCCGTTTTTAAACAGTTGTATTTGATACTAACAGACCATTTTGTGATATCGTAGACGATATCTCGTGAACAAAAACAAAAGATGAATTAACAAAGTTTCGCCGATTTTACTTATTTTTAGTTTAAATAAATGAAAAGTAAAAGCGGGCAGTTCAAATCCATAGTATACAATATATAATCTATAGTATCCATATAATATAATCATAGTATCCATATAATCTATATAATAAAAAAAACTATAAAAGGAAACAAAATTCTTAATTTCTTTCTTTTTTCTTTTATAAACTTTCTTCTTTAGGTGTTATAAAACATATTCATTAAAATAAATCACATAGCATTCTACATTCACAGCATTTGTTACGATAAGAAAATAATTTTTGCATTTCATATAAACGATAAAAAATACTTTGTTAATTTTTTGAAATTGTTTAATTTTATTAGAAACCGATCAATAGTGTAAATAATTTATAAAATTAAAAGTTTAAACCTATTTAAAGTTGGATGCCGTTCAAAATTATTTGTCGTGAATAGGGTTCTGTAATAATAATTTTTTTGTAGCCTACTTTTACTGAAAAATGTATTCGTGTCCACAATTTTAAAAACAACATTCGCCCGTTTTGCCTGTGATTTTGCAACGACTTGGTGCAGCCAAATTTATGCAGTTTAACATTCTACACTGCATGATACCATGAAATGCTATCTGGAGTTATAAACAAGAACAGAATTTTAACGATACGGTCTAGAAATTAGAGAAAATGGAACTAAAAATATGTGGTAGTCGCAATTTTAACCAAACTTAAAAAACAAAGTTGAAACACGCAAACATCTTGAATGAAGAAGTACTATATCCAATTCATTGGCTGTTTTTTCTTTTCTTTTTTAAGTTGTTAGAAATAGTCTACGTTGTGCAAAGTCAACCAAGTAGAAGTTAGCTCACTTGTACTGAGCAGGACTTGGCAATCCCAAGGTTTAGATCTAACTTTTATTCTCTTCCGAACTTGACGCTATTAGAGTATTCCAGACCCAGTTGTCTTTATGTTATGTTCTTTTCTTTTTTAAGTTGTTAGAAATAGTCTACGTTGTGCAAAGTCAACCAAGTAGAAGTTAGCTCACTTGTACTGAGCAGGACTTGGCAATCCCAAGGTTTAGATCTAACTTTTATTCTCTTCCGAACTTGACGCTATTAGAGTATTCCAGGCCCAGTTGTCTTTATGTTATGTTCTTTTCTTTTTTAAGTTGTTAGAAATAGTCTACGTTGTGCAAAGTCAACCAAGTAGAAGTTAGCTCACTTGTACTGAGCAGGACTTGGCAATCCCAAGGTTTAGATCTAACTTTTATTCTCTTCCGAACTTGACGCTATTAGAGTATTCCAGACCCAGTTGTCTTTATGTTATGTTCTTTTCTTTTTTAAGTTGTTAGAAATAGTCTACGTTGTGCAATGTCAACCAAGTAGAAGTTAGCTCACTTGTACTGAGCAGGACGTGGCAATCCCAAGGTTTAGATCTAACTCTTCCGAACTTGAGTATTGACGCTATTAGAGTATTCCAGGCCTAGTGGTCTTTATGTTATGTTCTTTTCTTCTTTTTCTTCATGAGGTTATTATGACCAAGATATTGTTCGCTTTTAAACAAAAAGGATAAATGTAAGCTATTATTGCATTCATCCAAAGAGTTTGTGATATTTTTGTCGCGTATTATTTCAGCTGCCCTCATGACAAAGTTAAGACCCGGAATTCCCAGAATGCGATGAGCGCGCTTGTGTGCTTCACCGTTCTAGCGATCACATTTTGTTTGATTTCTTTAAAATTGGCGCAAATATACTTTTTTTTAAATATTTGATGACCAATCAAACGGATGATAAGTTTAGAAATTATGGTAGTTGTAAATAGTTTGGGGAATAACGTCTCACCTGTAAATCTTAAAAACAGTTTAACGTGTAAAGCTGAAAATCTACATCCAAATGATGTCTACATGAGTTTTCTACTATAAAATGTACAGATATTTATTAATAACAAAAAGTGTTTATACCATAATGAACAAAATAATCTTGCTGAAATTATACTCAGATTTAGGTTAATTTTGACACAATAGTTAACTTTGTCACTATTCAATTAAAATGTTAGTTACTAAAAATTAAAAGCCTTCATAATGGCCGACTGTTTTGGAATAATTTTCTGAACTCTATATTTTCATACATATTGATAGCAATCTCGAGTGTCTATTTTTATCCGATCAAATAAGCGTTTTTACAATTTATCACAATTAAATTTTTGACAGTTTAGACTATTTTAGGTAATTTTTGTTTTGGCTTTCTTGTTCTTTAAAGGTGAACATTTATCGATCATCATCGGCTTATGGAAAAGGAAGAAAAGAACATAAAATAAATAGGCCTACCCCTAACTCTTGAATACTCTAATAGCGTCTGGGTTAGAAGAGAACAAGAGTTGGTCAAAAGAGGCCTGAGATAAAAATGAAATAGATGATTCTTACTCAAAATTATATGAAAAAATGCGTAGATCCAGGTAGATCCCCTTGAAATTGCCAAGCCCGTATTCACTATAGTGAGCCATTGAGGGCTATTTTTGATAGTGTCTAAAGCTAAAGAATCAAGCCTTCACGTGATTATTATAGAAAAAAGGTTTTTTAAATAATTAATAAGAGGATGAGATAAAAGAGATGTCATTATATTTTCTTAAAGTATAAAGTTTAAGAAAAAATACTATCGATAGCTTTTAAAGATCATAAAATTCCCTACAATTTGGTGTTTTACTTGTTGCACTAAGGAATAAAGTGATCTGAAACTACCTGTATCGCATACACAATTTTTATCTGCTTTAATTGATAGAAACTCAAAAATTTAATAAAATCTTTAAAAAACGTCCTATCAAAAATAACCATAAAAACGTATTTTAGATAATTGAAATTGCTGCTATTTTAGTTCTTACTTTTGCTCTATGATAAAAATTAACTCGGGTCTCGATTTCGTAAAAAGGAAGTATTTTAAAGCCACTTCCCTTATTTTTTCTTCTTTATTTTAAAATTTTTGAAAGTAATTTAAAGCTATTAATTAAACTAGATGTATAAGAGCTGTCATTATTTTTGTGTTACTGATTTATTGCTTGTAAGTTTACTAATTTTTGTGAAATCTATATATATATTCATTATACATTTTTTGATCTTGCGTATGTAATGGAATTGAATTTCTGTGGAAACTGTGTTACGTTAAAGAGTTTTTAAAGACAAACTTTCTTTTTGTTGCTTTTCTAGAGTTAAAAAAATACAATAATTCTTGTAATAATTATATAAACATGTTATTTAGGTTATGCTGAATAACACTATGTGCGGTACTTAGTTGTCATTTGTTTTCAGTTTATGGCGAATTTTAAAAAGTATACTTACAAATGACCAAATACTGCCATAAACCTAACAGTTCTATGATAAAAGAAATTCAAGTCTCATCCCATCAGCATGTCATGTAGGATGTGTCCGATTAACTTTCTGACAAGTTTTATATCTTTTTGACCAATGATGTCTTTTCCAGGTGGAAGAACCAGTCCTAATTCAAGGAATGCGCTGACTCCTTGCAGTTACATGGCGCATGAGAAGCTAAGCTACGCCTTTAGTGTCTGGAGAATGGAAGGGGAATGGAATACCGGAAGTCAAGAATAGAAGGCAATACAAAATCAGTTATTACTATGGACCAAAGAATATCAACAGTAAAACACCAAGATACAAGTGATATCCTGATAAACTGACTACTATTATGGAGCACAAAATTGTATAAATTTTGTACCATTTGTATTCTACGAAACAACAATTTTTTACAGTTAAGAGGGAAAATATTTTAGAATGATATTAAAAAAACCATGTATAACTAAAACATTTTCAGTAACAATATTTTATTATTATTATTTTTGTATTAAGTAAGACATTTATTATTGGCCACTTTAGGTTCAGTAGATCATTTAAATACAAACTTTAGTGTTATAGTTGAGTTTTAACGACAGCATTTTTTCTAGAGGTATAATGTGTCAAAATACATGTTAGTAAATTTTCAGTGTAACGACTTTATTGAAAAAAATTGTTTTACTGAAGTGTTTATAAAATTTTCTGTTTTTTAAGATAGCTCATCTTAAATTGACAAAAGTAGGGGTGTATAATTTTTTAATTGTGCAGAATTCATTGAAAGTAAGCGTTAATGAACAAATTGTCTTATTCCATATTTTTTGAATGAAAATAAAAAATGGAAATTTTTTTTCTTGTTTTTATTAAAACAAAAAAATATACGCCATTCTATAAAACACCATTTAATAATTTAGGTAGGAAATCTTTTAAATTATTTTACCATGTTATAATTTCTAAAGACATGCTATATACTTCTAAAATGTTGTACCTTGTGATACTTTCTTGACTAAACTGATTCATTCTTATGATGTTTAAATTTTGTTTACTTCTTATACCTTTATAGCACTGTTTTTGTAACTGCACACTTAATTTATCTTCTATTGTTTCTATAGTATCCTGTCAGTGTGGTCACAACATGATATTTAACTTCGGGAGGGAAAATTCAGGAATTGTCAAAACTGTGTGGCAAATTTAGTGGTTCATAAATTGTTTCGGTATCCAAAATGCTAATCAACAATACCAGTTTCTAAATCGTAATTATTTTGTATTTTTATAATAATTATGTTCAAAATTTTCCGTTTCCTTAAAATATATACTTAGAATTGAAACATTCTTTTAAGTTATTTAAAAAATAAATATTTACTTACCAATCTTTTTTTTATAGACGTTTGTTTAATGAAAATTTGTCGACTATATTAATCCGTAATTCGTGGATTTTTTTAAGTAGACCTTCATCACGGAAACGTCAACATCTAAGACTACAAAATGTTCACCGATCACACTCCTAAGAGTAATTTGTCACCACTTTCTTCGCTCCGTATTTTTTCCTTGTTATTCAAAGACAAAACCCTAGTATCACGCTTTATCATATTTATACTTATAATATACTTATTAATATTAAAAAGGGCGCCTTTTTCCAACTTTTTTTAATTGAATAGAGTTTATAAAATTGAAGAATTTCTAATCAAGTGTAGGTCATTCAACATTCCCACAATAGCTCATTTTAGCCAGTTTAAAAATATGTTTTAATAATGCTCAAAGATTTTACGATAGGAATTATATTTTCTAAATCCATAATATCACCAACAATGGCTCTAATACTCAAAAATTTAATCATAGTTAGGTACACTAGGTTTTGCAAATATGATTGAATAAATGGTTTCTTAATTGCGATTGATCAATTGGTTACAAATTTTTTTAATGACGGCCGTTTTAAACTGTTATTCCTGGATTTATTTTTTATCTCTAACCTACCCGAGCTTTAGTTCATTCTATACAGCCCTAGAATGGCTCTTCATTCTGGTTATACTAATCCTAGATGGAAGTCGGTAAACGAATCGTTACAAAAACAAAATAAAATCTTATCATGTCACAGAGTAACAGCTGTATGTCAAGTATTTAGTGAATAAGTTAGGGGGAAAAGTGTCTCAAGTTCTTTATTACAAGGGTCAAAAAGTAAAATGTAATGACTTTTTTAAAGTTAGCTGAAATGATTTATTTTTTAAACTACTTCTTAACTATAATTTTTATTTTTTGTTATTTGTAATTACTTTATTTATCACGAAATTCTATCTAAATGTATAAGATATTGATATAGTTTAAGGGGATCTTTGTCATGGTTTGTGTATATAAAAACTAATGCACGACGTTTCTCGAGAGTATAAATCAACTGTAGTTGTCAAGTGATAAAAGCCAATATAACCTAGTCGTGTTACAAACTAAAACTAGGGGGTCCCTTTCTTAGTTCCCTTAGTGGCTCACTCATGAGTAAAAGTGGCAAATCCGAGATATTCAAACAGGATCATATAGTCGGGTTAGATGCCTAGATTGTTCTCTTCCGACCATGACACTAATCAAGGGCTAGGAATCTTTATTTTATACTCTTTTCTTCGTATTTTTATTATAAGGTTAATGATGACCAACAGGTTTTTCACCTTCAAACAACAAGAAAAATAATCTTAGATTTTTAATTATAGTTTTAGATTCCAACACTATTCTATGTTCTTAAGTTCATCACTTGGTAAAAGTTGATTTATAGTCTTAAAGAGATTAAATATTACTGTACAAAAATATTAGTACTAAATTTAAGTAGTGCCTTATTTTAATGAGATATAAAATGATAAATTAAATTATTGTAACATATTTCAATCGAAAATTTGAAAATCATATTTGAAAAAAAAAATATTTGAAAATCAATTAATAAATACCTGAGTTACCTAAACTGGACACGCCCTCGAGTATTCTACACAAATCCAAGAATAACAATTTAAAAATAAGCCTAAATTAAATTCAATGTACAGATAAATTAAAACCCGTGTTCAATGAAACCTTCTGATTATAATAATCATTTTATTGAAATATACATTTATTGTATCTAGGAGAATAAACTAAATAATAATTATTGCAATTGTTGTGGTTTTAGTTTTTGTGCCTGTAATTGTGATTAGGGGTTATCAATTAATATTGTGAATTTCTCTACAATATTATATTGGTATCGGTGTGGTCATTGAAGATTGTATCAATATGATATGTTAGACAGATATTTTAAAATACGAAAAAAAACTAATATAACAAAAAACATAAAATTAAATCTCAAAAAGTTGGGGATATTTTAATTGTAAAATGTGGCCATACTGATTGTATTGTATTTATATAATTTAAACATTTTTTGGTGATAAATAGTAATAAGAGAGTTTTATGTTCAACTGTAAATGTAACAAGTGACGGACAAATTAACATTATAAGTGTACATATTTTTAAACTTAAGAGATACCTACTGATTTAAATACTGAATATAATGCTTATTATAATAAAAAATGTTAAATCTTAAGTTGTTTATACTTTATTATTATATAATACTATATTGTTAAATGTATAATATAGCCGAGCAAGTCTAGCACGAAGTATGACAAGCATTATCAGGGGGAATGGACTCAACACTGGCAAAGTACTACTATTGTGCCCAAAAACATCCGCTACAATAGTTCTGTGAACGACAAGTGATTTCCTAAATTTTTATTTGGATTTACAACATATATTCTTAGTTATTCTCCTTGCGTGGCCTTTTATACAAGTAATAATGGAAATCAAATGTATACGATTTACAATAAGACAATCTTTTAATGTGTTTAAACCTATACACAATAAGCTTCATTAAAAACGTGTCGGACAAGTTTCTCCTACTATAGACACCAACTCTCAGTTTATTGCCTATCCCAAGGCCATATCTCGTGCTATATTGTACTAGTAATTTGGCAAGTCATATCTAAATTTCTCTTTGAAGGATGTAGATATTTGATACAAACTTTGTAGTTAAAATAGCTGGGTTATATTATTTTACAAATGAAACTGCATGAGTGAATTCTGACGACGCAAAAGGGACTGCTTTAATGAGTAGAACTACTTTGAATTCGTTTCACTGGATAATCGGCTAATTCACTTATATAGTATTATAAAGTAAATCCTACATGGTAGTATTACATTGATTACTTATGAGCAAAATCAAAATACGTAACTATCAAGCATCGCTGTTGGGAATGGTGAAAATTTCTGAATATAAATATCAAATTTTAGTTCGATACTAAATGTTGCGTATTGTATATAAATATACTCATTTCTGCTTTAAGATTTTAAATTTATATGTCTGGTATTTTAATTTTGGATAATAATTTTATATTGTAAAAAGTTCAAGTTGGTATCATTGGATGCAAATTTAAAATATACCTAATAATATACTAATCTTTTGTAACGGAAAACACTGTTTTTTTTTGTTTTTTTTTTTAGAAAACGTTCCTACAAAAATCCTCTTTTTTATAAAACTTAATTTCTGGTTGCACCACCAGGTTAGACTTTATTTTAACAAAAATGTATTATTTATTTAAATGACCGTCATTTTAAAACTATTTGGTCGATTTCATTAGCTAAAGAACTTAATGAAGATAGAAAGAAAAGAGTGCTAGTAAATTTAAACTAACTCTGAACACTGGATTGGTAACGTACACACACTCTCAGATGTATTTTTAACTCTCATTAACATTTTTATTGTTCTGTAAAGCCCTTTTATTTAAAAATATAGAACTAGTCAACGTCATAGTTAATAACTTAGATCTAACAGTTATTGTAATACTTAAAAACAAAAATTAACAAAGAAAATTAAATATTCCGCTAAATAAATAAAAACAAATTACAATAACAAATAACAAAGTAACAAGTAATTAATGCTCCAGGAATTAATCTAAAGAGGAAATTTAAGATAATAAAACATTAATTCTTAAATAAAGCACGGTCATGTACATCAATTAATTAATTTATCAGTGTATAAAATAAATTGTATTTCTGAAACTAGGAAACTAAACTTATGAAAATGTGATGATGTCTATTTTACCTTGAAAGGAACTTTCTTTATATTAAATCAAATCGTTTACAAACTGTCCTACCTAATAAAAGATCTAGAATCTAGACAATAGTAGTTGTCTAAGGCGATTTAAAAAAAGAAGTAAATTGTTTAACTTCTCTAGAACCATATTAATAATTAAATCACTTGCTTTTAATGAGAGTTTAGTGTATATACTGAACTTATGCTCTTAAGCACGGCAATTACATACGTTTTGGGCTCTGTAACAGTATATGTCCTAGTTCTGGATTTGATCACATTTCAGCTTGAAATAACTGAGCACCGATCATGGTTCCTAAAACTCGTAAATCAGATTGTGAGTCTCTGTACAGCAATAGTAATTTTTATCAGATTTTATTCCATATATACAGTGATTTATGAACATGACGATAAAAGTTTAGTAAATTGTTTCTATCTTTCCCTTTAATTGTAGGAATCTGTATGTTTTTAATTTGAGAAAATAACAACAAAATGACTGTCTTTACTGTTTACGAGTTATATTCCTTTATTGTTTTAAACTACCAGTGACTTGTTATCTACTGAGAATTCCAACGTTGTAATTTTGACATTCATTTTATTTTTTAATTTATTTCTACACGAATCTTTATCATTTAATTTTTACATAACTTTATATTTTGCTAAAAAGCACCCATTGTGGACGACTATATTTAACTTTTAGAATTAATGACAAATCTATCAGATGATATTTATAACTTATGAAATTCTGGTAGATTATCTTGTGTTAATATCAACTTATATTTAATATTTATAACACTGGATTATGTCTTGACACAGTGGTAAAGCTGGTAAATGGTGCTATTGTTTATTATTTGTACTTTTTATAATATGTCTTAATGGTTTTACATGCATATGTATAAATTGTATATTTCAGTTGTATAAATACAAAGATTAAATATATATTGTTTATTTATTTTTCACGCGTTTATTTAGTAGTAGTTTAACAGTATATCTGACACTTTGGGTATTTTAGTATACTCAATAAATAAATCGTTTTTGTAAATCCAATGCGGGGTTAAAGAGGTGTAGTGCGAATATATTCAATTATAGAAGAGAACGCCTTCGCCTATCCACCTCATTTACGCGTTGTATGCTCTATTTATGCCGAGTAAACCATTCCAAGGTGGTGGTACCAATCACTGCGGAGGTTGGGTCAGTAAACAAACGATAGAAGGATGACTTCTGGACAGTCATCTAGAAATCCTGGACCATTGGACATTGTAGATGAAAATCTACTGGGGAAGCGGAAGAACTTCTAGTAAGTCAACGGGAGCGCAGACTGTTCAGTAACGATAATCTACTGCGACTGGGTAGAGAGTACTCGTTACCCGAGGGGAAGGTAGCTCTTTTGGGGAAGAACAGCCTCAAAGTCTGGAAGTGTGAAGTACGAGAGGCCTTGGCTCTAAATGGAATGTAGCGCCACAGAAGAAGAACCCCACTGTGGCTATCTGACACGTCTTGAAACAATGATATTCGTTGTCCAAAAATAAACCGTAAATTATACCACAGCTACTGTCAATTTGAAGACAAAATCACTCGCTAGGTCTACCGATCCTTCTTCTGGCAGAATTTTTGGATCTATGTGGAAAAGTAAATGTGGCTTTTGAGAGACTATATAAAAAGTAAGTATAAATCAGAAATCAGTAAGGATAAATAATACAAGTTATATCACTAAATTAGTAATAAAACTATATTACCTTGTTATTCCTTTGTTATTCAAGATCGCGATCCCATCATCAGAAATTACAAATAGAGTTCGTCATTATTGCAATATTAAAGTATACATACAAACAAACACATGTGAGTATATCTTGACATTCATAACGCTGCACACGTATTTAAAGATTTTATTTTATTTATTCATTATTTTGGTGTTTGTGTTTGTATGTGTGTGTGTGTGTGTGTGTGTGTGTGTATGTATGTGTGTATGTATGTATGTATGCTTTAATATTGCAATAATGGACGAACTGTACGGGTAATACTGAAGATGGGATCCCGAAAGGCATCTGAAAGAGGAATAACAAGGTAATATAGTTTTATTACTAATTTAGTGATTTAAAACGTGACTTGGATACCAACAAAATGAGTAAACAAGTTGTATGATTTACATAATTACAGAGAAAGTAATTATTACACTTTACCAATCGATGTATACAACCCTCGAATAATGTATGCCTCAACTAAACAATAAACTTTTATCCCCCACAACTGGTAAGCCTCGGTGGCTTGTGACTACTGTAATTCATTGGAAGCGTGAACAATTCAAGTACTGTTTATACTAAACATGTAATACTAGTTGGTTACTCGGGGTTGCCCGGATGTTTATTTATCCCAATCTTTTATTAGATAGACAAGAAATTAATTCTATCGATAGTGTAAAATCAAAGAAACCAAATTTGGACTTAAATGTCATCGAGACTGCAATCATGTAGTTTTCTGTTAGTTTTACATTTAACTCCTTCCCACCCCATACTTTCCCCCCAGTATTTTTTTTCTAAATTGTAAATCAAAGCAAATTTGATTGAAATTGCTTAAGGTGTTCAAGAGTTATGCTGGAAGATATACACACGTATCCATTTTATATATAGAGAGATGTTACGTGAAATTATAGCTACTTTAAAAAGAAATCACAAGGGACATAACAGTCCGCACTCGTGAAATACAAAAAAAGTTCAGGATAGCTTATAGAATCTATAGCTTTTTTTAACTAGATTGATAAAGTACAGGACATTTTAATGAATTAAATCTAACAAATTTAAACTTTCTATTAAATTTGTTTCCACCCTTTACAATAAAGGCAGAGAAAATAAAATAATAAGATACAATAGAAAAGAGTTATTTTAACTATTGGTTTCTTTATAAACAATATTTTTATTTTTACTAATAGACGCCATAATGTATAGATTACTGCTAACTGGAACTCGTATTTTACTCATTTGTAAGATTTATACGCGCAATAAGTCTTAATAACACACGTTCATCCTTGGAAAAAGACAGTTCAAAATATACACACTTGCAAAGACAAATGCATACTGGAATAGCATTAGTGCATTACAATAACACATGACGAGTCAACAATGAGAACAGTTTTGCCAACTGATATTTGGGGAAGGAAAAATTTACCTATTGTTAACCTTCTTAAACTTCCGGTTGCGTCCTTTTTAAAACTCCCGTTAATATCAGGCTACGTGTCTATGATTGAAGCATGGGCTTCGCAGATCAACGTCGCTATCTTGGTTTAATGCGAGTTTCCATCACTTAAATTTAAATACGTTAGCTTTCAAACTAACAAATTTGTTTTACCAGTTTCAATTAGTGTTTAAATCATACAACAATATGTCACTAACAACTTTATCGTTGAAAACTTATTACTCATATTTCTAAATATACAATGTTTGCATAATATTTTTGTGAGGGTTAGGATGCACATTTCAAAAGCTCTTACCTGGGTTTTAAAATGAAACTCATGTCTATTTTTCCAAGTATGGTAATTTTTTTTAAACGTAAAATGATGTATTTTCTGTTGTATGTTGTTTTTCGTCTTTAAGTTAACATTTTTAAATATGACCTTTACTAATTGTGTCTAAGCTATGGGACCATTTTTATTTCCCGGGAGAAAATAGGAAATGTTATTGAGATTCTGTGTACGGGATGAGGGAACTTTGTACTGGTGTTATTGATGGCACCCATTAAGAATTATCCAAGGTTTTAGACAGTGACAAGCGCGCCCACACACACACACTGCTCATTTTTTGAAATTAGAATTTCAATGGGCAAGGGAAAAGAAAACTGTTTGATTTGAAAGATAATTTATTTATAAGTTTTCCTGTCACTTATGCAACTTCAAATACGTTGCTGTACTACAAGTTACAATACTGTCTTCAGCAGGCAAAGAGAGTTAGAAATTTTTTTTTTTCTCAGAACTAAACTAAAGAATTTTTGAGGTGGAGGTGAAAAAGGGGTAATGTGAGGTTTTGAGGTGGGGTGAAAAAGAGCTAAAATGGAATGAAAAAGAGTGTGGAAAATAGGCAAAATTTAGGAGAAAGGCTTCGACTCAACAAGAACTTAAACCAAACGAACGGGTTGCCATCTTTCCAAAATTAGCGTTTCGGGAGTTATTGTTAAAAATAAAACCTTATGCGCCGTCGTAAAATGTCCAATATCTCAAAACTGGCAAAAGCAATTTCAATAAAACTTTGGAGAAATGTGAAAATTTTTAATAAAAAACAATTTGCTAAACCACTAGAAAATAAAATTTATAATCTGTAAATAATTTGGTAAAAAAGAAACAAACTAAAAACAAAACATACCCTACTGTGGTCCGATTTATAAATCTTCACATTTCCCTAAAAGTCAGTCGAAATCACTTGCATCCGATAGATGCAGAAACAGCATTTTTCGAGACATGGGTCCAATACTTTTTGTTTGGGTGTTTGGATATTTTGTAAAATTTGATCAAAATCATTAGAGCCAATTTAAAGAAAATCAAATTTTTATCTTTACTACGAAATATCGAGAAAAAATGAAGGAACAAACGTCTCCATCTAAGGGTAAAGTCTTTTTGGTCTCAGAAGACCTCAAATCATATTTTTCCGGAATAAAAATTCTGCCTAGATACTAAAAATGTTTTCTCTATACCCTACTACTTACATGTAAGAAAGTAAAATGTTTAATAAAAAATACTTGATATGTTCACGTATAGATAAACAAAAACCTAAACCAAACTATTAAATTCTTGTTCTGAAAATAGATAAAATCCTTTAAAAATGTTTGTCAGTATAAAATCTATGACACAGATATTTGCCAAAGAGTTAAAGGAAGGTTATCAAAGGCGACGAGGCGCCAAATATCTTTTAGCTTTAACATGGCTGCCAACAGAAATTTATGATTTGGATCAAGTACATATACATTTTACTGGTACATTTATAGTTGAAGTTAGGTGTGAATTACTGCTGCATTTAATCCATGGTTTAAGGTACAGTTGCCAATGAAATGGACATAATGCTTATGTTGTGAAATAAATACTATAATTGTAAATGTTAAATTGTTTGGTTCTTTTTTTTCGTATATTTTGTATTAATCTAAAACCAAATAAATAAATAAACGAAGTTTTCTGAACGCGTGGACGTATTGTCTCTATTCTCTATAAGCTGATTTGCAAACAGCTGATTATCTCCACATTTAGTGTCTAGTTGTAGTGATGACTTAGTTCCTCCACTATGAAGACCTATTTTAAAATTTATGTTTTTAAACCTCGAAAAAAAAATTAAAACTCTCAATAAATTTCGTTATACAGTTATTAAAGTACACTCTTTTATAACTACTTTTCTCCCATAAGAAATACATAATGCATATTCCAAAAAAAGTTTAAAACATTTTATACTGATAACACACGCACACGCTTATATTTATATATTAGTAAAAATAGTATTTACTTTTTTTTATGATAATTTTAAACCAATTTTTACACTAAACAGGTCGATTTTTTCGGAGGTTTAATAGTAAAAACTCAAAAATAGGCTTGCATAACCCATAAAGCGTAGATCAGTGAAAATGGTGGCACACAAATAGGTCTAACAGGGCTGCGAAGAAGATTCATATGAACGTACTGACAGCTTTGGCTTATTGGTAGATTTAACATTTTGAGAAAATCTTAATTTTGAGTTTTGGTCTATCTCTAAACGATAGTGAAGAAATATAACCAAATCCCAAGTTTGAACAAAATTTGTCTTCTTGTTTGTGTTGCTTACAACTACACAGATCATAAACAGCCATAATTTAAAAAATCTCTCTTTTGGGTTCAAGGGACCCAATACAGATATTTCCTCGAAAAACCGGACATCAATTTCCATAACTTCACTTTCTCTACACTACATATACTGGTTGTCCCATCTAAAATGTTACAATAGCTAACTTTTTATATTATAAATATGAGTACTTTAAATTGGGAACCTATTTTTCTTTTCAATGAAGATTAAAAATCTATTTTGTAAAATATTAAAAATAGCCCACATTTTCTAATATGGCGGCCAACTTTGAAATTTGTTATATAATACCTGTATTTCTTATACCTGTATTTCTTATACCTGTATTTCTTATACCTGTATTTATTATACCTGTAGAATACCTGTATTTGTTATAGAATACCTGTATTTGTTATAGAATACCTGTATGAAGTTTTCAGGTATAAAACAATATTTTAAGAATGTTTTATTCTTGAATATTTTTTTAAAATCTTTAAAGTTTAGGAATCTTTAAATAAGTGCCGTTTAGGAATTACAGGCACTTAAAGTTCAGAGAAAATTAAACGTTTTATAGGCCTACAAATAATTGATTCCCAACTAAAATGTTACAATAGCTAACTTTAGAACCATTGGGGGTACAAATAAGTTTTAATGGGGAACTCCCCATATTTTTGTAAGCTCTAAAATGACATGGAAATCAATTTTGAAAATAGTGCTAAATTTCAATAAAAATAGAGATTTGATTTTTTTTTAATTGGTAACCCCCAATTTTAAAAATGGAAAGTTATTCTTTGGTTAGATTAGAGACTTTTTTTAATTGGCACTTTCCCAAAATTCCTAATAATGACAGCGCTGGAGAACATTTACTGTATTTTTTTATTAGTTTTATGTCCTGTATTTAACCA
The DNA here is from genome assembly GCA_963513935.1 of Aphrophora alni. Lineage (NCBI taxonomy): Eukaryota > Metazoa > Arthropoda > Insecta > Hemiptera > Aphrophoridae > Aphrophora > Aphrophora alni. Next base: position 28,266,043 of record OY740772.1, on the reverse strand, counting down.
ATGACTACATAAATACTATAAGACACGACATGGCCATGTTAAATATTCTACGCTTATTCTTGAGTTGACCAATACCCGCTAGGGTGTGGAGCTGTCGCTCTGCTAGAAGTTGATGTGACTGGCGCTAGGTGGCTCTACGGTCAAACAATGTTTCAGTTGCGCACTGATGCCACATATGGGACCAGAGATGCGAGGGAAGGTCGAGAATCGCTTATCTCAGCGCACGAACTGACAACACTGACTATGCTGTGTCAACAGTTGTACAGTCTCAACCAAGTGGGATGCGTACAGTCAAGCACCTGCTGCTAGTGTTTTCTGATAGCTGTGTGTCAAACTTGTGACGAACAGCACCCGTAAAGCGTAGACTATTTCCCTATCCTATGTCGTGTCTTATAGTATTTATGTAGTCATTGATTTAACACACAATTAAGTTGGCAATTACTGAAAGCTCATAATATTTCTTTTGTTTTGTAATCAGCTGTTGTTAGGCTCCGTGTGAGTCTTGACTGGGGGTGAATTAGCAACGCAGTAAATACACGCAAGTTTTTTTTTCTATCAGCATTTGTAATATGACTCCCCCTGTGCTGAGTATTTACTGCTTCCCTTTTTCACTGTAACATTGCTAATAATTAGGTTACAGTTGGAGGTACAAGAAACTATGTATGATAGATTAATTAATTGTAAAAAATATTTTCTTTTTTTTGTATTTTTGTAATACAGTATTTATTTATTTATCGTATGTAGTTTGCGACATGGTGTATTACAATACGATTGAAAAACCTCATAATTCAAAAATGTTTTGGCTAATTTTGGGTGTAGCAGACAATTACCAAGAAATTATGTTTCCAGATTTTTTACAATAAATTGGTTATCCTTAAAGCTACAAAATTACAAAACTCATTTTGTTTGTCATTAAAAACGAAATCTTTTTGGGTTCTAATAAAGTTAATGGTTATATTCAACATAAAAATTTTAAACGGCCGCCATTTTGAAAACACAAAATAAAGTCCTGGTTTTTGGTAAATTAATAAAAGATCATATAATATAAAAAATAAGTATTTCAAATTTGGAGTCAATATAATATGTAAAAAACAGAATATGGCAGACAGGCGGAAAAGTAAGTATTTTAGGACTTAGGTTCATAGGAACTTTTTTATTTTGACACAAGGAACCGTATCCTAAAGTTTTGGCACGTAATTTGGAAACACTCTGTACTTAATTAATCACTCCAAAAACAAATGTATAACCATCCAATATAGGGAACCAACCAGCTTTGATAAATTTAACTTGACAACAGGGAACTTACAATATTAATTAGAAAACATCATTAGACATAGGATAATCCTATTTCACGGCATATAGACCTTTCTCCCGTTTAAACCAAAATAAACACAATTTAACACATTACGGATTGTTCCGATGATTTAACGGCACCCGGGGGAAACAGGTCGCCACAACTTACTGAATTTTACTCGCTCATTATACAATTTATAACACGCTTCTGAAAACACAAATAATGGTCGGAGTCCAAAAAAACCTATCTTGCTCGCAGTCCGCAAGTATGTTTCCTGTTTGCGGTAATACCCACTATCAGTCACAAACAACTTCCTTTTTTTTGGCCTATCATGATAAATCCATTTTCTTTTTTTATTAAATATAAACTTTAAACCCACGCTATTTTAGCTAGGGTGAACCTTTTAAGGTTTGGTTTGCGGCATTGTATTCTACTCATAAAAGCCTTTAATTCAATGTACAACTCGACCTATGCTCTCATTTAAGATTTCCTACTTACTCCATGTGGGCCTTCCTCATGGAAAAGTAGCGGTCCACTGAATAAGTACTAAATTAGGTTTTGGTGCATATTACCAATGTTCAAAGCTTTGTAGCTATTTTCAAAAAGTGAGATTTGATACCCTAAGTCAAATTGTAACAACATTATGCCCTATTTGATATGGACTATCATATTACTAACCCAACCCATCATTCAATATAATACAAGCAGATCCTCTAAATGAAACGCCTAAAAGTTGGTTTCTTGGGTTTTGTAGGATATGTTAAATTGTATTGTAGATCAAGGATACACCCCTCAGGATAAGTTTGTTTTTAAACGTTGTTAAACAAGTTTTCTGAACCTCATAATTCTGTATATCACTACATTAGGCCGTAACGGCTTCGTAGATGAATACATTAATAAATCTTCTCTCGCTTCGCTCGTGTTTTTTTCTCGATCCTGGAGGGCTTCGGGCTGCGCTCGTCAATGACACGATCTTACATAATTAACCGGATATCACAAATTATTTGAAAGGTAAGGGTTCAAATATACATTTTTGACAGTAAGTTCACTAAGTATAATCTATAGAGGTGAGTTTAGTAGGTTACCATTACATGCAGAGTTATAATATGCATATTTTTATGTAATTTAATTTGTTTAATAAAACAAGAATTTTTTTTTTTTTAGAGAACTGTTTAATGGCTTCATTTTGTCAAATTTTGGTTATCCGAAATTTAATAAGTTTCTACATAAGCACACTATAGTTCTCCCATACCTACTACTTACTTACTTTAGCCAACGCCCGACGGTGGCAGTTGTGCCATTTGACGCCGAGCCTCCCAGTATCGCATTGTGAGATCGTCAGGAAGATGGTTGAGTTTGGGACAGATGAGGAGGTGACTTCTCACCATGATTCCGGTTGAGTAGAGAGGGCATGTGTCTGAGTCAGCCAAGCCAAGGCGGTGTAGGTGGGCCTGCAGGTAGTCGTGCCCAGTTTCCAGATGTTTTTTGGGGTGCAGAGTAGCAGACCTCCAAGTGGTGCACCACGGGTAACGCTAAATCTGCTACAGCGATCGTCAGACCGTGCCTCATATTCATGATCGCTACAAGAACAGTTCTTCCATACCAAATTGCATCTTTTCTGTCTTAATATTTCTTACAGACAACAACTACGGACGGACGGCATGTCTTGGGATTGCCGGGCCTCGAAGCTGACGGAGTCTCCACTCGCTATGCTCGTGTCGACAGCGCGGCTCTGTGGGTCTCCATCGTTGAGAGGTGAGGTTGGTACCATTAGAAACATAATTGAAAATTTGTATCTAATAAGTCGAACAGCACACGTGACAAAAAACTGTTTAAAATGGCCGTCGTTTTGACATTTTGAAGTTGACTTTCTGAATTTCAATCCTGTTTTATATAAGCACACGAGTCACCTATACCAAATTTTATCTTACTGTCTCCATTTTTGTGGCCGCTATCGTGCTTACATACAGACGACAGCAATGACGGACGGATAGTTTTCGAAATTGACCTTTTGACATTCGTAAGGTCCTGAAATGTGATGATCAGTCAAAAAAACGGAAGTATAAATTTTAGACGATTTGCAAACTTTCAATATAGTACACTGGGGTTAGTAACTGTTTTGTTGTCATTCATATTTACACATTTTTTCTATCATTGTATATACTGTCAACATTTTAGATCTACATATTATGTGTTACAAATTGTTACTATATTTAGCCTATATTTCACATTTCAGTTACCCTTAGCCCATTGTTTTCTTTTATATTTGCAAAGTAATTGTATTAAAATATGTGTTAACAGTGTGAAAATGTTAATAACAGTGACATAAGTTGTGCACTAAACTATGGGGGGAAATCATTAAAAATAACGTTTTAGATTAAATTATTTTTTCTCATTTCATCACCTAAATCTTATATATTATAGTGTTTATTATATAGTGAGTTACATATACAATAAAGGTTACATTTCAACCGCGAGTAATGACTACGCACGAAATATTTTGTAAATGTTACATATTCATGAAAAGGAGCATTTAAAATTGTACTAAACTTGATTGTATTTCAAGTTCTTGGGTTGATAGGTTTGCCTACATTGTTTCCCCAATTGACAAGACACTATCGTGTAAAACATAAAAATACGAAACCCTAAAAAGATCAACAAAAAACTAAAACAATCGTACAGAACTGTAGCTCCTGTTCACCTAAAAATTAACAGATAAATCTCATTAGAACGGTTAACGACTCAAAGATTTGAATGTTAATTAGGAAAGGGTGGTAAAAACAGAAGACAAGGATGTTGAGATGACATCCTGGACAACAGCTGTGTTCTCACGCTATGACGTCACCTGCAACAGCTGTGTTCAGTACTCAGTGTTGCCAAGAAAAAAACACAAAATGTCAGACCCCAGGGGATGCTTCGCACTCTATGATTGCTTACACCCGTTATTATTGTTTTGTTTTATATATTTCATTTCTTTCGGTGTTTTGAAATTGTATTAAATAAAGAAAGTTAACCGATCGTTTAAAAATGGGTTTTGTATTTTTTTTTCGTTTTAGAACCATCTGGAACGAATTTTATAAACGTATTGTGGACGTGATAGTTTAATTGCCAGAACAAAAATTTCTGGAATATAATTTACCCAGTATTGGAAGAAATTAGTTACGGTAATCGTTAAAATTATAGACCTGTTTTTTGTCTGATCTTCAGGTTTCATGATCTCTGAAAAACCGAAAAACCGATTTTCAACCAACCGTCCACCCGTCGTCGTAAACACGCTACGACTTCAAAAATTAAGACAAGTACACGAAATTTGATAAGGGAATATAGTGTGTTCACATCGAACACTGTATAAATTTAGAAAAATGGAATTTAAAATATTAAAATGGCGACAATTTTAAACTGTTTTTTTATTTGGGTGTTTTTCAACTTATAATCAAAATTTATTCAAATTTGCATCATTTTATTCTGCTTGTAATGAGAACACCCCAACCTCTCTACAATGACAAATAGCGAACTTATTGTCAAACATGTAATTTTCGAAGAAAATGTGATCTTCGTAATATTAAGAGATCAGCCAGGTCCGAGTCACCGACACGAGCGTAGCGAATGAAGTCTTCTTTATATATGAAGGCCAACAGCTTCCGAGGTCCACAAGAACCGAGACACTGATAAGAGCGAAACTAGTAGAGGGGTCCGTTACGGTCTAACCGACGTCAAAAAAGTAGTGATATACAAAATTATAAGTTTCAGAACACCTATTTTAAAAACTTTAAAAAAAATCTTACCCTACCAATACAATTTAACATTCTCTACAAACCCCAAGAATGCAACTTTTGGACATTTCAATGAAAGAATCTGCTCGTAATACCTTATATGATGGGTCTGGGTGAGTACTATGATTTAGCCCATCAATTTGTTTTAGCAATCGCTACCAAAACTGTAAAAAAGGTGTAGAAATGACAGTAGTAGTTGCAGGTGTCGCAGACTAAAACCAAGCTTCACCTAAATTCACAGATTGAATTATTTAATTTTAATGTAATTAAATTGACTTAAACTTGTCATTTATGATATTATTAGCCAAGATGGACCAATAAGAAATACTTTTCAACTCCATGCATATATTAAATGTGCTATTTTAAAAAAACAATATTTTTAATGTGCTGTGTCCATATTATATTTTTAAATAAATAAATATGGAACTAACCGCACATACAATGTAATGCAAGCAGATCCTCTAAACGTAATGACCAAAAGTTGGTTTCTTGAGTCTTGTAGAAATAGTTAAACTATATTGGTAGCTCAAAGAGTCTTACTAAATAGTGTAAGTTTGTTTAAAACAGTTAGTTGGTATACAGGTTTTCTGAACCTCGTAATTATGTATATCTAGTGGGCCTCGTAGATTGTATATATTAAAAATTATCCACTCGCTTTGCTTGTGCCGGTGTCTCGGCTCTAACTGGCCGCAAAGCTCTACATATATGAAGAAACCTCCACTCGCTACGCTCGAGTCGGGGTGATCCGGGTCTCGTAACAAATATCACATTTTCTTTGGAGATCAGAGTCCGAAATTATTTTTATCACAATAACTTCGTTATGTGTAGTTGTAGAGAGATGCATTTAGTACCATTATATGCAGAATGAATATAGCCTATTTGAAATTTTTATCTAATTAGTGTGTTGTAAGTTGAATAACATACGAGATAAAGAACAAACAAAAACATTGCATTTTCAATCCGATTTTTTAAAATATCAATAGCTAACTATATAAGCACACTACAGTTTCATATAGCAAATTCCATGTACTTATCTTCAATTTGTCTCCGCTAACATGCTCACTTACAGACTATAAGGACGACGGACGGACGGCTTATCAAAAATATTTTTCAGTTTCCTAAGGTTATAAAACGTGACGATCTGTTAACTTCGTAACTTAAGTATAATTAAGGACATAGGGTACAATTGAATTTGCAAAAGTATTTTGTAGGTCGTACTTGCAAGTTAGAGTGGTTTTGTGGTAGAAATAAACCTTTCTGTTTGTTTTAAAACAAAACACTAAACGAATGATAAACACAACCATTTTAAAACCCTTAAAATCATCAAAATTTGACATATAAAGTTACAAGTGAGTGTTTCAATGGTTTGTACAGACATAACAACTAAAGATGATGATGTAGTCCTTGAAACGTCTTCTTCCTACAAATAAAATGTTTAATTATAGAAAATTGTTTCTTTCTGTTCTTATTGAGTTTTCTTTCGTTTGTTAAACCAATAAAATTTATTGGCATCTTATTTTGAAGACGGATCACTTACTATAACATAGATCAACAATATTCTATTTTATTAGTCACTACTCCTCAGAGCCTCGTTTGTAGTGAGTACGAGTATTGTCACTGAGTTACATTCCTAACCTAACCTGTCAGGTCTCTCTTGAACAACTTTGTTTTCTTCCGAACCTCTGACCCTATTTGACGCCGAGGGATCTCTATTGTGTATTGTGTTTCATCTTTTTTTAAATTTGATGGATTTTTTAACTTGTGATTTTGCACTCACATCATTCAATCTTCCATCACACAAAAATTAGAATAAAATTGTTATCGACAAATTAGATATTTCATAACTGCTCCATATACGATTTTTTTTACCGATAACTCCCAAATTATTAATTTTTGGAGGTGGCAGCCAATACGTTTTATTGGCGCCTTAGAAGTTTCGAGGCTTGTGAAACTATGAAAAATGTTTAGAAGTCGAAGACAACTTTGTAGAAAAATAGCTAAATAAACGTTTTATTCGTAATACAAAAATTGTTTTATATTTTAAGTTTTGTTTTTATTGTTCTTGTTTTTATTGGTTCCTACTTCCTGGATTGTTAAATTATTAATATTTGTATTACATACTAACGTTCAAACAATCACTTATTTTCAGATACGTCTGACTGCAGTTTCGACATCACACTGTCATTGTTGAAGACAAGAAGTTTTTTCACATTACACTTAAGCAAACCCACATAACATATCTTATATAAAACTATAAAATAATCACCATTTCTGGGTCGTTAAAATGTATAATCACGTTATCACTCAATACGTCCACTGCCGGGCTGACTTAAATGTTTTGTTTTTATTTCAAACTGGTCCTCAAATTTTCTTCCATCACTCACTCGTGGCAAATATTTGTTATTTAAAGGCAAAAAAACCTTGCAGTCATCCATCGCCTTAATCTATTTATTGTAGGATGAATTTATGGCACAAGCAATGTAAACTTATGCTTTATTTAAATATATCTCTCCCTAGAACCGTATCTAAAGTGTTCATTTAAGCTCCTAAAAACAGGTTGTAAAACAGCGGACTACTACGCAACTAGTAAATAAATTTATTTCACCCAAATTAACACCGACTAAATGTGATTCTATATCGCACACTGAATAGACCAGCTGATTCAGGTTTATTATTGTCACGTCGCCAGCTCACTGAACAATGAACAGCCTCGACTAACCTCAAATTCTGTATCTTTTTTATTTATTTATTTTTAATCTTGTATTTATTTAACATACACAGTAAAACAAAACAAAATTAAAAAATTAACACAACTTGACCAATCCTAATAGGATCCTTGTTGTCTTATTGCTCTAATAGCCTACAATTTAGGGTTACAATATATCGCTTGCCATCGATTTAGATTTAGTTATAACATGGATCTACCGTCGAGCTAAGGCTTGTTTATTTCTTCTATTCTCATGTTCCTTCGCAACTGGACATCCACGGTAGCTTGTGGGTGATCACTTTGGCAGTTAACACATTTAGCTGACTAACACTTACTTACAGGGGAAACAGCTATCGAATGTTTTCCAGCGCATTTAACCATTGTAAATTCTCTTTAACAATTACCCTGAGTATTACCAAAGAGTCGTCATCGTTTACATTGTGGAATTAAGTTAGTATTCTTCCTTAATGGTTCAATTTTAACAACAATTCCCATAATTGACCATAAATTAATATTTTTTCAGTACTTTCTCCTTTATTGAAGGTGAGCATTAAGAGCGGCATTCCTATTTTATTTGTAATTCTTTCACCTTTTGAATTTTCCCTTTATTCTTTCCTAATCATGTTTTTTGCCTTCATGATGTTAAATCCTTTTAATTTTAAGCTTTCAATTATATCTTCTTATTTACAAGTACTACCCAGATTCCTTGCAATAACTCTCATTGCTTTATTGATTTTATCTTTATAAGTATGCCATTGAATCCGCATTTCAGTGAGCTTTGCCGAAATGTCTCCATCTTGTGAGTTTATCTTCCATGCTTCTTTCGCCAAATAAGTATACTTTATTTCTTTCTCACTTATTTCTAAAGTTAATTGTTTAAGATCATGAAATATTGCAACTCCTGTGACATATATAGGTGGAGGTTGCGTTTATTTTGATCAGGAGAACAGTTGGGTGATGAACTTACTTTTCTTTTCTTATGTCTGTTGAGTTTTTTATTATCTTTTGTTACTCCGCCCACTTTCTTGTCTAATTCTTCCTCATCTGTCTCATAATGTACAGATTCCATTCTTTTGTTCCCAATAGTTTTACTAGATTCTTTTTGTCCTAACACTTTTTCATGTAAGGCATCTAGCTGATATTGCATACTTTTTAATATAGTTTCTAGTCGCTCTCTCACGCTTTTCTCTTTCATCCATGCATTATATAGAATTTGTTCATTCTTACTTTTCGTTTGATTTTCTTTGAATAAGACTTTATATTGTTGTGACGTCTTCAAAATGGTCTGATCTGAAGACAACGATTTATTTTGGGTAATGAATCATTCCCCGGTGGAGATCTAATAGTTTTTAAGCTCTTCTTAAATAGGTGATCAGAATGTAATAGTTGGCCTCCCCCAGAATCCTTGAGGCCGACCTCCGAGGAGGGTGGAATTTCCAGACTAATGTCTAGTTGTCCACCTGGGGTATAATTTTCAGAATTTGTTTTTTCCATTGATTATCCTAGACACCAGGTTGTTTGTTTATTTTCAATCGAGATTAAATTCCTCTAGCCTTTGTAGAGCCAACTACAAACTACAAGGCAGTGGGTTCTCTCTTAACCAACCTAAGTGAAACAAAGTTGCCTCCTCTGTCAGTCTCTCCGTACCAAGATCTTCTTTCCCGCCACACAACCGCCGTTGACGACTTCACCGTACCCTGGCAAGGGGCCCTCACATGGTACTATCAGCCGGGCCAGCTGAACCAAGGTTTATTAAAGAGGTGTTACTCCTCTATCACTCCTCCTTCCTCGTCATAGACAAGACTCCGGGCTTGTGACCGGCTTAGCGGAGTTAAATTCTGTAATATGCCAACCAAAAAATCTCACATAATTTAAAAATAATAAAATTTGAGGAAATATAATGTATACTGCCGTTGTTGGAAAAATTGTCTATGTAGTTCGAGTATAAAGTGTCTTTATCGTACTCGAGAAATTACCGTAACTTTTTTGTCGTGATATAAAGACCTAATTTACGCTCTTAGTAGTCCGATTTCTTTATATAATATTCAGTTTAAATAGTCCAACAAAATAGAATCAAACACTATAGTATTTGTAATTTCATTCAAAAACTATTTCCTTCCATGTCTTCACAACATAAGCATTATGTCCATTTCATTGGCAACTGTATCTTAAACCATGGAATAAATGCAGTAGTAATTCACACCTAACTTCAACTATAATGTACCAGTAAAATGTGTATGTACTTGATCCAAATCATAAATTTCTGTTGGCAGCCCTGTTAAAGCTAAAAGATATTTGGCGCCTCGTCGCCTTTTGATAACCTCACTTAAACACGTCGGGGGATAATCTTTGGCATCGATTTTATACTGACAAAATATTAATTTATTTGTTTCATAAAGAAAATCCATATTGATATTTTTTTTATATGGTTTATTTTCGTATAAATAAATTTATTCTGGTCCTCCAGAATAAATACATAATTTTAGTTCAAATTCCTAGTATATATATCAACAAAAAGTATATATATATCCTAGTAGTGTTCATAAATATCTGAACGGCATTTTGTATAAATTTATATCCTCTATCTACAGAGTGAGTCAAAAGTTTAGTAAGGTTTTAGTGGTTTAAAGTTTTAATGAAAAAATGCCATTATCTTTTTGTCTGATTACAAGGAAATCATCGAAATCGTAAAAAAAGGTTCAAATTCAGCCCATTTGTACCTAACAATTTTCAAAATTAACTAATTTTTATTCATACAGAGTGTTCAGATGTAATTTTTTAAATCCTTATTATTTTTTTGTAATTCTAAAATAAATTACAATTCCATTATTGTTGTTCTCTGAAAAAACACACTTACATTGGATTACTAATAAATATTGATAAGGATTAATTTTACAGCAAACATAACCATACCATCAATCCACTTAATTGCAAATCAGACATAAAGATAATGGTATTTTTTCATTAAAACTTTAAACCACTAAAACTCTATTATACAGTGTGAGTCAAAAGTATGGATACACCCTGTTAAATTTTAAATGGATAAAGATAGAAAAATGAAAGTCAGGACACCTTTCTAGGAAATAAAAGTGAACCTTTTAGTCACTATTACAACTTTGCCCATTTCCCCAAAATGGGATTTTTGGGGGGCAGCTCAAAATTTTTAAATGTAAAGACCCATTAAGTGACACCTCATTTTAAAGTCCTTGATTAAAGAAGAAGAACAGTGGAAACCAGAGCTTTCTATCTCAACCCAGTGAAAAATGGCAGCTCATTGAAATTAAGTAAAACTTCATTGAGGCAAAATATGAACATCCACATTCAGGTGATAAATAACCCCAATAGACAACCAATGAGATGCCATTTTGTACTGGGTTGAGATAGAAAGCTATGGTTTCCACTGTTCTTCTTCTTTAATCAAGGACTTTAAAATGAGGTGTCACTTAATGGGTCTTTATATTTAAAAATTTTGAGCTGCCCCCCAAAAATCCCATTTTGGGGAAATGGGCAAAGTTGTAATAGTGACTAAAAAGTTCACTTTTATTTCCTAGAAAGATGTCCTGAGTTTCATTTTTCTATCTTTATCCATTTAAAATTTAACAGGGTGTATCCATACTTTTGACTCACACTGTATATATTCTATTTTATAAACAACATTTAATTTTTTTCGCTCTGTTTTAAAAGGAATATAACATTAAATTATGTATGGTTCCATAAGTAAAAATCACATTTTATGAATTTTTGGAACATCGTGTATATGGCCATATGAATCACTAGAGCACTGTGGTGAATATACAATCAAATAAAATTCCCCAAAATAACAATAAAACACTAACAACACAAAGACTGCATAGTTATGTTTATTCTACCTTATGTACATTTCAATATCACTGCTATCATTTACAGAGGTACAACACACACTCTATATGGCACCTGACTTTTAACTCACTCTGTAGATAGGAAATGTCAATTTCTACAAAATGCTGTTTGTTCCATGTTTCTATCTTTACTGGAACCAAACCAGAGATATTAAGCCGTTTATATATTTTCGGGATGGTTAATAATTATGCCGCCATTTTGAATCGAAGTAAGATTATCGAGCTCTAGTTTGTGCAGTTATTTTCTACTAAACAAGACCTTTAAAATGAGGTATTACTAGATGGAGCTTTATATTTTTAAATTGTGTGTTACCTCCAAATACCCTATTTTGGGGTGGAGGTGAATTTACGTTATAAATACAAAAAAAATAGTTTTCTTTAATATACGTATGAAGAGAGAGAGAGAGAGAGAGAGAGAGAGAGAGAGAGAGAGAGAGAGAGAGAGAGAGAGAGAGAGAGAGAGAGAGAGAGAGAGAGAGAGAGAGAGAGAGAGAGAGAGAGAGAGAGAGAGAGAGAGAGAGAGAGAGAGAGAGAGGGGGGGGGGGGAGAGAGAGAGAGAGAGAGAGGGGAGGGAGAGAGGGAGAGAGAGGGAGAGAGAGAGGGAGAGAGAGAGGGAGAGAGAGGGAGAGAGAGGGAGAGAGAGAGAGGAGAGAGAGAGAGAGAGAGAGAGAGAGAGAGAGAGAGGAGAGAGAGAGAGAGAGAGAGAGAGAGAGAGAGAGGAGAGAGAGAGAGAGAGAGAGAGAGAGGAGAGAGAGGGAGAGAGAGAGAGGGAGGAGAGAGGGAGAGGGAGAGGGGGAGGGGAGGGAGGAGAGAGAGAGAGGGAGAGAGAGAGAGGAGAGAGAGAGAGAGAGAGAGAGAGAGAGAGAGAGAGAGAGAGAGAGTGAGAGAGAGAGAGAGAGAGAGAGAGAGAGAGAGAGAGAGAGAGAGTTATTAGAAAATAACTGCGCAAACTAGAAGTCGCTATCTTACTCCAATCCAAAATGGCGTCGAATCAAATGTTCTACAAATTCAATTTAATGAAGAAATTAATATGAGACTTACGTAATTATTGCATATAAGATTTCACTAAAATTTGACTAAAAAGTTGCTTTGGCCTAAAATTTGAATTTTAACCTACAAATATATTTTTTCAGAAATAAAATTCTAGTACGATACCAAAAATGTTAAATAATTAAATGTTTTAAATTAATTTTAGTAGTTTGGTTGAATGTTGAACACTTTAATTGACCAATGGTATAGAGTCCTTGAATAAAATAACAGTACAGTTTTTGCTGTAATAATTTTGTCAAATATTTTTCTTAGAGTAGACTCTGAAGTAAATTGAATTAAAAAAAAAAAACATAACCTCTCGACCATACTCCTCCAATAATCAAATAGTGTCAGGGTCGGAAAAGAACAAGAGTTGGTCAAGAGTCACCGCAGAGGAAATACGAAAGAGAGAGAGAGAGAGAGAGAGAGAGAGAGAGAGAGAGAGAGAGAGAGAGAGAGAGAGAGAGAGAGAGAGAGAGAGAGAGAGAGAGATGAGAGAGAGAGAGAGAGGGGGGGAGATCTGACGCAAGACAACATA